>VDFB02047397.1:72918622-73081181 GCA_007258455.2 Sequoia sempervirens | reverse complement strand
GGGAGAGATTATAAACAAAGAGAGAAAATAAATCTATAAACAAACCAACTTTATGATAACACAAGCACGTTTTTAAGAAGTAGAGACATGGTCATTCTAGGAAGAAATAACGCTCTAGCATTATAATGCGGGCGCATTTTAGCTTGCGCTAAAAATGGTAAAAAAACACAATATACCTGTGATGTTGGCCCATATTCTGCATATTCTCCTGGTTCTGCGTGTGCTCCGACAAAAGTAGCTTTTTGAAGATTGAGTTAAGTGTCCATGCATGATTTTTAGATTCCACCGCCTTTTCCATGATATTTCCACCACCTTTGCATGAAATAGCAGAGTTTTCACGTTGAAAGGCATACAATATCAATTCAATTTTAAATTCTAGTGATAACTAATATACAATTGAAGTTTGGAGGGGAACAAGCTTTTGAAAAAGTCAAATTGTTGAGGAGTTTGAGGAAAGAAGAAGCAAAGGCTACATAATTGGGTAGAAATCCTCCATTTGAAACTCTGGTTTTTTAGGTATGTGAAGTCTTTGTACATTTTATTTCATTCTATTATGGCCTGCTTTCATTTTTGTTGTTTTGCATATTCCATGTTGATCATTGTTTGTTTGTCATGTTACAACCTTAGGTTGTCAATGGACATTTTAAATTACACAATTCTATACACTTTCCACTTACATTTTTAAACCACATCTCTTTGAGGCATTTTGTTATTTAACAATTGACTTACTTTGTGTATGCTTCCAAAGCTTTCATTGAGGTATTTTGTCAAACAGTTATACAAACTAGTTGATTGTGTTGTTTATGCTACCAAATTTTCCATACAAGTCTCTAAAAAATTGGAATATACTCCTAATGCAGTAGGGGGAGGCCTGCAACACACAAATACACAACTCCAATATGCAAACACAATTTTTAATTTACAATTTCATCAGGATTTCTTCATTCAACATATTCACACTGTTCCTTGTAGCATATCAAAGTCACTCAATCAGGTATAATTCCACTCACACAACCTTTCAACTCACAACACAACACACATCAGGGACCCATTACAAAGCCTTTCAACTTATCCAACAATCACCAATGCTTGTTTTGTACCAAACTGCACAAATAAGGTTTTTTATGCTTTTAAGGGCTGAAATTAGCCCACTTTTACAAAGGGACCACCTTCAAAACTTTGTGCAATATCCTGAAACCTTGGGCAGCACTTTATATCTATCAAAACTTCAAATTACAACATTAGATTGTAGAGATTCAATCATTTACCACCCAAACCATAAAACCCTCTCCCTAGGCTTATAAACCCTAGGTTTTATTGAAAGTAGCACTTGCAAAACACTCCAAAACTTGACAACTATTCAAACAAGCCTAAAATACCCTACTCATGCTCAATCTAACATAAAATAATGTTTTCCAACTCAAAAACTCAATTTCACTCACCAAAACCTCATTTTTCTTAAGGAAAACTCAACATTTCCTCGTTTAGTTTGATGCCCAATCCAAGGATCATCCTCCATTCAAGTTTCTCATGGCCTTTTATAGTTTTTCCCTCCTAAAACAAACCACTTCAACTTCCAAAACTAACATTTTAAAGAGGTGACCGTTGGTCTCCCTCTTTAATACACTTTTACAACCCTGGTGCAGGAGCACCTACACCTCATCCTCCTTATTTGATCATTTGATGGTAATTAGGAGGTTAATAGGTAGGTGGATGAGTCTTTGAACATGTTTTTTTTTAATGTCATTCAAGACCACTAAGCATGTCTTAGGTTGAGTTTTTGAGTTTAGGTGTTAAAATGTGAAAAATGGTGATCTTGCACTAAAGTATCTTTGTAGCCTTTGAAGGAAAGTTTTTGAATTTACATGTAAAGTGTGAAAGATTAGTGTTTTTTGGATGTAATAAGGCTCATTTCAAGCGATTGGTGTGGTTTTAGTGACTTATAGGTGTCAGGGGTGCAAACTTACAATATGAGTAATATTGTTGTTATATCATGTGTAAATGATGTAAACTTGGCCTTCAATGGTCATTAACTATTTTGTGGCAACTGTAACTCATGTAAGGGACACTATGATGTTTGATTTAAGTGTAGTATGCATGATTTTAGTGCTAGGAAAGAAATAGGAGTAATAAACATGCTGCTACAGTAAGTTTTATGAACAAAAATGCATGTGAATGAGGACTTAGGCCTAGGGTTTGGAAGAATCTCTATGGGAGGTCATGATGTTTTGAAATTTTAGGCATGTGTAGGGTTAATGTCCTTTGTTCAAGTTTTTTATAAAGTCTGGGAGGTTTTGGAAGTAGCATATTCAATAAACCCTCTTGAATAGTGCATAAAACAAGGGTTTTCAGGTTTGGCATGAATTTGTCCGTACTAAAGGAATATAGTTGTGGTTTTGGAGGTTTGGGAACCTAATAAATGCTGCCCCAACGTTTCAAGGTCCTGTGATAAGTTTGAGGGCATGTTGTTTTGCAAATTAGGCCTAATCAACCTAATTAGGTCAACCTAGAAGGGGTGTTTTTTAGGATTTGGTCCAAAGGACTTGCATCTAAAATTGAGATATGTGTAATAACTCTAAAATGGGTGTCTAAAACCATCAAGAGTTTCTCTAGTGTTTTGGAGAACATTTGAGTTATTGGGCACAAACTGAGTTTCCACTACTATTAGGGTTCAATGGGTGAAAGTGTGAAATCTAACTTTTGATGATTGTCAAGCTTTGAAGGTTGTTTGGTTTGTTCAAATAGGTCATATTCATCTTGTTAGATGCATCTTAAATGCATGTTGTCAAATTGGTTGTGATTGAGCCTCCCAGGTCTACATCAAACCCTTCACTATTTATTAATTTCACAACTTAGCACTTTTTGCACATTTTGAAAATTCTACTACCTAGACCCCTAAATACTATTGAAAATGATGTAGAGTGGCAGGGGAAGCAACTTCCTTTTCAAAATATTCTCTCAAATACTCTATATGCACACACCAACTTCACTTTTCCTCTTAACAATGCAACTTGACCACTCAACTTGACTCACACAACCGGACATCTCAACAGGACTTGGGGATGATGTAAACACTCTTCACACAACACAACATGACCAAACAAACATACCTTGCACCCAAAAAAATTCATTCTTCCATCTCTCCTACACAAGCCCATGCAACTTTGCAACATTCACCAATAGGACAGTCAAAATAAAAATTGATTAACTTAGGAATTAACGAGACAATGAAACATGGTTTTAGACTCCTAACACCATCCTCCACAAGTTCCCAAAATCACAAGATCAAACACCCAAAACAAATGTATCAAAAGATTGATTTACAAGCCATAAACAAGGCTTAACTAGGCCTATACAAGGAAGCTTTCAACTGTCAAGGCACACCCCAACACCCCTAATGCCTTTAAAATACTCAAAAAGGTTACCCAAGACCTGTTCCATGCTTTCCATCCATTAGTATTGCACAAATACTCAAAAAACTATGAAAAGTGCATTCTAAAGACCATTTCCATACATTTACAAGGGAAAAACTGACCTAGGGCATCAGATAACTTTTGCAAACCTCCATCTTTTGCTCTGAAACAAATTGCAGCATGTAGAAAGGCCCTAAACCTAACATTCCACCAAGTTTTATATTTTTACCACGATGGAAATGGGAATTATGCCCATTTTGGTGACCAAACCCTTGTTTGGTAGGGTTTCAGACCCACTTTCACTAAAATTGATGTAACTTGCTTAATTATTAATGAAATCAAGCCAAATCACCACAAAAATGAATCTATCTCTACCCTCTATCAAACCATCAATATTTGGAGGTTGTACAATTATGTATTAGTCTGCACCAAACAAAAGAACAATAAAAAACACTGCAAAACTAAGAAAACAGAGTTTTCTCTTTATTAAATTCTTCAAAACTTCAAAAATGGCAACAACAACCCAGCCTCGACCCAAGGGAGAATTTTTAAACATTCTCCCACCTTCCCCAATGGCCCTCAACTAATTTTTTAAAAGAGGGAACCATTGGTTAGTGAAATTACATCATTATGGTGAAATTACACCAACTTACAACATGACAACTTTGCAATTTTGGAGCAAATTTCAATCCTAAAGACCTATGACCTCAAAAACCATTCAAATAACCTTGAAACAGCCTTATTACATTTTCAAGACCCCAAACCTTGCACACTTACATACAAATTCATTTTTTTTCCTTTAAAGACTACAAAAGCAACTTTTAGTGCAAGATTGCATTGTTGCACATTTTGACTCAAAACTCAAAAAATCAACCTAGAACCTATCCAATGGTCTTATTAGATCTTATTGAAGATTAAAAACACTCAAAAATACTCTTTCTAACCTATTCACCATCAAAGAATCCAAAATGAAGGTTGAGGTGTAGGTGCTCCTGCACCAGAAAAAATGACCAATTACATCAGCACATGGTCTTATAGACCTTATTAAGACAAAATTCCTCCAAAACTATAATCTACACCTTATTCAACCTTAAATGGATTAACAACTTTAAATGGTGCTCCTACACCAACTCCTCCCACATTGATAGCACTGATTTAAACTAATTTTGGTTTTCATCTCTATTTCTAAATTACCTCATTAGTAAAGCTACCTCATCACCTATGTTGTCTATTTATGAAGCCTTGAATGACAAATATATTTCATTTATTTTAATGGATACATTTTTGAGGAACTAATATTTGTCTCATTACCATGCTACAAGTAAAATTATTTGCCATGCCAAAGAAATGAACAAGGAAGAAACTAACAGACGAAGAGTATGAAACCTTCAAAGAATAGGAGAGAGAACGGGTGGTGACATATCGTGAAAAGAAGAAATTGGAAACGATTGACGAAAACAAGCCAATTGAAGAGGAACCTCAATCATCAAAAAGAGAAAAGAAATTGGTAGCACAAAGGGCACGAATGCGAAAGAGTTGTGCTAGGACAGATGCAGATACTGTAGTTGGAGACACACCCTCTACCGCAAGTGAGTATGAAGGGACACCGTTAAGCACAAGCGAATATGGAGGGACACCATCTACCGCAAGGGAGTATAGTTGGACACTATCCGCCGCATCTAAAGTTGAGAGTACATCATCACTTGGATTTGATGAAAAAGGTATGTCATCATCCCCACGTGAACCTCAAGGTATGTCTTCTACTCCACCCTCGATCGAAGGTACGCAATCTAGCTAACCTCAATTAAATATTGATGAAATTGCTAATGTTGAGATGTATGTACCTAGGAGAACACCACCTAGAATTTTGTGTAGAAAGCCAAAGTTTTTTATTAATATTGATGAGGATATTTTGCAACACATCGAAGGTAAGATTCCAAAACGCACTTATAGAAGATATGCTGATAAGATTTGGAAAATCTTCTTTGAAAGGCTAAATGAGACCGCAAGATGTCAACTATTTGTTCAAATGATGTGGGGTTTAAAGTAAAAAAATATCATGAAGACTCTTGGGTTGAGAACATCGAATGCATCAAGTGAAAACACTATTGTGAAGAATCTAATGGATGCTTATGAGAGTGTGGGTAAGACCTCACGTTCAAAGGATAGTAATGTCACTCGACGTGTCATCACATCGACTTTGGTAAGCTATCAAACAAAGAGATCTCATCTCATTAAAAAGACAAGTGAACAAATGGGAATTATTAGAAAAACTTTATCAAAAGTTGTTCAAAGGCGGCAAAGAATTGAGGGCACCGATTCAAATGAATTATGGGAATTCTCGGGAAGACTGCCACATAAAGATAAAAGAGTTGTTGAAGCATTGAGAACACTAATTAAAGAGTATTGGAAGAATAATACAAGGCCATCTAGGAATCAAAGGGATGTCATAAGAAGGAGAATCGGTAGTCGGAACCGTGAGCCACATCCAAAGCATTTTTTGGATACGACTCAAACCCAATTTTTTCGTAAATTTCAAAATGATTATCCTCAAATTATTATTTCTCAAAGATTTTTTGAAATTCTTAAACCTTTTTATGTCAAGATAAATTGCACACACTACTTGTTGTTGTAGACTACATATTGAATTATCTAACCATTATGATGTTTATCATTCTATATGTTTAGATTTCCATACTAACGATGTTTTGCAGGATTGTGACATAGAAGCCCCACCAAAATCTTCAAGAGAGTTCTTATCAAAATATTTATGTCAAATAGAGGATGGCCAAATATTCTATAGGACAACATGCTTGGATGGTTCATGCGAGCATTGCGGTGGCTTGCAACGAATTCCAGTATTTCAACATATGGAAAGCACATATGAGGTGGGACATAAACTAGTAGATTTCGGGAAGTATAAAACAGCAGCAGACACTACAAAAGATGGGTCTCAAGCAAAAAGGTGTGATTTGATTATTGAGAAGATTCCAGTGTATCAGTTTATGTCCATGTTTCATGAGAATCTAGTGTATGAGTATGCAAGGAATACCCATAGAGCTCGATGGCTAGACACACAATTCAAGCTATGCAAGGACACCTTTCCAGTTGAAAACATAATATCAGTGGTTGAATTTTTAGAGAACTACACTCTACAGCCACAGTGTGAGGTGCAATCACAGTATTACAACTCCACATAGCTTTCAATATTTTTGCACATAGCATTCATTCATGTAGCTGATAGTACAAAGAACCAAAGGAAGCTATTGAGGGAGTATCAATTTTATATTAGTGATGATCGCACACATTCTCCATAGTTCGTGCAAGGTTGCTTCCAGATGTTCTATAATGATTTGGCTTAGAGGGGCATAGCATACAATCAACATATAATATGGTTGGATAACTGTGCAGCACAGTTCAAGAACACACATGTTCTACTAGTTGTACAGGATGCATCTCACTACAATTGTTCAACATATGTGGAACTTTTGTGAGGCCAGGCATGGAAAGGGGGAGCATGATGGTGCAGGAGCATGCGTGGAAAGAGAATTAGCATGAGAAGAGTTAAAGTATAAAGATAGTGCAAAGTTGAAAAATTCAAGATCAATCATCGAGTGGTGTAATGCTTTGATGGGTCTAGGTAATGAAGGTATGTCTTCAGTTTATAGATTTTTTTGGTTGATGGATCATACTAACATTGCACCATATGAGGATTGTTGTACACTAACTGAATCGAGTGAGCTACACTCTTTCCTTAGTTCAAATGTAGGTTCATGGAGTATCAATACATGTAAGATGGGATGCTTTTGTTCTTTATGTACAATGCAAGCTTGGAATGATTGAGTCAGGGGAGTGGGTTGAAAAATGGTTGACAATTTATCTTAGCCCACTTCACATGTATCGCCCTTTGACGACATTGGAACTAACACATATGGAATCATCAGTCAACTTTGACCACGTATCAGATCTAGTTCAACCAAGTAATATATCTACTTGCTTAGTTTTTGAAATTTGATATTTTTATCTTGCTTTGTACTGTATTCGTAATGTTGACTAATTTCAAGTGATTTGTTGCACCTATCAATGCAGGGCATGTTTATGCAGTTATTGCATATGAAGAAAATGAAGAGGGAACAAACTATTACTTGTATCATTGTGTTGAGGCCAAAAAGAAATTGGAAGCCCCAGTTATAGATGGAGAAAACATCGAAAACCCTATAGGCTCTATTGTTGTTACTGGAATGTGGCTTAGAAGGTACCCACATAAGAGTGTTAAACATTGGCTATTTGAGGAATTTGACACACATCGTAAGATTCTTCATTACTCAAACCTTGTTGTGGCATCCAATGTTTGTTTGAGAAAATATGGGGGTAGAAATTTGAACAAGACCTTGCGGAAGGTCTGTGAGTCTGACCATGAGGCAATACTTGACACAATAAAGAGTAGAGTAGACCTGGATGGTTCATTGGATTAATTTGTAAGTATATGCACAATGGTTCTTATTAATTTATACTTGTATCCACATTAATTTGTTTGATGGAAATGCTATCATCTTATTTTACTTTGTGTATCTGTAAGTAACTTGGTAAACATTGATTGGTGTCCCCTTGTAGAAAATGCAGATTTACAAGCCATCCAAGAGAATCTCAGGCATAAAAGCAATGCAACATCCCTATTTTGATGATCTTGAAAAATCTCAATTATGATTTTAAGCCATTACAAAAGTGTGTGTGAAGCTTTGTGAGGGAATTTCAAGTTATTCATTTGAAGTTAACCTTATCATGAGCACCTATGATGTAGACATTATAGGAGCATCTCGAATTTCAAGATATTCTAGATTCATGAGAGGTGTTGTGTGCAATAGGTATCATGGAACTCCCAGTGAAGATGTATGACCAGGAGTGACTAAGTTGAGAGACTTCCATGCCTATCTGTAAGTGCCTTCCATATATTTTCATTTTATTTCCATTTTGGATGAGCTATTTCTTTTTATTTTTTTACTTTGCTTACATATGTAACTAAACTAGTAAAATTGATTGGTCTCTCCTTGCAGAAAATGCTGATTTTTGAGCCATTGAACAGAATCTCAGCCAAAAAAGCAATGCAACATCCTTATTTTGACGATCTTGACAAATATCAATTTTGATTTGAATCCATTATAAAAGAGTGTGTGAAGCTTTGTGAGGGAATCTCAAGTTACTCATTTGAAGTTAACCTCTAAATGAGAACCTATGATGTAGACATTATAAGAGAATCTTGAATGTATGAGTGACATTGTAAAATATCCATGAGAATAGAGTACCTAGGCATTGTAATGAGATTTGTACTTGTAATGACATTTATTGAAATATTGAAATTTGGTGCAGGGGCACCAAGGTTATTGAGCAAATTTGGTTCATGGAATTCTTTTAAGTTAGTAAATTGTGTTTTGAGTAAATTGTCAATTGAATAAGGTCATATTACATGGTCAATTGATTTATAATGTAATAATCCATGTTAGTTACAAGCTCAACAGTTAGGCATGATTGGAAAGATATAGAATCATTTGTAAAGGCTAGATTTAAAGCCTCTTGAAGGCTCAAACACAATGCAATTTTGGTGCAGGAGCACCTAGTCTCCTAGTTGCAAAATTTCACTTTTTGAAGGTTGATAGGTGGTCAATAGATTAGATTAAGGTATTTTTTGTTTATTTATGCTAAATAAGGTCAATCAAGACCATTTAAGGTGTATTAGGGTGAGTTTTGAGTCTCAGTGGTCAAATGTGCAAAAAAATGCATTCTTGCTACAAAATTGTCAATATTTGAATTTGTAGCCTTTTGAAGGAAAATCTTTGAATTTGGTTGTAAATGTGCAAGAATGAGGTATAAGAGTTTGATATACCATTTAGAGAGCTTGGTTTTCATGGAGTTCCTTTCAAAGCCTCTGCTTTTATTGTTCCTACGATAAACTGTTTGATAGAGTTGGTGGAATTACCTTTCTTAGTAATCACTATTAGTGAGATTGAGATTGTTAACCTTGAGAGAGTATGACTTGGGAAAAAGGAATTTGATAGGGCTATTATTTTCAAAGATTTCAAGTGGGATGTACTCTGCATTGACGCCATTTTTCAATCTTCACTTGATGGCATCAAGGAATGGATGAACTCCATGGATATAAAGTATTATGAAAGTAGAATGAACTTGAACTGGTGGCTAATTTATTGAAGATGGTGGTTGGAAATTTTTGAATATAGAAGCTAGTGATTTTGATTCTGATAATTCAGAAGAGTCAGAAAAATGATATATGAACCCTCTAATGTAGAAGAGGAATCAGAATCAGATTTCATGTAGCCACCATCAAGAGTGTTTCAAGCCAACAAGATGGAGGGAATTCTTATATAAGGATAATTTTCAATGTTGCAGGTACCGGCTTCAATACCAACTACAAGGCAACATTGAAATTCCCTAGCAGTATTTATGTTGAGAAAATTTCCTTTAAATGCAAGGATTCAAAGCACATAAACCATGTGGTACAAATGATTAAATCCTAGAGACGATCTATAGCAATGAAAGAGTCTGAAAAGGTAGAGAGAGCTACACTAGTGACTCGGGAGAAACTTCATCTTTCAAAAACAAAGTCAATTAGCCTGGCAAACGTGTGGATCGGGCCAACATTTGGTGGAAGAGGAAGAAAGACGATTGGAACTCTAGAGTCCCACCATACTAGATTTTGGTATTCAACCATGAGAGTAGATGAGAGAGCTGATATCATGTATCAAAAAATTAAGCATGGATTCTTCCAACCAGCGAAGAAGGAGATGATTACTTTGCTTCATTTTCATTTTCATTTGCATAAGCATATCAAGCCATGGGAACCAAGAAGACTAAGGATGTCCAGTTTTATGTGGAGGTAATGGATGTGGTCCAAATTTTAGGAGGGACAAGAAGGTCAATGTATGATCTTGATGAAATTGAGGAAGAACAACAAGAGAGGAACATGAAAAATAAAATCAATACAGAGTTTCAAGGATTTGTCAAGCGAGTAAGAGAGCTATGGGAGTAACCTCATCTAAAAGATTTTGAACTAGAGTTTGATATACCATTTAGAGAGCTTGGTTTTTATGGAGTTCCTTTCAAATCCTCTATTTTTATTGTTCTTATGGTAAACTGTTTGGTAGAGTTGGTGGAATTACCTTTCTTAGTAATCGCTATTAGTGAGATTGAGATTGTTAACCTTGAGAGAGTAGGACTTGAGAAAAAGGAATTTGATATGGCTATTGATTTCAAAGAATTCAAGCGGGATGTACTCCGCATTGACACCATTCCTCAATATTCACTTGATGGCATCAAGGAATGGTTGAACTCTGTGGTTATAAAGTATTATGAAAGCAGAATGAACTTGTACTAGCGGCCAATTTTGAAGACTATTACTGATGATCCAAATAAATTTATTGAAGATGTTGGTTAGGAATTTTTGAATATGGAAGCTAGTGATTTTGATTCTGATAATTAGGAAGAGTCAAATCAAAGATATGAACCCTCTAATGTAGAAGAGGAATTAGAATCACTCTTCATGTTGTAGGTAGTGGCTTTAATACCAACTACAATGGCAACATTGAAATTCCCTAGCAGTATTTATGTAAAGGAAATTTCCTTTAGATGCAAGGATTCAAAGCACATCAACCATGTGGTAAAAATGATTAAATCCCAGAGATGATTTGTAGCAGTGAAAGAGTCTGAAAAGGTAGAGAGAGCTACATTAGTGACTCAGGAGAAACTTTATCTTTCAAAAACAAAGCCAATTAGGCTAGCAGACGTGTGGATCAGGTCAACATTTGGTGGAAGAGGAAGAAAGATGAATAGAACTCTGGAGGCCCACCATACTAGATTTCGATATTCAACCATGAGAGCAGAAGAGAGAGTTGATATCATGTATCAAAACATTAAGCATGTATTCTTCCAGCCAACGGAGGAGGAGATGATTACTTTGCTTCATTTTCATGTGCAAAATGGTTGCAAACTTCAACATGTTGTTACTCGGATACCGTGATGCTTAGGAACTTCTCGTCTGATCCTATGGGATCGATTTGGGCCCCTCTACAATAAATTTTGTTGGTTTTGTTATCTCGGAGTGGTTTTCTTGTGGTTTCTAGTTTTCAGTTGATGGAAAAAGTGTCAAATGGAAGCAGTGGAAAGTTGCAAAGTGGTGCAACTTTCATTCTGCAACTCATGTGACCAAAAAAACTATTCCAACGCATCTGAATAGGTATTTTTACATTAGGCATGGTCCTCTTTCACACCCTAACACGCGGAATTGCTCTGAGATACGTTCAACCGGATCAATCCCTTAAGGGTCCAAAGTGCAAAATGGTTGCAAACTTCAGCATGTTGTTATTCGGATATCGTGATGCTTAAAAACTTCTCTTCTCATCCTATGGGATTGGATTGGGCCCCTCTACAATAAACTCTCTCTATTTTTTTTTATCTTGGAGTGGTTTTTCCTATGGTGTCCAGTTTTTAGTTGATGGAAAAAGTGTCAAATGGAAGCAGTGCAAAGTTGCAAAGTGGTGCAACTTTCATTTTGCAACTCATGTGACCAAATGAATTGTTCCAATGCATCTGAATAGGTATTTTTACGCTAGGCATGGTCCTCTTTCACACCCAAACACATGGAATCACTCTGATCTATGTTCAACCAGATTGATCCCTTAAGGGTCCAAAGTGCAAAATGGCTGCAAACTTCAACATGTTGTTACTCAGATACCGTGATGCTTAGAAACTTCTCATCTAATCCTATGGTATCATGTTTGGCCCCTCTATAATAACCTCTCTCAATTTTTGTTATCTCAAACTGATTTTCCTGTGTTGTCTAGTTTTCAGTTGGTGGAAAAAGTGTCAAATGCAAGTAGTGGCAAGTTGCAAAATAGTGCAACTTTCATTCTGCAACTCGTGTGACCAAACGAACTGTTCCAACGCATCCAAATAGGTATATTTACGCTAGGCATGGTATTTTTTCACACCCAAACATGTGGAATCACTCTGAACTACATTCAACAGAATCGATCCCTTAAGGGTTCAAGTGTAATATGTTGAAATAGGCCATTCCACCTATTGTTTAGGCTGTGTCTCGGTGATATGGGCCTGATGTAAGTAGGATAGGGAGTAGGAATAAGAAAATAGCATTGGTAAAGGCATTGGAAGAGATTACTAATGTTGCCCCTATTTAAAATTCAAAATTGAGGCTGCTTAAAAGCAAGGCTAGAAGAGGTGAAAAAAAAAATTGCTTGAAAATAAGTTAGAATAGGTTGGAAATAGGGTGAGGTTGTGGAGTTTGATGTGTTCAAAAGGTCTGCAAAGATAGGGGAGGTCAAAATTATGTTATGGCATGATGCCCTAGTTGTTAAAACAAGGGTTTTGAATGAAAAAGAGATGTTTGAGGGAGTAAAAGTGGGTAAAGTGAAGAGGAAACATAATTTGGTGGTCAATTAAGTTTGTGTAGGTAGAATGAAGAGTGTTGGAATAGGTTTTGAGGTTTGGGTTCAAGTTCGGGGGTTCGGTTTGCCAATTAGGCCAAATTTTTTTAGAGGGGGGTTTGGTTCGTTGGTACAAAAATCATGTAAAACAAAATATAAATATATATGCAGCCTAGAAGCATGCATTAGGATTAGAATATCACATAACATCATATAAACAACAAAACCACCATAAACTTGAATGTCATTTAAAACATGCATGATAAATATTCATTATTGAAACTTGAATTGTGGTAGCTTGATATACAGAGTCTATTGATGCTAGGGTTCAATTTGTATGATTTTAAAAAAAGAAGCCAACTGAGTAGAGTTGTCAATGTTCATAAATCATAAGAATTTGTTTAGTACACTAGCCATATTGATGTCTTCTTGCAGTCTCAAACATTATTTTGTATCATTGTTACATTGGTCTTAAGAGTGGTAGCTTAATATAGCTCCATAATACAAAATATGGTTTACCTGTGCAATGTAACAATGGCATAGGCAGATTTTTCTTTCAAAGAACCAAAGGGTGAGTGCACAATTGAAGTGTATAAACACATATCTTTTTGTAATATCAAGGATACTTTTTGAAACTTCCATGCATTGCTAATCTAAAAGAAAAAGTTTTATGTATCCTTTGCTTAATTGAGTTGTTCCAATCAAAGGATTAAATATATTGGAATCTTTTTATCAATCATTTCATAGTGTAGACATCTAAATTTGACCACTTCCATATGGTCAAAGTCGTCTCCTTAACTATCCTTTTGCTCATTTAATTCGTCATATTTGTTGGTATTAATTAAATCACTCATTTAATTAATATTTTGTGTCTTACATAAAGTTTCTAAAGTATTTAATTTAATAAATATTTTTTCCCCTCTTTCCTCTCTAAATTAAACAAATATACCACTTTATTTAATTTAGTCATATTATCTTTTGGAATTTTAAATTTATTTTTAAATTCTTCACTTTCTCTCTCATTGTCACATCCTCCAACTTTTGCAAATTGGTCTCTAATCCCTTTTAAAAATCTCACCCCTTTCTTAGTCATAATTAATTTATGATTAGGATGTGCACACCCCTAATCATCCTTAGGGTCCCATCCTCCATAATTTCCCACTTGCCTCTAACCTATCATTAATTTGTCTAATCAAGTACTTGCACAACCTTAATCACCTAATTAGGCCAACCTAATCCCCATATCATTTATGGAATGTCCTAAGTCAACCTTATTAAAGGTTTTCTCCTCTTGGAGAAGGCACTCCATTCCCCATGTGAATTTTTAATTCACATTTAATCCCCTAATGCATCCCTTGGAATTTAAAATTTCATTTATCATCCCCATGTGGATATTTGAAGAATTTTTAATTCCTCACATATCCTCTCACCCACATGGGGACAAGGACCTCATTTATGAGGAGATCTTGTCCCAATCCCAAGGTACTATGTACTACCTCCATGTCATGTACTCTCCTTCCAATTCATGTGCACATCATCCTTTTCAAGCCAATTCACATGCCACATGTCAAGATGTGAGGGCTTGTGAGTTCTCAACTCACCTTAGCCCTACATCTTGATTTTGGTATCTCAATCTCAACCACCCATTTCCCTAGAGAATTCCACAATCTCTATAAATACCCCTTATTTTCTCTTATTTTGGGGGAGATCATTCATGCTAGCCAAACTCTTACAAAAAATTTCTTTGAGCCATACTTAGCCAAATTTTCATACTTGCATCTATTTTCACTTATCTTTTCATCCTCATCTCATCTCATAGCTTGCATCCCTTTCCATCAAAGGAGCATACAACATCGAAGAACGAAGGGCCAACCAAATGACAACTCAACAAGGTGAAATCTTTCATTTTGCTTAGTTTAGTTAATCTTTAGGCCAATCTTGAGGTGTAGGGTGTTTTTAGTTATTATTTGCACTCTCTTTTGTTTGTTATTCATTTTCTAGCAAGTATTTTCGCCCTATCACACATAAAATACCAATTGAAAACATGTTTTTTGCTTTTAGATAAAGTTGTTTACCATTAATCAATTAATTTATTCAAGACAAACCATGAAGGACAAAAATGATCAATGTTAAGGCTAACACATTAATAAGTATACATGTGAATAAGGGAAGCACAAGTAGTCACAAAAACATATGCCTTGAAGTACACACACGAATACATAGTATACACAACTTAATATAAAGTATATACACGAATACAAGGTATACGCATGAAAATGCATAAGTCACAATGAATACATGTACGTTGTAAAGTATACACTTGAATACATGTAACTCATATCTATTGAACCATGAATTTATAGCATGCAAATATGGACACCATCGATAAAAAAGATTTGTATTAACCAAATAGCCATGTACGCATACATCAATATATGTCGCTATAAGTATAAAATATAGGTACAAAATAGCCATATAGGCTTATGAGAATGCCATATAGGCATACAATGTCAAATATATCCAATACAAAATATGTACAAAACTGCCATGTAGGCATACAACTAAGGGCTCTGGAATCAAAAGTCATTACTCTCTAGGCTCTCGAAATAAACTCTTGCCCTTTGTTGGTTGATCGGATGGCGATAGGTCTATCACTCGTTTCTGCTACACTCGAGGAGTGCTCCTACTGCTCCTCCTACTAGTGTTAAGTTCTTGGTGAAGTTTTAACTATTACAATAAGAAATAAAAACATTAATATATAGAAATTACATTATAAAAAATGATATATTTTTTAAAAAATCACTTATGGCCATCTCACGATCGCTCTCCATGAGGGAAAAATTCACACGTCAATGCTGAGGCATGCTCATGCCCTGTATAAACCATCCAAAATAAAATTAGACTACGAATCAAAAATTTGGTTTGATTTTTCACTCGAACTAACATCTATAACAGCGAATGTAAATTGAAATTTAGTAATTTGCCTCATACCTCCCCTGTCAGAGCCATCGAGGATTGTATAGTGGATGAAACACTGATATCCATTGCCCTCATAACATTTGGAAGTGTTTCCACAACCAACATCTGAAAATAAAACAACAAATTATTTAATCACAAAAAAGTTACAATAGCGATCCACGCCATGACTTATAATGTATGAGATCTAATGAATAAAATTTTGAGTACTTATTAAACTATATATTTCTTATTATCATGCTTACTATTTTCCCTATCCATATCTTGTTCGAAAGGATGTGTTTTTAGGATTTTAACCATAACAGCAAGTCGTTGAATCATTTGATTAAATTCTTTCGTAGACATGTACGATAATTATGGTGGCATAGAGAAGGCAACTTGAACTGTTTGAAACAAATGCCTCAAAATAAATGGGGTCTCATGGTGATGGAATGCCATTACAAAAAAATGCACGTCATGGCATTCCATCACCATAAGAACACATTTCTTTCAGGCATTTTTTCAAAAAGTTCATTGCCTTCTCTATGGTATTATTACTTACTATTATGCTTTGATAGATATTTTTCCAAGCATCCATAGTTTGTTGGAAAGCACCTAATTTAGGATTTTAGCCATAGCAGCAAGGAAGCACAAGTAGTTTGATAAAATGCTTTGGTGCACATGTATGAAAAATGTGGTAGCAAAGAAAAGGTGGTGAGCATTTTGAAGAAATGCCTCGAAGAAATATGGTCTCATGGTGATGGAATGGAATTCCATTGTGCCATGAGACCGCATTTCTTTGAGGCATTTTTTGAAACTACTAAATGCCTTGTCTCTGCTATTGCTTACTATTATGGTTTCATAGACTTTTTCCAAGCATCCATAGTTTGTCGTGCAGGTGCACCTTTGCAAGCACATGCCTCCATGTGAAGAAATTGCATCACTACTTATGTTGACTTTCTAAACAACTATATTGTAGTTGAAATTTTGTCATCTATGAACATCTAGTTATTAGTTATGGAATGTGAAGTAATGCTTTGAGTTTGAATGATGTGCAATGTAACGTAACCAACAATATGAATATAAACTACACAAATCTATTAAGTACAATTCATTAGTTAATCTCTTTATTCTATTACCTCCGTGAAGGTTTGAGTAAATCCACTGGCACTGGGAGGTGTTCCCTTGAAACCTCCAATATTACTATGTTCAACATCCAAAATCACATATTAAAATACCATTCGTAAAACAATGCTATTAACATGTAATAAATTTATAATTGTTTACTAGTTACATACCCCGCCGATAGGTGTACTACAGAAATAAGTATGTGGAGGGCCGGTGTATCCAGTCTCAACACTGACCCTGCAATTTTATTAAAATCATAAAACTAAATTAGTTAATCTTGCATTTCAAATCAAAATTTAATAAATTAAATTCAATGAACATGCTAACTTTGACCTGAGCATCAATTCCATACACATCATGTAAAATGTCAACCACCCTCTCCATCTCCATAGCTGGATATAGATCCTTCACAGTAGCCTCCTGAGTGTCGGTGGGGTCATATGAACAAGTCATCCTGCAAGATTGACACACATGGGTTCAAAGGCCACCACTCGAAGAATCCCCTGGATGGCACTGTAGAATAGGGCTAGTATGATGGATGACACTCCGGGTCAAAGTGTTGATCACTTGCAATGTCTCTACGTCAGCACTCTCCTTCGCGACGACTGGCATAACAAGGTGCTCACAAGGCAGCCTAGCGAGAGCTCATCTCCCTTGCCATGTAGGATCTGGCTGTGCACCGAGCTTATCCTGAGTTGACCCCCCACCTCTGCCTTGGAAGTCCCTCATCAAAATAATTTTGGATTTTGTTCAATATGAACTCACTGTATAGTTTCCTAAGAAAATACTGGGAGACTTCATAATTGTAATTGCATGATCGGTCATTAAAGACCATGTACCACCTATCATAAAAATGGTTCCTAATCTCTTGGTGGTGACATCAATGAATAGGAAACCTCTTCAAATTGAGGCTAAGATTTAGATTTGTGCATGGGTTAGTGAATAATGAACACAAATCACCTTTTGTAATTTTTAAATCCTTTACTTGTTTATATGATAGTTTATCTGCATAATATGCCCTAGTCGCCTGCCTCCTATCTTTCCATCCAATTATTTGTTTGCTAATTGAATCCACATTTTTTAACATATCTTTCAATGAATTTGTGAGGATCATTCTTTCTATGGTTGAACCATTTGGATCACTCAACCTACTAATAAAGTCCTCAATTTGTTTTTTGTTGCTCTCAATCTCACTCATTAAATTTTGTTGAGTGTCAGGAGGGTGTTGAGGGATTGGTGGAGGTTGTTGTTGAGGTTGATTTTCTTGTTCAGGATTTGGTTGCTCTTCTTGTTGAGGATTTTGTGGGTTTGCGGGTTCATTTGCATCTCCTACAAATTCAAAAAATTATATATCAAATATAACCTAAAACTAACAAAATCAACCTAAAACTAAGAAATTCAAAACAAACAACAAACAATACTTACCTCTCCCACCTCTTCGTTGTCGCAGTGCCATCCTTGCAAAGAAATAGTAACTCTTGTTGAAAATTTTTGCTCAATACTTCCTCCTAGAATGCGAGCGTGAAAGTTGGGGGTTTTGGTCGCGAGTAGAAGAAGAAAATAGTTGAAGTGAAAATGAAGACTTTCACTATTTTTTTTGCTTTTCATGTGCTATAACGCGAGCGCGTTATAACGCGCTCGCGTTATAGCATTTTTAAACTTTTTTTAGAAAGAGGCCACAAAATTGCTACCCAAATTCATGCAGCCGCCCTTTAAATATATATGTTTATGCTTTATGTAGATCTTGGAAATATGATGAATGAATGTTTGACTCAATTTGATGTTTTATAATAGATTCTGACTATAAAATATATGATGCAAATGATTGTATTGTTTTTGGCTAACTACTATTGCAATGTACTAAGTTGGATGCAGGAACAAAATTCAAGCCTTTCAAAGAGAGGGGAAGTATCACTCAGGAGAAGAACCTAGTCTGGTAACCCTTAATGAGCCTAAATGAACATACACACACTCACTTATCATTTGGTAAAGTTGAGTCAATAGTTTGGGAAGTGGTAAGTAACCTTTAGTCTTGTTTATGCATGATTTAGAAGAGGTTATGATATCATCTTTGAATGGTCTTGATTTAGGTTATATGTTTGAGTCTCTTTATTGGGTGTGAGTTCTTCCTTGTATGTTCATATTTATATCGATGAGATATATACATAAAATGTATATATATGTTTATGTGTACGTGTCTATGATAAATTCATACACATGAGTATACATAGTTAGACGTATCTAGCCATGCTCATGGATGGATTACCCATATGCATGGGAATATCGATTGAACGAAGGTGACATATATGTATATACAAACACTTCATGTATATATTTTAATTGATAGGACTATGATTATATATGTTTAAATATAAATATCAAGATAACCTAATATATATAATATATGTATATATATACATATATTAATATATGTATATATATACATATATTAATATATGTGTATGTAGTTACGTTGACAGAAACGTACATACATATATATACATATAATGTTAATCTGTGGAATATATTAATATATGTAAATATGTTCGAATGGAAAATAATGCATTTTATAATCATATACCTAAGATATATATAATATATATATTATATATGTATATTGTGTTAAGTATACACACACACACACACACACACATATATATATATATGTGTGTGTGTGTGTATGTATATAGATTGTATAACATTGGAAATGTTTACATAGCACATGGTATTTAGCACATTACATATGATATATGGTATAGCTGAGTGAATATAAGTTAGAGCATTGATTAAATGACATTGCATAAGAATTAAAAGTGTTGTTTAAATGTGCCAAAGGCAACACATTAACATAGCGTGTGGGAGTTAAAGTGAACTAAGTTTATAAACTACAACCTCAAAGACTTAGTCAAATATCTTGATCTATGGAAGGTAAAACGTGTAAACAACATTTTTGTATTGGTCTTTCAAACAAAAAACATAAGGATAGGGCATGTGGATTTATGTGGCACCAAATTATGAAATTTGCATACAATAAGAAGTCTATTTTGTGCCTCTTTACCAAAAAATAAGGCAAAAAATGAAAGGGAGAATGAGTCAAAAGGAAAGCTGGCTGAAGTAAGTCAATATAGGAAACCATAAACCTTGCTTTTCTAAGTGAAAACCCTATTGTCATGAAAAGAAAGGTAGTTGACTGACAATATGCATATAGTCAATGTTTTGAATTCACCACCTTCTTTTTATCTAGCTGAGTCAATTGATTGGCATGATAAGTGACATAAGTGTGAGCTTGCTTATAGCCATTAGTTGGTCAAGTTTTTGTATAAATAGAGGAGCTTTCTCCATCTTTTGGGATGCATTATGCATTCTTGTTTCTAATTTTCTAAGTTGCTTATCTGTTGCTCTTTCTAAGTTCGAGTATTTTATGAGGGTTTTAGAGAGAATAAGAGGGATTTTTGAGCAGTTGCAAGGATTGAGAGTTTTTCTAGAGAAGATAGAGGTTGGAGATAGGTTGTATATTGAAGTAGTTGCAATATGATTTTGTGAAGGCTAAGCTAGGAAGCTAGATTTGTTAATTGGAGCTTTTAAAATATAGGCATGTAGATTTCTACTCCATTGTGTATTTTATGTTTGAAAGGATTATATGATTTTGTTTGTTTTCTTGGAAAGAAGTGATTGAAAGTAAGTCTAGTTGCTTTATTGTGAATTTGGTTAAATTCTTCTTTGAATAGGTATGAAAGATTCTTGATGAGTCTAATTTAGTGAACTCCATTATGGGGATTTATGTATATACTTTATAAATTGGAATGGGTGCTTATATTGCTTCTAGATACTATATTAAGTTAAGCTTATATAGATATTTCTTTAATTGTGAAGTTTGAGTTATGGAATTACTTTGAATTACTTTTGGATACACCTAAAAATGGTCATCATATTCAGTTAATTAAATACAAGCTATTTGATTAATGTTTCGACTACATATAAATAAAGTCTCACTTTATTTATATTGTTCACTCTTCTATTAATTCTCCAAAATCATATTCTTCTAAATAATTAAATAAACAAAGTATCCTAAATGTGTTTATTTAATTAATCTTCCTTAATCCTGATTAAGAATTAGAGCACATGTCTACTACATTTTATTGTGCCACCTCACAAAGGTCACATGAAAATAAATAAGCCTAATTATTAATTAGAATTATCCTCACACACTTCCACCAATTGGAAAAGGCACATGGCTTTATTCTCCCACACTTCCAACAAATTTGAAGCACATGGGTCTTTATTTCACACACTTGGGTCTCACATCCAAATGGCATGTTGCCCATTGGTCAAGAGATTCCTCCACACACATGGCATGTTGTCTTTGGTCAAGGGGACGACATCCCGATTCTCTCCATCTCCACCGTCTATTCTTTCTCCTTCGAATCTAGACCGTTGATAGGTGCCACCTCACAAAATGCTTTAGAAACCCTATAAATACACCCCCTTTCCTTTGCATTTATCATACACATTTGAAGTAAAGTCATTATGCAGGTTTTTCTTAGGAGATTGGAGCATTCTTGGAGTCTTATAACTAGATTTTATATCATGTTTTATGTTGCATTCTCATCCTAGATTAACATATTACATCATAGTTGCATTTTATCATCCCCATTACATCATAATTGCATTTTAGATTAGTTTTCTTTTTGTTTGCATTTGAGTATATGCATAATCATGAATATTTCATTTTAGTTTCATATCATCTCACTCATCTCCACTTGTTCATTTATCATCAACATCATCCTTCATTTATCATCGTATCCATCATCGTATCCATTGTTTTGTTTCATTTAGAAGCATACCACTAATCCTTCCTGCACACATTTGCACGTAGAAATCATCTTAGCTTGCATATTAAGCATCAAATCTCATTTTCTAGGTTCTCATTTCAACAACCATTATGCCCATAGAAATCTAAGGGTTGAATGGTTTAATAAATCCCTAGAAATAGAGGACAATGATATGTATTTAAAAGGTTTGATTGTATTACAAATAGAGTAGTTTACTTGATTGAACTTTGAATGTAAACTGTTTCATTAAGGTTTGTGTTGACATTAAATCTCTCCACATTCAACACACACAAAATGGCACCCACTGTGGGGCCTTTGCCTCACTTATTTCTAACTTTTTGCAAATTTCATGATCCCAGGTTCAAATTGGAGACTTGAGAGCCTTTTGCACCTATTTTGAGACAATTCTGGGCTATTTCTAGAGTTTTGGTGCCTCTTTCCTTTGTTTTGGCGCCTCTTGCTTGAGTTTTGGCACCTCTTGTAAACTGTTCCGAGACCATTTTCACTTGTTCTAGGACCATTTTGGACTGTTTTGAGAGTTTTGGCGCCTCTTGCAAACTATTTTGAGACCATTTTTACCTGTTCTGAGACCATTTTGGGCTATTTTTAGAGTTTTGGTGCCTCTTGCAAACTATTCCAAGACCATTTTTACCTATTCTAGGACCATTCTGGGTTGTTTTTAGAGTTCTGGCGCCTATTGCTTGAGTTTTGGAACCTCTTGCAAATTGTTCTAAGACTATTTTTACCTATTCCAAGACCATTCTAGGTTGTTTTTAGAGTTTTGGCGCCTCTTGCAAACTATTCCAAGACCATTTTTACCTATTTTGGAACCATTATTGGCTATTTTTAGAGTTTTGGCACCTCTCACACCTGTTTTGGCACCTCTTGCAAGCTATTTCGAGACCATTTTCACCTGTTCTAAGACCATTTTGGGTTGTTTTTAGAGTTTTGGCACCTCTTGCACCTATTTTGGTGCCTCTTGCAAGCTGTTTTGAGACCATTTTGCACCGTTTCTAGAGTTTTGGCACCTCTTGTTGGAGTTTTGGTGCCTCTTGCACCTGTTTTGGTGCCTCTTGCAAACTGTTTTAGGGAGTTCTAGATTTTCTAACTCTATTTTTGAACTTTTTGTCTCTGTTTTGGCACCTCTTGCCTTTGTTTTGGAACCTCTTGCCTCTATTTTTGCACCTCTTGTCTCTGTTTTGGCGCCTCTTGTAAATTTTCACCAAATCAGAAAACTCACATTCTGTGTTGTGCTTTGCAGGTTTTCCCAGATTTGTTGTCAAAAACTCAAAACATAAACTACTAACATATTGCAGGGGTTGGACATTATTTACTTGTTTCCTTTTGGTTAAGATAGGAACATAGCTTAATTAAAAGGTTAACAAATATCATGTTTCCTTTTGGTTAAGTTAAGAACATAACTTAATTAATGGGTTAATGAACACCATGTCTTTTGTATGTGATGGATGGTAGGCATATGCTCTCCCCTCAACTGGGTGATCCAAAAAGCCAAACCCATTCTTGTTTATGTGAGTGTAAGTGGAGTATATGGCATGGTTTCTCTCTTTATTCATGTGAAATAAAGATCAATCGAACTACGAGTATGCTTGATTACTTTTGTTTATCCTAGAGGGCCTGCCTTGTGGGAAAAAGTACTCACCCAAGGGAACAACCCAACCGGTAACACGCTAAATCCAAGTGACTTCCAACTAGGATATAAATGTGGATACTTGGGGAAAGTTCAAGTATCACGTGGGTGACTCCAACGAGATGGATCGAAAGGGACTTTCGCCACATGGGTCACTCCCTAGGAATGGAATGTCTGAATTAAAACCCTCGTTGTAGATTTTCCAAAATCCTTTATCTATTCTTTGGTACAACAATGGTCATTGCCAAGGCATCCACATTCTCGCAATTTTTAGTAGAGATGATCAGTTTACCATGGGAGTTTCATGGGGGGTGGAAGCTTGGTTGGCCTGAGAAGAGAATGCACTGTAAGGGGGAGCCTGTGTAGCCAAGCTTCTGAATTCATCCACTAAAAATAAGTGTGGTTGGGGTAAAACCCGCATGGAATCCAAAAGAATATAGTCTTACACAGCCCTAGGAGTGTATATTTTGCTTGATGTGTCTTTATCAAAGTGTTTTCAAAACAAACCTCAAACAAAACACCATCAAAAACATCACATTTTCAAAGTGAAAACCTTGATTCAGAACTACATTCATTGAGGTAAACAAGTATACAATTGAAAAATCCAAGAAATCAGACCTTTGGGGGTGTATTTTTCTTGTTTTGGAGTCATTTTGAGGGTTTCTGAGAGTTTTGGCACCTTTTGTCTATGTTTTGGTGCCTTTGGTGTCTCAAGTGGTGCCAAAATTCCTACACCATTGTATAGCTTATGAAATTCTACCCCATTTCAAAAAAAAATATTTGAAAAAGACCTCTATATGACCAAGATACAGCCATTTTAAGATTGACTATAAAAGTGTTTTGACATGCAACTCTGAAGTGGTGCCTTTTGTCTCTCTTTTTGTGCCTTTAGGGTCCCAAGTGGTGCCTCTTGTAAGCCTAGTTTTCAAATTTTGTGGAGTCAAACACTGTTTTGGCATCTTTGGGGTTCCAAGTGGCGCCTATTGTAAGCCTAGTTTTCAAGTTTTGTGGAGTCAAACACTGTTTTAGCGCTTTTGGGGTCCTAAGTGGTGCCTCTTGTAAGCCTAGTTTTCAAGTTTTGTGGTGTCAAACACTGTTTTGGTGCCTTTGCTATCCCAAGTGGCACCTTTTGCAAGCCTAGGAATCATGGTTTTTGATGTCAAACTCTAAAGTGGTGGTGCCTTTTGATTCTATTCTGGAACTTCTTGTCTTTGTTTTGGTGCCTTTTGTAGACCACAAAATAGTAACTTAGGTTCATCCACCTTCTGAAAGTCAATCCTTTCAGCAGTGTTCAACCTTTCCTTAGGAAAAACAAAATTTGAACATGTGGTTTAACCAATGATTTTATGAAAGATTAAGATTCAAAAACCAAATTCCATACCTCTTAGTCCAAAAGAATACCAAAAATGTTTATCAACACTTTACGACTTTAGATAGAGTTAACCTTCAATTTCTACAAAAGATCTTGCAAGAACAATCCTAAATTATACATCTTTTACTACTGTCAAAATCCAAGACTTTCCCAAAGATTTGAGTATCTTGTCTCACAAGTTTGAACCAAAATTTCAAAAATCCAAGTCCAAGATCATTCCTTAGATACCTTAGAATTCTAAACTTGTTAAAACCAATCTCTACAAGTGGAGTTCTCCAAACTAAACTTAGATCTAAACATCTCAAAGTGCCTAAATCATCAAAATCTATCATATCTTTGATTGTTAAACCTAGTTTCATCATTGGGATTTTTCATCCTTTAATCACGAAACAACATTATACAATCAAATCAAACTTAGTCCCATCAATAGAATTTTTCATTCTATTCGACTTAGTTGTAATCCTTGACACTCCTCCAAACAAAGATTAAAGTTTAGCTAGATTGTAACCGTGAAATCCAAAACACCATGGCTGAAATAGATGAGGATCAATTGAATGCTTTAGCTCATCAAATAAAAATCCTTCAACAACAAATATGGGATATGCAAAGGGAAACAACCATAGAAGGATATTTGTTTCCATACATTTTTTCTTATTCCTCTGATAGAAATCTGGACATGACACCTTCTCCACCAACAACTACATCATCCAATTTCAATTTCTTTGAATTTTTATAAAAATTCAATAATCCCAAATCAAAGTCTTCAAACACAAAGGATATTGAGAAATCTTACCAATTCATGCATCTATCTTCATCTCCCACAAGGAAAAATAAATTTCAAGATTCTTTCACCCAAATTAACGATTCCATCCAACCACCTTCTTCTATCATATCTTCTATATCCAATGATTCATGTCAGTCTCTCAGTCCAAATCATGCTAGCTTTGACTCCTCTACACCTCGAGATCAAAGCATTCTTTCCACTTCATCCAATGATACCAAAATTCCACAAGTTCTTCCAATCTTTGACCAAGACCGAATCTCTCAAGAATTCTATGATGATCTCCTCCTCTCACTTTTCATCCACGATGACTCCCTTCCATCTCAAGAGAAAAGTATCTTTCCAAGTCCTTCTTCCACCCCATCTAAAGAATTTATATAATCTCATGATTCCATTTCATCCCAGGAACATGATAATTCTTCCATCTTATCTAATGATGTCCTATCACTTGTTGATCAAGATATGCTTTCTCATCAAGACCAAGATATGCTTCCATTTGAGGATATCCCTTCATTCCATGAGGATGTTCATCCTTCTCAAGATCAAGACATGTCTTCCATACCACCACATGATGATTCCACACCTAATGAAGAGCAAGCTACTTCATCTTCTACACCTCATGATCCTCTTCCAAGTCAACATCAATGTACCTCATCATCCCCATGTCAAGATCCTATCACACCTATGCAAGTTATCCATGAACCCCACACCTACAAATTAGGATCATCCACCTTCATCCACTCTGGTTTACTTCCATCACCTATCCTTTCATCCATATCATATCCTCCCCAAAATGGACTTGCATCTTGTTTCACAAACAACACATATCATGTTGGTAAACGAATGTGTCAAAGTATGAACTAAAAAGGCATAGGATTAGGCCTTCATGAACAAGGTATCCTAGAACCCCTTTTTGCTCAAAAGAATCCATATTATCATGGCCTTGGTTATATTCCTAAGTATCCTATTCCTTCAAACCTTCCATCTATCTTAGGTACTCATCCTAATCCACCAAACCTTCCATCTATCCTAGGTCCTCATCCTAGTCCATCAAACCTTCCCTCTATCCTAGGTCCATATCTTATTCCTCAAGAACAAAAAAGGCACACATCCTTGATTCCATTTCAAAATTCTACCTAAACTCACTCATCCATAATACCTCCATGCCATTCATCTCCATCCATCCCTCCCATTGCTCTTGGAATCAATTTGGGTACCAAATGTCAAAGGAATCCCTATCAAAATCCACATGTGTCAAAGGATCAACATGTCTCCTCGAAGAGGCATGCAAAAGTAAAATAAAATTTGATCCAAAATAAAAAGAAAAATAGAAAAGGCCACAAAGGCCCATCAAAGCAAAAAGAAAAATTTCCAAGACCACAAAGGTCCATAAATCAAAAGGAAATTTTGAAAGGCCACAAAGGCCCATCAAAGCAAAAAGAAAAATTTCCAAGACCACAAAGGTCTATAAATCAAAGAGAAAAATATCAAAGGACACAATGGCCCACAAAGAAAATATCAAAGTCAAAAATCATGTGGATTCCAAAAGTCTCATAGAAGCAATGAAATCTAAATCAACACCCAAATTTGCTAATCCAAAAGCTTCCTCCAATCTTCCATATAAAATCCTATCACTTTCCAAATCCATTTTTCCTCCATCACTTCATCACCCTTCAAGGTGTGTTCCAATGTTGATCTTTCCATCCTTTCCATCTATCCATCAACAAACCTTTCAACCTCCTATCCATTATCCCATCATACCCTATATCTGCCAACATTTAGGAGTCCAATTTCCCATTGCCATGGTTTATTAGAGCATGTATTCGAGAGATATTTAGTTGTGAATCTTGATGTTTAATTCCTTCCTCCATCTTCCTATCATCCATATCCTATTCTCCATATTCCTGTTGCACTCTACACTTAGGGACAAGTTTCGTCCATCTTATCATTCATGGTCATTATCCCTTTTATGCTCATTCCTTACTTTTCCACCTTTGATCTTGAAAAAGTTAAAGATATTCTTGAACATCATGTATCTTATCCTATACATGTTATCCATATCTTTTGTATCATATCCTTCGCCTTATCCATATTCCATCATTCTTTTTAAAAACATCCTTTCTTCTCATCCTTGGTCTTGATGAGGAATAGGGGAAAAGTACTTGGTCCTTATGTTTGTATCTTATCTAGTTGATCTTGATCATCCCATTCATTATCATTATCCTTTCTTTCTTCCATTCCATATCTCCTAGCTTATCAAAATAAATGTCATCACTTCCCTTTGCAACCTTGAATCTTATCATGCAAATCATATTTGAGCCTATCTGTAAAACATTATCCAATCCTCATATCTTTTTTCAATCAATCATCAACAATCATCATTCTTATCATACTTAGAGGAAATTAGTGATCCTAAGTACTTATCATCACCATGCCTTATTGAATCAATCATTCCTGGCATCTTAATCATTCAACCATTATCATCTTTTGACAAAAGATATGTTGCTTGTGTGACATGTTTTGCAGTGAATCTTTCATTTTGATCTATCATTTATCCATGGTTGCATTATCTCTTTTGTGGTGCATTTTTTTCCTTCAATCAGTCATATCGTATCATTCATCTAGTTATCTTGGGCTATGTGACTTGCTCTGCATCATTCATCCATCATGCTTCCATCTCTGCATTTGTCACGCTTCCATGTTCGCATCATAGCTTGATCCAATGTTTGTATCATGGTATCCCCTAGTATTACTCGGCCCATTCTAGAAATTAGTTTGTCTTATCATATCACACTAGGGGCATGTCCTACATTGGATTGGATTCTTGTACATTCTCAAGGTCAAAAAATTAAAAATCCAAAAACATTCAAAACATATCAAAATCCAAAAATAGGTCAAAAGTTAGTGAAAATTTCAAAAACAGAGTCGTCTTGTCGAACTACGTAATCTCTAAGCTTTGAACGTAGGCAAGGTGATATTTGATTATCCCCCGAGACATTTAGGTCAATATTTTAGGTGTCTGTTATGTTCATATTTTTTCCTTGTAAATCTTGGTTGGGTCATTAGTCGAACTACGTGGTCTCTGCGTGTATAACGTAGGCAAGTCTAATCTATTGATCAGCCCCCGATGCCCCTAGGATAGGTCTTTAGGTTATGTCTTGGTCATCATGGTCGTGTCTCACCCTAGACTAGGGGAAAAATCCTACACTCACTAGGGGAAAATAAACTTTGAGCTTGAACCAACGGGAAAATAGTTGTCAGACGAATGTTACAAACACAAACTTCAAATGGATGGTGATCTTTCTGAATCAATGGTTTATCACGTTAAACATGAAAGTTAAAATTGTTCTACTTTGATTTTTGTTATCATATATCTAGAGCCCCTCGATGATGTATCGAACTAGAGGAGCAAGGAAAGAATATGATTTTTCTTTGTCTGTTGTATGTGAGTTTTTCATTATTACTATGCAAGTTGTCGCAAGACGTGCACTACAAAGTATAACTGATGACATTCTGAATTTGCATAGGAAAAAGATTAACTCTTGTATGTTTACACAAGCAATGCTTAGGTCATCTCAGTTTAATTATACTTAGATGCTTGTGTTAACTTGCAATTTTAAAACATCATGGAAGTAGTACTCAGGTCATCTTGGTCTAAACTATGCCATCGATGCTTGTACTCACTTTCAACATTTTAAAGGCCCAATGATGTAAAGAGCACAACAAATCGGTTAATACAAATGACAACTTTTGAATACGAGATTTACATAGTTAAGTTAGATTGCATTCATGTTAGTATTGCATGTGTATTTATGGGGTTTTTCAATGCTGAAATCATTTTAAAAATGACATAATCTCTATTATTAATGGATTGACTACACTTGACATTAACCAAAAACACATCATTTTCATTTAGTTGCACTTTAGTTGCGTCATCATTTGCATATATTAGAAAACATTCTCACATCATCTATTCGTGCATCACATCATAATATTTGCATCAAAGAACACAAAACAACATCCATCACATCTTATTTACATAATCAAAATCATTTCATTTAGTGGCATTAGGGAAGTGGTTCACTAAGCTTAAATGAGTGAGTCTCTTTAGATTTCCAAAAGAATTGGGAAGCATGTCAGGTTTTGTGAAGCTCAATTTAACAAAGAATCAACTAACAACAACCTTCCCACAACTTTTGGAAGTTGGATAGATTCACTCGTTTAAGCTTAAGGACCCTAGAACATAATCATTTGCATCATATAATCATCATTCATCATTATAAAACATCACACGTCATTTGCATCACATCCTTACATATTCAACATAATCATCACATGGAACATCATACATCATTTGCATAATCAAATCCATCATCCATAGCATAGCATATCATTAGTTTCATATAAAATGGAAATAAAATACATCCATCATAATCATCATGATCATCATCATAAAATAGAAATCAAATGCATCCATCATAGGCATCCATCATGAAATCATATAGACACATAGATCATCATCATCACTGCATATCATATATACCTCAAAACACAATGTCAAGTGTACAATGATATCCAAACATTGAGAGGTACATCATCAAAAATGGCAGAAATCATAATGTCTCAACTAAATTGGTGTATACATCAGGTCTCGACACATCATTAGGTCTTGGTACATTAATCAATCCTATACTGGGGCATATCAATCAAAGATGATAGACCACATCACCCAATCAAATCTGAATCTGCTTGCACCAGATGCATAAATCCCCTTATGATCATAACATATCGCAAATCAACAATCTTATCAATCAATCAATCAATCAAATCTAATCAACTCTGGTGAGAATTTGATCAAATCTCATGAGCATCAACCTATCAATTCAACCTCATCTATCATGAGGTTCATCAATCAATTCAACCTTGCCTATCATGAGGTTCATCAATCAATTAAACCTCGCCTATCATGAGGTTTATCAATCAATTCAACCTCGCCTATCATGAGGTTTATCAATCAGTTCAACCTCGCCTATCATGAGGCTCATTAATCACTTCAACCTCGCCTATCATGAGGTTTACCATCAAGCTTATCATTGATCCTCACCTATCATGAGGTCAATCATCAATCCTATCATTGATCCTTGGCTATCATGAGGTCAATTTTTCTATCAGCATCATCAAACATCATCAAATCAAACAATTGGCTAAACGCGATCATCAAACATCAAACACAAGGAGGAAAAGCATGAAAACATTTAATTAACTGGTGGAATCAATATTTCTTTATCGGGAGATAAATTGTCTCTGAATCATACCATCATCAAATCATCAAAAATCATCAAAAAATTTCAAAATTTTCAAAATTCACCGATTTATCTCCCAAGGGGGCATATATTTGGAATCACCTGAAAATCAAAGTCTGGGACATCATCTAGGGCATCAAAGTTTTACATCATCTTGGGCATCAAAATCTGACATCATCTGGGGCATCGAAATCTTTTCTAAGAATCAATATCAAATTTTCTTTGAAGCAACGTGTAAACACATCACTTCAAAGAGGGGACAAATGTATACACCTAAAAACGGTCATCATATTCAGTTAATTAAATACAAGCTATTTGATTAATGTTTCAACTACGTATAAATAAAGTCTCACTTTATTTATATTGTTCACTCTTCTATTAATTCTCCAAAATCATATTCTTCTAAATAATTTGTTAGAGTAATAAGTCATTATGCTTAATTAATTATATCATATTGATTAATTAATTAAGTCACTTATTCCTCTTTATTACTTAAGCTAAACTTAGGCACATTAATAATTAATTAATTATTAATTATTAAGTGTGCACACTAGGGTTTCATTTAGGATTTCCCTTTTAGGGTTTCTTGATCTCCTTCATAAGGATTGATCACTTTGTAATAATCGATTCTCTTAATGCATTTTTATTTTGAGGTTTACAGAACATCATTTTTGGTTCTTCATGTCTTTTGCATGTGATAGGTGATTGCATGTAGGTGATCTTGGATTCTAACATGGTATCAAAGCTCCAGACCTGCAGCTGCCTGTTCATGATCTAAAGATATGGCCTTTCAGTGAGTTTCAAGTGCAAGGGTTTCCACAGGCATCCTTTTTGCAAGATCTAGAGGTAGCCGATCTTTTGGAGCAGTTTGGGTAGAAACGGAGGTCACAATTGCGTTCATAATGGCCAAAAACCCTAAGATTTCCCTTCGTTTCGTCGATTTCTAAGAAGTTGGTCCGGAAGGCAATTCTTTTTTGTTTGAGGGGTCATACGGCCTCCCCAGCACGCAGTCTGAGGTTCAAAAATAAAAAAAAATGTCGAAAAACATGCTTTTTTGAAACTCGCGCCGCCACCACCAGACTCAGCCACCCCTGCACCACCGATCCGTAGCCCGTCTCACCTTTGGCCACATCTACGACTGGGGGCCATCCGCTCCGCCCCCGCGGGCCCTTCTGTGCCAGCCGAGGTCATATGGAGATCCGGGAGCTAAGATCCAACCCTTGGCCGGTCTGAGCCCCCAGACCCTGTCATATGGAGGACCGAGGGTCTGCACCCACAGTCAACCTGGCCGGCTGGGAGAATATTTCGGGCAGTACAGAGCATATTCCAGCCATTTTGCAGGTTTCCGACGGCCGAAATTTTTTTCTAACAGGGGGGGCAGATTTGTGCCCTGACAGCCAGATGGCCATCAATTTTAAGCTCACGAACTACTGACGTCAACGTACGGCCGACCCCTCTTTGCCCTCCTAACCCTAGTTTTTTTCTAAAAGAGCAGTTTTTTTTCTTTCGGCCATAATTTGGGCATACGGTATCAAAATTGGGCAAACGAGATATCACCAGAAAGCTGGTTCCGAGCACTTTCTAGTAGTGCTGTTTATTTTTTAGTATTTTACTATTTTCCTATATTTATTGCTATTTGAAGTTAGATGTACCTTTTGGACTTTCGAGCTCATAACTTTTTGCCACGATGTCCAATTTTCGCTTCGTTTGCGGCGTTGGAAAGGTATTAAGGAGCTCTATGTTGTTGTCCATGCACTTTTTCTATATCTTTCTTAGGTTTATCACTTAATCCAGATTTGGCCCGATGGGTTGTTTGGCGATTACTTGGATGTTTTGGTAGTTGGGAGAGTGCATCTTGCATCTTTGCACTTCATTTTCAGTAATATATCATTCAATAATTGTTTGTTGCTTCATAGATTCTAGGGTTGTTCCCGTTTGGAGTTTTCGAGTGTTCTGAGGCATCGGGTCTGCTGTCGCTTTTTTCATGATTCCTTGAGTCAATCAGTGACTCTCATCTAGTTTCAATAGTAGACAAAAATATCTTTCCTTGCTTGCCAGATTTCGGTTCCAGTGTTACTCTACAGAGTTCTTCCAGTGCTTCTTTGCAGCATGACATCACATTGTAGGGGGGGTTTTGTCCCACTGGGTTTTTCCTTCTCTACCTCATTCTTGCATTTGTAAATGGGTACCTGATCAGGCCCAGTTGCCGGGACCCATCTTTGCTTTCATGCATCCTATTCTAGTGTTTTAGCTTCTTCCTAAGTTCATCTTAAGGGGGGGTGTTAGAGTAATAAGTCATTATGCTTAATTAATTATATCATATTGATTAATTAATTAAGTCACTTATTCCTCTTTATTACTTAAGCTAAACTTAGGCACATTAATAATTAATTATTAATTATTAAGCATGCACACTAGGGTTTCATTTAGGGTTTCCTTTTAGGGTTTCTTGATCTCCTTCATAAGGATTGATCACTTTGTAATAATCGATTCTCTTAATGCATTTTTACTTTGAGGTTTACAGAACATCATTTTTGGTTCTTCATGTCTTTTGCATGTGATAGGTGATTGCATGCAGGTGATCTTGGATTCTAACATAATTAAATAAAACAAAGTATCCTAAATGTTTTTATTTAATTAATCTTCCTTAATCTTGATTAAGAATTAGAGCACATGTCTACTACATTTTCTTGTGCCACCTCACAAAGGTCACATGAAAATAAATAAGCCTAATTATTAATTAGAATTATCCTCACACACTTCCACCAATTGGAAAAGGTGCATGGCTTTATTCTCCCACACTTCCAAAAGATGTGGAGCACATGGGTCTTTGTTTCACACACTTGGGTCTCCCATCCCAATGGCATGTTGCCCATTGGTCAAGAGATTCCTCCACACACATGGCATGTTGTCTTTGGTCAAGGGGACAACATCCTAATTCTCTCCATCTCCACTGTCTATTCTTTCTCCTTCGAATCTAGAACGTTGATAGGTGCCACCTCACAAAATGCTTGAGAAACCCTATAAATACACCCCCTTGCCTTTGCATTTATCGTCCACATTTGAAGTAAAGTTATTATGCAAGTTTTTCTTAGGATATTGGAGCATTCTTGGAGTCTTATAACTAGATTTTATATCATGTTTTATGTTGCATTCTCATCCTAGATTAACATATTACATCATAGTTGTATTTTATCATCCCCATTATATCATAGTTGCATTTTAGATTAGTTTTCTTTTTGTTTGCATTTGAGCATATGCATAATCATGAATAGTTCATTTTAGTTTCATATCATCTCACTCATCTCCACTTGTTCATTTATCATCAACATCATCCTTCATTTATCATCATATCCATCATCCTTTCCATCATTTTGTTTCATTTAGAAGCATACCACTAATCCTTCCCACACACATTTGCACGTAGAAATCATCTTAGCTTGCATATTAAGCATCAAATCTCATTTTCTAGGTTTTCATTTTAACAACCATTGTGCCCATAGAAATCTAAGGGCTGAATGGTTTAATAAATCCCTAGAAATAGAGGACAATGATATGTATTTAAAAGGTTTGATTGTATTACAAATAGAGTAGTTTACTTGATCGAACTTTGAATGTAAACCGTTCATTAAGGGGTGATCCCATAATAATGGTTTACAATTTTTGGCTAAACTGGACACTGAAATTATTATTTTTAACTAAATCTTCACATTAAATCTCTCCACATTCAATACACACACAACTTTAGTAGAAGCGTCTTAGTAATCATGAGTTTTCAATAGGTTATTCATGGGGTTAGGATAATCCATGGGAAAGAGGGTAACCTATGCATAGAATATGAATGGTCAAACCCAAATCAAGCTAGGAAGGTGGGTGAGCATGTGACATCCACTCTAATTTCCAGGTGATAAATATGTTGGCCAAAGTAGTGTAAGTTGCCACTATTTACACTATTAGTTCATTGTGATCTAGGTTTGCATACTAGGCAGGGATTTTCATGCATGTGGGTTGTAGCCATTGTATGGTAGCTCTAGATATGTAGGACACAACACCAACCTCAGGGAAGGTTATTATTATGAGGTTACCAAACCAATCTCTTCATCAAAGGGAGGGCCATCTTACCAGATAGGTAGATGTGTGGGGGACCATAGTAAGCCCATGATTGGCGGAAAAGCACTTGAGTGATGCTTCTCCTCATTAGTTAGTGACCAAGATTTAAGGAAGGGCATCTGGACCATTTGTATATCTGTTGCCAGTAAGCTCTTAGTAGCTATTTATGTAATCTTGTATCCATTTCTATGGAAATTTGTAAATGTGAAATGTTATCATGGAATTATGTAATGTGAAATCAATTCATTGGAAAGTTGTAATATATTGTTGTAATGCAATGGGGGTTGATTCATGAATTTGGGTCCACAAAAAGTTCAAAAAGTGGAAGTGTTTTTGCTATTTTTCAGAGTTTGTCACACTTGGACTAAAAATTTGAAGCACTTACACAATGAATTTTTAAAAAATTCAATAATATGAAATTTAGTATTTTGAATCTAGTTTCTAAATATGTAATTTATTCTAATACCCAGATGACAAATAATAAATTTTAATAGGAATGTATAAAAACCACTTTTTAAAAGTCTCTTTTTTTACCATACTATGCATGCACGTACGGACACCACTCTTTGACCTAAATAAAAGTAATTTTCTAATTCCTTTTGGGGAAAGATATGTAACAACATAAATATTGATGAGGATATTTTTTTATAATTTTTTTCTTAATATATTTTTTAATTCAATTTGTATTGGCCTTAATTATTGTTTTTAAAAATCAACGTGTACGTACAACACAATTGGAGTTAAACTAAACATTTTTTTATTTTTTTCATTGTGTAGAGAATTGTATGAAGAATTATGTCATATTTTTTCTTTCAAAAAATTAATAGTAAAAAGTTATTAAAAAATAAAAAAGCCTAATATTTCAAGTGTATGGACCAGTTTGTTTAGAAATTAATTAAAAAATAGAAAACATCATCCAATCTTAACAAATATTATATATTTGGAAAATTGACATTGCGATCTATAATGGGTTTTAATTCCATAGATTAATTCTGAAAAAAAGTCCATCAGCTATATTACCAAAGTTGGACATTTCTCTTGAATCTGCCTTAGTTTTTGAGTTCCAGATCAAAGGCTAAGGGTTGGGTTGCCAAACCTTTTCTAAGTCTAAAACCCAAGCAAAATGTGGCTTGGGGATTCTAGCTTTAAAGAACGGGTACTCGTTTTAAAACAAGTACCCATTTTTTAAAGCTAGAATGGCTACCCATTTTAAAATGGGTACTCATTTTAAAACTTTCCAAAAATATTTTTTTTCAGAAGGGGTACCCATTTTTAAAAAATTCTATTTTGAATTTTGAAATGGATACCCATTTTTAAAAATTTATTTTTGGAATTTTTTAGAACAAGTACCCGTTCTAAAACATTTCCATTTTTGGAAATTTTCAAAATGGTATCCACTTTAAAATGGGTACTCATTCTATTTTAAATCGGGTGCCCATTTTAAAATGGGAACCCATTTTTTCAAATAGAATGGGTACTCGTTTAGGCTCAAGTTATCATTCCTAAATGGGTGCCATTTTTTTAAAATGGGTACCCATTTTTACATATTTCATGCAGGTTTTTTTGGCTGAAACTTCCCCTCTTCGTTGAACCAACTTCTTGATTTTACCCTGGGAAAGTTTGGAATAATGTTTATTTCAAATTTGCATATTATTCAGATTGTATTTGAAAAGAAAAATTTTATTGCTAAGTTTTGACATCATAGTTTATTCACTTGAGGTTAAAACATAGTAATAGAAAAATTTATTGGGTAGAACAATGGGCATGTTACACATGGTATCAGAGCTACCAAGTTCAGCTCTAGAACCTATGTACTTGCTATGCTTTCCCTCCAACATTATATGAGTCTAATGTTTCGAACTCTTGTTCTAGGATGGTGCATCTCAAAATGACTACAAGGAAGTTAGTGATTGGTAATGAGCACTACCTAAGGGCCAAGAAGGAAAAGGAAGCCCTTGTTCAAACCATTGAGGGAACCAATCATAACAACACCATTTGGCTGAGTGACACGAGACAATTAGTCACGCCCTTTCACTAATTAGTCAAGAGAAGAGAAGGATGAAAGAGGCTATCAAATTCAACTTCTTACCTTCTGTCTCACCCACCAAGTCAGACTCCTTATTGCTTTCCAAGGATATGCCCTAAAATGTAGTGTTAGTCCAGTCATGATAGTTAGGGATCCTTTTTCTTCCTTTAGCGAAAGTTATTGTAATAGCCTCAAGTGACAAATTAGAGGGATATGTTCCTTGAAACTATGTATTTGAGGATAAGTCTGAGGGTTACTACCCTTTTGATGATGTATTTGAGCAAAAATATAAGGGGTATACCCCCACGGAGTTATGTATCTAAGAGTGAATCTGAGGGGTACTCTCTTCTTGACTATCTGAATAGTCATTCAATGTAAAATGCAATGATATTGAAATCCTTATGAATAAATGGAAAAAATCATGTTTTTATCAAAACTTGTGGAGTTCTTCAATGAATTTCTTATGTGTGAAATTTTTCTCTTTTAGAATGTTTTCATAACACTAAGTAAACTTTCTTAGATCTAATTCAACGAAACCTCTAAGTGTAATTTATCTTTGGAAAAATGGTTAGAACACGAACAAACATTGGGGGAAGTCAAGAAATAGGTCAAGGTGCTAAGAATGTTGAAGCTAAGTTGGATCACATTCTAGCAATAATGAATGAAACTAGGAAATGAATAGGGAACCTAGAACAAGAGGTAAGGGGAAAAGAAAGGGAAAAACAAGAGGTTCCAAATAATGAAGAGGAAGTTTCTAACAATGAAGAAGGGGAAAATTCTCATGATCACAGCCATTCTAGTGGACATGAGGATGATAAGTCACAATCTCAGATTAAGGGAACCAAAAGGAAGTATTTGGCAAGTGAGTTATCCTGTGACATGAGAAAGATCACACCAGCAAAATTTGAAGGTAGTACTACTGGAGATTCGACAAGAGCATGGCTTATAGAGATGGAGAAGTATTTTGAGATCAAAAATTACTCTAAGGTCACTAAAGTGGTTTTGGGAACCTTCCAATTGACTTGTAGATGAGTAAAAATATGGAACTTAGGCTCAATTCCTTAAGGCTTACCTGGAGTGATTTTAATGAGATTTTTTGAAAGAGGTGGCTACCCCAACTTTTCTTCAATCAAAAGCTCACTAACTTATAGAATCTAAAACAAGGAGATTCTACGATGAACGAATACCGGGAGAAATTTACTTGTCTCTTGAGGTAAATACCCATGTACCAAAAAGATGAACAATTTCGTATAAGGAAGTTCATCATGGGTTTGAACAAAAAATTAGGTGGTGAGGTAGTTGTACACTATTGGTTCCCAAATTTGCAATCGACTTGAATCCTAAAGGGGTGTTAGGCCTAATGGTCAGATTCAAGGAGAGACTTGGCCAATGAACGAGAGATTGCATTAAAATCCTTCTCCCTTGTACTTTAGGATCTGTGATACCTAGGAGGGTGATCCCAATAGTATACTTACAAATACTTGTGTGCCAAAGTATCTAGAACACTGTTAAACAAATAATTATCCTTCAAATGCTAAATGGACATGCTACCCTAAATGTTTGGCTGGCCTTTATGGTAATGCCTGATTTGGACATGAGAGATGTAATACATTAAGTTCAACACATAATTACACTAAGATAGATAAGTAAAAAATTGATTTAAATCATAGTTGCTCACAAACAATCTCAGGAAACTGTAACATTAAAAGACCATTGTCATATTCCAAGGCGAAGTCACCTAAACCATGTAATTCAAAAATCAACACAACATTTATTTTTTCATAACCCTACCTACCAGATGATGCATTACACCATTGATACCAGAAACTTAACTAGCCATACTTAATAATCCTAGCACACAGTTGCATAAACCTCTATTTGTGTTAATATAATTTAATTCATTCTTTGAATGAAAGTAATAACACAAAACAGAAACTCAAGGAAAGACAAGAGGACAAATAATAGTAATATTTGATTATTCATAAATTCATAGTTCATACAATATGCACTGTGGAGACGGCCAATTTAGAATATACTATCAATTACACCCAAATATGACAATGTTGTAAATAAATTCTTCATTACATGACTCAAAATTACTCCAAAAATAGAAACCAAAACTTATTTATTTTCAAACCCTATTACAAAAGAGTATTCATGTGAGACCAAACAATGATCAACTCCCATGCAAATGAAACTGAAATATAAATTTAAGGGAAAACAAAGAATCCCCAAATGCACAACCCTATTGACAACTGGCATCATTCTGATCCTTTGATCAATAACCACTTCAGCTTGAAGGAAAGCCTTATCTACACTTTGTTTTCCCACCTCTTGCTTGCCCTTGCATTTTCTTGCCCTATAACTATTTTTTTTTTTCCTTGAAGAGCCATCATTCACTTCCACCAGCTGTAGAAAAACCCACTTTGTTCCTCTATTTTTACCCTATATTTGAAAATATCTTGTTTGTGAAAAACTTCACTCCTCTCCTTTATTTGGCTGTGCATTCACTATTTTATCTTTCATTTTACTGCCTGCAACAAGGAGTTTTTCTTTTCTTACATCTAGAGGCTTTAATTTTTCCCTCCATCCCATGCATTCTTCTTTTAATTATCTTCACCATCAAAAAGAACTCATGAAATAGTGCCAAGATTAGTTCTCCAGACCCACTATCATCTTACACAAGCATTGTCGGATACCATCACACAAGCATCGTGTATCGCGAATGCAAGGAGAAAATGAAGACATAAATTGGTGAAGTGTGACAAAGAACAAGTATCATCACCAATACAATGTGGAGAGAAGACTGCAAATCAGTGATATGCGATGTAAGGAGAATGTGGTATTGCTCATCACTGATGTGATGAGGAAAAGAGACTGTAAACTAGCGAATGACGATGAGTTTACCCGTGTGAGTGTTGTGAGTGTCGTGTTTCAGCCAATCAAAACCAAGAATTAAACTTGCTTTGATAAAAAAAAAACATTTGAATATGAATTTTATGTTTGTCGTAAATGCATTTTTCACATTTGCACAACATTTAAAATATCTAAAATATTTTAAACATTAGTATTTGAAACATTAGAAAAATTGCAAATTCAATTACGCTTGTAGACCAAATGGAGAAATTTCACTGCACACAAACAATGACCGTTGAAGCCGAGATTTTTTGTGTGTCATCATGATCAATTATTTAAAACATGGGTTTTAAATAAAACTTTTCCTAGCCATCAAAAATCAGGTATCTCCTTTGTAAACTAACCCTCAGGACATGTTCATTGCACTTGAAATACATTAAAATAATATATCAAATGACCTCCTTTTTTGATGAAAATGGAGCTGGAGATGTTTTAGACCAAAACAAGAAATGGGTTGTCCTTGTCCTTAGAATTTAAAATTTTGAAACTTTCTAGAACACCAAATTTGGCCTTGTCATAGTCAAAAAAGGATTAATTAACCCATTAGAACTCATCCAAGAGGCACGAAATTGAACAAGCATGTTACCAAATGTACCAAAAACCATTCTACCAAAGGGATTTGCAAGATGATCTTAGAGTTGAAAAATATTAATCGACAAAGAAGGCCATTAGGGCATATCTGACAAGAAGCGGGCCTAGACTCTATTAACACATTGAAAAGATATAGACACTTCAAATTTGCAAAATTTGAAGGTGCCATCAGTGGATCTTTCTAGGGATGCATGCCCCTTGCAGGCATGGTGAGATTCTAGATCTCAAGGTTGAAGCAAACCAAGTGCCAAGTCCATTAGGCGCTATGTAATTGCTCCTTTGTTCAATTTTTTAAACCTCATTTGATGGCCCCAGGCCACTAAATGAAAAGAAAAGCTAATGTTTGCATCTTTCAAACACCAATTTGTTAAAATATTTGATCTCCTTCAATCCATACTTTCCTTTGTCACACCACAACATGAGCAACTTCATTTCTGCAAAAACAAGTGTCAGGCTACCTTTGAACTAGTGAGAAGTTGCTCCTTGTTGAGTTTTATTGTCACATGGCAGCCAAAACAAATAGATCACATCGCTGCCAGTTATTTCATTTTTTGATTATGTGGCAAGTGACAAAATATGAGGATACTAATCAAGACTATATGAAGATATAGTCTTATCATACTTATTAACCCCCTTATAATGATCAGGCTCAGAAAAAATATCATGCCTCATAAATAGTGTGCAATCCTCTAGTGTATTAAGCAAATAATGCTCACACATTTGTAACGCCTTCAACTAAACTACATCACAGGCGAGTTTATCATCATCCCAACAACACAGCCCAATCACATTACCATATGTCTCAAAGTTCTAAAAACTAGAATTATCATCATCCACAAGTCTATTGTCCATATTCAAATCATAGCATTCAGAAAAGATGTCAGCATCCCAAACAATGTTTCCCACTTCAGGCTCATAAACAAGACTAGCAGCATTCATCATGTCATCACACACAAAAGTTTCAAGTGCAAGTCCATATGACTCAGAACATGTGTTTGCAATAAAATCGTCATGGTGAGTGTTCAAAACACATTCACTATTGCAAGGAGTATCATACCCATCATTAAGTCCCATTGCATAAACATGACAATCTGAAGTATACTGCTCTTGAGAAATACTATGAGTTGCAAACCCAGAAAAAAGATCATCATATGCATCCATGTGATTGACACAATCACATTCCTCAAATGCAAACTCATAAAGAATGTTATTAATTGTACTAGTTGTATACACCTAAAAATGGTCATCACTTTTAATTAATTAAATACTAGCTATTTGATTAATATTCCAACTACGTATAAATAAATTCTCAATTTATTTATATTGTTCACCCTTCTCTAATTCTCCAAATCTAAAAACATATTCTTCTAAATTAATTAAATAAACAAGGTTCCCCAAACTTTTTTTATTTAATTAATCTTCACTAAATCCAATTAGGAATTAGAGCACATTTCTACAACTTTTTGTGTCACCTCACCAAGGTCACATGAAAATAAATAACTCTAACTTTTAATTAGAATTATCTTCAACTCATTTCAAAAAGCACATGGATCATTTCCTCCCACACTTCCACCAATTTTGGAAGCACATGGTCTTCTCTTCTCACACTTGAATCTTCCATCCAAATGGCATGTTGCCCATTGGTCAAGAGATTCTCCCATCCAAATGGCCTGTTGTCTTTGGTCAAGGGGACAACATCTCGATTCTCTTCATCTTCACCATCCATTTTTCTTATTTGAATCTAGACCATTGATTATTGCCACCTCACTATATGCTTGGAAAAGGCTATAAATACAAGCCTTGGGCCTTGTATTTTGCATCCACATTTGAAGTAAAGTTATCATGTAGGTTTATCATTGGAGCTTGGAGAATTCTTGGAGTCTTATAGCTAGTTTTTATATCATGTTTTGCTTGGAATTTACATCTTAGATTTAAATCTTGCATCATAATTGCATTTTATCATCCATCTTGCATCATAGTTGCATTTTAGATTAGTTCATTTTAAGTTTACATTTGAGCATATGTAGAATCATGCATAGAATCATATAGATCACTACCATAGTATCCACCTCCATTTGTTCATTCATCATCAACATCATCCTCCACTCATCATAGCCTTCATCATCATTGTTTGCATATAGTTTCATGTAGGCATTAGATTGACTTGCATGTTGAATGTTATCTCATTTCCTAAGTAGTCATTTTAACAACCATTGTGCCCATAGAAATCTGAGGACCAAACAGTTTAATAAATCCTTAGGAATAGAGGACAATGAATCATTCTTGAAAGATTCTTTAAGATGCAATTTAGAATAATTTGCTTTTCTTTGAACCTTTAATGTAAATCATTTCATTAAGGTTTGTGTTGATACTAACTTTGCACATTTCACACACACGAAATGGTGCCCACCGTGGGGCCTTGCCTCGTTTATTACTAACATGCTTGAAAATTTATGTTCACAGGTTCGAACGTGAGCCTTTTGGAGCCTCTTTCACCTGTTTTGGCACATTTTGCACCTATTTTGTCACCTTTGGTCTTTTTTTTGGCGCCTTTTGCTCATTTTGTGGCACCTTTTGCACAATTCAAGGCTGCTCTATCTCTGTTTTGGCACCTTTTGTCTCTGTTTTGGCATCTTTGGTCAATGTTTTGGCACCTTTTGCTCATTTTGTGGCATCTTTTGCTCATCCTAGCACCTATTATCTCTGTTTTGGTGCCTTTGTCTCTGTTTTGGCAACTTTTACAGTTTCCCAAGGCTAATACTTTGTGTTGTTGTTTTGCAGGTTTCCCAAAAATGCTTGTCAAAGACATTCTTATCAAACTACTGACATATTGCAAGGGCTAGAAGTGATTTACTTGTTTCCTTTTGGTTAAGATAGGAACATAGCTTAATTAAAAGGTTAATGAACACCATGTTTCTTGTTGGTTAAGTTAGGAACATAGCTTAATTAAAAGGTTAATGAACCCCGTGTCTTTTGTGCTTGATGGATTGTAGGCATATGCTCTCCCCTTAACTAGGTGACCAAAAAGCTAGACCCATTCACTTTTCGTGTGTGAGTGTGAGTTGAGTATATCACATGTGTTCTCTCTTTCTTCATGTGGAATAAATATTGATCAAACTATGGGTATACTTGCTTGCTTTGTTTATCTTAGAGGGTCTACCTTGTGGGAAAAAGTAATCACCCAAGGGAACAACCCAACCAGTAACACGCTAAAGCCAAGCACATTTCCAGCTAATATATAAGTGTGGATACTAGAACAAAGGCCAGTATCACAAGGTTGGTTCTTACGAGAATGGAAACAATGGTCTCTCGCCGCATGGATCAACCTCCATGAATGGAAATTCCTTACTAAAACCCTTGTTGTAGTTTGGCCAAAACCTTTATCTATTCTTTGGTGCAGTAACGGTCATTGTGAAGGCATCCACATTCTCGCAATTTTTAGTAGAGATGAAAAAATATTCCATGGGAGATTCATGGGTATTGATGCTTGGCTATCCTGAGAAGTGTGTCATGGAGGGGAGCTAGTGGACTCAAGCATCTAGTCATTCGCTAAGAATAAGTGCGGTTGGGGTAAAACCCGCATGGAATCCAAAAGAATACAATCTTTCACAACCTTAGGAGTGTACATTGTTTGATGTGTGTTTATCCAAGTGTTTTCAAAACAAACAAAATGTCACATGTTGAAAGTGAAAACCCTGATTCATAATTGCATTTAGTGAAACAACCAAGTCTCCCATTGAAAAATTAGGAAAACCAAGCAAATTTTGAATGAATTTTCAAAAAACCAAGTCTGAACCTGTTCTAGCACCTTTTGTCTCTGTTTTGGCACCTTTTTCTCATTTTGTGGCACCTTTTGCACATTTTGTGGTGCCTTTTGTCTCTGTTTGGCGCCTTTTGCAAAACACAAAACAGTGACCTAGGTTCATCCCCTATCTAACAGTCAGTCTCATCTTAGGGATCCTTAGCAGTATTCAACCAATCCTTAGGCAAAACAGAGTTTGAACATGTGTGTTACCAAATGATTTCATGAAAGATTAAAATTCAGAAACCAAATTCCAAACCTCTTAGTCCAAAAGAACATCAAAAATGTCTCACAACACTACAAATTTAGAGAGAGGTTGACCTTCAATTTCTACAAAAGAGCTTGCAAGAACAATCCTAAATTATACATCTTTTACTATTGTCAAAATCCACAACTTTTCGAAAGATTTGAGTACCTCGTTTAGGAAGAACATTTACCATTGGTTTCACACTTTGAACCAAAATTTTAGAACTTTCCCAAAGTCCAAAATCATTCCTTAGGTACCTTAGAATCTAAACTTGTTAAAACTGACTTCTACAAGTGGAATTTTCCAACCTAAACCAAGATCTAACATCACAAAGTACCAACATCATCAAATTTATCACACCTTTGATTATTAAGCCTAGTTTCATCATCAGGATTTATCATCTTCTCATCACAAAACAAAGCTATATAGTCAAATCCAACCTAGTCTCATTAGAATTTGTCATTCTATTTGACTTAGTTGTAATCTTTGGTACTTTTCCAAAACCTAGATCAAAGTTTAGTCTAAACTATAACACTTGTATGCCCATTCAAACAAGGTTGCAAAAACAAAAGCTCAAGGAAAAAGGACTCAAAAACCAAAACATAGAAACTTCAAACATCCAAACTCCTAACATTGAAACTCCAAACATTGAAGTTCCAACCCAGACCTTTGATTATTAGGCCTAGTTTCATCATCAGGATTTATCATCCTCTCATCATGAAACGAGGCTATATAGTCAAATCCAACCTAGTCTCATTAGAATTTGTCATTCTATTTGACTTAGTTGTAATCCTTGGTACTTTTCCAAAACCTAGATCAAGGTTTAATCTAAACTATAACACTTGTATGCCCGTTCAAACAAGGTTGCAAAAACAAAAGCTCAAGGAAAAAGGACTCAAAAATCAAAACATAGAAACTTCAAACATTGAAACTCCAAACATGGAAGTTCCAACCATTGAAACTCTAATCATTGAGACTCAAAACACTGAAACTCAAAATAGTGAAACACAAAACACCATGGTGGAGGCTGAAGAGAATCCTTTTCATGGACTCAACAACACTAATGGGGAAGAAATAACTGAAGAAGATATCCAACATGCTGAACAAGACCCCAATTTCCACAAGTGTTTAGAAAATATTTTTGAAAGAAATGGGGGAAATACGTCCTTATGCTAGCCAAACAAGGTGCCAATTTACCAACAAACTTTGATGTGAATCAATTGAAAGCACCTCCCAAAAAGCCTGAAAATGATCCTGAACAAGTAGTTGCTTTAACTCACTAGATGAAGAACATTCAACAACAAATCCTTGATATGCAAAGAGGGACATCAAAATGATACTTGATCTAAGACATTTTTCCTTATCTATTTGATCAAATTATTCACATGATACCCTTTCCCAAACATTGCAAGTTCCCAAATTATGACAAATACAATGGAAAAACTGATCTAATAGACCATGTGAGAGGGTTTAAGACCATGAGTCTTGAATTTGCATATGAGGAAACATATTTGATGAGATTATTCCCAAGAAGCTTAGGTGGGAATTTTCTTGAATGGTTCTCCAAACTCACCCCATCAATTAAAAACTTTGAGGAATTAGTCAACAAGTTCATCACCCAATATTCTTACAACATCCAACATGACATTACTATGAAAGATCTTTGTAACTTGAAACAAAAGAAGGGTGAATCATTCCTTGTATTCTTGCAAAAATGGAGAAGGTTATTTGCATGATACTCTCGTCCCATACCATAAAAGGAAAAGATAGCAATCTTTATTGACAACCTTAATGACGAGATGAGTTATAGATTAGAATTAAAATGCCCCCCAACCTTTGAAAATTTGATTAAAAATGGGATTAAAATTGAAGTGGCTTTATTCAAGAGAGGAGTCATCAAAATATACAATGAAAACAACTCATCAAACTCCTCCAACAATTACAATAGTGGTGACAAACCAAAGTTTTGGCAATGAAACAAGAACGCTAGAAACAACGATGTTTCAACTGAAACACAAAACAAAAAACCCATATTCAATTTGGTAGCCACTACCACCAAAACCAATCAAAACAGTAGCCCAAACAATAACAAATCTAAACTAGCTTCAACCTCATAAAAAATACCAACATCAAATCGAAGAACGTTCACACCTTTGGGACAATCCTTAGAATCAACAATGAAACAACTTCTTGAAGCCAAGGTTATAACATTACTAGAGGCATGAGATTATAGCCCACAAGTTAAACCACCATGGTGGAATGAGGCCAATTTTTGTGACTTTCATAGGAACAAAGGACATAAAACCAATGACTGCATACAGCTAAAACATTTAGTGCAAGATTTGATTGATAACAAGACAATATTTGTAGAGGGACCTCAAACAAACAATCATCATGGAGTGTTTAAGAACCCTCTACGAAACTATTATGCCTTGTGTAACCACCCCATTTTATTCTGGAACAAAATGGGTCCCCCTTTTTCTTTTGTTTTCTTTGCCTTTGGTTTTCTGGTTTGGTCTTAGGAGTTCTTTTGTTTTCCTCCTAAATCTGTATTTTGTTCTGTCGGATTTTGGTTCTACCTTAGCTAGAGTTGGGTTTCTTTTTGCTAAAAATTGAAGGCATGATGAAAATGATATATTTTATATGCTTTTTGGGACTAATGGAGGCATTGTTTTGCAGGGTTAAATCATACCTCTGATGCCATTTCTCAAGGAAGTCTGTTGGAAAGTATGCCTTAGTCGGATCTGGCATAAAACTCTTCAAAGAAGAAAGTCGCTAAGACCAGCTGGATGTCTTGCCGACTGGCAGTGTGTTATATTCATTTCAAATCCTCGGGTCGCCGAGACATTTTGGTCGCCTTGAATTTTTATATCTCTCTCTGCTTCAGATGTCTCATCGATAGTTGTTCACAAGGTCGGTGTCGACGGGAAATGGTTTTCTTTCGGCATGACCTTTGGCCGACAAATGAATCTCTCGTCGAAAGGATGTCATCGGGGAGAAGTCTGGCCGACAAGGTGAGGTCTTGCTGAAAGAAGTTGCACTCGCTTAAGGAAGGCTCGGTCAATGTAATGTCTCACCAACCGAAGGTGGTCTCGCCAAAAGGGTATGGCTTCAGGGTAATGTCCCGCCAAATGATCGTGGTCTTGTCGAAGGTTTCTACCTTCAGTGTGATGTCTTCCCGACTGGGGGGAGTCTTGCCAAAATGAAATGGTTCGAGCTCGCCGAAAGGAGGTGTCATCGGTATAACTCCTGGACGAGGGGTTTGAGTTCGGCATGATGTCTCGCCGAAGCATTTGTGCCTTCCGTGTAGTATTTTCAGCTCAAGGAGAAGTCTTGCCGACTGACGGAGGTCTCGCTGAAATGGAATGGTGCCTTCAGTGTAATGTTTTGCGCTCAGTGTAATGTCTCACTGACAGGGTGAGGTCTTGCCGAAAGAATAGTGGCTCGGGGAGAAGTCTAGCCGATTGCTGGATCTCTCGCCGACATGGAATGGTCTCAGTGTGATGTATCACCGACTGAAGGTGGTCTCGCCGATAGTGGTTCACAAGATTATATGACTTCGGTAAGACTCCTAGCCAAGTGGTTTGTCTTCGATATGAGGTCTTGCTGACCGAAGAGTCTCGCTGATGGTTTCACTCTTCGGTTTGACTAATGGGAACCCACTATGGCCTCCTACCGACTAAATAATTTCTTTCTGAATGCAAATGTCTTGCCAATGAAGGAGCGCAACAATATGACTCTTAGGGACTCGCTATGATTTCTGGCCGATAGCGATAGTCTGGTCAACAATTTTGGATATCGATATAACCCTGGCAGCTCGGTATGACCTCTTGCTGATAGTTGTATGCTATGCCGACTACTACTATGAAGTATAATTGCATCGGGGAGACACGGCTAGTGTCTCACCGACATGCGATTATGTCTGAATAACTTTTGACCACTTGGAAATCTTATGTGGAGTGTGTTCAACCAATCAGAGGGAGATAAAGGTGAACCATTGGTAGTTTGACTGATTGACTATTCTTGTGAGGAAGATCAACAAAGCATAAATGATATGGACTTGCTTTGAGATCAAAAGCGATGGATCGACTCGGTGAACAATGGTGTGGAGATCTAACAGGAGAATCAGATGTTGTTTCCAAAGGGGGTCAACTTGCAGAAAGATCTAGAGCAGGAAGAAAGCCAAAAGGAAGAAGAGGTCGCGAGTCTTAGGGATAGTTGTGGTGTCCACTGGCAAAGGTAGATCAACATTAATGATAGTGCTTCAGAACATTCAAAGCAGCTCTGCAAGGAAGTTCGAGGGTGGACACGAAGGCCAAAAGTTAATGTGATGGTTGCAAAAGATCTAAAAGGCCATCCCTGGAGCGATCCTTCATTGATATGGACACGGGGATGCACATTGAATGCATTAAATTTATTCCAAAAGATCTGAGGGCCGACCCTTCTGTAACCGACTGATATTTTTGTAAACCCTAAAAATAGGGGGCCAGCACATTCTTTTTGGCATGTTCTGTATATATGGCATTTTTGCCTCTTTTTAGAAAAAAGTAGAGAAAAAGAAGATACATAGAGGGAGATAGATAGAGATTTCAGGGACAAACGTAGGGAAATTTTTCTTTTGTTAGCAAGTTAGGATTAGAAGGTAGAGAAACTCAAGAGTAAAAGGCAGTAATGTATCTTTCATGTTTTCTTAATGTAGATGGAGATGATTTGAAGACATGGATTTTCTGTACACTGGTGATTGTGCTAGATTTGTAAATGTTGTTTATTTGTTTCATAAACAGTAGAAACAACCAGATTTAAATCTACTTCATATTATGCTTCAGAATGGTATTTATCTTGGGTTAATCATTCGATTTGAGAAGCTTTCAAGGAATGAAATTTTATTTTATGTTTTGTTTAAATACTGATTTGCAATCTGTTGTTGAAATTAGCACTATGAATGAATGATATTGTGTGTTAATCACAAGTTAATTTTGTTCTGCAGTTGTAGTTAGGAATTCCTTGAAAGGTAACAAGTCTGATTAAGTTGGATGAATTAGCATTCTCTTTAGTTCCAAAGCTTTGATCTATCTTTTTTTGTTTCTTTAAAAACCCTAGTTAAAGTAGGTTTAAATTTATGCTTGATCTTAGAACAATCCAGAAGCTCAACACCGGCAGGCCCCTTGAACATTATAGTTCACATCAACCAGTGAGTGAAATCAGCACAGTCGAGAACCGATTACCAAGACCTTGGGTGTTAGATATCCATGCGTTATTCTTTCTCTTTCAGGAGAGCATAATAGTAATATTATGCTTACTGTTGTTGTGCTCATCTGACCCATCAACAAGACACTAGCGCTAGAAGGAGGGCCTAGAAGAGAAAACTAGATAATACTGGGTTTTTCTCACCAGAAAGGTCTCATAGAGTTCTTCAATCAGCTGAAAATCCACCACCTTTGATAGAACTCAAGACCCCAATAAGACACAAGATTCATAAGACTGGGGCAACCATCATACCACCTTTGTCAGCTCCGCTCACTCCACAAGGATTTTCGCCAATACCCCAATGGATATCTATCAATCCACCACCGAATCCATCTCAATTGCCATCACAGCTAGTTCAACCCATTCAACAGTTGGCGCAACCACCACCACCACTACCAATGGAATTTTTTCAGAATAATCCCTCTCCATTGGGGACTATTCTTGGAGGCTTTCATGATATGCCTAAGAATCCTGAGAAATTATGTCCCAAATACATCCATGGAAAATCAAGGAGTGTTGAAGAGCACATACAAGCTTTTAAGGATGCTTGTACTAGAGCTCAGATAGCTCACCATGATGTAGTTTGTAGGTTGTTCCCTTATTCCTTAGGGGATATGGCATACAACTGGTATCTTAATCTTCCACAAGGTTCTATTCTGAGCTGGATAGACCTAGAGAATGCTTTCATCAATCAGTTCAGAGTTTATGTGGATCTAGCCCTTTTGTTCCACCAATTTTCTACCATTAGGAAGGAGCCATGTGAATCCTTTCCCTTATTTAATACTAGGTTTCAATGAATGTATAGGAGACTTCAGGACCCCTATCTAGTTACTGAGAATAGTGCCATTCAAGCATGCTTTAGAGTTATAGACCCTTTGATTGGCTTATTCCTACAAAGGACATATCAACGGGAAAATATTGATTCCCTATATAAAGTATATCATCTAGCCATTAAGTTGCAACAACAAATTAGTTCTCAACAAGGAAGTTTGCGAGGAGGTTTTCCTTTAATGGGATATCAGATGTCTAGCCCAACCCCTTTATTCAATACTATGCCGGGGATGTCTCCTTCCCATTATGGACCTATGTCTGATTTGTAGACTCAATCTCCTATTCCATTCTTTGCCAATGGAGCTCCTAACTTCTTTAAACAATCACAGACTCATCATAGTCTGCATGGTCATCATAACCAAGCTGGAACACCAAATCATGTCAATCAGCCACTAGTTGCTAAGAGTGTTGAAAGTGAAAAGACAATTCAACTCACAAACAAGGTGGAGACCTTAAAGAAAACTCTATCTCAAGTCACAAATGACATGGCTCGGCTTAGATTGAACCCCTCTCAAAACCAAGGTAATCATCCTAATCAGAGCAATAACAATCAGGGTAATTACTAAAACAACTACAATCACAGCCCAAGAAATCATCAAGGCCAAAACTCCCCTAGCCAAGGCTATCAAAATCAAAATAGAGGATATAACCAGAGGAAAAATAACAACTGACAATGGAATACAAGGCCAAATAATGGAGGAGTTTCTCACAATTATCAAGCTAATGAGGACAGGACACATACTACAAACGTGGCTGACCTTAATTTTATGACTAATTGGTGCAAGTTACATGATACTCCAACCCATTCTGAGGTAAACTGCCCTGAAATGGAGAAAGTCATGAAGATGGCACAAGCAGATGCTAAAAATTTCCAAGGGAATTCAAATAGAGAAGGTGGCTCAGTAGATATAGCAATGACTTATGACCTCTTTTAGGAAGAACCTTCATTCCCAATGCAAAATGAGAATGGACTAGAGGAAGATATGTATGATGTCCAAGCCTTTTAGACCAAGGGAGGACACTTCCTAAGAAATTAGAGGAAGGATCCATTCACCACATCAGTACCACCTAATCATATGGTCTCGCTGAATCAAAGTGCTGACAATAACCCTCCACCAAAAGGTCCACCTGACTTCCATAACAAAGGTAATTCACCTAGTGTTGTCAAATGTAATGCAAGCTCTAACACAAAATTTGATATTGTTTCTGAGATGCAGAGACATAAAACCTCTTTATCGCACTTTGACATCATAAAGTGGTGCCTTGCCCAACGAGAGATAGTGTTGAAAGCTTTGGAACAAGCTAATAAATCAAAAGGGAAAAACAAGGTGGCACCCACTACAGACATAAATGCAGCTTTGTACAGAAGCAAGGTAGGTACCCCACCATTTCTTTTGAGTTTAAGAATCTGTGGGAAGAATCTACATAATTGTTTGTTGGATTCAGGGGCTTCTAGCAATGTTATGTCATTTTCTATATGCAAGAAATTGGGACTGAACCCTATCCAAACAAACAAGAAGGTCATCCAACTTGATAAAACGGAGGTTAATGTAGTTGGAGAATTGAGAAATATCAATTTGCAAGTAGGGTCTGACCCTAGGATTTTAACCAATATAGATATTCAAGTAGCAAACATTCTCGAGACTTATGGTATGCTGTTGAACAGAGATTTGATGAAAAGTATAGGGGGATATCTCTCCCTCGACTTGTCACATATGTGGCTACCAGGGAGGGGAGTGCCTACGCAGATTAGGATTGAAAGTGAACCTCGCCTCAAGCATGTCATCACTGAATATGATTGTCCCAACAAGGTAGCTTATTTTGAAACCGAGATAGGGGTTTATAAAAGAGAGGAAATTTTGACCTTTTTCAGTTCTTGATCCTAAAGAATTGTCAATACAAAAATTCTCTGATCCCATGATTAATGAAAATCAATAGGCATTGATCAGAAAGCTACAATAGGATCAGCTAGTCTTGGGGGAAGATATCAATTTGTAGTCTTCTACTCCCTAATTGGTGCAGGGTGCACTACCAAAATCATTCGGAATTAACCTACCAACCTTGCATCAACATTTTAAATCATGTTTCCTGAACTCAGGAAACTAGCCTAAGTCACCTTAAGACCATTTTAGACCACTTCTCATTCAAAGCCAAAAATGCAGTAGTGTTAACCAGGGATAATATACCTTCAAAGGAAGTCCCTTCTCAAATTGAACTTACCCCGGTCACAATACTGGACCAACATAGTTACAAAGAACAACCCCAAGGCCTGTTTGATACCCCTGTACTCACAAGTATACAAAAACTCAAGGGATTAATCAAAGATACAAGTGACTGTTAGAAGGATAGCCTCGAATTACATAATATATCTAAGCACAAACTGGAAATTGCACCTGAGGAACCTATTGAACACCTCTTACCAATATTTGATGCAAAGGATCAAGGGCCCCCACCTATGGCTTATCTTATCCAAAAGCCCATAATAACCTCAAAGGGATCAATCCCAACTCATGATCAGCTATGGACCCTCACGTTTGATGAGTCCAACTCCAAAATGGTTTGTGGTGTTGGGATTGAATTAACTAGCTCGAAAGGAAAAACTTTCTTTACTTCTTACAGGTTGTAGTTTAGATGCACTAACATAGTGGAATATGAAGCTTTAGCTCAGGAGCTGATGTTTGCACATAAGAAGAAAGTTACCACCTTGATGGTTAAAGGAGATTCAGAGGTAATTATCAAGCAAGTGCACAACCAATACACATGTCACAATAAAAGGCTGGTAGCCTATAGAAATCGGGTATGGAGCCTGATTGAAGACTTCGATGCTTTTGGGATTAGTTTAATCCCTAGAGAGGAGAATCAAATAGCTGATTCATTAGTTGTTGCCGCAAGTACCCTAGAACCCATGCAAGGCTCCAAGCTTAAGAGATTCTCAGTAGAATTGATATCCACCCCGGCTGTTCCTGATAATGTCAAGAACTTTCAGGTTTTTGATGATGATCGACATATCCTTGCTTTTCTAGCAAAATCAAATGTTTTTGAAGGACATATCATTGATGATTCCAACAAGGATCAAGGAGACTAGAGCCCCGAAAGCTGTGATATAGAGGGGGTCCTCAATTTAAAAAGTAATAGCATTCCCAAGGGAATGGTGGCCTTAGAAAGAATTTTTGATTCATACCCAAGGGCTTGGGAAAAGCTATCAACTGAGGATAAAGGAGGTGAATATGAAACTGTTAACCTAGCTGATTCTAGCCTTGAAAGAAATGTCTACATAGGGAAGGCCTGCCCTGAAGCAATAAAAAAAGATATACTAAGGGCACTAAAGAAGGATATTGTTGCAATAGCTTGGGGGTATGAAGATCTAAAAACATTTGATGCTTCTGTAATGACTCATACTATTCCTTTGAAGCCTAAAGCTAAGCCATTTCTACAAAAGCAGTGTCTTGTCAATGCCCTGATTGAACCACTGATCTTTAAGGAAGTTCAGAAATTGCTTTCTACAAGAATAATATTCCCTGTACGACATTCAACATGGGTGGCTAACTTGGTTCCAGTCCATAAGAAAAATGGAGAGATCAGGCTATGTGTAGATTTCAGGAATCTGAACAGAGCTTCAGAAATAGACAACTACCCACTCCCTTCACTAGATGAAGTTTTAGAGACTGTCAATGGGTCTCAGATGATATCATTCTTGGATGGTTATTTTGGATTCAATCAGGTGATTGTTAATTATGAAGACAGAATGAAGACAACCTTCACTACTAAGTGGGGAACATTTTCCTACAGAAGGATGCCATTTGGTCTTATAAACGCTAGAGCAACTTTACAGCGTGCCATGGATGTAGTGTTCAAATATCTGATTGGTAAATGCATCATCATCTACATGGATGACCTGACAGTATTCTCTAAAGATAGACTAAATCATGCTACAGATATGGCTAAAGTTCTTGAAAGGTGTATCCAGTATGGTGTCTCCCTGAATCCTAAAAAGTGTTTGTTCGGGGTTTCTGAAGGGAAACTTTTGGGACACATAATCTCGAGAAGAGAAATATCGATCAATCCAGACCAAGTTGAGTCCATTATGAAGATAACCAGGCCAGGAAGCAAGAAGGAGATGAGATCTTTCTTTGGAAAGATCAACTTTGTGAGAAATTTTATCATAGGTTTTACATAAATAGTAAAACCATTGAATGAAATGATGAAGAAAGATGTAATAGAATGGAGTAACGAGGAAAAGGTCACATTTTCTCAAGTCAAACAATCCATTTCAGAAGCGCCAGTCCTCACCAACCCTGACTACTTGAAGCCATTCTATATTTATTCTTTTGCTTCTGAACGTTCCTGTGCAGCTATCCTAACTCAACGAAGAGAAGAGGGAGAGGAGAGGCCAATTGCTTTCATGAGTTCTCCTTTTAAGAATGTTGAAGTTAAGTACCCACCTCTTGAAAAGCAAGCTTTTGCATTGGTTAGGGCTGTCAAGAAGTTTAGGGATTACATCCTCCGAAGTCAAATTATTGTTGTACTTCCTGATGCTGCTATAAAGTCTCTACTCATGTAGAGGGAGTTGGGAGAACTAAGGGGGAAATGGATGGCCATTTTTCAAGAGTTTGATCTAGAGATTCACCCTATGAAACTTGTCTGAGGTTTGGGCCTGTCTAAATCCATAGCCAATGTTGGTGAGAACATTATATGTCAGCAATATACAACGTAGTCTTTTTCCAATGACCCTTGGTATGTCGATATCATCTGTTTCATGCTTAATAATCGGTGCCCAGAGGGAATGAATACAAATCAGAGGAGAGCACTAAGAATGAAGAGCTCCCATTATATGCTCAAAGGAGGATTTCTCTACAGGAAAATTTTTGAGGGAGTGTACCTACGGTGCCTTGATCAACAAGAGGCTAAACACATGATTGCTGAATTCTATGGGGAACATGGCACAGGCCATGGTTCTGTAGATTCCTTAGCACATCAGATCCTCAGATCTAGTTATTATTGGTCATGTGTGTTCAAAGATGCCCATCAACATGTAAGAACATGTCACATATGCCAAATTTTTGCATCAAAAGAGCACCATTCAACCATGCCATTACAACCTATTTATGAGGTAAGGCCATTTGCCCAATGGGCACTGGATTTTATTGGGGTAATTAACCCAAATTCTTCTGCAAGACACAAATTTATTTTGACTGCCATGGATTACTGTACGAGATGGAAAGAGGCTATACCTTGCAAGAATAGCACAATGGAGGTGGTAATCAAGTTCCTCACCGAATGCATCACAACTAGGTTTGGAGTACCCTTCGCATTGGTATGTGACAATGGCTCTTCCTTTTCTTCTGCTAAGTTCATTTCATGGGCTTATGATCACAATTTTTTTTAAATTATTCTTCAAACTATTACCCACAAGGAAATGGAGTTGCAGAATCAACTAATAAGAATCTCTTAGGGGTAATTAAAAACAATCCTAGGGACTGGCATACCCAACTAAGATTTGTGTTATGGGAAGATAGGACTAGGATCAAGGCTGCTTTAAAAACTTCACCATTCAAGCTAGTGTATGGCCAAGAGCTTGTGTTCCCTATTCACTTGCAAATACCTATTGGTGCAGGAGCACCAACCAAAATGCAAGCATATTTTTGGTGTATTGGTTTTTAATCTTTTTGTTTTGTTATGTAAGGTATCAAACACCATTGATAATGTGTAAGGGGACCTTTTTGAAGCTTAGGTTTAAATTTGGAATAAGTTAGGAAACCATGTGTGGTTGTTTCCTAAGGTTTTGGTAAGGTTTGCAAAACACTGTGTGTTTTCAAACACACATCTTTTCTTTACTTTTGAGCCTGAAACAGAAAACCTGACGGTTTTCCTTGTGATGGAAAAGAAAGCTCTCAACCATTTGGAGGTGGTTGAATGTTTTAGACGGTGGTAGTTTTCTTGAGAATAAGAAAAAAATCAGTTTTCAGCGTGCATTTTCCAGTTTTCTCTATTTTTTTATTGCTTTCAGCAAGATAATGTATTGATTTGTAGTCTTTAAACATACAGCATGTATTGATGTTGTTTTAAAAGCATTGTATTAGCATAGGAACTGTCTTATATTCATTGCAGAGTTTGTATTTGCTGTGTCTTTCCTTAGATTTTAGTTTTGACTGGTAAAAGATAAGAATAATGGAGTTTTAGCTGCATTGCCATTGTACTCAGCATGGGTTCATTGGAAATGAAGCTAGACTCCACTACTGTACATAGAATAGGAGTAGAAATCTGCAAGAATTTAAAAGGCATGCAAAGAGTCTAATTCCTAGGCGAGCAATCAATGCCCGGTTAGGATAAGACAAAGTTTTGCACAGTCCCAACGCAGGGGGTGATGAGATCTCTTCAATGCGAGGTGAATAAAGATTGCAAGGACTTTTCAAAGGTCTGACAGGAGGCTCAAGTCATCAGCATTTCTTTTGGTGGCTAGAGGATGAGGACAGTTCTTTGAATGTTCAAGAAAAGGCTTGAAAGCCCTACAATTCCTTGAAATCAGCATTAGACCTATGCATGGCCTGAGAGGGCCAGAAGTCACAAGAAATTTGAAGAACTCCAAATTTGAGTCAGGGAACCTTCTTTGAGTTTCTGGTGTCCACCGAGTTGAAGGGTGAGATAACTTAAGAAGAGACCAAATAGGCTCATGGTTACAAGCCCTCCTAAAACCCTAGGGTTTTGAGGTAGTGATAGAGGAAAGAAGGGTTGTGCTAGGACAAGAACCCTTCCTAGACTCTTGAAAGTGGTTTTTAAGCCAACTAAGCTAACTCACACCCCTGTAACAAAGTTGGGCAGAATGGAAAGTGGACTAGTCTTTAGAGGAATAAGGGCTAGATGATGCATGTGAAGAAAGAGTACCAAGTAACGTTTTGTAGCAGCAAATTTGCAATGATAACAGGGTTGTTAAAGTGAACCAGGGGTGCCTCAAAAACAGAGGACCTATAGGTTGTAGGGTGAATGAACAAGCACCTTAAGGAGTTCTTAATACAAAGACTCAAGCATTGAGATTGTGTTTTTCTCAATCAACCCTTGTTCTATCACCTATCCTTAAGTTTATGCAGAATTTTTACTCTAGTGATGATAGGATTGAAATGAGATTAGCTGGCTTATTGAAATTAGAAGAGCAGAGAGATGTTGCCTTGTAGCAATTCTTTAGACACTAGGCTATTGTCAAATGTTGGTTTGACAAAAGAGCCAAAATCAAGGCTTTCAGAATATCAGACCTTGTGCTGCTATGGGATAAAGCTAATGAAAAGAAGGGCAACCACCAAAAATTTGATAAGCTCTGGTTGGGTCCCTATCAAATTGTTGAGATCCTAGGAGAAAATGCTTTCCAACTAACTAGTTTAACGAGAGAACATGTTCCATTGCCTGTCAATGGATAGGGTATGTGCAGGATCATGATGGGCCAAAAAGTGGCAATATTATGGGTATTTGTAGGGTATGTGGCTGTTTTTTTTACCCAAAATTGATGAAATGAAAAGGGTTTTTAGAGGAAATTCTCAGCTTTCCACCAATATAAATTATGCTTTAATCTGAATTTAATAAATAATTATTATTCATTTTCTATTAGAATTATGACTAAAGTCTTGATCGATAGGCTGATTGAAAACCATTTATAACTTTGTATCACATTTTTGAATATGAAACATGTGTCACATTCTATGCTTCACATAATATAGGATTAAAAAGAAAAATTAAATTTCATGAAGTTTTGACCAAGTTAAGGTGGTCGACATATGAGTTTTATATTTTTTTAAAGTTGTAATAAAAAATTCATAATTAATTATTTACTTGGAAAAATTATAAAAAAATATGCATCACATTTACATGAGTCCTCTACTTATATATAAAATCTTATAAAAAAATATTATCATTTTATTATGGTTAGGGGTCGACATACACCTACTTCTTATTTTTTCCCTGAAATTTAAGTACTTGCATTGAAATTTCAAATTTTCACCAAATAGATTTTATTTATTTTTAAATAAACCTAGTAGTTTAGAAACTACATTCAATTTTCTATAGATTCTATTCTTACATATTTTTGAAATAATATAGATAACTTATTCAAATTTTTACGTCAAGTTGCCTAACACTGATTTTTGCCAAATTTTTTGCCACTTAAGGGCCTATTTTTTCCATGATGATCCTGCACATACCCGACAGTTTCTTAAACATTATTTTGAGTCGTGAAGTTTGGTATTTGTTGGGCTGTGCATTTATGTAAATAATTGGTTTTTCTATTGTAAATAGTTTGTTTGTTTTCTGTGCATATATGTAAATAATTTGTTGTTCTGCTTGTAAATAGTTTTGTTGTTTGTTCGTTTGTTCTTTCTTTCGTTCTGTTCATTTCCTTTGTTGTTTGTGTCTATCTTGTTTAGTTCTTTGGGGTTTCTCTATTCTTTCCATCTTGAAATGGTGGGTTGTTATCTGAAGTATAATTTGGTTGTCTGGAGAGAAGTGGTTTAGATATTTTCAGGTTTTCTGATTGGATGATTTTGTCCTAAGTTCGTTGTTTTATGCCCATTATCAATAAGAGTTGTGGAAAGTCTTGAAAGCAAGGTGCAAAGTAAAAAATCTTCATCAGTTACCTCTGAATCTATCACAAATCATCAAGATCATCTCCCTTTGTAATGGTATATTTTTCCTAGGACAATAGTGTTGTAAGATATGAGTGAAAAATCCAATTCCCAAGATGTTGTTATGAGGTCCATGGTAGTTTTCAACCCAGAACAGATGTCAGACATCTGACATATTGATAGAAAAATTGAATGAAATATCTGAAACTCCAAGAGAAAAGAAAAGAAAAAGAATTGTCTAAGAGAAAAAGAAGACTCAAGATGAATGGGTGATTCCAGTATCTCTACCGGGGCTATGGACACCTGATTGGCAGTAGAGCAATGTTGTGAGAAAACTAGAGGTATCTGTGTCGGGGCTATGGATGCCTAACTAGCAGCAAAGCAATGCCTAGGATATCATTGCACAACAACTAAAGGGAATCAACTCATGTAGTTCAAATCTTGCACATCGTTGTTCAAACAATGAGGAAAACTTTATAAAAAGATGATGCACCATCAAGCACACACATACATTCAGGGGTAGCCAGTGTTGACTTACATTTGAGATTCTAGCTCAACCTTGCTTGTTAAAACTGACCCAACTGGAGTTGTGATGTTCATAAACCAGGAGTTCTGGGTAGCTGAATCCTTCAGTTTCTTGAAATTGGTTAAACCATTTTTCCAGCCGAGTCGCCATTTGTTATGCCTTGCATAACCACCCCATTTTATTCTGGAACAAAATGGGTCCCCCTTTTTCTTTTGTTTTCTTCTCCTTTGGTTGTCTGGTTTGGTCTTAGGAGTTCTTTTGTTTTCCTCCTAAGTTTGTATTTTGTTCTGTCAGATTTTGGTTCTACCTCAGCTAGAGTTGCGTTTCTTTTTGCTAAAAATTGAAGGCATGATGAAAATGATATATTTTATATGCTTTTTGGGACTAACGGAGGCATTGTTTTACAAGGTTAAATCATACCTCTAATGCCATTTCTCAAGGAAGTCTGTTGGAAAGTATGCCTTAGTCAGATCTAGCATAAAAATATTCAAAGAAGAAAGTCATTGAGACTAGCTGGATGTCTTGCCGACTGGCAGTGTGTTATATTCATTTCAAATCCTCGGGTCACCGAGACATTTTGGTCATTGTGAAGTTTTATATCTCTCTCCACTTGGGATGTCTCGCCGATAGTTGTTCACAAGGTCGACATCGGGGGGAAATGGTTTGCTTTCGGCATGACCTCTGGCCAACAAATGAATCTCTCACCGAAAGGATGTCATAGGGAGAAGTCTAGCCGACAGGGCAAGGTCTTGCTAAAAGAAGTTGCACTCGCTGAAGGAAGGCTCGGTCGGCATAATGTCTCACCGACCGAAGGTGGTCTCGCCGAAAGGGTATGGCTTCAGGGTAATGTCCCGCCAAATGATCATGGTCTCGCCGAAGGTTTGTGCCTTTGGTGTGATGTCTTCCCAACTGGGGGGAGTCTTGCCGAAATGAAATGGTTTGAGCTCGCCAAAAGGAGGTGTCATCGGTATAACTCCTAGCCGAGGGGTTTGAGTTTGGAATGATGTCTCACTGATGGTTGTTGGTCTCACTAAAGGATTGTGCCTTAGGTGTAGTATTTTGAGCTCAGGGAGAAGTCTTTCCAACCGACGGAGGTCTCGCCGAAATGGAAAGGTGCCTTCAGTGTAATTTTTTGCACTCAGTGTAATGTCTCACCAACAGGGTGAGGTCTTGCTGAAAGAATAGTGGCTCAGGGAGAATTCTGGCCAATTGTTGGATCTCTCGTCGACATGGAATGGTCTTGGTGTGATGTCTCGCCGACTAAAGGTGGTCTTGCCGACAGTGGTTCACAAGATTATATGACTTTGGTAACACTCTTGGCCAAGTGGTTTGTCTTTGATATGAGGTCTTTCCAACCGAAGAGTCTCACCGATGGTTTCACTCTTCAGTGTGACTAATGGGAACCCACTATGACCTCCTGCCGAATGAATAATGTCTTACCGAATGCAGATGTCTTGCCAATGAAGGAGCACAACGATATGACTTTCAGGGACTTGCTATGATGTCTAGCCAATAGCGATAGTCTAGGCGATAATTTTGGATATCGATATAACCCTGGCAGCTTGGTATAACCTCTTGCCAACAGTTGTATGCTATGTCGACTACTAATATGAAGTATAATTGCATCGGGGAGACACGACTAGTGTCTCGCTGACATGCGATTCTATCTAAATAATTTTTGACTGCTTTGAAATCTTATGTGGAGTGTGTTCAACCAATCAGAGGGAGCTAAAGGAAAACCATTGGCAGTTTGACTGATTGACAATTCTTGTGAGGAAGATCAACAGAGCATAAACGATATGGACTTGCTCTGAGATCAAAAGTGATCGATTGGCTTGGTGAACAATGGTGTGGAGATCTAATAGGAGAGTCAGATGTTGTTTCCAAAGGGGGTCAACTTGCAGAAAGATATAGAGCAGGAAGAAAGTCGAAAGGGAGAAGAGGTCGCGAGTCTCAGGGACAGCTATGGTGTCTACTGGCAAAGGTAGATCAACATTAATGATAGTGCTTCAGAACATTCAAAGTAGCTCTACAAGGAATTTCGAGGGTGGACACAAAGGCCAGAAGTTAATGCGATGGTTGCAAAAGATCTAAAAGGCCATCCCTAGAGTGATCCTTCACCGACATGGACACGGGGATGCACATTGAATGCATTAACTTTATTCCACAAGATTTGAGGGCCGACCCTTTTGTAACTGACTGATATTTTTGTAAACCCTAAAAATAGGGGGCCAACACATTCTTTTTGGCACGTTCTATATATATGGCATTTTTCCTCTTTTTAGAAAAAATTAGAGAAAAAGGAGATACATAGAGGGAGATAGATAGAGATTTCAAGGACAGACGTAGGAAAAATTTTCTTTTGTTAGCAAGTTAGGATTAGAAGGTAGGGAAACTCGAGAGTAGAAGGCAGTAATGTATCTTTCAAGTTTTCTTAATGTAGATGGAGATGATTTGAAGACATGGATTTTCTATACACTGGTGATTGTGCTAGATTTGTAAATATTGTTTATCTATTTCATAAATAGTAGAAGCAACCATATTTAAATCTACTTCATATTATGCTTCAGAATGGTATTTATCTTGGGTTAATCATTCAATTTGAGAAGCTTTCAAGGAATGAAATTTTATTTTATGTTTTGTTTAAATATGGATTTGCAATTTGCTGTTGAAATTAGCACTGTGAATGAATGAAACTGTGTGTTAATCACAAGTTAATTTTGTTCTGCAGTTGTAGTTAGGAATGCCTTGAAAGGTAACAAGTCTGATGAAGTTGGATGAATTAGCATTCTCTTTAGTTCCAAAGCTTTGATCTATCTTTTTATGTTTCTTTAAAAACCCTAGTTAAAGTAGGTTTAAATTTATGCTTGATCTTAGAACAATCCAGAAGCTCAACACCGGCAGGCCCCTTGAACATTATAGTTCACATCAACCATTGAGTGAAATCAGCACAGTCGAGAACCGATTACCAAGACCTTGGGAGTTAGATATCCATGTGTTATTCTTTCTCTTTCAAGAGAGCAGAATAGTAATATTCTACTTACTGTTATTGTGCTCATCCAACCAATCAACACAAACTATGAAAAGGGGGAATCCTCATCATCGAACACGAAAGGAAAGAATGTAAACTATGTCTACAATACTACTGTTCTTAACATTTTTGTTGTTGGTAATCTAATCAATGATAAAAAAAAGCATTATAACAGCTGTTTCAAAAAATTTCCAATCCCTAGCTATGGTGGGATATGTAACCGCACCTCATTGCCTATCATTTACTGAAAATGATGATGCATCACTCACCCATCTGCATAATTCCCCACTTCATATTGAGGTTTTGATCCATAAATGTCTATTCAAACATGTTCTAATAGATGGAGAAGCTGGTTTAAATATCTGCTCTTTAAAGTTTATACATGCCTTAGGATATTCAAAAAATGTAATAGACTCTAGTAAAAGGATTACCATGAAGGGATATGATGTAGAAGAGCACTTATCTAAAGGATTGGTTACTCTACCAATCAAAATCGACCCTGTGGTGAAAGATGTGGTTTTCCAAGTCCTCGATCTCCCCTTGACCTATAATATCCTCCTTGGAAGACCATGGATACATGAAATGCAAGTAGTTTCCTCTACATTCCATCAATGATTGAGATTTTCTCACGATTGAGTCAAAATCATAATACAAGGAGATCCTAATTCTTTCATGTCTGGCCATAATCAAAGTCCTAAAGCTGAAATCACCATCCCTAGCAATTGTGAAGCATCCTCCCCTCAAATAAATGTTGATCATGAAACTGTCAAAACATCCACTCTAGTCACTACACTATCAAACCCCAAAGTCCAAATTCATGATCTAGGATGTGGAGAATACTGTATGGATAAGTTGCTAATAAATGACTGCTACTTTTGTTGAGAAAGGTCAGACTTCCAACAATGATGTTGAGACTACTACAAAATATGACCATGCTAGGATTGAAACCTTTTGGGATCCTGATGATACACCTACCCTTTCCATATCTGGTTGCACACAAGCTTTTGATACCTATGATAGCCCCCTATTTTTCCAAGATATCTATGATAACCCACTTTTTGACCATGATCCTACTGAGGATATCCAACCATCCTTCCATCACACTTGCCCTAGGCTAGGGTATGAATCTCCTAATGTTCCCTCTATCAAGTCATCTTGCTAAGTCACTAAGGACATGCAAGCTTCCATTAATGTTAGCAGTACCAAAAAGGATAGTATCAAAGACTCCATTGATGGCATCACCACTCCCACTTCATTCATCTCACCCACATCCATCCACCTTGTAGACATGGATCAACAAGTATCATCTAAATAAAATATAGAGGAGGCAAATCATAAATCAAAGGTAAAAATGCCTTTTTCAAAAGGAGATTCAAAATCAAAAGAAACCTTGCCACAAAAGAAAAATCAAGAGAAGTCCCGTAGCCAAAATAAAAATATATTGGACAAATCAAAAGCAAAAAAGGATCAAGCAAAGTCCCTTAGCCAATACAAAAAGCTAATGGACCAATCAAAAAGAAAGAAAGATCTAGAAAAGTCCCCTAGCCAAAATAAAAATCTACTAGACAAATAAAAAATCAAAGTCAAAAATAAAAGTGAGCAAAAGTTGATCTCCAAACATGCTCTCCCTCAAAACTCATTGGGGGCATCTATCAAAGAAAAAAATCAAAGAAAGAACTTATTGATTCACAGTCTACATCCATGTCACTCATACCACATATTCCCTTCCACCCATCCATGTTCACATACCCATCATATCATTACACTTCCATTAGTGATGTCTTTCAATGTGTCTTTGATGGCGACCCCTTCATGTACTATAACTCATCGGTTGCCCAAGATCCTTTATGTCTGAATCCTGATGGACCATATATCGTGTACATTAGGGATCCTATCATAACCTCTTTCATTTGTCACCTCTATCATCTGTCATATTTTCCACTGATGTTATTCATTTTGATTGGGTCCTTTCATCCAACATGGTCATTCACACAAGATCGAGGCATCGTCACAACAGTCTTTGGATCAAGATCATATCAATTGTCTACACCAGAAGGGGATTTGTTTGATGAACCCCTCAACATCCTGCATCTCAAGAATTTCTACACTTGAATCATCTAGTGCATTGGGGAAAAGGTCCTGAAAAATACCAAAAACATCAAAAAAATGTCCTGAAAAAATGGTTGTCTTGATGAAAACATGGAAAACAGGCTTCTCAGTAACAACAAAAAAAATCAGAAACAAAGAAAAATATAAAAAAAGTGAAAAATCAAAAAGATCAAAAAAATCATAAAATTTGAAAAAGTGCAATAAAAACAAGTAGTGAAAACCTGGCAACAGGCGCTATTTGTGATAGGTTAGCTTTTCCATCTATTTGATCATGTCAACCATTCACTTTCACTATCCATCTTCCTATCCTTTGAAAGCACCATGTACATATCTTGGCATCGCATACGTGTCTCACCCTGGATTGGGGGAAAAAACCTGAACTCACTGGGGGAAAATAAATTTTGGGCTTAAACCAATGGACAAACAGTAGGAAGACAAATGCAACAACAACAATGATTAAAATGCAACCAACATTGAACATCAATCACCATAAGAAACACATCAAACATCCATATCATATCAAAATCCAAAAACATGTCAAAAGTCAGTCAAAAAGTCAAAAATAGAGTGGTCTTGTCGAACTACGTGGTCTCTGCGTATATAATGTAGGCAAGGCTAATCTTTGATTAGCCCCCAAGACCCCTAGGATAGGTCTTTAGGTTAGGTTCTTGGTCAAAATCTCAGAAAACACCTAAAAATTGGAAAATCAAAAAATCCCAAAAACATCAAAAAATTGAATATAAAATCAAATCAAAAGGATGATGCTCTTCTGAATCATGGGTTATCATGTTAAACACAAATGTTCAATTGTTGTACTTTTATTTTTTTATCATATCTCTGGAGCCCCTCGATGGCGTACCGAACTAGAGGAGCCAGGAAGGAGTATGATTTTTCTTTTTTTGTTGTCTATGAGTTGATCATTATTACTATGCAAATTGTCACAAGATGTGCACTACAAAGTATCACTGATGACATTTTGAATTTGCATGGGAAAAGGATTAACTCTTGTTTGTTTATGCAAGCAATGCTCAAGTCATCTCAGTTTAATTATACTTAGATGCTTGTGTTAACTTGCACTATCAAACATCATGGAAGTAGTACTCAGGTCATCATGGTCTAAATATACCATTGATGCTTGTACTCACTTTCAACATTTTAAAGGCCCAATGATGATAAAAATCATGACAAATCGGTTGTTACGAATAACAAATTTTGCATATGAGATTTGCATGTTTAGAGTAGATTTCATCCATGTCAGTTTGCATTTGTATTTATGGCATTTCCAAAGGTGCAACAAGGATGTTATCTCTTGTATTAAGGGATTGAGTACACTTGATATTGCCAAAAACACATCATTTTCATATAATTAGAAAACATTCCCATTTAGTTGCATATCACTTGCATTGGAAAACATTACAACATCATTCATCCATTCATGCATCACATCATAATATTTGCATCGAAAAATACAAAATGACATCCATCGCATCTCATTTACATAATCAAAATCATTTCCTTTAGTGGCATTAGAGAAGTGGTTCACTAAGCTTAAATGAGTGAGTCTCTTCATATTTCCAAAAGAATTGGGAAATATGTCAGGTTTTGTGAAGATTAATGAAAGAAAGAATCAACTGACGACAACCTTCCCACAACTCTTGGAAGGTGGATAGATTCACTCATTTAAGCTTAAGACCCTAGAACACAATCATCTGCATAATCATTTGCATCACATAATCATCATTCATTCTTACAAAACATCACACATCATTTGCATCACATCCATACATATTCAACATAATCATCACATGGAACATCTTACATCATTTTCATAATCAAATCCATCATCCATAAAGCATAAAAAAAATCATCATTGCATACATCACATATAAACATCACCTAAGCATCAACATAAATATGCATCATCATGTGATCATTTCATATACATATTCAATTATTCATTACAACATTTATTTGCATCAGAAAAGAACAAAAAACATCAAATACATCACATATCATTAGCATAATAAAATCCATCCCATGCATCATATAGGAATCATTCATAAAGCATCATAGAATAATAACACAACAATTGCATCATCATTTGCATCCATAACATATCATATCACCCTCATGCAAAACATCACATAGCATCATAAAATACAAATCAAACACATCCATCATAATCATCATCATCATCATCATCATATCAACATCATATAGGCACATAGATCATAATCATCGCCTCATATCATATAACCTCAAAATGATGTCAAAGTGTACAAGGATATCTAAAGGTATAAAGAGATACATCAATATCAAAACTGGCAGTGTACCATAATGTCTCAAATCAAGAGGTACATCATTAATGTCTCAGTTGAATTAGTGTATACATTAGGTCTCGATATATCATCAAGTTTCAATACATTAATCAATCCTATACTAGGGTATATCAATCAATCAGAGAAGTCAAACCACATCGCCCAATCAAATCTAAATCCGCCTGCACCAAATGTGGAAATCCTCTTATGATCATAACATATCGCAAATCAACAATATTATCAATCAATCAACCCATCAATCAGTCAAAATCAATCAACCAATCAATTTAATTAGCTCTGGTGAGACTTTGATCAAATCTCATGAGCATAAATTTATCAATTCAACCTCACCTATCATGAGGTTCATCAATCAATGCACCTCGCCTATCATGAGGTTCATCACTTAATTCAACCTCGCCTATCATGAGGTTCATCAATCAATTTAACCTCACCTATCATGAGGTTCATCAATCAATCCAACCTCGCCTATCATGAGGTTCATCAATCAATGCACCTCGCCTATCATGAGGTTCATCAATTAATTCAACCTTGCCTATCATGAGGTTCATCAATCAATTTAACCTCGTCTATCATGAGGTTCATCAATCAATCCAACCTCGCCTATCATGAGGTTCATCAATCAATGCACCTCGCCTATCATGACGTTCATCAATCAATGTACCTCGCCTATCATGAGGTTCATCAATCAGTGCACCTCACCTATCATGACGTAAATCATCAATCTATCATTGATCCTCACCTATCATGAGGTCAATCAATCAATCTATCATTGATCCTCACCTAACATGAGGTCAATTATCAAGCTATCATTGATCCTCACCTATCATGAGGGAAATCATCATCATCATATCATTGATCCTCACCTATCATGAGGTCAATCATCATCATCCTATCATTTATCCTCACCTATTATGAGGTCAATCATCAACTATCACATCAACATCATCAAATCAATCAGCTGAATGTTATCATCAAACATCAAACATAAGGAGGCAACACGAGGCATCAATTAATCAATTTGGCAGGCTCAATCTCATTTTTTTCAGGAGATAAATCATTTTTGAGGCATAAAATTTTGAGATCATCATCAAATCATCCTAAAAGTTCCAAAATTTACTAATTTATCTCTTAAGGGGGCATATATCTAGTAGTACCTGAAAATCAACGTCTGGGGCATCGAAAACTTTTATGAGCATCGATATCAAATTTTTCTTTGAAGCAACATGTAAACACATTACTTCAAGGAGGGGCAAAATGTATAAACCTAAAAATGGTCATCACCTTTGATTAATTAAATACTAGCTATTTGATTAATATTCCAACTACGTATAAATAAATTCTCAATTTATTTATATTGTTCACCCTTCTCTAATTCTCCAAATCTAAAAACATATTCTTCTAAATTAATTAAATAAACAAGGTTCCCTAAAATTGTTTTGTTTAATTAATCTTCACTGAATCCAATTAGGAATTAGAGCACATTTCTACAACTTTTTTTGCCACCTCACCAAGGTCACATGAAAATAAATAATCTAATTTTTAATTAGAATTATCTTCAACTCATTTCAAAAAGCACATGGATCATTTCCTCCCACACTTCCACCAATTTTGGAAGCACATGGTCTTCTCTTCTCACACTTGAATCTTCCATCCAAAGGGCATGTTTCCCATTGGTCAAGAGATTCTCCCATCCAAATGGCATGTTGTCTTTGGTCAAGGGAACAACATCTTGATTCTCTTCATCTTCACCATCCATTTTTCTTATTCGAATCTGGACCGTTGATTATTGCCACCTCACTATGCTTGGAAAAAACTATAAATACAACCTTTGGGCCTTGTATTTTGCATCCAAATTTGAAGTAAAGTTATCATGCAGGTTTATCATTGGAGCTTGGAGCATTATTGGAGTCTTATAGCTAGTTCTAATATCATGTTTTGCTTGGCATTTACATCTTAGCTTAAATCTTGCATCATAGTTGCATTTTATCATCCATCTTGAGTCATAGTTGCATTTTAGATTAGTTCATTTTAAGTTTGCATTTGAGCATATGTAGAATCATGCATAGAATAATATAGATCACTACCATAGTATCCACCTCCACTTTTTCATTCATCATCAACATCATCCTTCACTCATCATAGCCTTCATCATCATTTTTTGCATATAGTTTCATGTAGGCATTAGATTGACTTGCATGTTGAATGTTATCTCGTTTCCTAAGTAGTCATTTTAACAACCATTGTTCCCATAGAAATATGAGGGCCAAATGGTGTAATAAATCCTTAGGAATAGAGGACAATGAGTCATTCTTGAAAGATTTGTTAAGATGCAATTTAGAATAGTTTACTTTTCTTTGAATCTTTAATGTAAATCATTTCATTAAGGTTTGTGTTGATGCTAACTTTTCACATTTCACACACACACACACACACACACACACTAGCATTTGTCCTCTCATTTTCAATTTCATGTAGAGCTACATTTGTGCTATCCTCATGCCAACATTCAATGATAACTTCAAAGCGAACAAAAGGAGTAGAAGAAGGTAAAGCATCAAACAAAACAAGAGTTCCTCAAGTTCATCATTATCAACATATGCATGCTCCTCATAATCAACTACTTGAACCAATTCATCCAATGAACCTCTTGCATACATATCTCTTTCTTTGTTTATACTGCTGCAACAATCAGCAAAGCTACATTCTTCACTATCAAACTGAAAACCATCAATGGTTTTTTTATTACAACTGCTCATGGATGATATCTACAATTGAAATTCATTGCACTCCTTGTCATTTGCATCTAATACATTGACATTCTCAAAAGCATTCCTCAAATCAGCAAGCTCCTTTGTCTCATTACCATAAAAAAATTTATCAATGCTACACTCATGTGTAGAATTGACATAATCAATTGTACCATTACACTATTGATCACACATTTCTTCTTCAAATAAGATATTCGGGTCGTATCCATCATCTTGTTCTTGTGAGCCTTTAAAAGTATTGTCAACATCTTCATTGGAATACTCTTTACTTAAGGAGATCAATTCTACCTCCTTATGAGAGGAATCACTGTCATAAGGGTTACAAACAAACCCACAATCATCTTGATCATCCAAATAAGAATACTCCTCAACTGATTGCATACTCACATCAAAAATACTATTGTTATCATTGTAAAGAGATGAAACTTCAAAATCAACATACTCTTCAACTATACTTTCACAATCCATAGATGGGAAAATACTTTCAATATCATCTACATCATTGCAACCTTCTTTAGATACAGAAAAATGACTTTCCACTTTTGTGTCTTCAAAATCAATAGAGGGAATGACTTCACATGTTTCATTCAGTTCATCATATCTTATACCATTATGACTGCAATCTTCATTTGCATACATTTTCTCCATGGGTTGTTTAGAAACAAAATCTTTATCACTAAATGATATGGATTCAACTTTGTTTTCAGATTTCTCTTCAAATTTTTCTTCGGTATGCAAATTTCTATCCTGAATAAGTATTCATTGTCTATTGATTCTTCTTTGAAATAATCAATAAAATGTACTCTGAGCTCATGCCATGAATCTATGAAATGCATTGGTAAACTAGAAAACCAACATTCAACATTATTTTCTAAAGTCGTACAAAAAAATTCATGATAGCATCCTCCTCTATTATTTGACAATCTTCCATCAAATCAATAAGACCCTGTACATGTTGTGATGTTGATTTCTCAAAATCTCCTTTAAACTTAGGAAAATACTCATTAATTCTTCTTGGGACAGAATTTGGATAACCTTGGATTTTTCTGAAGTCCATAGGGTTATATCTTTCACTAGTGAACACCTTCCCTTGAGGACATGACTATGTTCTAGGCATGATATTATAGCTTGTAGAGGGAGAACTAGGATAGCAATACATATTTGCAAATATGATTTAAGGGAACCAAGGGTTTTTATGACATTCAAACAAAAAAATACCTGGTTATGTTGCAGATGCTGCTGGTGGACCCCAATCCTAGACCTACACAAACACAACAAACAAACATAATGTTAGATCAATATGCAAGTTAGAACTAAGATTCCCCATGAAATTCATCTACAATTCTCAAAATAGGAAATTAAATGAAGAACAAAACAAGAAAATCTATTAAATCCTATTGAAGCATGCAAACTCTTATTCCCATGGGGGAATTGGTGCCAATTTGATGTGGAAATTGGCCCTTTCCCAATCCCTTGCAAAGCTTTGATGAAGATTGTTAATGATTTGAGAGTCTTTGGTTGAATTCCTTGATAAAATCTGCAATATCCTATCTAAAATGATGACAAATGATATGAAATGGATAGAATTATCTCTCAATGTGAAGAGAGTAGCTTTGCTCTAAGTTGTGGATCCCAAATGAGAAGGAAAGCCTTGTATTTATAGAAAGACAAGATGGAGGAATGAGAAAAATGAAGCAATGTGGGATCATTCAACATCCAATGGGAAAGTGCCACTTGTCAAGATGTGAACGGAGGAAGCTTGAGCACATTTTGATGAATGTGCACAATAAATGATATTAGGTGGAATTTCAAAATTGTGAAATGACATGTTGGAGGGAGAAAAGAATGAATTAAATGCCACTTGGCTCAATGCACAAGGACATGAAAGAAGGTTAAATGCTTTGTTGGAAGGACAAACCCACTTGGAGAGATTTTCAAACTTGGAGGAATATTCCCCTAAAGATGCCATGTTGAAAGAAAATAGAGATTTAATAAATCATTTAAATTTATTTTCATGTGCAAGTGGCAAAATCTAGAGGATCTAGGTGATTAGGATTAAATTAATCAGGATTTCATTCATTTAATGAGGGATCAAAGGATGTGACAATTTGATTTATCTTTTTGGTTTGATTTAAATCAAAGTTGAGAAGAATATGATTTATATTTAATTAAATAAAATATTTTGATTTATTTAATTAAAGAGGGGTGATGTTAGATGAAATTAAACAAGGTTTAATTTATTTAATTTAATACGATGACTTTAGAGATTTAATCAAATGAATTATTTAATTAAATAGATACTATAGGGTTAGTTAAATAAGATTGATTTATTTAATTAACAAGAAGTGATGACTTAATTAGATAAATTGGTTTATCTGACTAAGGGATGAAAGGTGATGAATAACTAAGAAGATGATTTAGGACAAAACAATGTTAGCAATCAGGATCAAGTGTGTCGGTATATTTTCTGTCTACATTTTTCCCCTCTTTGAAGCAAAGTACTCACTACATTGGTTCAAAGAATAAACTTCCAAGATCAAAATTCAAAAATTCTCCAATTTTTAAAATTGCCCCACTGCTGCCCCAATGCGAAGAGACATGCCGATTTAATGTCCCCTCGAGAGATCAGACGAAAATTTCAATTTTTGGGTGATCTCATGAGAAAAAAGAAGACAAGGTGTCTGATAGGTCCAAAAAGGCTCTAAGATGCCAAAACATGATAAAACGCAAAAAAATGATGCAAAACGACACTCAGTTGGGCAAAAAATGGGATTGGGGGTCCAAAACCCTAGCTGGATAGCTAAACGAGGTCAAAAAACCCTAACTTTCAGGCTTAAATAGGCCTCAGGGGGGCCATTTTCAATTCATTTGCACACATAGCCCTTTGAGATTTTGCGATTTGAGCTCTGACCCCTGTGAGAAACAGTGCAACGACCAATTCCCCAAGACATCTCCAATTGAGTATGAGCGTATTAGAGGCTACTTGGCACTGGACCACCAGTGAGTCCTCTTGACTTGACTTCATTTTTCAATTTTTGTGTGCATTTATTAGCTTAGGAATTTATGTTTAGCCCAGCGGTCCAACATAGCGTCGCTTCAAACTTTGTTTCAGCATCGCAAGACCTCAAACTGCATTGCAATCGTTAATAGCGATGTCGGGTCATAGTTTGGAGTTAGGGTTCAAACTCCAAACTGGACCGCATCTGAGAACTATGTCGCGGTGGGCCTCTTTGAAAATTTAGGTTTTGGATCAAACTGGGTCGCGCTCAAACTGTGCCACGACAACAAAGTTAGAGAGTTTAGGGCTCCTAGCAGCACAATTTGAAACTTTTAAACTGCACCGCACCTACAAAAAATGACGCATATGTTGTTTTAGGTACACCAAGGCAAATTAGGATCACAATTTTTTATGAAACTTAATGCAGTGATCTTCCTGATGCAGGAGGAGGCAGATATTCTTCATTCACATGAGCACAGATCCTCCATACTAGGTAGATTAGTTGGCATGCACAAGCAACTACAGGATTACTTGGGGGTGATAGGCCTCTGGACATTGCATATGCACCGCCAATGAGGACTCACTTGGGTATGATGACAGCACTCACAGAGCGATGGCACAGTGAGATGTCCTCCTACTTTCTGACGGGTGAGGCCACAATGACACTAGAGGATGTGTGGCATATACTTCGATTTCCCATCCATAGAGAGCGTGTGATATACGATGTGGATGTTGGGAGGGAGGCCTGCTATGACGTGATGGGCCTTGACAATATTGTCTTTTGCGAGGTTTAGATCGAGTTGGAGCATTGCAGGCTCACTGTGTCACCCTTTCGCTTGGTTATAGCAGCCATCATATTGGATCTTGTTGCACCAATTTGGTGGGGCCAATATTTCAATCCTAGATGGGGGATCACTTGGGAGATGATGCTCCGACGACAGGTATGATTTGTGTGGGGACCAGTACTATTGGCCTCTTTGTATCAAGATTTGTATGAGTTTGCATATGGCGATGGTAGAGCCATTAGAGCTGGAGTGACACTTATCCATATCTGGGCTTGGGAGTACATCATGATGCTTCATCTGAGAGTTGTTGTTGATATGGATCTATATGATCCAGTTGTCTGGAGGTATAGAGGAGATGTTTCATTTACACACACAATTCAACATAGGATTCCCTAGTGGAGGAGAGTTCTTGATGAGATGCGAGTATTCACATTGCGGCCATATCTTGGGTGGCCCACATGGTACAATGATGCTTACCAACTCTTCTTCACTCGATAGGACCAGTTGATGCAAGGCCGGGAGCACACTATGATTGAGCGATACCTGCCTGGCCAAGTACAAAGACAGTTCAGGGAGCCTCAAGACAAACCCGATGACCAGTATGTGGTGATATTCATGTGTACTACAAGGGAGTCTTCATGGGGCCGGTACATTCTAGCACAAGAGGCCATCGATTCTTTTAGAAATTTGGTGGCCAGGTCATGGCCCTATGCTCAAGGTCAGGCTAATGCAAGCACCACACAGGCATACAGAGACTAGTTCAGGCCACCTCTCTAATTGACAGTGTCGAGGACACTGTCGACACGACACAGGGCCAAAGGTAGAGGGGAAAGATGAGGTTGAAGCTAGGGAGGCCGAGGGGATGGAGATAAGGAAGGAGGCCAGGGAGGAGGTGGGCCACCTCCGTAGCTAGATCAGGACAGGGGTCCACAAGATTAGTAGAGGCAGGATCAACTGTGGCAGGATCAGGACAAACAAACGGACCAATCCCCATGGAGAGATTAGGGACCTCCACCACTCCCTAATTAGAGGGATGCCTAGATTCAATAGTTACATGCACAGGTCCTAGGGCTACAAGGATAGGTTTCTGCCTTGACGGTAGAGAGGAATCAACTGCGAATAGAGAGAGATCAAGCTACTCAGCAGAGGCAGGCTACTGAGCTTAGGGCAACTCAGGAGATGGGCCACAAGCAGCAGCTCGAGAGCATGTCTGCCTCTTCCTCTTGGAGTTCAATGTCATTACGTACATATAGGGAGGCAGTTTGAGAGGCGGATTACTATAGAGTCCATTATCATCAAGTTGTGCCTCGAGCATCCCAAGTCCTCAACTTTTCTCAGCAGACAGGATACAGACCCCCCAAGGATCACAGAGAGAGACAACCCGGTGAGGGCAAGGGCATCCAACAAGGTTAGGCTATTTTTTATCAGATACATGATTCTTTTGCACCCCATGGGATCATTTTTTTATAGCCCAGTGGGCCATTGTACTTTATGTACTTGATACATACTTGATCCAAATTTTGTACCATGACAGTATATTATTTGATGATATATACATGAGATGATTTGATCTAATGATATGATATGTCTTACTTTATTTATGCATTATGTGATGGATCCTATTTTCTATGTGCAATGGTTTATGTATGATGTCATGATTCTATCTTTATGTAATGTGATTCTATATGATTCTATGTGATGATGTTATGCGATGTATGATTTTTATAATATGATGATGTGATGCAATGATTTATGGATGCATTTTATTTTTCAATTTCTTTTCTATATATGATATGGTGATGCATTTATGGATGTTATGATGATGATATGATGTGATGTGATGATGCGTAATGATGTATTTAATTATGTAAGTAATGATGTATGATTTTTATGAAATGATGCCTATGTTATGATGATGCAAATAGATGATATGCATGCATATGATGCAATGGATGTTAATAATGTCTATGTATATGATGTACACAATATGCCTTTATGATTATGCAATTGATGCTTTGATGAGATATGTGATATGAGTTTAATAATGCATGTGGGATGGTCTCCTTTACGCTTATGTAATGAATGTACATGTATGGTTTATGAGATATTTAGAATAACCAATCTATATTATGCAATGATGGAAATGCAATGCATGTGATATGATTAATACTTTCTATATGATATGTTGTGCATTATGCAATATGTTGACAGTTTATGGATGCAAGATGGATGCATTGGCGATAATGATTTGTGATTAACTGTCATGGTACCATGTTAGCATGGAAAGAAGATAGAAGAAATATAATATACTCCAACAAGTCAAAAGATGATGATGACAATGATGGTGATGATGATTTTCTTACCAAGGATTTGGGAATTTAAAAGGTCAATTACCTTATGTTTGATAACACATATAGGCGTGTTGCATCAATGTATAAAGAACCAGGATGGCGTTGTACCTAGTATGATGGACTTTGACTCGACAATTAGATAGGAGTACTCTTGTTCACACCTGACACACAAAACCTTATCTAAAGTGTAGTTCAAATATTCCAAACATCTCAGACCAAAACATAGAAAGGAAAGCCTTCCTATGTGGTCAACAAGATATTTGAAACACCTTACCTACACCTAAACAAAGCTTGCATGACCAAGGTTAAATTACAAGAATATCCAACATGTATAACATATAAAAAGATAATGATCATTGCCCCATTTATTTTTCTCTAAGTCCCTTTGTTTGGGACATCATCTAGAGGTCCTCAAAATGAGCGCAAAAAAGATAAGTTAAAAGTCAAAAGTAAAGTAAACAAACAAGCTAATGCTCTTCAATACCGCTAGCCAAGACTAAACTACGATGATGCCTGATGTTGATGTCCATTGTAGGAAGGACGCATCCTAGGACATGACGATATCAGATTATTGATTTGGCATCGATTGGATGATAGGCTATTGATGTGAAGAGTTGACCAACTTGTTTACTTACTGACCTCGACTTAAGACCTTGATGTTTTGAGTTTTCACTTTTAACCTACTAGACTTGTTTCTGATTGTTTCACCAAAGGTTGGGGGTGACGATTGATTTATTATGAGTGATGTTTATTGTGGGTCAAAGCGAGATGGGGATGGATTTTTTAAATATTTGTATTTTTTTATGTTTTTGAAATGTTTTGAGGTTGTTTTTTTGGTATTTTTGAGATTTTACAAATGTTTTGATTTTCAAATTTCCAATGTTTTGGGGTTTTTCTAAGATTTTGACCAAGAGAATAACCTAAAGACCTATCGTAGGGGCCTCGGGGGCTGATCAACCAAATTAGCCTTGCCTACGTTATACATGCAGAGACCACGTAGTTCGACTGACGTAGATTCAATTATTGATGAGATATGAACAGATGGATTGCCAATTTATTATGACAGACTCCTAAAGGATTGGCCTAAGTGTCTCAAGGGATTGTTGAGATGATGGATTGCACAGCCCCTGAAGCTCTGGAATCTTCAATGCAGGACTTTAGCCATGAAAGATAATCAACCACAAAGAGAAGTGTTGCAACAATGGAATGCTGATTAAAGATTCTATTGATAATATGAAATTGATATTGATATGATATATTACAAATGAACAAGATGCCTGATTAAATAGGCAAGAGGTAAAACCTAATATGCATGAGATGTTGCCAAGTGTTAAAATCTAACAACATGTGACAACATGTGAACCCTATGGTGATGATCATTAAATGATGAGATAAGTTCTAGAAGGAATCTTATCCCACAAACTAGGAAAGGGAATATTATCCCATTTATTAAATGATTTATCTAATAATGCAACCTAGGACTTAACTAATTAAATGCAAGACCTAAGTTAACTTATGTTAGTGTAATAATTAATTACACCAACACCCCCCCATAAGTGCAACTTAGGGAGGAAAATGCAATGATTATGCAAGATGATGATGGGTCCCGGCTACGAGGCCATTTTAGGTACCGATGTACGTGAAGATGAAGAAAATCACCCACAACCAGAGAAAAGGGGAAAACCCAGTAGGAACAAAACCCCTCTCCAAAAAGGAGATAAAAAGAAATAATGTGAGAATGGGAAGGATGGAGGACTCCCAAATACCCCCGAAGTACACCATCTGTCACATGAATACAATAGAGAGACTATATAGCCCACCCAGAAGATAAGATCACCTGCAAAAAAGGTAAGTGTCTGAAGACAAAACATGATCTAATGTCGACAAACAACTTGTCTCCCTTTCGGAAGAAACAAAACCAACTGCAAGTGCAAAGATGCTTCCCATTCTGGATAGGAATTGAAGGAAGGAAAGATGAAGGTGGATGATGGTGCCTCTAAACTCTGCTCAAATGTCTCCTTGCATGATGAAGATTCCACAATCAATGAAGAGGGTGACAAACCAAGATGATGCAGAAATAGATGCCGAACAATATCCAAAGACGGAGATAGAATGGATGTGATGGATGTGATGGAGACTTGATAGCCCCCCCTGAATGAAGTGTCCTCAAAACCACTGAAAGAAGTCTGAAGCAAATCCAATGGTGGATGCTAAAGAAACCTCAAATCCTGAATGGAATAACAAGGAAGAAGTCTCAGATATGAAATATCTGAAGAGAAACCAAGTGCCTCCAAGATGGTCTCTGAATTCCCAATCAAGGTTGAGACAAAGGAATGAGGAGACTCAAAACAACTCTCCAAAGTGAAATCTAAATAGAGGAGTGATATCCCCTCAAGAATGGTCTCCAAACCTGTAGAAGTAGCCAAGTCAGTGATACCTGAAACGAAGCCATCCTGTGATGTCAAGTCTGAAAAACTGAATGTGTCCTAATGGATAGAGATGTTGGTGGAAGCGTTAATCAATGATTTTGGACAAGGAATCACTGAATGTGAAGGGATACCAACTGTCTTTGATGAAGAAGAAGCATGGAAAGGGACCTTGTCAACCTCTTCAGAAAGATCAAGGTAATCAACTTCCTGCACAACAATAGCATCATGGGGTACTAGATCTGAAGAATGACATTTTGAAGCATGATCATCGGGGAATGGTGGAGTATTTGAATCTCCGTAGAGTTCCCAAAGCTTAATCCAAAGAATGTGAGGACAATCACAATTATCAATAGATCTCAAAACATCGCAATCAACTTGCATCGCAATGATTTCCAAAACAGTGTACCTATTGCAACTCCAAGCAAATTTTTGAAAACCTTCATTTGGGCGGGGAATTATACCATACAGATGAGGCAATAGATCAAGTGACTGAAGATGGTGGAAAATCCCATCTCGCCATTTCTGATAGTTACCCTTGTGCAACATAACCAAAGGAGAATAATATGCAAGCCCCATAACAAAAATTTCTCCACAAAAAACAAAGACACTGACCTTCAACAGAAAATAGAAGACTCCCAAATAGATGTGCAACTAAGAATATGCCTTCGAGATCAACAAATTCTTCTTCAAGCTTTAGGATGTCATAGGAATCAAAAAACCAAAAAAAAGATACCTGGAGCTGAAACCAAAGAAATTGAGTGGACTAATGAAAAAATGCACTGAAATATCTCTCGAATGCCGCTGGAATCTCCGAAATCTGACAATCTGATGCGAAGATATGTGCTTCTGAGTCCATAATGGAGGGTTGACTTCAATTGACTTGAATATTTGATGATAGTAGAATCTTGAAAAATAGAGTGCACCACTGAAAAGTAGACTTCAATAGCTTTCCAACGGTATATCATTTGCAAATTTTTGATATCGTATGTGGAAGATACGGCCTCCGGAAGATTTCTACCTGATTGGATGTGGACTAGCTAACTAGGTGCAAGAATGTAGCACCCTAGGGCAAAAAATTTTGGCCCCCGGTCGCTGAAATGACTGAGGGGCAAGCTGGTGGTTTAAAAAAAACCTGCCACCAGCTATGGTGGCGTCGGAGCGGCTCTTCGGTGGCGATAGGTGGTGGCTCAGCTAGCGGAGGATGCACCGCCCGGGTAGAGAAGAGCCCCCGATTACCGATGGGACCGGGGCTGGAGCGGACAGGGCTGGAGACTTCGGTCGGTGGCGGTGGTCGGAAACCTACGACGGTGATCACTGGTGGCCGGAGCAAACATCGGAAACTTCAACGGAGATTGGTGATTGGTGGCGGGGCCGAATGACGGCAGCGGTGATGCGGGCTGACGACGATGTGACAGGGGCCGACAAGTCTGCGGAGCCCGACGGCGAATAGAATTTTTTTTTTTGAATATTGTAAATTTGCAATTCAAAAAAAATCAAAAAACAAATGCCGAATGAAATGCCAACAGGGGAAAACTATAGCCTCCAAAATTAAATATTTCTGCCGACCACCAATTTAATTGCAGGTCGAACTCTGCATAGGATTAATTTTTGTCGATACTATATAAAAAGTGCCCAGAAAAATAGCCAATAATTTTTTTGATTTTTCTAAAAAAAAATTTCCTTGATGGAGGACAGAGAGGGAAGATTTTTTTCTACAAAACTGTACGGATAGTACAAAAAATTGCAAACCCTAGATAATACATCATAGGCTCCCGGTTGATATGTCTCCGATTTTGACGAATGAACAAGCGATCTATGGGTTTTGAGGCCTTCTGGACACAATGGAGAGGTCAGAGAGAGCCCGATCTACACCAGAAATCAGCTTGGCTCCCGAGTAGAGCCAACTAGCCTACAACATAAAACTCCAAGCCTGCTTGAATCTTGCACTCCAAACTTCCTGGATCTAGGGTTGATGTTTCAATGGACTAGCTCGGATACCATGTTGAGATGATGGATTGCACAGCCCCTGAAGCTCCAGAATCTTCAATGCAAAACTTTAGCCATGAAAGATAATCAACCACAAAGAGAAGTGTTGCAACAATGGAATGTTGATTAAAGATTCTATTGATAATATGAAATTGATATTGATATGATATATTACAAATGAACAAGATGCATGATTAAATAGGCAAGAGGTAAAACCTAATATGCATGAGATGTTGCCAAGTGTTAAAATCTAGCACGTGACAACATGTGAACCCTATGGTGATGATCATTAAATGATGAGATAAGTTCTAGAAGGAATCTTATCCCACAAACTAGGAAAGGGAATATTATCCCATTTATTAAATGATTTATCTAATAATGCAACCTAGGACTTAACTAATTAAATGTAAGACCTAAGTTAACTTATGTTAGTGTAATAATTAATTACACCAACAAGGATGATCAAAGATCAACCTTGCCTATGTTCAAAGCTCAGAGACTACATAGTTTGACAAGACGACTTTATTTTTTAATTTTTGACCTATTTTTGGATTTTAATATGTTTTGAATGTTTTTTAGATTTTCCAATTTTATGATGTTTTGGATTTTTTGATTTTCTGATGTTTTGGGTTTTTTTTGTTTTTTGGAATTCAAGAATATACACGAATCTGATCTTATGCGAACATTCCCCCAATGTGATGCAATAGACTACTCCGATAAAGGCAAGATAAACTAACCTTGAGAATGGGTCGAGTAGTTCTATGAGGGATCATGACATGAACGCAAAACCAAGCTATGATGTTGATGTAGACGGATGACGGATGGAGATATGGAATGCGACGGATGATGAAAGTGTGATGGATGGATGATGCAGAACAATCCATGGAGATCCTGGTGGATGGAAAGTGCTTATTTACACAAGGTGCCTATTTTTCAGGTTATCACCAAGGTACTTTCCCAAAGCACCACCGAAGTGGTTTTCACTAGAGGACGATTTTTCTCTTTACTATTTTTAATCCTTTTTTTGATTTTTTTTGATTTTTTTCTTTTTTTATTTTTTTGTTGTCAACAAGACACCTGTTTGCCAGGCTTTCATTAGGGTGACCATTTTTTTAGGACATTTTGTGGATTTTTTGTATTTTCAATTTTTGCACCTTGGAATATTAGGCATAAAACTTTTTGAGATGGGAGTTGTTCATGGGTTCCTGCAGAGGTCCCTCTTTGGGTGTTGACAACCGATATGCCCCTAACTTGTAACTTGTTATGATGACAAATGGTCCCAACCAATTGGGTTCAAATTTTCCTTTGTCATTCGGATTTGGGACGTTCTTCTGATTTTCCTTGAGCACAAGTTCTCCTAGCTAGAATGTCCAACTCCTGATCTTCTTGTTATAACTCCACTTGAGTTGGTTCTAGTACACCTACAAGTTGTTTAAGGTGTCCATTCACCGTTCACCTAGCAATTCCAGCTCATTCAGTTGTGATACCTGGTATTCCTCATCCGTGATGAGATTCTGCAGTGATATTCTCAGTGAGGGGAGCTTGATCTCGATGGGTAATATGGATTCTGATCCGTAGACTAGGGAGAAAGGGGTGGCACTTGTTGGTGTGTGGATGTTGGTTTGATAGGCCCAAAGGGTGGGATTCAGTTGGAGATGCTAATCACGACCAGCTTCATTGACTCTTTTCTTGAGGATTTTCATAATGGTCTTGTTTATAGCCTCAACTTGGCCATTCCCTTGGGGATAATACAAGGTGGAAAAGCAATGTTGGATTTTGAGTTTGTAGCATAGGTCACGAACATCCTGATTTTTGAAGGGTGTCCCATTATTTGAGATGATGGCCTGGGGGACCCCATAACAGAAAATTAAGTAATTCAGGATGAACTTCGATATCTGCTTTCCAGTGATGTAAGTCATGGGAATGGCTTCTACCCATTTTTTGAATTATTCAATGGCGGTAATGATAAACTTGTGGCCGCTAGATGAAGTGGGGGTGATTTTTTCCAATGAGATCGAGCCCCCACTAGGAAAAGGGCCAAGGTGTGACAATAGGGTGTAGCTCTTGAGCTGGTGCATGGATGAGGTCCCCATGCTGCTGGCATTGTAGACACCTTATGAGATAGTCATGTGCTTCTCTCTCCATGGTAGGCCAATAGTACCCCATCCTCAGCAATTTTTTGGCCAAGGTCATACCGCTCGAGTGCGAACCAAAAATTTCATTGTGTACTTTGGTTAAGGTGGTCAATGCCTCCTCAGCATTTAAGCAATGTAATAGGGTTCCCTCAATGCTTCTACGGCAAAGGGTATCTCACCTAGGATGACAAACTGGGATGCTTTCTTGACAAAGTATTTCTTAAGGTTTGAGGTTATGTCGGCTGGGAAGACTCATATTCTTAGATAAGTGTAAATATCATGGTACCAGGGATCATCAGGACCAACGATTTCACACACAAATTTAGACTCTAGTACTTTGAATGCAAGCACAAGAAGCTGCTCTACCAGGAATTCATGCTTTGGGACAACACGAGGGATATCCAATAGGATCCAACTGTTGCCATGGCGTCTGTCGCCCTGTTGTTTGCTCTAGTTATCTACTCGAATGTGATCTCAATGAATGACTCCTTAAGACTTTCCACCAATTTCTTGTATAGAGTTAGCTTGTCATCCTTAGTTTGATACTCATCATTCAGTTGATTGATTATGAGTTGTGAATCTCCATATACCTTGAGAGCCATGATATGCCACTACACTATTATTTTGAGTCCTATGCGATATTTTTTGTGCAGGGAAATGCCAACTTGTAAGATCTTAGTATGCAGTCTCCCTGTGGAGTGATGAAAAAGACCCTGATCCACGATGTGTGTAGGAACCATCAAAGTACAAATTCTAGTGGTCTTCCATGCTTACGTTGAAGATGGATTCATCAAGGAACTCTGAAATTAGTGGATTCTTTGAATACATTGGCACTTTTTCCAGTTGGTCTGCAATAGCTTTCACTTTGATGGCCTTACGTTCCACATACTCAGTGTCATATTCTGATAGGATCATGACCCACTTAGCCATCCTTCCTATGATCATTTCTTTGGAAAGTAGGTACTTGAGTGGGTTGATCTTGGCAATGAGTTTGATTTTATGTGTTAACATCTAGTGTCTAAATTTCTGTGAGGCAAACACCACTTCTAGACAAGCTTTTTCGATGAAGGAATAATTTAACTCATGCCCTACCATGGTTCATATGATGTAGTAGATAACCCTCTTTTTTCCGTTTTCATTGTGCTGAGCTAGGAGAGCACCAAGAGCTACTATTGTTGTTGATATGTAGAGGATTAGAGGATTTCTTGGGATTCGTGGAATAAGCACTAGAGGTGTGAGAAAATACTCTTTGATCTTGTTAAAGGCTTGATCATAGTTGTCATCCCATTTCTAAGCTACCCCCTTATGGACTAGGTGAGAATATGGGACTGACTTGTTTTTCATCTGAGCTATTAATTGGTGGATTGACTGGAGCCTACCTTGTAGGCCTCTTATTTGCTTCAAAGTCTTAGGTGCCTCCATCTCAAGGATTTCCTTTACCTTGGTGGGATCTATTTCAATCCATCACATAGACACGATGTATCCCAACAGCTTCCCTGATTGTACACTGAAGACACACTTGTTTGGATTAAGGCGAACCTTGTATTCCTCAAGTCTGTCAAAGATGGCACTTAATGTTGTTATGTGGTCTTTCCTTTTTCTAGATTTTGCTAATATGTCATCAACATAATCTTCCACAGCCTTTTGGATCATTTCATGAAATATTTTAGGTCATGTCCCTCTAATATGTTGCTCCAACATTCTTTAGGCCAAACGACATCATGTTCCAACAATATGTCACCCATGGACAAGTTAAAGCTATTTTGTGTTGATCTTCTTTGGCTATCATGATTTGGTTATACCTAGAGAATTCGTCCATCAGTGAAAGCATCTCATGCCCATGGTCATATCTACAATCATATCAATGTTGGGAAGCGAGAAGTCATCTTTGGGACATGCCTTGTTCGGGTCTCTAAAATATGGGCATACACGGATGCCCCCATCGAGCTTTGAAACAAGTACTTGATTTGATACCCACTCTGGATAGTCGATTGGTCATATGAACCCTGCATCAAGTAACTTCTTTAATTCCATTTTAGCCAACAAGGTTATCTGGGGATGCATTTTTCTAAGCTTTTGTTTGACAGGTTTTGCTTCGGGGTAAGTAGCTAGATGGTGGACCACAATCTCTGGATCAAGCCCAGGCATGTCGGCATAGCTCCATGCAAAGTTGACCTTTCTTTCCCTTAAGAAAGCAGATAGGAGCTCTTGTTCTTCTGGCATCAATGATTCAACATAAAATGTGATATGCAAAGTTTCCTCTATTCCCAAGTTGACTAGGTTGCATTTCTCGGCTAGAACTACTGACCTTTCCTGATGTAGAGAACTAGGAGGAAGATTGAATTTGTCATCCTCGGGCACCTTAGATAGGTTTTCACCATTGGATACATCCTTTATTTTTATTATTTTTGGGTCAGAGAGTGCCATAGTGTGGTCTTCACTCAAATACCTTGAGATTATTGTCAAATTTCCACTTTTGTGACTAAAGGATTAATCAATTGTCTCCCCGTAGTAGGCTTGTGTGTCCAATATGATATCAAAGCCAGCCTTGTGATCTCCATGTGGTACTATATCCCACAATCCCATGAATTCTGAGAGCACCTCATCATTTTTGAAAGTGTCCAGAATTGGCAATCCTCGTTGGTTGTAATCAATGAGCTAGGGTAGACTAGGTTGATTTCATGGATTTGATGGTCGTTGGTCTCAAAAGACAAGGTACAAATCATGAGTAGGGAGGTATCTTTGAAAAGCATAGGAAAATCAGTTATGAGGTCCTCGTCACTACTACATACATCAGTTATTTTGAAGGTGAAATTGTCTTAAGGAAGACTTGTGGATACAGGTAATTGAAGGCGGCTGCAGATTGTTGAGGAGTTTTGACTTTCTTAACCGAGGCACATTTTCCAAGTATGGTCACCTTCGAAGGGGTACATCCAAGGCCAATATTTCTTATATGCGTCTCTGGCATGAGAGGTATTAGAAGTTCGTTGTCATTTTATCCAAGCTTTTTGTTTCTATCATAGCCCATGGCAAGCATCATTTGTAAGCCTTTACTACTATCATCAATAGGTAGATCAGTTGTTGGTTTGTTGTCTTGGAACAAGAGGTTTGATGGGTCCTCTTCTATTACTTCTCAACCTAGGTCTCCCCAACTTCTGAAGCTGGAGGAGCCTACTATGAAGGTTTGGGATGAGGATGCATTATTTGACTATGGTTATCCTCGTGACCTAGGAGATTGTGGTAACTCTCCCACCACAAAAGCATTTTTTTAAATTGCATAATCTCCACACCCATTGTCCTAGATAATGGCCTTGATATCGGAGATGGCAGGGATGGCGGGTGTCTCTGTCGCAGAAGTGGAGGTGAGAGTAGCTAGATCAATGTATGGATTTGAGGGACCCTCATCGTTCTTAAGTACCTGGGGGATTTTGTAGTATTTTTCTTCCAAAGTTTTGCAATAGTAAAAAGGTTCAGGATCCCCATGGACCATGACCTCTTGGCCTTGGTATGTAAACTTTACACACTAGTGGAAGGTGGAAGCGATGATTTGCATCCTATAAATGCGGGGACACCCCAGGAGAATATTATAAGGCAATTCCAGGTTGAGAACTTGACATGTTGTTTCCATGATGGCCGGCCCTACTTGAATAGGGAGTTGGATTGTGCCCTGAGACACTCTTTCTTGATCATCATAGGCTCTTATGGTTTTACCTTTTCCTTTTTCAATAGCATCTTTAGAGAAGCCCAAGATTTTTATTAATTTAAGGGTGCATATGTTCAATCCTGCACCTCCATCTACCAGGACCCTCTTGACCTTGTTTTTATGGGCATAAACCTCAAGATGAAGCACGTGATTGTGAGATGGTTGTGTCAGGAGATCCTATTCTGAAAATGTCAGTAGGTGAGGTGTAGTGAGGTGTGCAAACATAGCTTAGAAATGATCCACATCAAGATCAGTGGGGACAGAAGGTGAGGCCAAGGCTTCTTCAAGGATCTTCTTATGGGTTGGTGAGATTTTCAACAATCCCATGATGGAGATTTGTGTTGGGGTTCTTTTTAATTGGTCAAGGACATTATAGACACTAGGATCGGATCTTCAATTGGAGTTGGGTACTCTAGGAGGCTGAGATGACCCTATGATGGTGACTTTCTTGCCTCTTGTGGTGACTCCACAATCATCTTGGGCTCCTTTGATGGTGATAACATTGCAATACTCATCTAGGGATGTGACGACATGGTCATATACATGATTCACACTTTTCAAGGTACCCTTTCCTTTATAATTATTATTGTTCCCTTTATTGTGGTTGGGCATTAGATTCATGTAAATCTTGAGATTTTGATTCCCAGTTGGTTGTTCCACATTTATGATTTTGTCGTCAATGAGGTCTTGAATCAAGTTTTTCAACCTCATGCAACTGGTAGTTGTGTGTCCCTTGATTTTGTGGAAATCACAAAGGTGATTTTCATTGTACCACGGCGGTTTCACCTAGGCCTCTTGATATTTGTCATAGATGGGGATTGTGATGAGTTTTTCCTCCACTAGTCTCTTCATGATGGATTCAGTCGATTCCCCAAGGGCTATGTACTTCCGTTTGGGGGAGTTTTTGTTTCGCTGGGGTGGCCCCCTTTGATCATTCACATTGTTGATTGTTTGATTGTTTGGTTGTTGAGTCACAGTGTTAGCTTGTCAATTGTTTTGATTATTGTTTTGAGGTTGTTGTTGGGGTGCTAGTGTGTTTTGTTGAGGTGCACTGATGATGACCTTAACATCCACTACACCATCATTTGTGACATTTTTTTTCCTCACCCACATATGAGGTTTATCATTATAGCTGGTGGATGGGTGATTATTTTGTTGTTCAGGATATGAAGGTGTTCCCCCTTGTGTGACAAGGGCTCATTCGATATTAAGTACTTTGGAGATTAATTGGTCATAAGTGGTGATACCTTGAACCTTGAGATGAAATGTCAAGGTTCCCTCTAGATTGGAGATGATGGTGAAAACTTGTTCTTTAGGCATGGCTCATTTGCTCCTATTGACCTTGGATCGCCATCGTTGCAGAAAGGACATGAATGATTCTCCCTTAGCTTGTTTAAGAGTGGATAGTTCCTCTAGACTGGCATCTATCCTGATATTGAAGGCATATTTTTTTATGAATGCGTCTACTATCTCCTGGAACTTCTTAATGCCTAGAGGGAGGTGAGAGAACCACTCCATGGCTTGGCTAGCTAAACTTCGAGGAAACAACCACATCAGATATGTATCATCATACACGACCTCCATGCAATGTACTTGGAATTCCCTGGTGTAATCTTCAGGGTTTCCCGTCCCACGATATTTTTTGAATTTAGGGATTTCAAATCCCTTGGGGAATGGTACCATTTCCAGGCTCCTATCAAATGGGTAGGGACACAATTTGTTGGGTTTCTTGGAGTTTTTCCCTTATTGAAAGTCAAGCACTTGTTGTGAGAGCAACTTGATTTGTGTTGTCACATCATTTTGTGGATCAGGGGGTGGAGTGAAGGTGTTTTGGAGTGGTCGAAGTGTTTGGGCAATAGATGGATTGTTGGGTGTGTTGATGGAAGTTTGTTGCAAGATTTGTTGATATGTCTGCATTTGTTGTTGCGCCAACAACGCTTGTTGTTGGTCTCGTTGTTGTTGCACCAACAACACTCATTATTGCTCCTGTTGTTGTTGTTCCAACAATGCTTGTTGTTGGGCTTGTAATGTTGCTTCTTCTTGTGCTTGATATTGTTGTAGGGCTATATGCCTGTTGTTGGGCTGCTTGTAGTTGTGCCTGATATTGAGCCTATGCTTGTGCTTGTTGGGCAACTTGTGCAATCTGTGCAACCTAGGTAGCTTGTACGGCTTGTGTGGCCTGAGTGGATTGAGCTGCTTGAGTGGCTTGAGCTTCTTGTGCAGCTTGTTGTGCTTGTTGTGCAGCTAATTGTGCTTGCACTTGCCGAGCAGCTAGTTGTGCATCTTGTCGATTTTGGATTTGTTGGAGTGACTTTTGATAGGTAGCTTGTTAAGTGGCTTGTAACGCGATGCTATATTGGTTTGACGTGTTTGATTTTAGTGGCGAAGGTGGTGGCGGATTCAAAATGGTGTTTGTTGTTGTGATGAGAGGTACTATTGTATTGATGATTGGGATTTGTGTAGTGGATGGTGCAATTGATATGCTTGGTCCTTGAGAGACCATGTTTTTGAGGTATTTGGGGGATGGTCGATGATTTGATGGTTGCTTGTTTTATTGGGAAGGTTTCCATCTATTGTTGTGATATCGATGGAAAGATGGGAGGATTCAGTATGATGCTTTAATTGATGAATGAGGGGTTGCTTTCAATGAGTGGTGGAAGCAGAGGTAACCCCAAACTGAGAGGTGATGTTGATGTTGGCAACAAGGGTGGCAGTGCTAGAAAAGTGAGTGGCATACTCTCTTGGGGAAATGATGAATATTAAGGGTCAAAGATAGCCCCTAGTCCAAATAGCCCATCTTCTCCTTGCGAGGTCATAGGGAGAGAGGTTTGAGGTGTTGCGTGAAATAATGATGATGGGTCATTGGGATCTTGAAAGGTGAGGGGGACATATGGATGTAATGTATTTTGGGGGATGGGTTGCCCCAAGATAGTGTTTGCATCCAAATCTTGATTATTCACAAGGGGGTATATTTGTAGTGCTTTGAGAAATGTGCTCCCTTTGTTAACAATGGGTTGAGTTGGAGCAATGGATGATGTAATTTGTGGGATGGATTGAGTGATGCTTTGAGCTGAGGGTGTGGATGAAATCGGGAGTGTGGATGATATTGGAGGTATGACCCCAAGATTTTGTTCGAAAATTGTACTCACATCGTAATCGAAAGGGAGTTTAGCCCCTTGTTTTGCTAGTTCAAGCATATATTGTGAGGGATGGAGTTTCATCATGATATTGACAATCCTATGATTCTCAGGATTTTGGACAATTTCGATGATCTCATCTTGTGTCATCCCGAAGGAATTATTGGTGATATCCTCTACTTGACCTTCCTCTTGAGGATTTTGTGATGATGGAGGAAGATTAGTTAGGGGATTGCTTGATCCAATAGGATTAATTTCGAAATTGGTTTGACTTAGGTCACTTGAAGTTGATGTTTCTTTGTTGGTCTCCATGTTCTTCTTGTGTTGTGATCTTGTTTGAACCATAAAATGAGGCTCAAAAGAGAAAATCTAAGATGATTAAGGATCAAAGTGTGATGGTGAAATGTGTAAAAGGTCGATGATATGGATGATTAAACTCTTAGAAGATCTTAAGGGGAGTGCTATACTTTTGGGACTTTTTGGATTCTTCAATTTTTGGATTTGTTCTAATCTTGATTTGGTTTTGGATTGCTTTGATTTTGGATAATGAACAAATAGATCCCAAGATGTTGGATGTTATCTATGGGATAAACTTGCTCACAAGATGATAATTTGACTAAGTGTAGGGAGAAGGATGCATCAACCACACCTAACCAAACAAGATGATTTGATGATAATTCAACTGAGCATATGGAGAAGGATACATCTACACATACTTAGCCAAACAAAATGTTTTGATGTTTTGATTCATGGATTTTCCAAAAAGTATAGCATAAAAGATGGTTTCAATATTTTCAAGAGTTGTTGGTGAGATGATTTTGATTCATGTTTGAAAGATGGATGAAGGTTGACTTTGATCCTATGTGTCCCTAAAAAAAGACTCTTGTTTACAAGACCTCAATTTTAAAGAACACACTTTACTCTAAACAAGATGCTCAAATTGTTGAAAAGGTCTTGGATTCTGACAATAATAAAATGAGTACAAATTGGGATTGTTTCTTGAAGCTCTTCTATAAAAGTTGAAAAGCAATCTTTGTCTGAATTCGTAGAGCGTTGAGAGATGCTTTTGATGAACTTTTGAATTTGGTTTTCAGATCTTGATTTTGCATGAAATCATTTGGGACACATGTGTGGGGTTCAATTGTTCTTTAACTTTCCTTAATGACTTCCTTTTATCACAAACAATTTTTGATTAGTTTTTCAAACTAAATGTCCAATGACTTAACTTCTTATCTTCCCACAAAGTGTATTGTGTGGAAATCAAGGAAAATGTTTCCTATTGTTGACTTTAACAAGAAAATTGAGATATAAATTCAAATGCTTAGAAACCTCTAAGGATAGAATCCCTAGGGCAACCAATAACACTTAAGTTTTTTCAAAAAAATATTTGCTTCCTAAAGGGTTTGAAATTTGATGATAATGTTGAATGTTTGTTTTCCCAATGTTTACGATCAAGCAAAGTGTTTTGTTTCCAAGAACATGCACAATCCTATTGATATGAAAGATAGTATTTGTTGAGTTCCCACTTGGATAAAATCCAGCTATGCCTACTCTTAGTGGATGATTAGATGCTTGACCACACAGGCTCCCCCTTACAGTGCACTCACTTCTCGGGTCAGCCAAGCATTAGTACCCATGAAACTCCCATGACATACTTTTCATCTCTACTAAAAGTCGTAAAAACGTGAGACGGCTTTAGAACGACCGTTCTTGCACCAAAAAATAGATCAAGGATTTTGGCCTTTTCTAAACAAAGGTTTTAATACAGGCATTCCATTCGTGGGGGACCATCCATGTGGTGAGAGACCATTGTTTCCCTTCTTGTCAGAATAATCCTTGTGATACTTGTCTTTCCTCAAGTACCCACACTTATATCCCAGGTGGAAGTTGCTTGGCTTTAGCGTGTTCCTGGTTGGGTTGTTCCCTTGGGTGATTACTTTTTCCCACAAGGTAGGCCCTCTAAGATAACACAAAAGTGAGCAAACACATCCGTAGTTTGATCGATCTTTGTTGAGAAACAAAGAGAGAACACACACGATATGTTACACTCACACACAATATTTGTTCAATTTTAGGATCCAAATTGAAGTGTGTAGGCAATCACTTACACAACTTAATATCACCAAAAATCCTTTTGATTCTCAAGATCGTCGTGAGGCATGAGAGAAGCGCATACGTCTTTTTGATGGTATTATTTTGGGTAAGTGATTACCAAACAAAGATGTACATGTTCATTTTAAATCCTCCAGGCAATGATTTGATTCTATTTAAAGAACCAAAGCGAAAGATGATAGTTGCTTGTTCAATTGTTAACCTTAAACAAAATCTAGTAAAGTTGCCTAAAGTTCTTTTTAACCTTTTGCCTTGTTCATTTTAAACCCAAATTGAAATATATTGAGTCCTAGAAGCTTGAAGGGGTAAAGTCCTTAAACTTGGAATTATAATTGCTTCAAAAAGTGTCTAAAGACACTTGATACAATAGATAAATGATGTTATACTTCAATCTCATCCTTGCTATTTCCTTGCTTTCACCTACAAAAACTGATTAATCCAAGGAGAATAGAGGCATATATAAAACAAGTCAAAAGCACATGTCAAAAAAATAAATTGAAATTTGATCCTTTACCCCACCCCAACGACGCAACCAGCATATGTGTCATTTGAGAAAATCAGTGGCGTTGTATAGTGCCACTAGCTCTATCAGCGGCCCTCTGCAACAAAACAAGGAGCGCGATTGCAGTAGAGTTTTGCTAGGTGACACAATTCAAAGTTTAAAAATTCCAGTGTCAGAAAAAAACTTCACATTATAGTTTGAAAATTTGAATTTCTAGGCAAGACAGTTTTAGCGGCGAAGTTTGGAGTTTGTAGCGCCGTTGTATGGCACCACTGGAAGGTTAGCGTTGTTGTATGGCACCACTGGGCTGATAGTGGTGCAGTTTCCTATAGACACACAAAAAAGCACATAATTTTTTCAAAAAACGTGTTAAGAACTTGAGATTTTCCCTCCTTCTAGTGCCAATATAGTGGACCCCAATCCTAGACCTGCACAAACACAACAAACAAACACAATTTTAGATCAATATGCAAGTTAGAACTAAGAATCCCCATGAAATTCATCTACAATGCTCAAAATAGGAAATGAAATAAAGAACAAAACAAGAAAAGATATTAAATCCTCTTGAAGCATAAAAACTCTTAATCCCATGGGGGGAATTGGTGCCAATTTGATGTGGAAATTGGCCCTTTCCCAATCCCTTGCAAAACTTTGATGAAGATTGTTGATGATTTGAGTCTCCTTGGTTGAATTCCTTGATAAAATCTGCAATAACTTATCTAAGATGATGACAAATTATAGGAAATGGATAAAATTAGCTCTCAATGTGAAGAGAGTAACTTTGCTCTAAGTTGTGGATCCCAAATGAGAAGGAAAGCCTTGTATTTATAGAAAGACAAGATGGAGGAATGAGAAAAATGAAGCAATGTGGGACCATTCAACATCCAATAGGCAAGTGCTACTTGTCAAGATGTGAATGGAGGAAGCTTGAGCACATTTTGATGAATGTGCACAATAAATGTTATTAGATGGAATTTCAAAATTGTGAAATGACATGTTGGAGGGAGAAAAGAATGAATTAAATGCCACTTGGCTCAATGCACAAGGACATGAAAGAGGGTTAAATGCTTTGTTGGAAGGACAAACCCACTTGGAGAGATTTCCAAAAGTTTGGAGGAATATTCCCCTAAAGATGCCATGTTGAAAGAAAATAGAGATTTAATAAATCATTTAAATGTATTTTCATGTGCAAGTGGAAAAATCTAGAGGATCTAGGTGATTAGGATTAAATTAATCAGGATTTGATTGATTTAATGAGGGATCAAATGATGTGACAATTTGATTTATCTTTTTGGGTTGATTTAAATCAAAGTTGAGAAGAATATGATTTATATTTAATTAAATAAAAGATTTTGATTTATTTAATTAAAGAGGGGTGATGTTAGATGAAATTAAACAAGGTTTAATTTATTTAATTTAATAGGATGACTTTAGAGATTTAATCAAATGAATTATTTAATTAAATAGAGACTATAAGATTAGTTAAATAACATTGATTTATTTAATTAACAAGAAGTGATGACTTAATTAGATAAATTGGTTTATCCAACTAAGGGATGAAAGGTGATGAATTGCTAAGAAGATGATCTAGGACGAAACAATGTTAGTAATTAGGATCAAGTGTGTCGATATATTTTCCATCCCTACAGCCGCAAGTTCTTCTTCTTGACTAGAAATCTTTGTAAATCTAAAACTTTCTTCGCATCTTCATCAGGTTCTTTTGACAAAGTTTCCACCTCTCTTCACAAAGGACCGAACTTCAACAAATATGAAGCTCCTTCAAAGATGAATTTCCTTCTAAGTTCCTTTCATTAGTAGAGCACCACAGATCATGAGACTTTCAAGTTCACTGCAACAATTTCTTTCTCCAGGTATGAATTCCTTCAATATTTGAACCAAATGCTCAGACCAGCAAATAATATGACTCTATGATAGGACAGTCTGCAACTAGAGATTCAAAGTTCCTTCCCAACAGAGTCGTCAATCTATTGGTTCCCAAATCTACAATTGACTTGAATCCTAAAGGGGTGTCAGGCCTAATGGTCAAATTCAAGGAGAGATTTGGCCAACGAACGAGAGATTGCATTAAAATCCTTTCTCCCCTGCACTTCAGGCTCTATGATACCCAGAAGGGTGATCCCAACAGTATACTTATAGATACTTGTGTGCCAAAGTGTCCAAAACACTATTAAACAGATAATTCTCCTTCAAATGCTAAATAGACATGCTACCCTAAAGGTTTGGCTGACCTTTATGGTAATGCTTGATTTAGACATGAGAGATGTAATACATTAAGTTCAACACACAATTACACTAAGATAGATAAGTAAAATTGATTTATATCGTAGCTACTCACAAACAATCTCAGGAAACTACAACATTAAAAGACCAGTGCCATATTCTAGGGTGGAGTCACCTAAACCATGTGATTCAAAATTCAACACAACATTTATTATTTCATAACCTTGCCTACCAGATGATGCATTACACCATTAATACCAGAAACTTAGCTAGCCATACTTAATAATCCCAACACATAGTTGCATAAACCTCTATTTGTGTTAATATAATTTAATTAATTTTTTGAATGAAAGTAATAACACAAAACATACAATCAAGGAAAGACAAGAGGACAAATAATAGCTATATTTGATTATTCATATTCATAATTCATATAATATGCACTTTGGAGATAGCCAAATCAAAATATACTATCAACTACACCCAAATATGACAATGTTGTAAATAAATTCTTCATTACATGACTCAAAACTACTCCAAAAATTGAAACCAACACTTATTTATTTTCAGACCCTATTACAAAAGAGTATTCCCGTGAGACCAAACAATGAACAATCCCCTTGCAAATGAAACAGAAATATACATTTAAGGGGAAAAAAAGAATCCCCAAATGCACATCCCTGTTGACAATTGGCATCATTCTGATCCTTTGATCAATAACCACTTCAGCTTGAAGGAAAGCCCTATTTTCACTTTGTTTTCCCACCTCTTGCTTGCCCTTGCATTTTCTTTCCCTATAACTAAATTTTATTTTATTTTTTTGTGAATAGCCATCATTCACTTCTACCAGCTATAGAAAAACCCACTTTGTTCCTCTATTTTTACCCTACAACTAAAAATATCTTGATTCTAAAAAACTTCACTCCTCTCTTTATATGGATGTGCATTCACCATTTTATTTTTCATTTTATTGCCTGTAGCAAGGAGTTTTTCATTTTTTACACCTGGAGGCTTTAATTTTTCTCTCCATCCCATGTATTCTTCTTTTAATTATCTTCATCATCAAAAATAACTCATGAAATAGTGCCAAGATTAATTATCCATGCCCACCATCGTCTTACACAAGCATTTTCATATTCCACCATATAAGCATCGCGTATCGCGAATGCAAGGAGAAAATGAAGACATAAATTAGCAAAGTACGACAAAGAACAAGTATCATCGCCAATACAATGTGGAGAGAAGACTGCAAATCAACGATATGCCACAAGGAGAATGCGGTATCGCTCATCACTAATGTGATGAGGAAAAGAGACTACAAACCAACAACAAAAATTTTAATTATGCCTGTAGTCCAAACGGAGAAATTTCACTGCACACAAATGGTGATTGTTGGAGCCAACATTTTTTACGTGCGGTCACAATCAATTATTTAAAACATGAGTTTTAAATCAAACTTTTCCCGGCCATCAAAAATCAGGTACCTCCTTTGTAAACTAGCCCTCAGGACATGTTTGCTACACTTGAAATACATTAAAATAATGTATCAAATGACCTTCGTTTTTTATGAAAATGGAGCTAGAGATTTTTTTAGACCAAAACAAGAAATGGGTTGTCCTTAGAATTTGAAAATTTGAAACTTTCCGAAACACCAAATTTGGCCCTGTCGCAGTTAAAAAAAGGATTAATTAATCCATTAGAACTCATCCAAGAGGCGCGAAACTGAATAGGTGTGTTACCATATGTACCAAAAAATATTCTACTAAAGAGATTTACAAGATGAGGTCAAAGTTGCAAAATATTAATTGGAAAAGAGGGCCTCCAGAGCATATTTGACAGGAGGCAAGCCTAGACTCTATTGACACATTGAAAAGATATAGGCACTTCAAATTTGAAATTTTTTAAGGTGCCATCATACACAATCTGTAACACCCCTCTGATTTGCTATGTTTTCTCTGACAGTTCTGATTCTTTGATAGACCATATTTTATGTGATTGTTATTCTATCGTTGACAATGGAGCGATGATAGACTATATTGATGTGATGATACATTATATGCATGGTGATTACATTTGGCATGCTTTATGTTTGCATAGATTCTTAGTTGAGATGACATTGCTATATATGCTCATTGTAGTTTAATTGATATTTTATCTCGTCAGTTGTAGTTTAATTATTTTAGTTGTGAAATTGAGTTGATCGATATGACTAAGTTATGTAAACTAAAGATTAAACATTTAGTTTTAATTGGTTGTTATTTATTAATTGGAATTATGCTTATAACGATGTATTTTAAATATGAGACATTGATCTATTGGATTTAGGAAATCTGAATATTAGATTATTTAAGTGCCTGAATTGTTTTAAGTTGTGTTCTTTTCTATTCACGTTTGTGGGACAGGGTTTTACACTTGGTATCAAAGCCAGGTTTAAGCACTAGGAGCTTTGGGGTAATGTTGAACCTATTACATGTTAGTGCATAGGTTTAAGTTTGTGTACCTTGTCTTATACCTTGGTGTGTCTGTGTAGGATTATGTCACCTAGGCAAGGTCACAGTAGAGGTTGTGGTCGTGGTCATGGTGGTAGTCAGTGGGATTCACCTTCCCATGTTGTCCATGAGCCGATGAGCACGTTGGTAACCATGGACAAGGCTCAGATGGTTGAAGAGAATCTATCTATGGTCTTGGGTGGACAAACGGGGGTTCAGATTGGCAGTGCACCTTCCATTGGTGTTGGATCTTAGGGTGGTCAATCTCAGACTACGAGTGTTCCCAAGGGACTTCAAGCACCTATTAAGGTTGAGCAACAACAGTCCTCATAGTCAGAGCATAAGAATATTCAGTCTCAACACGATGGTATTTGGTTTCAGAAGAAGAGATATTGGAGTTGGGTACGAGCTCATCGTAATCATTTATATCAGTCAACACAAAGTTCTTTGTCTGTGATTAGTGGAGGTGTGCAAGTTTTTGAGCCCAAGACTATGGAGATAGTAGTAGACAAGGCCAGACTTGTAGAGGAGAATTTGGCGATGGCATTGGGTGGTCATGTTGGAGTACAGGTGGGCAGCACTTCAGCTGTAGGGCCTAGTGCACACAATGGCCAGACTCAAGGAGCTAAACTACCCAGGACACAACAGATACCAACACAGAGTGGACAGTACCAGAACTCACAAGGAAAATGAAAGAATTTTCCACCTAGACAGAATGACAAATATCAATCAGGGGGTGACTAGAACTAGAGGTGTGTTAAACACTTCAGTAATGCACAACCAGCATAGAGTACTCAGTCTACCTTTAGGGGTAGTGTTCAACAGTCTAGTGCACCTTCTGGAGGTAGAGGTTTTGGCAGGGTTATCGAGTGTTTTTTCTTGTAGCCAACAGGGTCACATAGCGCAGTAGTGTCCCAATAAGGACACATCAGGATATACTCAGAAGGAAACAGCTTCAAAGCTAACAGTAGGTGATGCAGGTAGATTGCATAGGGTGTTTACCATGGTGGATAACTGCTAGGCCAAGCACCAAGGTGTTGTACTCTTTAGTTTATGTTTTTCCTTTGGGTTGTTCTCGCTTGTCTACCCAGAAGTTGTCGTTAGGAGGTGTTGGTCCAATGGTGCAGAAAACCAGTGGAAAGGATAGGACCCTCGGTGTAGTGCGCAATGCATCGATATCTTTCCTACTGGGGAATGCATTATGGAAATTGGTGTAGTGTGGATTGTTGTGATTTAAGTTTGCTTTGAGTCTAAGGTTTACCCCTGTTTGTGTGCAGGGATGGGAGGGTCAAAGTATGTAAAGAAGAAAGGAAAGGCAGGAAAGATTGCCAAGACCTAACACTCCCCTACTGTCTAAGGAAGAGAAGGATATCCTTCGTGCTAAGCCTTTTGCTTCCATTTTTGTGGTAGTGGATTTTGATGAGGACCCTAAGGAGTGTCCTCTTTCGAGCAGTGTGTAGCTCAATAGTTGTTAGAGGGATGTTGAATTTTTTTTGTTGCTTAGCTAGTTTGATACTTTATTCTATGTTATGATTATGAAAACTTTGATACTAATTATATTATGTTTTACGCTTTGAGACCTTATAGTTGGCTGTTTCACCATTCTAGATGGTGATGGATGACATGTCATTTGATCTTGATGATCATGGCATTACGAATTAATGTTTGCGATACGTTGGATTTATGGAATTAGTATTGTGTTGGATAATTTGATTACGTGTATCTCTTGGTTCATGAATGTTTTTGTTATGCTAATGAGTAGCTATTGCCTTATGATATGGTTCATAACTGTGTGTGCTTACATGATCTTGCGACTTCCAGGAGTAAGTCAAGTCCTTGGGGGGGAGGATGTAACACCCCTCCGATTTGCTATGTTTTCTCTGACAGTTATGATTCTTTGATAGACCATATTTTATGTGATTATTATTCTATTGCTGACAGTGGAGCGATGATAGACTATATTGATGTGATGATACATTATATGCATGATGATTATGTTTGGCATGCTTTATGTTTGCATAGATGCTTAGTTGAGATGACATTGCTATATATGCTCATTGTAGTTTAATTGATATTTTATCTCGTCAGTTGATGTGACATTGTATTGGTGAAGAGAACAGTATTACATCTCTTGCTTGCGAGTGCCTTGTGATTTTCGTAATTATCTCTTCACAGTGTGTATGAATTATTATCTGGATACATGTACGACATTTTTTTTGGTTGTAGGTTTGTAGGTACAGTACAAAGGCTTCACCTGGTTTCGCAGGTCTGAGTGTGTCCACTACTCAATAGTAATGTTGATTGGGAGATAGTAACTGGTTAACCTTGTCAAACCTCTACCCTAGTACAGTGTGTCATCAGTCTGTGTTTTGGTCATGTTCTTTATCCATGTTGGTCTTGGTATTTTATTTATCGTGCAAGTTTAAATTGTAAGGATTAAATTATAAGTATGATTAAGTATTTAATTAATATGGAGACCTTATTATAAATTAATTAATTAATTTAATTTAAGTTATTATAAATTAATTTTAATTATTAGATTAAATGTGGATTTAAATAAATAAGTGATTTAAATGTGATTTGAATTAAATAAATTGTTTTAATTTTAAATGCATATTTGGGAAAAGATCTTAGAAATATCTTGGTTGTTAAAGAAAAAAGATATTTGTTGGGTTAACTGGAAGTTAGAAGGTTTTGTTTTCTAATTGTCTTAAAATTGATTTCCAAAGAGATTGATTGAAATTTGTGAGAACAGAGGAAGTTGTTTTCACGGGAAAAAAAAGAAAGAGGTTTTTGGAAAATGGGAGAATTGTTTTGTGGTTTGAAGAAATTGTAAATCTGAGAAGCTCTTTGATAATTTTAGGAATCTAGTTTGTTGTATTATTGGCTGTGGATTATTTTTGTTCTCTTGGGAAGTGGCAATTCTTCTGGAGGAAGCTTTGGCAGCTCTGGAAAATTAAAGATTAAAGGGAAGCTCGGCATCAATCTCTGAATCGTCTGATCTTTTGGAACAAGTTCTTTATTACTTTGTTAATTTGAATTTGAAAGAGAAAAGTTAAATTATTATTGTATAGCAAATTGGAAAAGTTAGAAGAGGATCTCTTTCATTTAGAAGCTTTTGTTTTGAAAGAAATTGCCGTGATTGTTACAGCCTCTGTAGAAAAATAATTTAGATACTTTGTGTAAATTGATTATTTGAAATAGATTGATACAAAAGGAAAATATAGTGGAATTGTCAAACCTCTGTGGAAATGGAATCGAAAATGTAGAAATTGTTATCCTCTGTTTCAAGATTATTTAATATTCCTCTGTAGAAAATAATTGATGTGTTAGGAGACCTCTATAAAATATTTCTACATTATTCCTGTAGAAAACTTCTGAGACAATAACTATCTTCCTGTAGGAAATTTGGTTAAAATTTACATATATATATATATATATATATTGGAAAATATATATATATAATAATATATATTTATTGTTTTATTGATTTACCTTCTGGTAAATTTCCTGTGGTAGAATAGACTGGAAAATCGTCGTACGGCGAACATCGTAAAGCGCAAAGAATTTATTTTAAAAAATAAATAAATAACTATTGTTTTGTTTGGGGAAGGTTGGGGCTACCCCACAGCCGCGCCCATAGGGAGGCGACTGTGGAGGCAGTGCCATTGCCTTCACAGGCAGCCAGCGTTGCTTCCACAACATGCCCCACACATGGGTAGGCTGTGGTAGCAGCTGCAGCCCCCGTACTCAGCCATATGTGGCTTGATTGTTATTTTGTCCACTTTCTTTTAAATTTGGCGAATTCTGATTTTATTATAATTTGTTTATTAATATATATAATATTTATAATATATGTAATATATATATATATATTACTTATATATATGTTATATGTAATATATATATATTATTTTAATATTTTTCCATTAGTGATTATTGGAAATTATTGTTAGATAATTAAATAGTATATATATTTATATGTATATATACATATATAATTATATATATTTAAATATATTTATTTAAATGGTTGTTTTATTATAAATGCATGTAAAAGTATAAGTGGTTATTATAAAGGATGTTTTTCTTTTAGAAGGCAAGTAGATGATTTTTAAATAAATATTGGAATAGAATAATTTGATTTAATAATTCGATAATATAGATATATATTTATTTAAAGAATGTTATTTAGGTGCATGCAAGCACGAGTAGTTAAATTGAAATGATTAATTATTTTAGTTGTGAAATTGAGTTGATCGATATGACTAAGTTGTGTAAACTAAAGATTAAACATTTAGTTTTAATTGGTTGTTATTTATTAATTGGAATTATGCTTATAACCATGTATTTTAAATATGAGACATTGATCTATTGGATTTAGGAAATTCAAATATTAGATTATTTAAGTGCCTGAATTGTTTTAAGTTGTGTTCTTCTCTATTCACGTTTGTAGGACGGGGTTTTACACAATCCAACTACCATGCACCTAGTATACGAGAAGGCAATTAAGCAAGAGCAAAAGCTTAAAGCTATCTCAAACTACCATGAGAAGAATCGAAAGATGTTTGGTTTTCCTCAAGCTAATCAAGCCCCAAAGAAGTTTAATGGAGGGTAGGATTTTCAAATGCAAGGGGACAAGGGACCTCGTAATAATTGGAATGAACCAAAAATATATCATAGATGAAACAACTTCAACAACAACAACAACAACTATAACAATACTCAAGGGAATTTCGGTAATTTTGAAAGGCCAGTGAGAAAGAAGGGACCATTGAGAGGATGATTTACATGTGGTGGAGAGCATTTTTCCAATCATTGGACCCTAACAAAACATCAGGGTCACAATCACACGGAAAATCACTACCTCCTCAACGGGCTGCATTTCAACGAAGGATCCATGCAACGTTGGGCAACCAACAAGCAAATTACCAGATCACTCTAGTGGAAACTCTAGGTATTTTGTTTTGTATACCTATTTCCATTCTTATTGATACTGGAGCCACATAAAAAAATTTCACCTAGAATAGCTATTCAAATTTCTAGAAAGTTTAGTTTTATGGAAAAGACTTGGGTTGTTGAGTATGCAAACCAGAAGAGCCATGGTGGATCAATGTTTAGTCAAAGCAAAGGTTGAACTTTCAAGCTTCTCTATGGAAGTGAACTCATACGTAGTACCCTTAGGTTCATATGATGTCATCTTAAGAATGAATTGGTTATGGAAACATAGGGCCAAAGTAGATTTCCATGCTAAAATAGTAGAATGCTTAGATGATATAGGTAATAGGTGACATTGCAAGGAACACCTAAAGAAATCAAGTTGCAATAGATCTATGTCATACAAATGCATTGGGAAAACAAGAAAGGTTGTCAACTCTTCATAGTTAAAATGGAGAAACTTGAGGAATGTAAAGAGTTCATTTCTCAAGATGATGTTGTGTATTATGGACCACAAGACCCCCAAAATTCCAAAGAAGGTGAAGTGGTAGAATCTGGAGAGACAAATGTGGAGAAATATCCTATCCTTCATAAATTTGTGGATGTAGAACTAGAAGCTACCTAGATTGCCTCCCAAGACAGTGTTTGATTTCTCCATCGATATAGTTCCAAGGTCGAAACCTATATCTAAGGTGCCTTATAGGATGACCACAATAGAATTAATGGAGCTTAAAGCAGAGTTGGAGGATTTGTTGTCCAAGGGACTAATAAGACCTAGTTTTTCACCCTGGGGAGCGCCAGTGATCTTCATGAAGAAGAAAGATGATACACTACACTTGTGTATTGATTATTGGTTGCTTAAAAAAGCAATGATAAAGAATAAGTAACTGCTGCCATGTATCAATGATCTCTTTGATCAAATCTGAGGAGCGAAGATGTTTTCAAAGATTGATCTACGATCATATTATCATCAACTAAGGATCAAGGATGAAGACATTTTTAGAACTACCTTCAGAACTAGATACACTCATTATGAGTTCACATTCCTACCATTTGGACTCATGAATGCACCTCCAGCATTCATGAACCTGATAAACAATGTATTTAGGGACTACTTAGATAGGTTTGTATTGGTTTTCTTGGATGATATACTAATCTATTCGAAGAATGAAGAGGAGCATTGTAAACATTTAGAGATTGTTCTCCAATAATTAAGAGAGCACAAGTTGGATGGGAAACTCTCTAAGTGTACCTTCTTTCATAAGGAAGTACAATATCTGGGTTATGTAATTTCAGCTGATGGGATTTCAGTTGATCTAGCTAAAATAAAAATGGTGTTTGAGTGTCCAATGCCTAAGAATGTGTTAGAGGTTAGAATTTTTATGGGTTTGGTTGGTTACTGTTGGAAGTTTGTTGCAAACTTTTCCAGGATAGCTTTTCCTATTACCTCATTATAGAGGAAAGGGAATAAATTTGAGTAGTTTGAAAATTTTCAAGTAGCATTTCATCTACTCAAGGAGAAGTTGACTACAACTCCTTTATTGAAGGTACCTGATCTAGAGGGCGACTTAATTGTCATCACAGACGCATTGGGTGAAGGTTTAGCTAGAGTCTTGATGCAAGATGGGTGAGTCATAGCTTATTTTTCAAGGAACCTAAAGCCCTATGAAAAAAATTATGCATCACATGATTTCGAGTTAGTGGTAGTTGTCCATGCATTGTAGATATGGATACAAGTTATCTATTGGGAAAACCTTTTGAACTAAAGATTGATCATCATGGTCTGAAGTATTTATTTACCCAACCCTATTTGAATGCATGAAAAAGGAGATGGTTGGAACTGATATTCGATTAAGACTTCAACATCAATTACATCAAGTGAAAAGAGAATCAGGTTGTTGATGCCCTAAGTCGTAGGAGGCATATCGCCTCGATGGTATCAATTCAAATCAACTTTAAGGGCCAAGTGTTGTAGAAATCCAAGGGTGATGAATATTATGAACAAGTCAAGCAAGAACTCTTGGATAATTTGCAAGACACAAGGTACGAAGGATTTCACTTTGATCCTAATGGATTACTAAGGTTTAGTGGAAGAATTTATGTACCTAACTCTAAGGAATTAGGAAATTTGGCATGGAAAGAAGTTCACAATGCACCATACTCTAGACATTCTAGTGTGACTAAGATGTTGGATAATGTGAAGCTGTTATATTTTTGGAAGGGAATGAAAGGGGATGATGCAAGATTTATAGCAAGATTCTTAGAGTGTCAAAGGGTGAAGGAAAAAAATCATCACCCTGCAAGTCTTTTGTATCCTCATGAAGTTCCAAAGAGTAAGTGGCAAGTCATTAGCATGGACTTTGTGCAAGGTCTTCGTATGTCAAGAAATAAGCATAATGCCATTCTAGTGGTAGTGGATAATCTTACCAAAGTGGCACATTTTATTCCTGGGAATATAACTGATGGAGCTCTTATCATAGCTTGAAAATTTATTCAAGAGGTGTTTAGGTTGCATGGAATTCCTGAGAAGATTATCTCAAATAGGGATGCTCATGTGACATCTAGGTTTTGATAAACCTTGTTTTCCTCAGTTGGAACACAGTTGAACGTAAGTTCAATGTATCATCCAAAAATGAATGAACAAACTGAAAGGGTGAACCAAGTGCTATAAGATATACTAAGGATGTATTGCATGGATCAACAATACAAGTGGGATGATTACCTACCTTTGGTTGAGTTTTCATATAACAATTATTATCATTCTGCAATCAAGATGGCTCCATTCAAAGCATTATATGGAAAGAAATGTTGAACTCCTATAAGTTGGGATAAGCTAGAGGATAGGATAAGTTTTGGGCCAAAGATGTTATTAGAAATGGAGGAGCAAGTTGGTATTATTAAGCATAGGCTAGTAGAAGCTAATGATAGGCAAAGAAGTTATGTAAATTCCAAATGGGTACACATAAATTTTTCAATAGGGGAAAAGGTGTTGTTAAGAGTTAAACCTCATGAGAGTTCCATCAAGTTTGGAAAGTCATCCAAACTAGCTCCACACTACATAGGTTCTTTTCAGGTTCTCAAGAAAGTAAACCATGTTGCATATCAAATAGCTTTGCCACCAACTCTTGGTAGGATGCACAATGTCTTTCATGTCTCATACCTTAAGAAGTATATACCAAGGGATAACCATGTTATTGATTGGAATGCTTTACAGGTATAGGACCCAAGAGTGGCAACAATCAAGCCTCTCAAGGTGTTCAAAACATGTAAGCTTCACTTACATAATAGAGAGGTTCTGCAATGCAAGGTCCAGTGGGTTCAATATGCAGACGATTCTGCCACTTAGGAGGACTATGCTGAGATGAAGCAGAAGTTTCCTCATGTTTTGCATGCTTTTGAGAATTCTTGAAAAACAAAACTATTATGTTTATGTTTATGGATTATGTTTATTTTTGATACTTAAAGATCATCGGGGATGATGATTCACAAGGAGGGGATATGTTACACCCCGTTGTGTTATTACTTATTTACTTTTACCTAGTCGGGTGAAAATGCTTTAAATATATATGTTTATGCTTTATGTATCTTAGAAATATGATGAATGAATGTTTGAATCAATTTGATGTTTTATAATGATTCTGACTATGAAATATATGATGCAAATGATAGTATTGTTTTCGGCTAACTAATGTTGCAATGTACTAAGTTGGGTGCAGGAACATAATTCAATCCTTTGGAAGAGAGGGGAAGTATCACTTAGGAGAAGAAATTGATCTGGTAACCCTTAATGAGCCTAACTGAGCAGACACACACTCATAGTTTGGTAAAGTTGAGTCAATAGTTTGGGAAGTGCTAAGTAACCTTTAAAAAAAAGTGTTGTTTATGCATGATTTAAAAGAGGTTATATGATCTCTTTGAATAATCTTGATTTAGGTTATATGTTTGAGTCTCTTTATTAGGTGTGAGTTCTTCCTTGTATGTTCATATTGATATCGATGAGATATATACATAAAATGTATATATGTGAATTACATATATATGCGTGTCTACGATAAACTCGTACACATGAGTAAATACGTGCATGAGTATATGTAGATAGACGTATCTACGCATGTTCATGGACAGATTACTCATGTGCATGGGAATATCGATTGGACGGAGGTGACATATATATATACACTTTGTGTATATATGTTGATCGATGAGATTGTGATTATATATATTTAAATATAAATGTCAAGATAATGATATATATATATATATGTGTGTGTGTGTGTGTGTGTATGTAGTTATGTTGACAAAAATGTACATACATATATATACATATAAATATATTGTTAATATGTGGAATATATAAATATATGTAAATATGTTTGAATGGCGAATAATGCATTTTATAATCATATAACTAAGATATATATATAGTGTTAAGTGTATATATATATATATATATAATATTGTATAGCATTGGAAATGTTTACATAGCGCATAGTATTTAGCACATTACAAATGATATATGGTATATCGCAGTGGATATAAGTTAGCACATTGATTAAATGGCATTGCATAAGAATTTAAAGTGTTGTTTAAATGTGCCAAAGGCAACGCATTAACATAGTGCGTGGGAGTTAAAGTGAACTAAGTTTATAAACTACAACCTCAAAGGCTTAGTCAAATATCTTGATGTGTGGAAGGTAAAACATATAAATAGCATTTTTGACATGGTCTTTCACACAAAAAACATAAGGATAGGGTGTGTGGGTTTATGTGGCACCAAATTATAAAATTTGCATACAATAAGAAGTTTCTTTTGTGCCTCTTTACCAACGTATAAGGCAAAAATTGAAAGGGAGAATGAGTCAAAAGGAAAGCTAGTTGAAGTAATTTGATATGGGAAACCATAAATCTTGCTTTTTTTAGTGAAAAACTTTGTTGTCATGAAAAGGACGGTTGGCTAAGCATATGCATGTATAGTCATTATTTTGTTCATTTGCCTCCTTTCTTTTTATTTAGCTGAGTCGATTGATTGGCATGAGAAGTGGCAGAAGTGTGAGCTTGTTTATAGCCATTAGTTTCTCAAGTTTTTCTATAAATAGAGGAGTTTTCTCCATATTTTGGGATGCATTATGCATTCTTGTTTCTAATTTTCTGAGTTGCTTATCTGTTGCACTTTCTGAGTTTGAGTATTTTATGAGAGTTTTTAGAGAGAATAAGGGGAAGTTTTGAGCAGTTGCAAGTATTGAGAGTTTTTCAAGAGAAGATAGAGGTTGGAGATAGGCTATATATTGAAGGAGTTGCAAGCTGATTTTGTGAAGGCTAAGCTAGGAAGCCAGATTTTACTACACATATTCTAACTTTCTAGATAATTCATCATCTTTGATGAATAGAATGGAAGAATCATTATGCTTATGTAGAGCTAGTTTGAGAACCTCTACTATCCTATCCTTTATAAAACACCACTATAGTAGTACTAGACAATGCTTTTCACACTTGTTAGTCTAGAGATAGGATTAAGAGTTTGAAACTCGCATTTTAGACTAATATAACTACTTCATAATAGAAAATTTTCTCGACCACAATGTTGTATGAAAAAATTATTCAACCTTTTTCATATTCAATCTCTATAGCCTTTATTGCTTAAATATATTTTAAAATGTTTAGTTCATTGTGCTTACTCTTGAATTTTATTTTCATATCACAAGGTTTCTTGGAAGCAATCACTTCCCTTTTCTTATCTTCTTTCTCATGATTATTGAAGTTATTGAATTGAGTAATTTTCATATTGAGTTTCTAAGTACCCTCATAAAGTTATTTATCCAAATTAACCATTTGTGCTAACAACTCAAGACTACCAATGTTCACATGTTGTTGCATTTCCTCGACCATGCCCACTTTTTGCATTGTATTGTATTATCTTCAATTTAATTCTCTCCTTTATCTATCTCCCTTCAATCACAAGATGCCAATTTGTAAGTCAAGATAGACTAGCTAATTTACGGACTCTCAATTGGTTGAGAATCTATTATCTTTCTTATGTCTCATCTTCTTTATATTATGCCATTTTATTCATTGTATTAAATATTTGTACTTATTAGGAAGTGCTAGTAACACTAATACTAGATACATGTTTCTATGCACCATCATTAGTTTACTTTATTGTGTGTGCTTGATTCTTTTATTGGGCCATATCAACACTCTTGATCTTAGCCTCAAATCAATTCTTAAGCTCAATCAACTATTTGTGTACATTGTTCAACTATCTTAGATTCTTTTTTTCCCCAAGAAAAAAACATGTCTCGCCAATTACCATATATTGATTGATGGAAATAATTGTATGTGCATCCTTTGTAACATTGAGAGACTTGAAATTTCTTTAGTGTTAATATACTTGTGCAATATGTTCAAACATGACACAAGAGCATGCACTATGTTTTTCCATTTAAAAATCATGATCTATTTACTCCAGGTTGACATCTACTATTATACCAATAAATAAAACATCAAAGTAATTACAATAATTTAAACACTTGAGAGGAAGGGTTGTTAATGTGGTGTCAGGAGTCCATGGAAAGAGACAAGCAAATGTGACCATAAATAATGTCACAGTTGTTGAGTCACTTAAAGTGCACAAGTAAAAGAAAAATATGCTCAAAATGGTCTTATAATGATTCAACTATCCTAAAATTTTGGATGTAAGTACCTTAGATTTTCCCCAAAACTATTAAAATGGGAGATAGGAAAAATACATTTTTAATTAAGTATCACATAGATTTTATTGCAAAAATGTATTCCAATTGAAAAATATGCACTTTAATAAAACACAAAAAAATGAATCTTGGATCAAAAGTTATGATTCCTAGAAGATAAAAGTCCTTTCAATATGCCCCCCAAACTCTAAAATGAGAAATATATTTTAAAAAATATTTTTGGTTTAATATCATATAAAATATATTATAAATCTATATTTTTCATTTTAAAAAATGCACTTTCTAAAAAGACACAAAAATGAGTACTAGATCAAAAGTTATGACTCCCAAAATATTTAGAGTTCTTTTATAACACCAAGAAAAATGGTTGGTGATTGTCAAATAAACATCAAATTCAACATGCCAAACTCTAGAGCATGATGGTTTTAACATCATGGAATTCTAGTTTGTGACAATCAAGTCATCAAATTTAACATAATAAAATTTTAGCCCATGATTATGAAATGATCATCAAATTTAACATAACAATTTTTGGTTCATGATAGCCAAATAGCTATCAAATTTGTCATAATAAATTTGGGCTTGTGGCAATCAAATGATTGTCATATTTAACATAAAAAAATTCTAATTGATGATAACCAAACAACCATCAAAATTAACATATCAAAATTCTAGACCATGACAAGCAAAGTGCCATCAAAGTTAACATATTATAATTTTGGTAGTTGATGGTTAGATGGGCTTTCAATTATGTTTATGAGTATGCCAAAAGACCATAAATCTAACACAATTGAATTAGGAGAGATGATAGTCAAATGAGTGTCACATTTAACATAAAATATTTTTGTAATGACAGTCAAATAGACACAAAATTAAACACATTTGGATTATGGATAGTGAAATTCAAAATAGTGATCAAGACAAAAGGGTTGTACCTCACTTGGTTGAGCATAATTGGTGAGGGTGATGGTATGTTCCTTGATTATCTCATCCACCAAGGTTCAAATCCCTAAAGGTATTAGGACGAGGTAATGCCCGGAATGACTTTAGCAAAATGGATACCCCTCAATCTTTGGTTCTCAATTGAAGAAGTAGTAGCATAGACTTGTTCTCTCATACTAAATATTGGATATTGGATAGCAAATAATCTCGTAGATAATCTAAAATCCTCCATTAGAGAGAGAGAGGGAGAGAGGGAGAAAGATAAATTTGGATGGTGATGGTGAGATAAGTGTCAAATTTCAAGTGACCATCAAATTTAAAATATAAGAATTTTAGATAATGATGGTCAAACACTTATCAAATTCAAATCAAGTAGAGTAAGGGCTAGAAAGAAAAAAGATTAGACCACCCATTATATGTTTGGGTTTGTAAAATCTTCTATGAAATACAACATTAGCACCATTAAGATTACACAAACTCCTTTAATACTGAAAAGACATTTGAATTCGTGTAAGAGATTTGATTACTATTAAAAATTAGAAATGATTTCAAAAGAATGGAAACTATATTTTAAGTACAATGAGAAACTGAAAATGATTTCAAAAGAACGGATACTATTAGGAATTAGAAATGATTTAAAAAGATTGGACACTATTTTGATTACTTTGGACACTATTAGAAATTAGAAATGATTTGAAAAGACTGGATATTGATAAGTAGGAGGTATTTTTCCACAGCGTGTCAAATTATGATATTGCTATCAGGATTCAACCGTGTAGTTTCGAGTCAAACTCATTGACCCATGTTTCATGAGTAGTGGTTCAACAAGAACCCATCTTTCATGATATCGAATGGTCCACTTAGCACTCATTGCATCTAGGTGATGCTCACAGAGGTGAAGCACTGGTCCGTCCCGGGAGGTCACCCATCCCAGTACTGCTCCAGCTCAAGCGCGCTTAACCAGGGAGTTTCTCCAAGGTTAAGCAGCAGACCACCAAACCTTAGGCAAGTGTTGTGCCTTATGAACCATTGCATAATAGAGCCCCTTTAGCTCATCGATTGATAAGTGGGAGGTATTTTTCCACAGCGTGTCAAATTATGATATTGATGGGTGACCTCCCGGGACGGACCAGTGCTTCACCTCTGTGAGCATCACCTAGATGCAATGAGTGCTAAGTGGACCATTCGATATCATGAGAGATGGGTTCTTGTTGAACCACTACTCATGAAACATGGCTCAATGAGTTTGACTCGAAACTACACGGTTGAATCCTGATAGCAATATCATAATTTGACACGCTGTGGAAAAATACCTCCTACTTATCAATTGATGAGCTAAAGGGGCTCTATTATGAATGGTTCATAAGGCACAACACTTGCTGAAGGTTTTGCAAATGGGGTAACAACTCAAGCGGGCTTAACCTTGGAGAAACTCACGTTAGCAGCTTGAGCTGGAGCACCCTATCAGGATCAGGACCTCGGGGCGGACGTGCTTCACCTCTGTGAGCATCACCTAGATGCAATGAGTGCTAAGTGGACCATTCGATATCATGAGAGATGGGTTCTTGTTGAACCACTACTCATGAAACATGGGTCAATGAGTTTGACTCGAAACTACACGGTTGAATCCTGATAGCAATATCATAAGACTGGATATGGTAGTAAGCGCTTTTGTGTAAAAAGAGATAGTGGAAAGCTATAAAAAGATGTATTCATTGTGTGTTGAAAAGGTGATAATCATTAATCACATTACCACACAAACATGCATAAAAATTAGAGTCACTAATGGCGTACAAATTTTCATGGATTTTTCTTTTTCTTTTCTTTGAAATCATGAGATGCCCTTCGTTTCGTTTCTTTTCTATTCTTTTATTTTAAGAGTTGCTACATTTCTGGACTGTGACAGTTTAATGACAGTCAAATTTAACATCCACAAATTCTAATTTGCGACAGCCAAATGGACGTGAAAAATAATATTTTAAATCAGGCCTCGCGAAGTCATCAAATTTAAAAATCTCAAAAGGACTTGTGTACGGCTTATTCCTGTCAAAATTCACGTTTAAAAAGTTGCGTTTGTGGCAGCCAGGCGGCCGTCAAAGTTTACTTTAAATTTGCACTTCTGACTGCCAAGTGGCTGTCAAAATTAAAAAGCTGCTTGTGATAGTCAAACAGCTGTCAAATTTAAAAATTGTATCGTCTTAATGATAGCCAAACGGCTGTCAAATCTAACTTGTAATTCTGGTTCGTTACAGCCAAAGTGACGGTCACATTAAACAAGAGAATTGGGCTCGTGACAGCCAAATGACCGCTAATTGGAAAAACGTACTTGTGACGGCCAAACAGCCGTCACATTTAACTTTGAATTGTTCGTGACTTCCAAATGAACGTCAATTTTAGCATTATTTTGAATTTACAACATTTCACGTCAATTTTAAATTGTGCAACTCAAATTTCACTCTAGAAGTTGTGATATTGCTATCAAGATTCAACTGTGTAGTTTTTGAGTCAAACTCATTGACTCTAGACGTTCCCTTGACAGTCAAATGACCGTCAAATTTACCAAATCATATCCAATCAACCGAATGGTCGTCCAATTCAATGTTAAATGTTGATGCTGGTGATTGTCAAAATGACCATCAATTTTAACTTAAAGAGTTGGACCATGAAGGTCAAATAGTCGTCAATTAATAATCAAATTTGGGTTTGTGATAGCCAAATGGCCGTCAAATTGAACTAAAAGAAGTTAAGATCGCAAGAGCTAATTGAATGTGAATTTTAACTTCAAGAATTTATATTGGTGACACCAAAATGTCATCAATGTTAATTACACTGAAGGCGTCTCTCTATTTGAGTTTCCCGAACTCAATTTGTCTGCAAACGACTAAAAAGCCCCGAGAGGCCTTGCAAGGTGGTTAAACAAATCTCAGTCGTTCATCATTTTTCAACTGTTTTTAGCCGCTTTTAATTGCTTTCCTGCCACTATTGGTTTCTACTCCTCCAAAGTCTTCCTCGTTGGTATTGACCTTTCACTCCTCCAATTTTGTGAGCTACAGCCTAAAAATAAGGTTTTGGCGAGGGTTTTAGAGTATATTAAAATTAAAATTGTGGCCCAGATATTAATAATGAGCACACTTAGGTTTTCACGTTATGGCATCCTTTACCCTACGTAGTTAAGTATATATTAGCATAATTAATATATAATGTAAATTTTAAATTTTATATAATAAAAAAAATTATAAATATATAATTATATTATTTATTATTATTATTATCATTAATATATATATATATATATACTATATTCTTATTTATTATATAATAGAGATTAAATTATATATAATATAATTATATTTATTGTTATATATAATAGTATATATAAGTTATATTATTATTATATATTATATTCTATAATATTAAATATTAAATATATATATGAAATTATTATAATTAATAATTAATATATTTCTATATAGATCAAATTAAATTAATTTATAAAAAATCTCATAGTTTAATTGAGGATAGATTAGGGAAAAAAAAACTATATGTATGTTAATATGTTAGAGTATGTAGTGAATATAATAAAATATATATATATATATAAATTATTATGTAATTATAAAATACAATTAATAATATAATAATAATAATATATAAACAGTATCATTTTTTAAATGATTTATTAATTGACCTCATGTACTACACAAATGTATGCAAAAAAAACCATATTTTTCCTTAATTGACCTTCTACACCTCTTTGTCGTACCCATTGCACACCAAGGTATGATTGCTAGTATTACAATTCTAGTCTGTGCCAATGAAATTTTCTTGCCGATATTTGTTTAAATATTGAAATGATTTTATTCATATTATTTAGGTTAAATAAATAAATGTAATTACTAATCAATAATTCATTTAGATTAAATCAAAACTCAGACATATATTTAACTCTAGAATACATGATAAATAAATGGTGTTGATGTCATGTTCAATCTATTTGCTATTGTTCATAAATTAATGTCATCAACATGATAACTATCTTGAAATCTATTGTAACTCAAAAAATTTGAGGTTCACCTCTTAAGTCTTGTGGGGTTGATCTTAAGCTAGATGAACATGATTGATGCACAAGAATCACCCAATAGAATGTGCACTTGAATATTTGCTCACTTTCATCTTAACCCATTTAGCAAGGTGAATTAATAGTGATGAGCAATATCGAAGACAACATACATAAACGTGCAAATGGTTGTTATGATGATGGGCGTTTTATTCTTTTACTACCTTTTAGCAATCAAAATATGCTTTAATTCTTCATTTTGAAAGTAAATGCATATTGAATGTCTTTAATCAAATACAACATCATAGTTGCATATTGCACAAACATGTGTTTATTTGGCTCACAATGGCTAGTAAAAATGGGGCTAGAAAGTTTGAATTTGAATTTGAAAATTTTGAATTTAGGTTACTCCTCTAGCATTGTCATTAAACTAGGTAATTCTTGAACCACTTGGAAATGACTCTATGGTAAATGATAAAGCCAAGTATTTGTGAATAAGGGTGGTGCAATAATGATGAATAAATGGAGAATATGTGGGAATTGGTGTAAATATGAGTGAATAAAGATGAATAGGGACTAGGCCATGAGCGAAACCAAGCACAAGATTGTGTTACTTGTCAATATCTTATTACATTAAGACATTCCACCAAGGTGGGCATATAAATAAATGGAAAATAAAATCGTTATTGCTAATTTTACTATTATATATTGCCTCCACTTTGATGCGTGTGTGAATCTAACATGCGCATGCATTTATAAGTAAATGGGAATTCTCAATTAGTATGAAATGTAAATACATGTATACTCATAAAAGGATATTATCTCTAAAAAGGATACTTGATAACTCCTTTTGCATCCTTCTTGTTATGAACCTCATCAAAACCTATAAAATAACAAAACAAAAAGTATACAGTGAGTAGCCTCTACCACATGATCAAAAGAAGTACAAACTTCAAGTCGCTATAATTTTCTATGAAAATAAGATAGAAGAGATTAAAAAAATTACCTATATAAAAATTCATATAATAATACTCCACACAATGTGGTAATGTAATATGGATCTGCGTATTGTGCAACTATGAGATAAAATGTGATCTAAACTCTACATAATGTGGCATGAAATATAGATGTGTATGATGCAACCATGTAATGTAATTGACTCTATGAGAATTTGCATTGTAATAAATTCACTTATCATGTGGGTGTGTCATACAATGAAGCTTTGTCTGGATATGGTGGTGAGTCTTTGTCTAGTACAAGTCACTATCTAACCATGAAAAATGTTAGCGACAATATAAATAATTTGAGAGGATAAGTGATACATGACAATGAGAAAGGTATAATAAAATGTAAGCAAGTAGGCATGTATAACATGCAAAGATGTATCATCAAGGCATAATGTTGTAAGGAATTAAGGTTTCTCAACGTTTGCAAGTGCCTAATATAATTATTTTATTATTCAAGGTTAAGTATAATTACACGTCATATTTTAATTAATATTTATGTTCCATCTCAAATGTGGTGTTGTATTTTATTTAAGGAATCTAATGCCAAGTGCCAGTGATTTTATTGATGAATTGTAAGTCATCGTAAGGTGGATATATATGGTAGATTTGGAGCACCCCTCTTCTGTGGGATTCTATGACAAGTTATGACAACATCTTATGACACATAAGAGCTAAAAATGGGAGAAGTTGCTTTGGAATTATAAATAGCTATGAAATTTTTTATTATTTGTCATGTGGTGCCTATTTTGAGATGGAATATTATGCCAATATGGGTGCCTATGTCGAGTGAGTCAAATTGGAGATTATAGGTGAATCAATTATTTATTATTTTTAGCAGGTGGGAAGGAATCTTTATGGGTGGCATTGAAAATTGTACCTAAATTGGGTGTCACCTTTTAGATAATTTTATAACATGATTTTTAAAAAACCATTTATTGTTTCTCATCTTGCTCATTGGCCTATAAACTGGTACTCGAGGAAGTGGTTTCAATTGTTGTTAGAATGCTACCAAAATTCTTTCAAGTTCATTGTTGGTGAATACCCCTATAAAGACTTGCATTATAAGATTATTGCAATTCTCTTTAGATTTGACAATACATTTTGTAGGGTTTAGGAGTGTGTGGTTTTTCTCCTAAAAAGGTTTTCCTCATTGTGTCATGATATAATTTTTTTTATCTATTTAAAGTTGTATTTCTTTGCTTTTTACAGTAAAATCAATTCATATTTAAGTTTTGTGTGCATCACTCCCTTCAAGATTGACATAGGAAATTATTTCCACACAACTTGCCTCCTTACAATGCATAAAAAATGTATTCAAGCAAAGAGATAAACATGTTATCAAAGAAAAGTAGGATATGATCATGAAGGTGCATGTAAGGATGATTATCTCCAATATTTAAGAAAGAAATGAAACAATGAAGATGGACCTAAATGCAAGATAAGGATCATATTTAAATATCAAAGAAATATATAAGATAAAGTCATTAAAAGGGCCTCAAGTGTATGATCATAATAAAAATCATGAAGGAGATCATAAGGCATAGTGGCATAAGCATAAAAACACTAAATAAGTGAATGAAGAAATCAATTAATCAAGAACGAAGTATTTGAAAAGACATAGAAACATTCTCAAAGGAATATAAGTAAATATTAAAGTGAAAAATAATTAGATAAAAGGTACTAAATAGAAAGACTACATAAGGAAGATGTCTCAAGTTGGGGAAACAAAGCATAAATCATAATATAAAATTTGAAATTAGAATAGGAAAGCACAAAAAGCATAATATAGAATGTGAAATGAGAATAAGAAGAATATAAGAAACGAAGCTTAAACAAAAGGGAAAAGTGTAAGAACATATAATAGATCATGTTTGAAAATAAAAATGTATACATATATATAGACAAGGGGTGCTTAATATATCATGGAAGATGGTAAGATGCTCCTCGAAGAGGTCATCTTCTTCCCAAAAGGTCTCATCAATTCTTCTAAACTTTAAATACATGACTTGCTTTTGTAATCACATATTTTTTCTTGATATGAATTTATACTCTTTGTGAAAACATTAAAGTGATTCTTTCTTTAGCGATAGTTTTTTGTTCTATGCTCATCAGTGGCTATGTAAAAATATTTGGCATTTGTTGCACCACAACACTTGTTTTGGAACCCATGTAGTATTTTTTCGTATAAAACACTTATTTTTGTATTTTATTAGTTTGTTATCATTTTTTGATGGAATAAATGATGATGCATGCTTAACTTCATCTCTAGCCATATTTTTTTTTAGTTCCTTGTGTGCTTCTAATTGTCAAAAATTAGTTCGTTATCATTCTTTGATGGAATAAATGATGATGCATGCTTAACTTCATCTCTAGCCATATTTTTTTCTTTTAGTTCCTTGTGTGCTTCTAATTGTCGAAAATATACCCCATGATGATCCTTTTTAGATTCATGTGGAGATTCCTTGGTAGTGGGAATGTAATTATATCCAAAGTGAAATTCCTTAATTCTACAAGAGGCTCATATGAATCTTGTTTAATCTTTACAACTTGACCTTCGTGAATAAATTTTATTTATTAATACATAATAAAAGACAAATCTTAAATGTTCCAACCAAGGTTTATCAAGCAATATATAAAATTTAATGAAAGCAAGAATAATGTGGCATAATATTTGATGCAAGTCAACAATTGAGAAACCTGTGGGTTTGTCAATTATTGTAGCCTTGGCTTCACAAAATCAACACAAATATACAATATGAATTTAAAACACCAGCATAAGGATATTTTCACTTGCATTTAAATAAATATGGGAGCAATACAAATCAAAAAAATCAAGCATTTGTTCTCACTTTGCAAGCTTCAACAACAACAACAAACATCTACTAGAAAAACTCCAAGCCAATGTGCAAACTCCTACAAGCAAGATTCTGGAAAACACCAAAAATCAGCTTCAACATATTATAAATGTAATATGCAGGCAACAAAAAATTCTTCTCATCCTAGACATGGTGATTTGGGCACCCAGGTCATGTTCTTTCTCTCTTTGCTTATCTTCCCCTGTTTTCCTTCTCTATTCTTCATTGCCAAAGCTCTCCCAAGCTAGGCATTGGATTTTTCCTGCTCAAAATTTGCCAATCAAAATTATTTTCCCTCTCTTCTTAGCATGGAATTCATGCAATCAACTCTACTTCAATGATCTCCTCAAAAATTTCATAAAAATGACCTCCACTCCCTAGCGCCCCAACACTATTGCCAAACATTCACTCCCAATCTTTATTTAATTCACGAGAGTTACAAAGGAATTAAATATAATATCTCCCAACCTAGCCATGGGACCTTGTTTCCCATGAATAATCTAAATTTTAAACCAAATGAAATGACTTTGCATTTGAATTTTATGCCAAAAAAAAGTGTATGGAAAGGGGTCTCTTTCAAGGTTGCTGAAGGAAGAAAAATCAAGAAATACTTCATGCCTGCAAGACCACATCACACTAAAATGTAAAGGCAAAATAAAATAAAAAGATTTTTTTAGTTGTGCAAGATTGCACTTCACCCTTGATGCTCCTGCATCAAACACCTGGGGTAAGAAAGAATGTTTTATGAGTGTGAACTCATAAACATCATATGGATTTGGGATTCCAAGCTTGAGAAGTTTGGGGATCAGCCACCTATGTTGCCTCTTCCATCTTCTTTCCTCTACATTTAACCAAGTACTCCTTATATTCCTTGCCTCTTGTTCTTCTTACCACTCTTGAATCAACACTTCATCTACCTCTTCACATCCCTTTGTTGAAAGTTGTTGCTCCCAAATTTGTAAATCTGAATATCAATCTTCTCTTCATGTCTTTCATCACCATAAAAATGATAAAGATTGGCTACATTGAAAATGGGTGAAATATCTACTCCTAGAGGCAATTCTATTTCATATGCATTAGCTGAAATTTTTTTGAGTACCTTGCACGGTCCAATCTTCTTACATTTCAGCTTGTTGTAAGTGCCTTGAGGAAATCTCTCCTTCCGTAGGTGTGCTAAAACCAAATCTCCCACTTCAAACTCTTGTTCTCTTCTTTTCAAATCAACATGAGATTTATACTTGTTTGTATTGGACTCCAACCTTTTCTTAACCTCTTTATGCAACTCACGTAAATAATCAACATAATCTTCTACTGATACACTTGCCCTTCCAAAATATGCATCATCTCTTAACTCATGAACACCCTTAGGACTATAGCCATAGACAATCTAAAATGGACTCTTACATGTGCTTCTATTGATGGAATAATTGTAGGAAAATTCAACTTGTGCAAGCACCACATCCCACTATTTTGGTCTCCCATCTATCAAGCATCTCAAAAAGTTTTTGACTTCTATTCACCACCTTCATTTGGCCATTTGTATGGGAGTGATAGCCTAAGCTATAAGTTAAATGTGTTCCCAACTTCTTCCATAATGTCCTCCAAAAATGACTAACAAATTTAGTATCTCTATCTGAAACAATGCTTCTTGGCAAACCATGCAACCTTACAACCTCCTTGAAAAATAAATTGGTAAGACATGATGCATCACTTGATTTATTGCAAGGAATAAAATGAGTCATCTTTGAAAATCTATCAACCACAATAAAAACCAAATCATTACCCTTTTGGGTTCTTGGTAGCCCAAGAACAAAATCCATACTCACTTCTTCACATGGCTTATCTGGAATTGGTAAAGGCTAGTATAATCTCGTGTTTTGGCTAGTTCCTTTGGCATGTTGACATATTGAGCACCTTTCAAGCATATTAATTTTCATTCAACTCCCCCAAAGTTTTATCCACTCCAAAATACCCACCAAGTCCACCATGTATTTTGTTAGAGTAATCATGCATTCGCTAATAATTAATTACTCTTTAATTGATTATTAGTCTAATTGATTCTCATGCACTTAAGCTAAACTTAGGAGTTCTTTATTAAGTTAACTAAGTGCTTTTCTATGTTAAATAAAGTGAGCAATTATTAGGTTTTTTCTCATATATAGCACTCAACCCTCATTTTAATTATCTCTTGAGCTTTCATATCTTTTGATAGTCTCTTAATTCTGTAGCTTTTTCTTGTTTGAGGAATATTGCATATATTGTTTGCATATCTCTTGCGTGGAAGGTGTCTTTGTTCATTGTTTGACCATGTGGCTTGTGTTTTTCACAATTCTAATATGGTATCAGAGCATAGATTCAGCAAACCCCTTCTCGATTTATGAGGTTTATTTCTTCAACGAGGGTTATAGGCTTTAGATCTAGAATCCCCTTTGTTTTTTTTATAAATTTTGGAGGTAGGCAATTTTTAGGTGTATTTTGGCACAAAGGGACCTCATTGTTGGATTCAAAGCTATTGAGAAATTCAACTTCAACTTTTTTTTGGCTTGATTTGGACTCCTAAGGCCAAATCTGTGAGGGTTTGAGGCATTCTTTTTCCAGATCCGGATGGTAGTTGTGTTTTCAGTGCATTTTGGTGTGAAAAGGACCTTGTTGTTGGATTCGAGAGGTCAATTCCATGAATTTTGACTACAAATTTGTCCAATTTGGTCATTGAAAACTTCTGAGGCAAAAAAAATTGTCTTAGGGCTTGTATGGCTCTTGTTCGGCCCCTACACGCAAATCAAAAAAATAGGTTGAGCGTTTTTTATTTTATTTATTTTTTGGGGCTTTTAAAAAAAATCCAAAAAAAATCAAATCAAAATAAAAAAGTGTAGATATTTGTATTAGAGGGTGTATTAATTGTTTAGCAGGCACGATTTTTTTTGCAGGTTGTATACCTACACAAGTAGGGTACTTGCGCTAGCCCTACCACATCAACCTTTTGTCAGCAAGCCGGCGGCAAGTTCCTGTCGTCCGATGGCAACTTACCACAACCAATGACCTTCCTTCTAATTGTCAATGTGCTTTCAACTTTTCTGGGTAGCGCTCCAATTTTTCCTGATGACTGCAACTTTTCCCAATCAGCGCTACACATTTTTTCCGACAACTTCAGAAATTTTCCAACAACAACCAAAAAAATTTCGACGGGGGAATCATAGGAATATTTTTTCAATGAATTTTATTCTTGAGGGCCATATTTTTAATATTTTGTTGAGGTCAGGGGCATGGACGGTACCTTGGCCCCAAGACACCCTTTATGCCCTAAAGGAGGGGTTTTTCTCTTCTGGCTATAACTTCGGCATACGATGTGATTTTTTAGTAAACAAGGTATCATCGGAAAGCTAGTTCTGCTAAATTTCCAGCAGTGTGGGTCTCATTACTTGGTTTTGTTATTGGTGCATTTTACAACCTATTGAAGTGAGAGGTGTTGTTTTCAATCCCGAGCTCATAACTTTTGACCAATTTCTTTGCTTTACGTGATTCCATCGGTGTTGGAACTGTCTTTTAGAGCTCTTCACATCCATGCATGCACTTTTTCTAGATTTCTCGTTGGGTACATTTCATTCATTTTTTTTGTGTTTTTCATACTCTGGTAAATTACTTGGACATCTAATCTCTTAGAACCTTTTCATTTATAGAGATGACTCATTTTTGGCTATTTTATATGTATTTCTAGTATTCTAGCCTATTTGGACATTGTAGATATCTTTTTCATGCACCTTCTCTTTTATAGACGCACTGCGATAAAGTTTCATTCTAGTGTATACTTTTTGGGGATTTTTCACATCTTGTTGTGCCTTTTGTATTCACACTATGATATAAAGTGTCATGAGGGGGTTGATGTTTTCCTTTGGTTTTCCATCACACCTTTGTCAAGTGAGTGTCCTTTCCATGACAGTAGCGAATCCTAGTGATTCTTGCCTCATGTGTGTGCCTTAGTTTGCACACCCATTTATTTGCAGGTTGTTTCTCCTACATGCACTTCTTGGTTTCACATAGTTTAAGTGTACATGTCTTGGCTCTCCCTTTTTCATCATTATGGGGAGGGGTTCTAATGTTGGTGCTAATGCTTCTTTGGTTTCATGTTGGAGTGGTATGTGTATCTAGTTCTTGTTCCTATGTATCTAGATCCAAACCCTTTCATGTATTGCCATAATCTAAGCCCTAAACTGAAATCACAATCCCAAGCAACCGTGAAGCATTTCCTTCCCAAGCATATGTTGATCCTGAGTCCTTAAAAGCATCTTCCTCAAAATTCAATGCAGTTGAGATCAAAATATAGGTAGAAGAACAAGGAGTAGGAGAATATACCTTGAATCGTGCCCTTTGCATTGGAAAGCTACCTTTATCTCCCCACACCTATGGAAAACCACAAATTATTAAGACCACATCAGATGCAAATACTACAATGATTTGTAAATCAACTACTTTCAAAAAATGGGGAACCCTTTATAATGAAACAAAAGAAGTTGATCTCCTAAAAGGTTATACAAAGATGAAGATACAGAAAAAGAACAGACTGAAATAAAGATACCAGTTGAACAATATGGTAAAGGATTTGATATTATGAAACAAATGGGATATGATGGTAAAATTCCTCTCGGATTACAAAAACAAGGTATCTTGGAACCAATACAACCTACTCGTACGCAAAAAGTCCCTGGTTTAGGATATGATGCGCAGAAAGATAAGACCTTGAGTATCGTGTGTGCTTCAAGTAAGGAAGTAGAGTCCTCTAATGCTACACAGACAAATGAGGAAAGTTCCATTAATGACTTCATTGACATTTATGACTATGATAGTGTCCCTACCCTTGAACGAGATCATAATATTTGTACCCTTGAATCCATTCAAAATCTTGACTCGAATCATGATTCTTTACCCTTGGTTCACCTCGAACTCATTGATTTCGATCAGAAGGGACCACCACAACTGGATGTATTTGAAAATGATGATGCAATCATAAACTTTCTAGGAGCACGAGAAGACACACCTCTTGAGGATCATAAAGCAGGATTCATCATAGAACTCGACAATGCGGCTTATTTTGGGGGGAGTGCCAAGCCTTTTAGTAACAAAATTATTGAAAATATAATTAGGTCTTCTAGTGAAAACTGCTATGCGGTGCTATTAGACCCCACAAAAGTAAAAATAAAGGACGTATCCAAGGGTGAAAACCTCTCTGAGGTGCCCGAGGATGGAAGGCTTGACACACTTCCCTTAGCAGTGTATCATGAAAAATCATCTATGTTGGTGGAGAAGACAGTACCAACAAATCTGGGCACAGAAGAAAAACCAAAGATAATTCATTTAGCAGAATCATTAACACCTGAAGAGAGAATAGAGCATATACAGTATTACAAGGAAAGACAAGTTAACTTTGCATGGTCATATGCAGATATGCCAGGACTTGATCTAGATCTAGTATTGCATCACTTGTCTTTGCCACTGGGGGCAAAACCTGTTAAACAAATGTTGAGAAAAATGCACCCACACATTGCTCTATTGGTAAAAGTTGAATTACAAAAGTTGCTAGATGTGGGATTTATCAGACCTGTTGACTATGTTGATTGGATTTCAAATTTAGTACCAGTTTCAAAGCCTGATGGGGGCATCCGAGTTTGCACATATTTTAGAGATTTAAACAAAGCTTGTCCTAAGGATGACTTCCCACTTCCAAACATTGACATGATAGTGGATTTGACAGCAGGGCACGAAATGTTATCCCTCATGGACAGTTTCTCAGGCTACAATCAAATCAAAATTTCTCCTGAAGATCAAATTAAGACAACATTCACTTGTCCTTGGGGAACCTTCTATTGGAATGTCATGCCCTTTGGGTTGAAGAACGCCGAAGCTACCTACCAACGTACAATGACCACTATCTTCCATGACATGATGCATAACTATTTGGAAGACTATGTAGATGATTTGTTGGGAAAATCCTACACTAGAGCGGGATGTAGGGCTCCTCCCTTCATATGAAAGTTCTAACTCCTTGTGTTATAGTTTGGCCAGTTATGATGTCATATAAAATAGTGTCAAAGGTTAAGGTATCATTTCAAGTTATAAATTTCAACTAGAAGGTTATTCTTATCTATTTGTGTTTCTATATTGAAGATTAAGTCTCCCCGTCCTTCAGGACTTCCAAGAGGAAGTCTATATAAGGGGGAGAGAACGTAAGAGCACTGAGTAAATTCTCTTTATAAAGCAAACTAAGGATCTTTTAATAGCTACTAGCAAAGTACCCTATATGAATTATGGATAAACTGGTTTAGTTATTTTACACCCATTATTTACACCTTGGGAAAATAACACAACATTTTTTAACAAGTACAGTGTATAAACACTACTTTACTAAGTAACGACACCTTATGTTCCAATAATTTTGATATAGTTGACATATTCATCTAAGCTAGGTAAATATTCCAAGTTTGTTAATCTCGAATGAAGGAGTGTAAGAGATAGACCATTTCAATATATATTGCATACATGCTTATTTAAAAATTAATAATAGATTCTTTAATAGACAATAAATTTTTAATTTAATTTATTATTATCAATAATTATAATAATTTTCTTATATATATAATTTATTTAATTTTAAAAGAAACTTAAATTTTTAAGATTAATAACTATAATAAACAAGTGATAAGAATATCTTTTCATTTGCATATAATTTTACTTTTTGAAAAAAATAAGGAAATAAATAAAAAAAGAAGACATAAAAGAATTGATTTTATTTTGATAATGCCAATAATATCTAATATTCATCCTTATCTTTGTTCTTGTTTAAAAATAACACTCTTTCCCATCCCAGGGAAAAGTAGTTTCCATTTTTTTTTAACTTTTAAAAGAATATTAGGGAATCTTTATTTTAAGAATGGGACATTTAGGAGAGAAACGTGAAGCATCTTATTCACTCCATTTTATTTTACTATTACCTGTCTAAATATTTATAAAATTGTTAGTGTCTCCCACGATAATAATCTTTTATTATTTATTATTTTATATAAAGAAAAGTTGTTAAAATGAATATAGTTTCTCTGATATAAAACGGATTTAGCTGCAGTATAATATGTTTTTTCACTTTTTCCTGTGGATTTCTTTTTTTCTTGTTACTAATTTATTAACATTAATTCTAACTTATATAATAACATACCAGCAATTAATAACAATATTGTGATATTTTCAAATCTGAATTCCCAGGAAAAGTGTGTTTCCAAATTTATTAAACTCTATTATTATTGTGAGTTAACTTCAGTGCTAAGTATTGGATTATAAGTTTCTACTTGGTAAAAAAATCTACGAGTTTCTATGCTTTTATTTTGTTAAGCTTTAAATCAGAGTTTTAGAAACTTTCGAGCAATTTTATTGCATGTAGAAAAAAAACTCCCTATGATTAGATGTCTATTTTTTTTCCTTTCATTTAAGCTTTCTTAGCTCTATAAATCAGGGTATTGATCATTGTTGGAGGGGGTAGTTGGTTAAGTTTTAAAGAACAATACAAAGTTTTTATTTGGGGGGGGAGAGAACGAAGTGATCTTATTTATCACTGCTTTTAATTTTCTCGAATTTCTATGTGTGAAATTGATAAGAGCTGTGAATATTTATTTACTAGCTGCTGTCATCTTTATGGAATCCAATCAATGGGATATATGGATCAATGGTAGTAGATAGGTGAGAGGGATTCAAAATGCATAGTGGGGGTTGTCAATCTATTTACTGTAGGCAACCTAGGTCAGAGTTCAAGGGACTTGCCCCATCAATCTATCAGATCGTTGATTCCAGTAGTGTGTCTTCTCAGAGGAAAAATCCATTATTCCCACAAATATTGGTTGGTGTGTTGATGGTGGATTGTAGCATGTTCGTGGTGGTCTCTACGATGACAAAGAAATTGGACGAATATTAATCTCTGAGAATTCCAAATCCAATTAAGGTATGTTTCTGCCAGGTATGTATTCATCTGCCTAAGTCGTTACCTTGTAATGATCGGTTCCAGTAGCAAGGAATTTTCTCTATGATGCTTTATAATTGGAATGAAGTTTTCTTAAATAGATATTGTTTTCTATTTGTTAAGATTATAAGTTTTCTTTTTCTATTCAACAGATCCAGTCTTTGGAAATGTATATCATGCAGCCAATCTGTGTGTTTTTACTTTTGAAGATTACCAATTAGTAACTTAATCATTTTTAGCTAAGTTATTTTGTAAACATCATACAATCAACCTTCCTTAGGACCACATGCCTTTAAGGAAATCTATGAAACAATTCATGAATCTTATCTAAGTGTGAAAATTTACCAATGCTAAAACTACTTATACCAACATTGATGCATGCCAGTCCTTTCTTCTTTTATTTTTGCTCTTGTCGAGCCTCCTTTGCACTGGTAATAATATTTTTATTGGGTTGGTCTTTTCAAAATCTTTAAAGAAAAAATATCTCACATATGCAATCTTTTTTATCTACCATTACCACGTGCTATTGTGGACCAACATATAGGAAATATATAATGTCAGGGGAAAGAAGATTTCACTGTTAAAGGAAGCCCACTGGTTTGGCAAGTAGTCTAAAGTTCGTAATTTATTTATTTTTAGGTCAAAACAATAGATCTTTAATACATAAATCATATTGATCTTATTGTCTGCCAATATGAATCTAATCTTCCTTATATAAACTTAATTTCTAGCATAGTTGTAAGTGGGTTATGACAGTTGAACTTTCTCTTCGTTTGAACCATATTGTTTGATACTTATATGTCCATTTATTCAGATCTTTGGTGCATATCCCATTTTCATCCAAAATATCACTTTGTTATTTTCACGTACTATTAATGCTTCTTTATGTTTGTTGTGAACTCTTTTTTTTGTTCTTTGTGTAAGTAAAGTTAATGTTCATTGGATCTACCTTAATCTGGATAATGACAAATCTGAATCTATAATTTTTAGAATAAATATGTTTCAATTCCAGAGTTAGTTTTTTATTAGGAAATAGTTTTTTATTAGGTAATATGACCTATTATGGAGATAAGTAGGAATAAGTGATAGAGAGATTAGATTCTATTTATTGTTATAAATAAGATTTCTTTTAGAAATATTATCAGCTTTGAGGCCTTTAGTCTGGACGCATTGCATAGTTACATAGAATGGATTAGTAAAAAAAATCTATAACTCTTAATACAATTGCAATAGTTATGGTTTGGATTGGCTCTATAGTCTTAGTTTTTCCTCAAGTAATAAACCAAGCTCTTACCCATTCATAACCCTCCCTAGAGTGAATTGAATTGATTAAGTATTATATGATAGGTGTGTACTTGAACTTCTCTCAATATTTTCTATAATAAAATAAGTGCTTAGGGTATGGATATACTTTGGACTTTTGCAGTAAATCAATTTTGAAAATATTTTGTTAATGATAGTCTTACAAGTATATTAGGGACTTAGTGATAAAGAGTTTCTCTTTTAAATTATTATCAATATCCTTGCATTATTATATAGTGTGAGGTAGTTATGTGATTTGTGTTTTCAATATGAGAACAAGGCATTTTATGAACCTAGTTATTATAACCTTTGTTAGCCAACCCAGATGAGTGTTGGTTGAAGTCCATGTTTCCGAACTACGATTCCTCTGCACTGTGCATATGTAGGCAAGGCCATCAGAGATGAGCCCCCTAGGAATTAGGTCTAGCCCCTTAGGTTCCCCTGTTTCTTGCTTGAAAGCATACATATTGTTAGTGAGTCTTGTGTTATGATTGAAATTTTGAAATTTGTGTTATGAAATTTAGGTGAGTTTATTGGTTGAAATATTTGGGCATTACACGGGACATCTAGAGATCATGGATAAAATTTTCACAAGATTAGAACAATACAAGGTCTGATTGAATCCAAAGAAATGTGCCTTTGGGGTAACCTCTAGAAAACTCCTTGGATACACTGTCTCATCTAAAGGAATTGAAGTTGATCCTGCAAAAATAAAGGCTATACTTGAAATGCCTCCGCCTAAGAATATCAGATAGTTGAGATCATTACAAGGAAAACTTTAGTCTATCCGTCGTTTTATAGCACAACTTGTAGATAAATGTCAACCCTTTCAGCATCTGTTACACAAGAATGTTTCATTTAGATGGGACGACAAGTGTGAACAAGCTTTTCAGAAAATCAAAGATTATCTAATGACACCACCAGTATTAGTACCTCCTACAAATGACAAGCCTTTACTTCTATATATATCCACAACCACCACAACACTAGGGGCACTTTTGGCACATGACTATGAAGGAAAGGAATGTGCAATCTATTACATCATACGCTAGTGGGATACGAGCTCAATTATAGTCCTATTGAAAGAGCATGCCTTGCTGTAGTTTTTGCATCACAAAAGTTGAGACATTACATGCTTACACACCAGACAAAGCTCATTGCAAAAATTGATCCTCTTAAGTACCTCTTGAACAAAGCAACACTCACAAGACGATTAGCTAAATGGGTGATGATTCTTAGCGAGTTTGATATTGAGTATATAGAAAGAAAAGAAATCAAAGGACAAGCTATCGTAGATCAACTTGCCGATGCTCCTATGACAGATGATCATCCTCTTATTATAGAGTTTCCTGATGAGTCAATCTTCAACATGGAATCTACACATCTATGGACTTTATATTTTGATGGCTCCTTCACACAAGGTGGTTCTGGCGTTGGAATTCTCTTTGTCACTCTGCAAGGGGATTGTATACCTAAAGCTTATAAGATACAGTTTCCATGTACCAACAATATTGCAGAATATGAGGCATTACTTTCTAGGCTCCATATAGTTGTGCAATGGAATATCCTTGAGTTGCATGTTCTTGGTGACTCTCAGCTAGTGATCAGACAAGTTAATGATGACTATAAAACAAAAGATGAAAAATTGATGCCTTACAAAAGAATGGTGGATGAATTCAAGGCCTATTTCACCTCAAATCCTTTCGTAACCCCATCTTTGAGATAATGTCAGAAGTTAAGATAATGGAAACAATTAAATCACCAGGAAGTTCATACCACGCTTATTGTGAGTTCCTCAGAACCTCTTTAAATCACCTACAATATACCGCAATCCAAACAGTTTTGTCTCACTATTGGTCCTAATTTCCAATGGTGTTGGGATATTATACCTATTCTTTGGCGATAAATACCCGGCCATCCGTAAACCCTATCCACAACCGTAAACCTTTATCCGCTGCTTCCCGCTTATGTGGATCTTAGTTCATACCCTTTACCCAAGCGTCCGATGATATTCTTTTTACTTGATGTTCGAGTACCATAAGGTCAGAATCAAGCATAAGAAGTACATGGGGTACATTCTAGCAAATTCACCCTAGCTGCAAACTCTGCGGCATGGTATTATTTATTATTGGTCATGCGCGATGCCTATCAATTCTTGTTAAAATGCTGCGTCAAACATACCTTGATACATGCCCCGCGACAGAATTGCGCCTCTTTTGCTAAGCACCATGTCCCTTCTTATCAAGGGACTCGATCTTCAGGCAAGATCCATCCACCTTTCATCCAATGGTCATAAGTTCATTCCTCGCTAAGCACTCCCACTTCATTGCAATTTTAAATTTGACGAAGTTGTTCCCCACCTATACCACCGGAAAGTCAAAGAAGCCACCCTATATTGAATCCACATCATCTGCCGCATGGTATCCCTTTCTATCCATCATCACAGATAATGGTCATCCATTCAAAAATTAGGATGTTCGTGAACTTTGTGAGAAATTCCATATACAACATCATTTTTCCACACCTTACTATCCTCGAGGTAACAGCCAGGCTGAGGCTTCTAACAAAACCATTCTCAAAATTCTTAAAAAGATAATCAATGAAGCTGGTCGAGATTGGCATATTCAATTGAATCATGCACTATGGGCTTATCGTACGAGTGTTCACAGTCCCACAGGTGCTACCCCATATGCCCTTGTTTATGGCTCTAAAGCCATATTTCCCATCGAGGTCAAGTTGCCCTCTTTGTGCATCTCTTTGCACAATCAAATCAGTGATGAAGAATATCAAGTTTCCCATCTGTAGGAGTTAGAAATGTTGGATGAACGAGGACAAACTACTTTCAATCATCTTAGAGCATACCAGCAATGGATGTGTCGAAGTTATAATCAAAAAGTGAAACCACGTACATTTGAGGTTGGGGATCTTGTTCTTCGTGAAAATCCTCGCACTCAACAAGACAGAGAAAAGAAGGGTAAATTTGAGCTTAACTGGTTGGGTCCATACATTATCATTGATGTGTATGGATCTGGGGCATACCAGTTATCTACTCTGGAAGGTGAATTGCTTAGTGATCCTATCAACAGTATGCACATTCGCAAGTTTTATACCTAAATGCTTCAGAGGGTACAATCTTTTCAAAGTCTTGAAAAAAATACAAAAAAAAAATCATAAAATCTCCTAAAATCTAAAAGCAAATCCAAAAACTATAAAATGTCCTAAAAAAATAAAAAATTTAAAATCATAAATGTCCTGAAAAAACCCAAAAAAAATCAAAGCAGGACCCCTGTTTATTTGTTGATCTTTGCTTATTTTATGATTTTATCTTTGGTGACATGTATTTTAGCTTCTTTGGGATGTCTTTGACTAGAGAGGCAAGGATGGGGCATGTTCATTTGTTTGTTGTTTATGGATTGTTTCTTATTCATAGGATGATTCGTCTTAGGACATTGTTGTCTAAAACCATCGAGGACCTATGAGTCTAATGTGGAGGAGAGCATTCCTTGTCTGATAATGTCTTCCATGCAATAAGTATTCAGGTCATCTAAGGTTCTTATACCTAGATGCTTATACTTCATTACTAAATAAAAAACACAAACAGTATTCAGATCATCTAGATGTTCATGTTATCTAGATGTTTATACTAATTTGCGACATAATAAGCTCGATGATGATAAAAGCACTTAAAAGGCACAAGAGGCTTCACCACCTTCATTCTCTTCCATCTTGCATTTCATTTTCTTCATCTTTCTTGTCGCAGAGAAATCAATCAATTGCTTAACTCGTTGATATATGTCTCTTGAATCAAATCTCAAATCAATCAACTTGCTTCTCGAAATTTCATGTCCCCTTAATCAATCAGTCAATCCATCATTGCAACACCTTGTCTTGTGTAAGCATAATTCTCAATTAGCTTAATTAGCTCAATCAGCTTCATCAGCTCATCAACCTGGCTATACTGATCATTTCCATCAATTGTTCAGTTACGCCCATCAACTGTGCATTTTCATCAAAATGTACATCACTGCTTTATCACTTGCTCAATATCAGGTATCTAATCACTTTCTAGACATCTATCAAGAGATTAATCTTCTTACAATTTGTTTGATCAATCTCTCAAGGGGGCATATCATTCTTATCATAATCCTTACCAAGATATCTCTCAGGCATGTATCAGTTGATCAATCTTTTTCTTTGAAACAACGCGACAAGCTGCATTGTCTCAAAGAGGGGAAAAATGTAGACACTCAAATTTGTCCTCACAATCATAACGACATTCATCTATTGATTAAATAGATAGTATTATTTACTTAATCAATTCATTCAATACTTTCTTCTATTCATGCTTTCCATTGAATCATTGAACCATCTCATGCTCATTCAATATCCGTTGCATTAACGTTCATGTCCGTTTGCACTATCGTTCATACCCACTTGCATAATAAATCATAATCATTCATAATACATTTGCATAATAAGTCATAAACATCATTTCCATATTAAATCAATTATCATTATCATCCATAATTGTTTCATATTCATCTCCATTAATAAATCAATTATCATAGTCATTGATTATTATTTCATAATAAACTATTTATCATAACTTGCATATTAATCATATCATTTGCATAAATCATTCATGAAATATTGCATTTTAGTAAAGCATCTTTAATCATTTTATTCATATCTAATCATTTAGGTACATTTTAATCTAATATCCCTTTATCACTTTCATTCTTATGCATAACATTTAACCTAACAATGTGGGATAATGGCATTTCCTTCTCTCACATCTTTTATCCCACATTTCATCTTCAACCCCTCTCCATCCTCAAGGAACTCCTATTTAAAATGGGATTTCCCTCTCATTTTAGCTCTCACACATTTTGCTCACAAATTTACATACTCATATCATCTTTGCATCTTGATTGCATTTATCATTCACCATAGCCTCTTTATTGCATTTTGTGCTCATAAAATTTGAGAGAAAATGCATAAACAAATATCTTGGTGATAGGGAGACAATGGAGATTGATTTCTTTTAAAAGCATTATTTTTTTTTTGTAGTTTAGATTTGCATTTTTGGTTTTTCTTTTAATTAGAATAGCTCAATTGATGTGGGCATGAAATGGTGGTTCTTAACTCCATAGAATCATGCATTTTTATGGCACTACACTATGTAATTTCAGATGAAGCATATATCAACAGCTAGTTACATGCATTTCAATGAGATGGATCATTTACCATATGGACACTCTTGCATTCCTATTTCTAGAGGCCCTTCATTTAGCACTATATCAGTCATCATTCAACAACAACCTACAACTTCTTCATGCTTCTGTGATGTTCTACATGTTCCTCTTTTTGGGACATTGTTTGGTTGAAGGCTTCTCAGTCCTTCACACCTTGGTTTGAAGGCTTTTCCATTCCTTCATTCCCCTTTTCTCTTTTGGAGAGGAGTTTTCTCCCACTGTGGTTTTCTCCTTTTCTCCAGTTTTAAGAGATCTTTTGTTTGTACATGGGTACCTCACCAAGTCTTGTTTGTCGCGACCCATCATGCATTCTCTTTTTAGGGTTTTTAGCTACTCACTAAGTTCATCTTAAGGGGGGTGTTAGAGTAATCATGCATTAGCTAATAATTAATTTCTCTTTAATTGATTATTAGTCTAATTTATTCTCATGCATTTAAGCTAAACTTAGGAGTTCATTATTAAGTTAACTAAGTGTTTTTGTATGTTAACTAAAGTGAGCAATTATCAAGGTTTTGCTCCTATATAGCACTCAACCCTCATTGTAATTATCTCTCGATCTTTCATATCTTTTGATAGTCTCTTGCTTTTATAGCTTTTTCTTGTTTGAGGAATATTGAATATATAGTTTGCATATCTCTTGCATGGAAGGTGTCTTTGTTCATTTTGTTATCTTGTGGCTTGTGTTTTTTACAATTCTAATATTTTTCTTAAATCAATTTCTCTCGTTGATCCCCTTAGTATGCACAATCATTGCTCTTTGAACAACAACCCCTCTTGAATGAAATAATCTAGCCACTTGGTTCTGCTATTCTCTATTGGAGACTTACAAGATGTGTTTGCTTCACTAAAATCAAGATCATTTTCATACAACTCTTTCATCAAATCAAAACCCATGACATTTACTTGCATTTTATTCAACAACAAACACCTCCTACTCAAAGCTTTTGTTACCCAATTTGGCTTACCACTTCAATGTTTGAGAACAAAATAATAACTTTGCAAGAATTCCACCCACTTCGTATGCTTTTGATTTAGCTTACCTTGGTTGTTAATGAATTGCAAGGCATGATGATTGATGTAGAGGACAAAATCCTTTGGTAACAAGCAGTGTCTCCACATCTTGAGGGCATGCACAATAGAGTAAAACTCTTGATCATACACTGAATATTTTCTATTGGATTCATTTAGCTTCTCATTGAAGTAAGCTATGGGCCTTCCTTCTTGACTAAGAACTCCTCCTATCATTGTCCCACTTGCATCATAATCAACTTGAAACACTTTGTTAAAATTTGGCAATGCTAATATGGGCTTTTTAGTTACCTTTGCCTTCAATATGTTAAAACTTCACTCTACTGAAGCTATCCATTTGAAGTCCCTTTTCTCTCCCTTCATTGTGTCAATGATTGGTGAAAAAGTACTACTAAAATATCTGATAAAATTCCTGTAAAAATTTTCCAAACCATGGAAACTCCTTGCCTCAAACATGCTTCTTGGTGATGGTCATTCTAGGATTTCTTTAACCTTTTCCAGATCCATCCTTAAGCCTTCTTTTGAGATTAAAAACCCCAAATATACTAGCTCCTCCTTCATAAAGACATACTTGTTAAGATTGACCAACAAATTTTCCTCTCAATCTTTGCAAAATAGCCCTCACATATTCTAAATGTTCATCATTTTCTTTGCTAAAAACCAAGGTGTCATCTAAATAGACTATTACAAACTTACCAAGAAATGGTTTGAACACATCATTCATCAACCTCATGAATATGCTTGGGGAATTTGTGAGTCAAAATGGCATAACCAACACTCATATAATCCCTCCTTTGTCTTGAATGTGGCCTTCTACTCATCCCCTTCTCTAATTCTTATTTGATGGTATCCACTCTTCAAGTCAATTTTGGTGAAGTATTTTGCTCCACTCAAGTAATCCATCAAATCATCCATACGAGGTAATGGGAATATGTACTTGATTGTAATCTTGTTTATGTATTTGGAATCCATGCACATACTCCATTCTCCATCCTTTTTGGGTGTTAAAACTATCGGTACTGCACATGGGCTCAAGCTCTCTCTTATCAAACCTTTATCCAACAACCCTTGCACTTGTTTATTTCTCTCTTCATTCTCTTTGGGGCTCATTTTGTATGATTCCTTGTTTGGTAAGCTTTCTCTCTATATCAAATCCATGTAATGGCTTAAACTTCTAATTGATGGGAGTCCATCAGGAAGATCCTTCATCAAAATATCATCATATTCTTGCAATGTTTTCTTGTTTTCCTCGGGTATTTCATGTTCTTAGCATGTTGTCCCAACTTCTTATGATCAAGAAACCAGAGCATAACATAGTTCTTCTTCCTTTAACTCCTTCAAGAATTTTTTATCAATTTTTATGCATACCTTGGTATCACTGTCCACTTCATTTTGTTTCTCCTTCAGTGAGTTCATGACATAATTTTTCTTATCCTTTGTGATTGTATAAGTGTTTGCTTCACCATCATTTTTTCCTTACGATCATATTGCCATGGCCTTCCCGATAGGATGTGGAAAGCATCCATTGGCATCACATCACATAGCATCACATCCTTATAGTTACCAATTTGAAAATTTATCCTACATTGCTAACTCACCAAAAGTTGATGTCATTTGTGTAACCAAGTGACCCAGTATGGTGACTCGATATAGATATGGGTGCTTCATACTTTCTAACTTCAGCTTCTCCACCATTTCTTGGGACACCAAATTATTTGTACTCTTGTTGTCCACTATTATGCTGCAACATTTATCTTGAGATTTACAAACCATTTTAAACAAGCTCCTCCTTTGTGTCGGTTCTTGAGGCTCCTTCTCTGGTTTTAAAAGCACTCTTTTTAGCATGATTACTTCTCCATCTTCTGGGTCTACTGGTTTTGTCTCATTTTTAGCTTTAGCAATGTATGCACTTCCAATTTTTGTCTTTCCCACCTCTTGTATTTGAGGGAACTCAAAGGCCTGGTGACCCATTTCTCCATAATTGAAGCATACTCCTAAAAATTACCTTCCTTTGCCATATTCTCCTCTCCCTCTCGAATTTTCTCCTCTTCCTCTTGTATTTGTTCCATGACTTGTTTGTGACCAGCTTGATTCCTCTTCCTTTATTGGATGCCCTCTTCCATTATTTGCTTGTCCTCTGCCCCGTGGAAGATTTCCTCTTCCCCTAAAGCTTCCTTGTTGTCTTCTTGCTAACTTCTCCTTTGCTTTTAGTGCATATTGATAGGCTTCTTCCATTGTCCTTATCAAGACCATGCTAATTTTATCTTGAATGTTGATCCTAAGACCATTTATACACCTCACTACTTTCTCCTCATCATCCTTAGCATGTCAAAAACCTATGCTTAATCTGTAGAATTCATGTGTGTATTCTATGACACTCAAATCCTTCTATTTAAGGTTTTGCAACTTTTAATTAAGTTGATGTGATAATCCACAAGTAAGAATTTTGTTTTCAGTTTTCAAACCATCTTTTCCCATGATTTTATCATCTCCTTACCTTTCCTTTTTCTTTCAATCTATACTTGATCCCACCATAGGGATGCATGTCCCTTCAACCTCATGCTAGAATATTTCACCCTCTTCTTTTCTTCAATGACTTCCAAATCAAAATACTTGTCCATTTCTGCAATTTAGTCAATAAGCTCTTTTGGATTCATACTCCCTCTATAGCTCGATGGGTCCATCCTTGGTTCACTCCCAAGCTTATCCAACACTTGTAAGAATCTCTCTTCATGTACAACTTCTTGTTGTGATTCCCCTTAGCATATCCATAAGTGCTATACTTTCTTCTCCTCATGGAGATCTTCCTCTATCCCATCCCCTATGTGTCATTTCCTCTCCAAACTCCCACAATCCTGCTCTAATACCAATTGATGCAGGTCAACAATTGAGAAACCTACATGGGTTTGTCAATTGTTGCAGCCTTGGCTTGACAAAGTCAACATAAGGATTTTCACTTGCACTTAAATAAATATGAGAGCAATACAAATTAGAAAAATCAAGCATTTGTTCTCATTTTGCAAGCTTCAACAACAACAACAAACATCTACTACCAAAACTCCAAGCCAATGTGCAAACTCCTACAAGCAAGATTCTAGAAAACACCAAAAATCAGCTTCAACATATTAAAAATATAATCTACAGGAAACAACAATTTTTTCTCAAATTCCTGGACATGGTAATTTGGGCACCCAAGTCATGTTCTTCCTCTCTTTTCTTATCTTCCCCTTTTTTCCTTCTCTTTTCTTCATTTCCAAAGCTCTCCCAAACTAGGTGTTGGATTTTTCCTACTCAAAATTTTCCATTCAACATTATTTTCCCTCTCTTTTGGGCATGAAATTCATGCAATTGGCTCCCCTTCAATGTTCTCCTGGAAAATTTCAAAAAATATCCCAAAATGACCTCCACTATCTTATTCCAACACCTCCACTCCTAGGCACCCCAACACTACTGGCAAACATTCACTCCCAATATTTTTCAATTCACAAGAGTTACAAAATAATAAAATATAATATCTCCCAACTTGAGTGTGGGACTTTTTTTCCCATGAATAATCTAATTTTTAAACCAAACAAAATGACTTTGAATTTGAATTTTATGCCAAAAACAAGTGTATGGAAAGGGGTCACTTTCAAGGTTGCTTAAGGAAGAAAAATCAAGAAATACTTCATTCCTACAAGACCACATCACACCAAAATTTAAAGGAAAAATAAAATAAAAATATTTTTTGGTTGTGCAGGATTGCACTTCACCCTTGATGCTCTTGCATCAATAATATACTTCCTTAGGTCCAATATTATGTGATAATGGCCAAAATGTTTATGTGTCTCCTCTAATAATCCCAATGAGAATAAATGCAAGTTCAAAACCAATGGAGCAAAGGAGGCAAGTAGATGCGAGAAGCTTTGATTTGTTAGTTTTAGGATCAGATTTGCAATAAGTAGAAATACAACAACACACGAACAATAAACACAACAATTTTACCCTGGGAAAACCCTCGAGGGAGAAAAACCCAGCCATAAATATATCACTTATATATTTAATGAAAGAGTAGAAATTTGTTTTACAATTAGGCCACACACTAGGTCGAACAGATGCAATGATTATAGCACCTCTTCTTAGATGCAAAATACAAAATGATAATAATCTCTCCTTATATCGATATGCACTAAGCAATATTATACTCTGCTATAGAAGTACGAACTCCTGATTTCATGTGAATGTCTTGAGAATTATAGTCGATCTCCTTGAAGCAAGTGTTGATCTGTTGTATGAAGATGAACTCCTTTTGAAAGTATGTGAACTTGTTTTGGAATTGAATTGAATGCCAAATGGAGAGGAAGATGCCTTGATTATATACACAAAGAAGTCACTCTTCATGAAGGGTCGGCCACTTACATAGAGAGATGACTTTACAAGAGGTGGCGACCTTTTAATTAAGTCGACTTTTAATAAAATAAATAATATGAATTATTATTTGTGAAATGAGACGTCACATCTCATTTTTCAGGACTCATAAATTATTTATTTAATTATTTTGAATTTTATATAAGGGAGAAAGAGATCTCCGGCTGCTACTTACATCAACACTCCCTCTTAGCTAGGGAGACATCTTTCCAAATATTCATGTCATGGAGTCTCTCAACATGACACCCATAATGGCTACACCCATTTTTGGAAAGCTCAAATGTTCATCATGGAGTCTCTCAACATGATGTCTTCATGGATTTTCTTAACATGATGTCCACCATGGCTACTCCCATGTGTGGAAAGAAACACACGTACAAGTGCCCATCACAGAGTCTCACAATGTGATGTCATCATGGAGTCTCTCAACATGACATCCACCATGGCTACTCCCATGTGTGGAAAAACACAAGTAAAAAGGGTTCATCACAGAGTCTCTCAACGTGATGTCGTCATGGAGTCTCTCAAAATGACGTCTCATCTTAGTCTCAAAGATGAACAAGGGCTCGTACCTCATATTTCTCTGTCTCAAAGAAATATACACTACAAGGGCTTTCACCTCATACTTCTCCATCACAAAGAAATATACACTAACAAGGGCTTTCACCTCATACTTCTCTATCATAGAGAAATATACACTAAAAAGGGCTTTCACCTCATACTTCTTCATCACAGAGAAATATACACTAACAAGGGCTTTCACCTCATACTTCTCCATCATAGAGAAATATACACTAACAAGGGCTTTCACCTCATACTTCTCTATCACAGAGAAATATACATTACAACAGATCTTCATGATGATGTGACTCTTTCTGAAGCTCCAACTACTTGCATCAAGCTCCTGACCTCCTCATCCAAGGTTGCCTCTATTTGTTTTTCAAACTCCCTCTAAATGTTAATTTCTCCTCTTCGAAGAAACTGGTCGCAATGACAATTTGAATAGGTTCTTCCTCTTCAAAATATGTCTCCAATTATGTGCCACCAACTCAGTCCCATAGTATCAAGTTGTGTCTCCATTCTTCAACCTGCATGACTTCATCATAGGATGCATCAAGCTCTTCCTCCCTTGAATGCAATCTCTCATCATCCTTATGCTCCTTGATCTATCCTATAGCATTTTAGAGAGTTTAATAATAATTCATAGAACTAAACTATCCCATAGAGAAATACCAATGCTAGAATCATACATGATTCACTATTCCAATGTTATTGCATGAATTAATAACTACATAAAATTCATTCAAGGTACAAGCATAGAATACTTATCTCTTTATATTGGTACACCAATGAGCTAAACTTGTAGTTGTGTCTCATCTTCACCACCTTCACTTGATCTCGGCCTCAAGGAAAGTGGGAAAATGAATCGATCATTTATCAAAGATTGAAGACTCCATTTAAATCTTGAGATCACATTATGAATCAATGCACCCACACTCATGCGATGAAAGAGTTTAAGTAATAAAAAAGAGTGAAAATAAATCATCACGACTTCCTTCCACACGGCCAAAGAGAATACAACATAGGAGAAATGCCACAAAGTGTTAAGCCACCCTTAATCAATGAATCAGTGAATACCATAGGAGTCATCGCTCCATACATCATCACTGCAACCACATTGAACATTTATTTGTGCATCGAACAGGCATGTGGCTTCAATCATTACTTCCCGACTGAGTTTTTGTTTAACCAAATCTAATCGGATCTTTTCCTAGACCTGCTCTAATACCATGTTAGTTTTAGGATTAGATTTGCAATAAGTAGAAATACAACAACACATGAACAATAAACACAACACTTTTACCCTGGGAAAACCCTCCTCAAGGGAGAAAAACCCAGCCACAAATATATCACTTATATATTTAATGAAAGAGAAAAAATATGTTTTACAATTAGGCCACACACTAGGCCGAACAGATGTAATGATTATAGCACCTCTTCTTAGATGCAAAATACACAATGATAATAATCTCTCCTTGATATTGATCTACACTAAGAAATATTATACTTTGTTGTAGAAGTACAAACTCTTGATGTCATGTGAATGTCTTGAGAATTATAGTCAATCTCCTTGAAGCAAGTGTTGATCTGTTGTATGAAGATGAACTCCTATTGAAAGTATGCGAACTTGTTTTGGAATTGAATCGAATGCCAAATGGAGAGGAAGAAGCCTTGATTATATACACAAAGAAGTGACTCTTCATGAAGGGTCGGCCACTTACATAGAGAGATGACTTTACAAGAGGTGGCGACCTTTTAATTAAGTCGGCTTTTAATAAAATAAATAATATGAATTATTATTTGTGAAATGAGACGTCACATCTCATTAGTCGGCCTCATCAATTGTTTATTTAATTATTTTGAATTTTATATAAGGGAGAAAGAGATCTCCCGCCGCTACTTACATCAACATGATCAGTGGCATGTGATGTTATACCAACTAGTTGAAGTAAAAACATTATCTTTATAATATACCAAGGAGGGCCTATCAAATTAAATGTAGGGTAATCTCTTTAAACAAATACATTGATGGAGGAATTAAAGAAATCAACTTCCCTAGCCTAGAAGATATCTCAAATATCAAAATAGGTGAAAAAAGATCATTTTTGGAGATTTGTACACTACCATCAATTGGAATGAAGAGAACCCAACAAATAAATAAATCTTATGATTATTTTATTATTGTTTGAAAAGGGAGTAAGAATCAAAGAGGAAATTAATTATACATTTAGATTAATGTGGTGAAAAGGGGATAGGTGTAAAACATTAGATAAGAAAACCAATGTGCATCTAGATTATGAACTTCCAATCAATAGACTTCTCAAGAAAATCACCCACATAATTCAAGAAGTCATAAATTTTGTTGTTGTTTTTGAAAACTGCCAATTATACACATTATCAAGAATGGTGATTCTTCTCAATAATTATACTTCTATAATACACATGGGTGAGACCTAATTCTCATCAAATCTGGTAGCCAAAACTAGCAATGCATTGACTGATATATCATTTTCTCATTCTATCCATTCTATCCCAAAGGATTCAAATAGTTTAATTTATATCATGCACAATATTTTTATTGTTGTAGCCTCTTGTTTTTAGCTACATGCATACCTCTAACCTGAGAAATTATAAGATATAAATCCCTTAAAATATTAGGAATTGAATGTCATGTCTTAGAGCTATGTTTTTCCCAACAATAAAACTTCATACTTTATCACATTGTTAGTAAATTGGAATCTTAGAATTTAAACATATTTTCATTTAATGATATGAAAATAAAACTAGCCCCATAAACTTCTTAGAATAATTCCCATAAAAAATACTCCTTTAGTAATTTGGGAGGGTTTTCATTTGTGTGACTCACAAGAGGGTCCACAATGTTTTCTTCTAGATTGTAGTGATCAACAAAATAATCTGATGCAAATTTATCCCATCTCTTGTGACAGATATTCATACCCTCTAACAAAAATCACATGATCTCCCATACATTTTACATCCTTAAACAAAGTATACCAATATAACCATGACAACATCACACTTGTTGTCCCATCTTTGGAGTTGAGGCCTAACATTCCTTCATGAGCCTCTCTTAAAATATATGTTCTTTCATGTAACCTCATCTCTCCCAATAATATATAATTATCCCTCAATTAATATGTAGGGTAGTCACTTCTACATCAATCTATTCCTTTCTTCTTTTGAACTTTCCTCAAGGAATTCCCAAGTTGACAATAATTATGTTATGTTACTCAAATCTTGTGGTATCACATTAACCCCATATAGGTTTGTGCAAGTTAATTCATCTTCAATCAATCCTTAAAATTCACCATTATCAATCCTAAACAAGTAATCAAGACCCTGATTGGATTTATCTGGAAATATCATGATTTTGAACTAAAATTCTTGGAATAGTAATATCTATTGACATATTATCCTTGTATAACTAATATGTTTGTTATATATTTTAATGTGATTTATTTCATCTTCTATTAGTCTTTTACCAATGAGTGTGATGGAGTGTTCTTTACTTTAAAATTATTTGTTCCCTTTATGGGGTTGATTTTTTCTTTCCTTCTCTGAATTTCTCTCTTAATTATTTTGGTAGAGATATTATCACTTCATCTTTTATAATATAGTATTCCATTTTTTATTTGGGTCATAGAATGAGGAGGCCTTTCGAAATTCCTCATCTACTATACTCCAATTTCTTAGCTCTATCCTCTTTTATTGATTGATAGACTATATTTTTATTATGGTTATTAAGATCCAATAGATAAATTGTACCCTTAAACTTTTATCATATTATTTTATGTTGTCCCAATCTCTTATAAACTTTATCAAATGGTTTATGGAGTCAAAATATCTATATTATTTAGGTGTGAGTTATTGGTCTCCTTTGTTAGGTAAGTATTTTGATTTGATAAGTATGATAAATACCTTCCAATTTGAGATGTTGGATTTATGAGTGTACCAACAATGTGTTGTACTACATACCAAGGTGTCATTGAAGGCTTCCCTTCTTAGTACTTATCTTCTAAATATATATTCCATATTTTCTAAATAGCTTAAAAGGACACATACTCTTGAGTAATGAGGTAGTTTAATGTGGGAAATTCCCCTAGTGATGTATTGTACCCTATGAGTGTAATTGTACCCTATGAGTGTGATGTATTGTACCCTTGGTGTTGCAATGTAATGTTCTCTTGTTTGGTGCTAGGCTAATCTATTTTGTTGAATTTCCTAAGAATATATGCCTTCCTAGCTCCTTAAACTCTTATAGATCTTACCTCTAGTTCATTTAGAATCCATGCTTCCATTGTATCCTTAATTTTTGTATTATACTGGCTATTATCTATTTTAATTTCCCCTTTTGAATGTGAATTATCATCTTTTTCTCTCTTATGGATCCTTCCCAAGGATTATAAGCCCTTATAGTCATCTTCCTCATTGATATCCTCTTCTTGTACTCTCTCCATATATGTGCCCCTCATAACTATGCATAATGGAATTTTTACTACTCTATCTTCATGAAATATAAATTCATCCTTCTAGGATTCAAATACTTTATCACAATTAAAAAAACATTCTAGGTTTATCAAGACACTAAACAAATCAAAAGGATCCTTCATTTCTATAACTTCAAAGTCTACCATTTTCTTTATCCCTAACTAATTCATCTCTACATTCCTACAAGTTACTATGAAATTCATAGATGTACCATTAGAAAATGTGATCTTTTAGGGTGTGTCATGAAATACTTTGTTGCATAGATGGTTGTCGTTGTACTAAAAGATCGACCTATTAATGCTCGATACAACCACCAAAGTTAACGAATCTACAGGAGGTGGTTAAGCATATCACGAACCCAAGTGTTGCATTGCACGACACAAGGAGACCAAGGGCGAACACCTTGCAACAATCCCCCTAGTGAAAGCAAGGGGTTTGAACTTGTGACCCAAGCTCTAATACCAATTGTTGCACAAATAGTTTTTGTTGCACCAAAAGATCAACCTGTTAATGCTCGATACAACTGCCAGAGTTAATGAATCCACGGGAGGTAGTTAAGCCATCTCATGAACTTGAGTGTTGTGTTGCACAGCACAAGGAGACTAAGGGCACACACCTTGTAACATAATTTTATTTCCAAAGATCCAAAATTTGTTTGGGTGTGGAACTTAACTTGGTGCCCAAATATACCAATACCATCCTCATCCACCTATCATGAATTCTTAGTTCTATCAAAAAAAGTGTTTGTGCCATTTTATATAGTTTATAGCTTCTCCTTTGACTTTTTTTGTTTTATCAACTTCTTTGCACTTGTTCCAATATTTGGTGAATTGTTTCATTCTTTTGGGATGTTCTCTTCATCTAATAACTATCCAATTCTTTTAATATCAATGCTTAAATTTTACATAAATATGCCTCATGATAGTGTTCTTTTTATTTTTTTCTCTAGTATTCTTTGTAGCCTTTTTTACCACAAGATCATTGATTTTTTTTAGGAAAATCCTTTATATATTCTTCTTAATCATCTACAACTATTTTATATTTTTTAATATTTGTTCTGCCCCTTATTGCTAGAACTACCTTTTTTTTTTTCTTTTTTTTCTATGGATTTTCTTCATAAAATCTCTTTATTTTCAAAGTAATCATTTTTTATTTCTCCTCTTCTATCAATAAAAATTCTCCTTTGTGATCATCATTTTCTATGTCTACTTTCTAGCATATTCAAGAATTTAAGGGGTTTTCTTTAAGTATTCATATAATTACTTTGGCTCATCTCGATGTATTTGGTCTAGATAATTATTCACTCTTAGTAGAAGCTAGGTAACCATTATTGTAATATTGTGTTACCCTTGGAAAACTAAAGTAATATGGGTAGACTCTTTACATAATCCACAAACCTTTTTTCTCTCTTACATACACTCATTTACATAGTGCCCTATCTCACTACATTTATAAAATGTGACTTCCACTCTTCTCCTCTGACCTCAACCTCTATCTCAATTTTATCCTTCTTAAAATCTACTATAGTAGCTTTTTTACCATTATAATAATGTCTATATCTAGTAGAAGCGTGCCATCTATGATTTGAGGTATCATATTTTAAATTGTGTTGATGTTGCATTGGTATTTCCATGTTGGTTGGAAGTATCCATACTCCTGTCTATTGAAAGCTTCATTTTATACTCCTTTAGCTCTTCATTTCTTTATTGAAAGATGTATTATTTCCACATCTATGATTACACCACAGCTCATGTTCCTCTTCATCTATTAGTCATAACAATAGTGAAGGGAATTCATTTGTTTGGTGATTATCCCACTGTTTGCAAAAGGCACAAAGAAATTTTTATCCTCTTGAAAGATTATAAAAAGTTCACCCTTAAATTTTTGGTTGTTTTCTTTCCCTTCATGATAATACATCCATTTCTTAGATTTCCTTTATTTCAGCAATATGTACACATAATTTTATTTATTTTGATAGGTGTCACATCTTGATTGTTATCTTTTTATCACATGGATTTGCACCCTTTCCAACTACTTGACTCAGCTATGTAGTGAAAAATGGGAAGACCTCTCAAAGTGTGGGCTTTGATAGTTAGAGGTCAACCTCCAGAAACGGTTGGTTCCATGGTACTTCACCTAATTTAACTTTTGCTACTATTGTTTCTTGAGAAAAGAAATAGAAAGTGACGTGAAATAGAATTTAAACACTAATAGGGTGATGCACCAAACTATTTTGAGAACCTATAATGTTACTGTAGACACAGAAAATGTACCGACACACTTGATCCTGATTACTAACACCGCTTCATCCTGAATCATCATCTTTGCTAGTCATTTAATCAAATAATCCTTATTTGATTAAATTCATCATGTTTCATCCCTTAATTAAGTAAATCAACTTTATCTAATTAAGTCATCATCTCCTGTTAATTGAATAAATCAATGTTATTTAATTAACCCTCTAGTCTCTATTTAATTAAATAATCCATTTTATTTAATTAAATTTCTAAAGTCATTCTATTAAATTAAATCAATATTTATTTAATTTAATCTAACATCAACCCTCTTTAATTAAATAAATCAAAAAATTTATTTAATTAAGTCTAAAATCATATTCCTCTCAACTTTGATTTAAATGAATCCAAAAATATAAATCAAATTGCCACATCAACTAATCTCCTTTCAATTTAATCAAATCTTGATTAAATTAATCTTAATCCCCTAAACGCTCTAGATTTTGCCACTTGCTCAATAAATCATTTCTTTTGATTTAATAAATCTACTAATTACTTTCAACATGACATCAAAATGGCACTAATTCCCCCATGGGATTGAGGATTTACATGCTTTTAATAGGATTTAATAGCTCTTCTTGTTTTGTTCTTCATTTCTTTCCTATTTTGTACATTGTGAATGAATTACATGGGGAATATTAGTTCTAACTTGCACATGGATCTAACATTGTGTGTGTTTGCTATGTTTGTGCAGGTCTAGGATTGGGGTTCACAGTTACTTAACACATTTTTTTTCAAATGAACAAGTTGTTTCATGCACAACTTGGGTTTTGACATGCTTATACATTAGTTTTTCGTAGGAAAGTTGAAGTTCTCTCAATCCTAAAAGGAAAAATTTAGGTTCTTTCATAGTTAGAAGTTGTTCAAACTAGTGACATAACTTATAACTTGCATAAAGTATGTATATCTTTACATTAAGGTGCTGAAGGAAATGAGACATGCATTGAGAATTTGCATATAATCATTAAAAAATATCAATAATTCATGTTTGCACAAAAAATATAGATTAGAGAAGGAAAAATAATTGTTTTATAGAGTAGAAAAAGTGATACTAGATCCAACTAGATTAAATAGGATTAACTTCTTTTCACTTTGAACCAAATAGGGTTTTATGATTAGATTGCTACCACAAGGGAGAGCCAATCTCTTAGGGTTTATATTCTCTTGAGTTGTAGAGATGAAAAAATTTATATGTTTTAACAAGACTATTTGATGTATACCTTAGATCTGAAAATATAATTTATCACACAGACAAAAATAGAAACTAACAAAACAAACCCATATCTAAAAATGGTGACAGAGAGGAACTTATGACTAAAAGTTGGGCTTGAATTCTAGGGATAGGGGTATGGGTGTCCTAGACCAAAGAAGTTGACTTTTTATAATCATCAATTTTACAAATGTTGTGTTATAATCTGCATTGTGTTTCTTGTGAGTATTTGTTGACAAAACCTTCAGATCTGACCTGTACACTTGAAAAGAGGAGGAAAGATTGTGTTGTATAGGGGATTTCCTAATTCAAACCCCATTTTGGTGTTTCCAACTCCACATACAACTAATTATGATGATCAAGAGGGCATGCCCTAGGTCGGGCAGAGGCCATAACAATAATTGACTGAAAATCAAAATGATAAATGGATAATATTACCTTGGTATGAAATCCTTGTCAAAGAGATGTACACACCACAAGTTTCCACAAAATTTGATTCATGGATTCTTGGATTGCTTGATAGACCTGCAAGAGGTTAGTCCAAAACATGATAGATTGTTGTAGAGAATAACTTCATACATCTTTCACAATAATTGCATCATAATTATTTCTTGTTCATAATTGCCTTCTTGTTTCTTCTTAATATGTTGCAAGAATGATCTTGATTGATGAATGTGTTGTAATAATGTTGTTGATTATGCCCTTGAATTTTCTTTGATTGCTCGTAGGATGCTCAATTATAATTCTAAAATTGTTAGGATTTCAAATGGTGAAAAGGACTTGTATTTATATGCATTTCTTTATTTCCCGTAAAATTAATTAGCAAAAGTTTAAAAATGAAATTGGATTTTTAAATGTTAAAATGATGACAGTAACATATTTTTTATTGGACCAAAATAGGCTAGACAAGGGCGCTAGCGCCCTAGTCCAAACCTATTTTGGGGCTTCTTGTGTCATTAAATAATTATTAAATAATATTCCCAATTTAATTATGGTTTCCCAAAGATGACCATAAAACAGGTAACTTAAGAGCACAATTGGATCTAGGCACATGGGGGAGCTAAACCTAGTGTGAAATTGTCAAGGAGATTACAAACTACTATACAATCTTGATAATTGAGTTTCTTTGAGTTAAAATATTGTTCATGCTTAGAAATAACCTTCAAAAGTTACAATACATATTCAAGAAAGTCAAAACTGGTAAAAATATGTCCCTATGCCTCCATTTATGTTGTCTGACATCTTGCTAAACATTAGGAACATGTTTTTTTGCAAATGAATGACATGTGTTTGCTTCAGTTGGCTAATTCAAACCTCTTGTGCACCTAGCTAACTTTATCCTTATTTTTAAGTCCTTGAAATATTGATTGTAGGTGGTTGAATTAAGAAAAATTATTGCTTTGACCTTATCCATCTATCAAAAGCTCCTTAAACAACTCCCAGATGCTTGGATATATCTCAAACTGGTTCAAACTACCATATATTCTCTTAATCTATTATACATCTCATCAAACTTCTCCTAGATATCCTCAACTACTCATTACTCCTCCAACTATCATAATTTACCTCAAACATGTTTATAGGGAATGTGGATAAGAGTTTGAAATGGTTAAATGCCCTAGGAGGGCATAGGAGATATTTCAAGACAAGTAATTGCCACATGTGTCATTTTATAAAACCCCCTCCATCACTGTCATTTGTAGAGTCTTCAAGAACTATCATGTCCTAATATTCCCTTATACTTTATTATCCATCTCCATAATTCTCTATTGTCATTCATCTTATCGTGATCTTTCTTGTCAAGAGTCAATATGGTATAATAAGGTGTTATTATGATCGTACTTACAATGTAGAATAAATATCATGCACTTGATTAACGCTATGATTCTATTCATTTGACTGTCATATGAATCATCTTTCATGTACAGACCTATAGAACAATATGTAGACAATTATAGAGTTATCTTCCTTGAATACACTTTTGCAAGACTGAGATCTTCACCTTTTATTTCACCCTCCAATCACTCCAACCACCTTTAGACTATCATCAAGGGGTTTCTTTGTGCATTTTCATGTAGGTCATCATCATAATTGTGCTCTCCTAATGAGGGTTATTGTTAAAGTATTATGTCCATGGTATTCTTATGTTCTCCTTGTGTGTTACCTTTTTCATGATTACTACTTGATGGGCATTGTCATTTCATCTTGTTATTGTTATTATTATTATTTTCATGACTTTATTGCCCTATGTTGTATGAAGATTGTGCTCTAATCTTGGAAAAGGCCCCTAGTTCTAGGGAAAAGATGTATTTCTAGTTAAACCATGGCTTCCCACATTTAACCCACTAACAAAATATTTTGTTGTCAAGCATGTTTGGGTGCAACTACCCTACCTTCACTATAATTATAGGTTGACTTGTGTTGCTAGTATTTTGGATAACCTATTGGACACAATCATCCAATCTTTGAATGCATCACCTATTTCATTGGATAATTGAGAATGAAACTGATACAATGGGTTGGACTCTAGTTAACAATAGAAAAGTTGTAACTAAGAGAGTCTTTAGGCCATATGGTTCTCCATTCTCATAGGAAAAATGGTCAAGCTTGATTTTTTCAGGCATATTTTGTTGTGGATTCTTTGACTACTAACTCTTTTTGGAACAGTTTCTACAATGTCCCTCTTGGACGAGCAAGAGAAAATGAGAGGGAAAAATAATATTTTATCATTTTGATTTTTGGCGCCCTAGGGAAGGAGGTTAAAAACATTTTAAATTTGAATTTTGGTGCCTAAGTTATTTCAATATTTTATTTGGGGCTAGGTGACCCCTTTGGGAGTTATAAGGAGAGAAAAAAATAATTTTAAAAATAAAAAATAATATAAAACTGAGTTGGGGTTTGGCACCGAATTAAGGGGATAAAAAATTAAATAAAAAGAAAAATTAAAATGGAAAAAGTGGCACCCAAATTGGGCCAACCTATTTGGAGAAATGAGTGATTGCTACATAAAATAAGTCATTTGGAGGTTTTCATATCATGGGAATTATTCTACTTTTTTTAGATTAGCAATTATTGTAGCTATTCCAAGGACGAAAACCCTTGTGAATAATAGAGTTGGACAAAAATCTAGCTCTTCAAGGAGGACCTCATGATGGAGGTTCACTTGTTCTTCAATGGAGTTTTATGCTAGATGTTCGTTCTTATATTTTCATATCATCCTAGATGACTTGAGGAGGGAAAATTTGGTGTTGTATTGACCTAGGGTTTCACCTTAGAGAGGAGCACTTTGCTTGGGAAGGGAAAAATTGGCAAGTTTGTAGGTTGTTGACAAGTTTTCAAGGGTTTCAGATCAGCAAGCCAACACACCCTTGTGGTAGGTTTTGAATACATTTCTATTATATAATTTCATTCATCATTGCATTTTTGTGAGCTAGAGCAAGTTCACCCAGCTACGGTTAGTTTAGGTCATCATTCATTTCATGTTTTGGCATTTAAGTGGGGTTTTTTCATATCAGCAAACTATTGTACATTGTTGGGCATGTTTGGAGCCCATTTTTGTGGTGAACTTGCATAAGTAATAGGTCTGATTTTGTAGCAGCAACAGTAAATAAACTTGTAATCAAAATTTGCATGTTTTGGATGGACAAATTGGTGCTATATATTACTGGTTACATTCATACTTAATGTTAGATGTATTCATCATATTCTTTGAAGCAATTGGATGATTTTATGTTGTTCATGCATGTTTCATCTCAGAAATTTAATATTAGCAACTAGGATTTTTAGCAGAAATTTTTAAGTGCAAAAATTAGGGTAGAAGTTTGTATTTCAAAAATAAAAAAATTCATCAGTATCCTAGTTGGGATATTTCAGTGGTATCAGAGCTTGGATCCTTTCAGCCTAGAGGGTTAGATTGTATGATGCAGTTGGAATCATGGGTTTCAAAGTTGATGATATAATGGTTTCTCATAAAAGGTACCTTGCACTTCCACAAGAGGTTAGAAATAATCTCTCCTTCAATTGTTACATGGAGTATTGGAGGTACAATAGCAAGAAAAAGAGAAAATCAAAGAAGCATGAGTAGCCAAGTGTTAAGGACATCTTGAATAATCTCCATCCATAATTTATGATGTCACAACAGAGATTAGCTTGTAGCTTGCAGCAATATGGAGATTCCATATCGAGACAATCTAGGCTCTATAGCAACTTATCCACATCTGAAATATCCAAAAATCTCTATGAGGAGTTTAAAAAGGGTTCTAAATCAGAGATCATTGATTAACCTATAGGTGAACAAGGTTCTATAACAACGATTGAAGAAGAGCATGTTGAAAATGTCCAAGTGATAAAACAAGAATCGCTTTCTTGTAATCAGCCACATGAAGATATGGGTACTACTAATGACCCGTCTCTTGCGCATAGCATCACCCCGTTATCTCTACATCATGGTGGCAAGGAATGTGATGAGAAAAATGACTTGGGTATATTAGATCATAGTCCTTTTGCATGGCATGATAGAGAAGTTTGATTTAGGGTTGAGAAAGATGATGTGGAATAATGTGTGGAAAAGAACATTATTTTCAAGGAGCTGACTTGTTATGATGTGCCTCTAGCTTCAAAACAAAAATTAGATGAAGAAGATGTCAAATCAGTAAAATAGTCACCTATGTGGTGGTTTTCACATGAAGATGTTGTTGAACACCCGAAATACTGAGAGGGGGGTGAATAAGTAATCTTTTAAACCATTTAAACATTTAAATATCCAATGCTCATTACTTAATTGTAGTAATGAAGAAAAGCATGAAAACATTCGACAACATCATACAACACATGAACACTAGGATTTTTACATGGAAAACCCAAAATGGGAAAAACCACAATGAGGATTAGCTCACAATATATTATAATCAGTTATAGTATATTATAGAAGTGCTCACTATCCAAGTGGACTCACTACCCATTCAGGAATAGAAGAGATAGAAGATATTGTGGCTCACGACCAGATTTGAATTGTTACAATTGCATCTAACTCATGCATAAAATGCAGTTCCAATGAAGCTCAAAATATAGACTCAAAACTCTTCATACTGATATGAATCAACACTTTGTTATGCTTTGCATTCGCACTAAATTCACAATGCTCTAATAATATTTGCTCACACACTTACTTTTTGTCTATTGTGATTGTTGTTTACACCTTCAAAAAAATCTTATGTTTATATCCAAATCATTTGTAAACACTTAGAAAATCAATTAGGTTGGCCTAATTATATGTACCATTCAAAATATACAAAATATGACTTGTCAGCTCAAATTCAAAATCTGTCGTTATTGCGCCATAAACCAAGACTTGTAATATATCAAGTAGATCAGAATGGGCCTATAATAACTCCCACATAACTCCACAATACTTAATGAAGCTTCACATACCTTCAAACCTATTAGGTAGGCACCGCACAAAACCTAATTTTAAAATTTTCCAATTGTACATCCACATTCCGACACGCAGATCTCCAAAAACCATGCAAACTAGAATGCACACTCTATTGACATCTGTTGACATTTCCTCAAATTCACAAAGCCAAAATACAATCTATGAAGAAGTGCGGATTCTCCAAGTCATATGCACAGAACTAGAAAACACTTGTAACTGTCAAGCTGAACTTCTATTACTCATAAATTTCACACCAAGAGCCAAAATGAGATGAGACTTTGGAATTAGTTACTTCTACCGACCAAAAAAATTATACTAGAACCACAGAGAAAAGCATTGAACAATGGACCAATGTGGACCCAAAAATTGGATGCTCTAAACACAGAATCACTGATAGTAACACTTAGTCAATTTCCATCACAATTGTCTTCATGAGATCAAACCTTCTTACAAATTTTCCTTACACAAACATCCTAAAACATGTCTGAGCCACCCAAACTGATCTGCATAATGATCTTCTTACAAGGGTACAATGTTGACATCAATGAAAATACTACAATGCATAGCAGTATACCTTGTGCTTATCCCACATGCTCATATTGCCAACAACAACATCAATGACAAACTCTTCATTCTTCCAACAATCTCCCCCTTTGTCATTGATGGAAACATGCCTAAACAACTCCAAAATTACTCTCCCCATTGGACATCAAAGGAAAAGGTGCATACAGTAATATTCTTTACATGTATCGGATCTCCCCTTCACAAACATATTCATATATACAAACTAAAAATTTGAACTAATTCCTAAGAATGTTATGCATCAAAAAACTTGTATTAAAAAATATGTTACACCATGTACATATGTATAGAGAATCTGAAATTGAAAATGAAAAGTTATAAATAATAAAGAAATTTTGTCAACCAGAGGAAGTTGACCCTTGGAGCTTCTGCAGATGTGTCTGCCATACTTGTTTTCCCTCTTCCCAAATATTCTTGGTCATCCCAAGCATTCTACACTAGGTTTCTAGCTCCATCATTATTTCTTCTCCTTCTTTTGGAGTGTTGGGTACTAGATTGATCTTTGTAGCTTTGTTAGCACTCAATAGGGCACTTGAAATAGCTATGAATTTTGAATTTACCAAGTCCTTGAGATCTCCAAACTGCATAATGGTTTTCTCTTTTTGAGCCTACAGTTGGAAGAATCTCTCATGCAAATCCTCTATTGATGTCCTTGTATTTCCAATCAAGTCATGTGTCAGAACATAGGTATTGGAAGCATTATTGATATGGGACTCAATAGAGCCCATCTCATTCTTTATGCTTTGTGTGGCTCTAAGCCACTTCATACAATACTGAAATAGGGCCTTTGCTTCATCCACACAATCTTGTGCACCCTTGAGGTTTTCTTGAAACTTATTGTGTGCAAGGGCACACTTCTCAATTATCTCCATCATCTTCTTGTCATTTATCTTCTTTTCAACCTCATTTTTAATTTGTCCTTTAAGACCAGTAGCATACTCTTTGAAAGAATCAATTATCAAATTCAAATTTTCTATACCAAAGAGTGAGTTGTCAATGCTTGCACTAGGTATGGTCTCCTAAAGATTATTTACCACTTCATCCATTAGTTATCCACTCTTCTTATGAGTCTCTATTATCTCCTTCTAAGTAGATGCATGGAATACATCTCCCAACTAAAGCTTGTGGAGGGGGAAAATCTTATCAAGGTCCGCATTCTCCTATTGCATAGGTGATTATAGCAGTTGGGTTGATACAATAGGATGGAATTCGAGTTGCATGCTTAGTAAGTTCTTCAAAGAATCTCTAGAGGTGTGGAAGGATTCACCAATAGCCTTCACACTCTCTATAGTCTTTTCCTTCAACTCCTTTTCCTTCGTGCCAAATATCACTTATGTCTCTACTTTTGTCTTTACATCTTTGGATGTATCTTCATTATTTTCCTCATCATCCTTCTCATAATTTTCTCGGTCATCTTTCTTCTCTACATCATCACTCTCCTTTTCACCATCCTTATTTGCATTATCTTCAACAACAGACTAATTTATGTTATCCAAAAGAGTAATTATCTCTAGTTTTCCTTGTATATTCTCAGCATTCTCTTCAGATACTGGATGAGGAGTAGAAGTATCCTCCTTTCTTGCATGTTCACTGGTAGCAATCTCTTCCTCAACATTCTTTTATGTTTCTTCACCTTCCTTTTCCATTTCTGAAAGAACATTATCCTGAGCATATCCTTCATCTATTACATGTTCATGTTGAGCATCAATACTCTATGTTTTTTCTCATGTATTGACTTCTGGAGTAGGATCTTCTTTGCTTTCAGGATTCATTCCATACCTTTGTGCTAGATCTGTTATCTTATCCATTGTCTCCTTCCAGAGCCTTTTAATCTCATTTTTGTCTCTTTCCATAAGGGTAGTCACCCTTTGCTTTTTCTTGAATTCTTTGCTATATAATTTAGCCAATGTGGCTTTATTTTTCTCTGAGAGAGGGGCACCAATCTTCTCTAATGCATAGGTTTTCATTGCCTCTTCTTCTATTGCTTCTTTCCCTATCTCCATCAATACATTTCATAGCTCCACGGGAATTTGGCTTTCAATTTTCTTCATGTCAACTTCTAAAACAACAATATACTTAATGATAGCTTCTACAATAGAGTCCTTATCCACCTCATATGTTTCATTATACAGGGTTGCAGTTTCTGCTAACATTTCGTACTATAAAATGTCATTAAACAGTGCATCTAACTTCATGGGAGTATGTGTTCTTATCAGAGGTGTTAGCTTTTTCTTTTTCTTTTCATTTGGATTCTTCTTCTTACTAGCTTGTTCCTTCTTTTCTCTCACTTCTATCCTAAAGCCTTCCTTTTCTTTTTCAACCTCAACTTCTTCATCAGTATCGACAACATCAACTTTTTTTTTCTTTGAACTTGCTTCACTTTGTGAAGCTTCACCTTTTCTTTTTCATACCAATTCAGGTCCTTCTTCTTCCTCTTCAACATTTACACTTATGTCTTTCTCTCAAACTGTTTCTATTTTGATCTCTTCTTGGTAGGGCCTGTTGGTGGTGTTACTAGAGTAGCCTTCTTCTTCTCAAGCCTTGTTCTCTGCAAAAATAGAGAGGAATTCTCCTTCATCGGAGGACTTTCAATTGTTTTTCTCTTCTCTCATGTAGGGGGCTTAGTCTCATAGGACTTTTGAATAGTAGGAGAGGTGGTAGTTCTACCAGATCTTCTTGTGCTTGCAGATTCTCCCGCAGCACTGGATTCAGCCTTAGCCTTTCAATCTGCTCCTTGGAGAGGCCCATAACCTCCACAATTGTAGAAGTCATCTTCTCCATAGTTTTCTTAATATGTGATTGTCTTTGTTCTTGGTGTACTTTCAAATATTTCTCCTCATATGTGGCATACCTCTCTTCTAAGGTATCCTTTGGTTTGCTAAGCATGTAGTCCACATATACAATAATTTCCTGCTCAATAATCTCATATCCCTTCTTTGAGATCTATAGTGTTCTTGGTTCTACTTTTTGTATGATGCATGTTACATTGGTGGTTGTAGTTGTACCAAAATATCGACTTCTTAATGTCCGATACAACTACCATATTTATACAAGATCCATAGAAGGCAGTTAAGCCATGTCACGAACCCAAGCATTATGTTGCACAAGGAAGACCAAGAGACACACCATCTTGCAACAAGCCCCCCCAGTGCAAGCAAGGGCTCCAAACTTGTGACCTCAGCTCTCATACCAATTGTTACATTGGTGGTTGTCATTGCACCAAAAGATCGACTTGTTAATGCCTGATACAATTGCCAAATTTTACAAGATCCACAGGAGGCAGTTAGGCCATGTCACGAACCCAAGCATTGCACTGCACAAGGAAGACCAAGGGACACACCATCTTGCAACAATGCACTCATCTATTGTTACCAAGAATGTAATATCATTCTTGTACTTCACCATTTTCTTAGGGGTTCTTTCTCTTTCATACATCCTCTTCTGCAATACTACAAAGAAAGCCACAAGAGCCTCATCTTGTGCCTTTGCATCACCAAGACCTCTCAAAAATTCTCTAATCTGATGAGCACCAGGTCTACTTTTCAACCATACTATGCTTTTAGTTCTAGGGAGTTTTCTCAAGAAATAGAAAAGTAAGCATACAATAAAAGTACCCTACTTGAATGGATATTTCTTCTCCTTTGTCTATTTCAAATTCTCTATTAACTATTGTCTCAACAATTCACATAGATCATAATCAGCTCCTTTTTCCACCATTTCATAGGCAACATTGATGGAAGTGGAAGATATAGAGTTTTCTTTGTTTGTAAAGTAAATCTTGTAACCTATCATCATAGCTACACACTTCACACCTGGATTTCTTATGTCTTTTATTGTTAAATCCCCTTTGTTTAACTTAGCACTTGTTAATTCTGTGACCACTTCATTTTTCACAAATTTGAGTACCGAAATGGGTCTAGTGGAGCATAAACCTATAACTTCTCTAATAACATCCTTTGTGATCAACCCAGGCATGTCAGTCTAGACAAATCTATCATGAATTCTGTTCAATACAATTCTAACCCATTTATCATCAAAAAAAATTGGAAACCCTTGCCACACATCAAGTTTCTTCGCAACTAGGTTTTAATATTCCAATTTCAAGGCAAAGTTATCTCCAATAATTTCATTCATCCATACATCTCCTAGCTTATAATGATCATGCTCCTCTAACTTGTTATGAATATAAATCCTTATATGGACTCTATATGTAAAACACCATAGGGAACACTCAAAAATGCACCTATCAAATCAACCTCCATGGATTTAATGGGATGTTTCTTAAACTTAGGTTGTGGCTTATTAGTAACGTCAATTACCCTCGATCTTGTCATTGTAAATGATTCTAAAATGCTTTCAAAAGAGTTCTCTGAGAAACTAGGGCAAAACAAAGACCGTAAATACCTTTTGCTTTATTGTTTGGACTAGGGTTTGTGCGCACCAGATCTCAATCATCTTGATCACTCCAAATCGCTTCCTTACAACTCTGCTTCTTCTCAAATGCTTGTTGTAAACAAAATTGGTTAAGTAAAATCACTTATAGCCTTTTTGAAACTAACCTAATTTCTCATTGAATGTTTCAAACAATAAAGCTGCAAAACCCTGACTATAAGCATAGTCAACTTCAAATGCTCTACAAACTTCTACATGATGATATTTTCTACTTTGGAATTTTCTCCAAAATATCAAACATATTGACCTAACCGCATATCCTCGTAATGAAGCATCAACACCATTTTATTTGGCAAGGGACGAAATATTTCCATTAAAGCTCCCCCTGAGCCAATGCTCTCAACTTAGTTTCTAGAGGAAACATCTGCACCGGATGTCGGTACAGACTCATCCTTAACCTCGATCTCTTATTTTTCTAAATTTTGTCCATCTCCTTTGTTTCTGTCATATCAATCTTTTGTATTAGATCATTCTTCACTGGATTATCCTTCTTCATATTTTTGCTTCTACAAAACTTAGAAATGTGTCCAAACCTATTGCAATTGTAGCATACGACATTCTTTTGAGCTAACTTGCTTCCATTCACTCTAAATCTACATTGGTTAGCTTTATGCCCAAATTCATTACATGTATAACAATAGCCATTGAAAGATTGAACCATTCTACTATTGTTATAGCCACTCATCCTTTGACTTATGCATTCACTAGCTCTATAACCAAATCTCTTGTATGTAAATTATTGACCGGAAAAAGGTGGAACACTCTGATTCATTTTGCTTCTAAATTCCATAGCTTTATGTCCAAATCTATTGCAAGAATAACATAAACCATTAAAAGATGGGTACCCTTGTGCATTTGGTTGTCTAGCCGATGGTCTTCTAGCTACATTCCTTTGATTATGGATTTGCTTGTTGATGAAAGCCAATTATGTCTCATTTTATGCAACATTTCAGCCTTTTTCATATGCCTTCATAACCATTCCCACATTCCATTTTCATCTCATTTTACAATTTTATGTTGCTTACGATTTAATATATATAAGTGATATTTAATATAGCTTTTGGATAAAAATATGGAAAATAATTATTGGTTGTCTTTACTAATAAATGTTGTTATTTCAAGCTTGGACGACATAGCATGCAACATTCAAAGGTGGCAATAGTTCAGTTTCATATGATGACTACGTGAATCACTTTGTTTCCTTTTGTGGGCTACCATTTATGCCACTCTATCTCCACATCACATCACTTTTGTCCTTTCAGTTTGTGCAGCTAGAGAAATTGTTTATTTATGAGCAACTGCTTTGTCTCTTTCTAGCACTCATTCATCACCAACTCAACATTCAAATACTCCATGTGGATGAGGAAGAACCCATAACAAGGAGGTGGTTGCATAGTTGTTGGAGGAGAAAACCAAAATCCGCATTCTTCTACAATAACTGATGGTTCTAATCACGTGGGAGAATAATATGGAGGATGCGCTTTCTTGAGGAAACCAAAAATATTAGTTTATGGAAGAGGAAACAATTGTTAGTTGTGTAGGAAACATAAAATCTCATGTTCTTTGTTCATTGTTACAACAAACCCATTTTTCATTTATAGCTAGTAGTCAAGGTTGTATTTATTATTATATATTTTGTGGGCTATGTGCCAAAACAAAGAATGTATTCTTGTATGCAATTGTTCAAGGTTGTGTATATATAAGCAGCATAACGCAGACTTGGGAAAAGGAATGTAAGAAACCAATATTATTTCCAATAAAATATTGCCAGAGCTTATTTTAGAAATTTTGTAAGTTCATCTTCAAATTGTTCGCTGGGAGGAAGGGCGCCCCCTCTATAGCTACCAACTGAGTGTAAATACTTTATTCTTCTGCAAGGTGTGTGTGATTATTCGGTTAAGCATTATTATGGATTGATCTTTTTTATGCTATAATTTTGTAATTGATATCTGTGTAAGTTATCTATTAATTCAGATTGAACTAGATGTTATAATTTATGTGTAAATTAAGTATGTTGTTGATTTGAGTTTAATTCCTTCACTTTGGATTTTATGAATTTGGTAGTCTATGTTAAGTTTTTGTTTTAGAGTTTTTCATGTGTGCAGATCCTGTCGTTGGTTTGATTATAGATGGTATGAATGATAGAGCAAACACTTTTGATTAAACTATGTATGCTGTTTTGAAACAATGTTTCAAACCAAAATGAATGATTCATCATAGTAAGAGGATAATGAAAAATATTGATTTTGATTGATTGAAAACTAAATTATTAATAACTAATTAACTAAAAAAAGCCAAACTCATTATAATACTACTATGGCAATAACAAGTACTAATAAAATAAAATAATTATTATATTTTTATTTATCATTTTATACATATAATCTTACTATACTAATATAGAATAATATTTTATTATTTTTCCAAACTTTTCTTGCAACTCTTCGTATGTGTGGAACGAGGAGAATTAATACTTTTTGCAATTTCTATTGACTGCACTGTGGTTTGTGAACATTAATTTGCAGCTTGGAACTTCTAGTAAAGACGGTGGTGAAAAAGTGACAGTTCCTGTCACCGGAATTATTTCAATTTTCAATAGTTTTCTTTTTCATAGGCTGCATTCATAACCACTCATCTCACAACTCTCAACCCTTGTGCAGATTGCCACGATACCTTTCATTAGTTTACAATCCTCAGATTGACACTTAGACCAAGCTAAAATATTTCTTATCTTTTACCCTAGTTTTGGCCTATCATTTTGGGACTGTTGTCGAGGAAAGGTGTCAAAGGACGGTTAGTTTAGTGAGATGAGTTAGGAACAATGCATTAGGATGAAAGTTCATGCATCTGTTGACCATGCTCGGGTGATTACTCCTAATTTGCGTTGCTTAAATCATATAGATGCATGGTTTGATTTTGTAGGTAGATCTTAGTAGATACAATCATTTATATATATTCACACAAGTTTTTGTGAGTTAATTGATAGAAAGAAGTAATTTTGAAGAAATAATATAAAAACAATAAAAATGTTGCATTTTCAAGGCAAATCAAACACATCACTTTTCAAGGAAAAATGCTTCAAAAATGAAGAATCTGAAGGTCGTGCAAGAAGAAATTACACAAGGGGCACTGCCCCTTGACCTCGCAAGGGGCGCTGCCCCTTAACCTCGCTAGAGGCTGCCACTCCCAAACCCCCGCTTTCAAATTTAAAAGCAAAAGAAGAAATTGGTGGGGGAATTGCACTGACACAAAGTGATATTTTTATACCTCCTCTACCTAATGAATGCAACTTAGATAATCTTGATCTTCCAATACCATTGTCACAAACATCTACAAATTTTATTTCCATAGTTGAGCAAGAACAAATAATTGACGAATTTTTAGGACAGTGGATTTTTGGAAATGAAGATTTGACCATTTGTCATTTTGATTGTTGCAAGGAAGATGCTAAGTGCACATGCCAAGTTGTTCAAGAGGACATGGTGAAGGAGACAAATGTTATAAGTGAGCCTCAACACGACAAAGATGGAAATGAACATGTCTTCTTTGTAACTCAAGGACAACTACACGTCGAATCATGGAGATCAAGGTATTCTTAATGGTTTTAAAACGTCTTATAATTCTATTGGATTTTAAAGGAAATATGTTTCTTCACAAAATGCTTCTCCTAACATTTATGGTGAATGGGAACAATATCCATCTTACCAAAAATGTCATAATGAATGCTCACAACAACCATCATATCCATCTTATATATTACCATCTCCATAATATCCATCCTATCTACTACCACCTACTCTATATCCAAAACAAATTTTACCATTTTCATTATTCCATTCATATCAGCCCACCATCCACTTTAACATATCCCCCAAGGGCAACTACAATGCATAATAAAACATTACATAATAAGGTGGTTCAAACTGCATATAATAATGAGATTTTAATGATTCCTTTACATTTTGTTAATATGCTTGAAATTGGTGAATCACAATTCAAAACAACCTAAGGATGTGATTTTGGTATAAATGAGTTTGAAGAACAATATGATCAATTAAAAGGTAATCAATTTAGTTCTTATCTACTTAACAAATCACAACATTTAGAAGGCGTTCACACACATAAAGAAATATCTCAATATGAGTCTAATTTTACCATTGAACTCATAAATGTGTGTTGAAATTAATCATACAATAAGGAAAGGTGAACTATATGCCTTAATGATTCAAGAGTTGTGTGAAATACATAATAACATCCTACAAGATCTATCATTTATAAATGTTTTTTATACTTAAACATCTAGATCTTTGGAGACCTATGGTCAAAATATGTATCCCACACACACTTATTGACTTAGGTCCACCAATGATTAATTAATTAAGCACAAATAGATGGGTTTGAATGTATTAATGACCATACCGAACATGCTACAAAGGATGATTTTCATTGAAAAAGGTATTATTAAATGTCATTGTCTTTCTTGAACCTTTGGATTATCCTAATACCCTTATGATTTTATAGTATGAAATTAAGTTGGGAGGGAAGGGGGGAAATTTGGGGCCGGATCCATTGAATTTTTCAAAATATTTGGGTGATTTCTAATAAAGCCTTTCTTGATTGTTTCTTTGGTGCTTCTAATAAAACCACATATGTGAGCTTTGGACCAACTCAAGGTAAGCATTCTTGTGTTAATTGGTATTGATATTGTGTCTACATAAGCATTCATTATAATAATATTTATCCTTTTTATTATCATCAAAGTATTTATTCAATATAATAATAGCTCTACCATTCATTTTCTAATAAATACATCAAATCTAATTGTGGAGATATCAAACGGATCAAATTGTATTACTATACTTGATATGCTTGGTCTTGAGAATATGGTTACAAGTTGTCATGGTTATCCAACACTTTTTGCACCAATACCAGTTGATGATGCTTCTCTACATGTGCATCCAAAAACACATTTTGTGACCTTGATTAGTTGTATGGGGAAACTCAAGTTTCTTTTGTGTTTCTCTCTCGGACATCACAAGAGGATTAGTGGGAAAAGTGTTCAACATTCATGGATAAAAGTTCTATTTTTCACCCTCATTGATACCAAAGCATCTGGAAGACAATATGCAACTTGGTCTATGAGATCCATGACTCTTGTAGTACTATGTTCTTGAGCTACACAACTAGAAACAACTTGAAGACATAATCAAGGAGCTTGAATATAGTCTAATGTGGATCATCACACTCTAAGATGAGTATCCACCTACCTAAACTTGTGTGGACACATTTGACAAGTTGAGAGACTACAATTGGTCTTTCATTATGCAACCTTGTCTTTGGTAAGGAAGTTATGCTATTTACAGTTACTACATTTCATACAAATTTGGAAATAGTTATGGATATCTCTCATGCTTAAAAAGAAAGGATAGCATAGCTTCATGAGATGTTGATATGATTTGTCTCAAATTGGTCATCACAAAGTAGCATGTCTTTCAAAGATTGCAGCCATTGTGGGTAATTATTTCAACCAAGTGAGTAGGCATGGATTCCAAAGTTCTCCAATCACCTTCCAGATATAGTGGGATGAGCTAAATGAGGTCAAGATTATTTGTAGCAGTGGTTCTATGTTCCAGATTATGCTCAAGCTATTATTGGTCATCCTTTCAAGCATTGCAAGCAATTCATAGTTACTTTTATTGAAGGAATTTAGATGGAACTCTAGGATTTGGATGGTATCATTTTTCCATCCATATGGGAGTTTCATTTTATTTGGTCATTATATGTAGTTTAAAAAATGAGAAAAAATGAAAAAATGAAAAAAGAAATATATTCTAACAATGAAAACCTCCAAGAAGATGAAGTGGAAGTGGAAGATGGGCGAGAATGGGTGCGGCATTTGTAGTTTGAAATCTGCAGATGGAGAAGATGATGATGGGGACAGTGATGATTTTGTTGGGACGGTTTGGGTGGTTGTGTTGCACTCTCTTCTTAGTTGTGGATGTGGTTATTGTTTTGGGCGATTGCATTCTCTAGGGCTTCCTTTTGGTGGTCTCCTCTATTTGGTTCTTGGGGGGGGCTCGGGTCTTTCTCTTCTCTGGGTCACTAGCTCAAGCTTTCTTTC
>VDFB02047397.1:72642410-72918522 GCA_007258455.2 Sequoia sempervirens | reverse complement strand
CAAAATCTGATTGAAAGAAAAGGACAAGGTGCAACCCTAGCTGGAAGACTAGGAAGAGACAATTCAAAGGGGCTTGAATTCTTTTTGCCCTCGGGAGTTTAGTTGCAGGAGCACCTATTTGATCACATGCCTCCATGAATCCATATTGAGTTATTTGTTCCATTTTTATGTTTTGAGATTTTAATAAGCCCAAGAGGCCACCTTTGTGGTGTTATAGGTCATAGGATGTTCATTTCTCATATATTGTAAAAATTGTCAAAAGTGCAAAACTAGGTAGATGAAATGTCATTAAGGTGTTTTGTCAACACACTAATCAAAAGGTGGTTGCAAATAGTTGGTTTGGGTTGAAAATGTATAAATAAACCCTCCAAAACTCGAATTGTGGGTTGGAGACATTATTTTTGAAGTTAAATGAATGGAAACCTCAAGTTTGGTATGCATTTTCTGATTTTTACATTGTTACCAGATTGAAGTTGTGATTTGTACGGCCTGGTATGGACTCAAATGATATAGTATCATATATTGATGGAAATATCTCTGTTTCTAGTTTCCAATTATTTTTGTCTTAGTGAATTTTATCAAGTTTTGTGGAAGATATGATTATTTTGGTGAGACTGCCTTTTCTAACAATATTGTGCAGAATTTACAGTCTAAAGAAGTGTGATGGTAAGGAATTTAAAGTCTATATTTTGTATCTAAAACCAATTGGATTTTTTTTCCATGTTAATATACTTTAATTTGCTTCAACTCTCATCAAAATTAATTAAGAATTGAATGAGTTATGAACATTTTTGTGAGGGCAGGTCTGAACCCTACCTAGGGTTTGCAGTTTTGGGAAAAATACAATAACTTTCATTTCAACTGTTGGATCTTCATAAGAATCGGAGGAAAAGACTATAACTATGATTTATTTAATCTCACTAGAGGGATTGGCTTCATTATTCATTTTTTAGAAGTTATTAATGACTGTTCATGAGAATAAATTGTGGGCTGCCATAGCTATGTTTTCAATGTGATATACAATGCCTAATAGCATGTGTTATACAAATATTGTTTTGGATTATTATTGAAGTTTGTGAGATGTGTTGTGAATCCTCCTATCTCTACATCAAATTGGTATGGAACTCGAAAGATATAGGCTGAATTGAAGTTTTGGTTTGTGTTGGTGTTTGTGTGGTTGGTATGTTAGCCGGGTTAAGGGAAGGAACAGTACCGATTAATAGCAAAGTGGAGTGGAAAGGAGAGACTTTGCTGGAATCGTTGTCAGATTAAGGAAAAGATGTTACAGACTGAGGTTAAGAAGGAAAGAGGAAGTTAGAGAGGATAAAAGGCAAAGAGATGGACAAAGGTCTTGAGTTAGAGGTAAGGCAAGAGAAGATGGACAAAGAGATTGTTGAGTTGAAGGGAGAATTGAAAAGACTTGAAGAAGAGTTCCAAGAATCCATGATGAAGATGGAACAAATGATGAAACAAGATACAAGTTGGCATTTGAAATTGAAAAGGAAGATGGTTTGGCCTATAAAGAAGATTATGAAGAAGCAAAGAAAACAAAAGAAGGCAGCAAATTCAGTCAAAGATGAAAAAGAAGATTTATGGGCACAATATGTAGCTATTGAAGAAGAATGGAATAGTAAGGTTGGTGATGGAAAATTCAAACAAGAGGAAGAAGAAATCATCAAGGTAGAAGAAAGCAAGGAAATTGAGGTTGAAATTGAATTGGTGTCAAGATTGGATAAGTTGGTTATGGGTGAAGAGGAATTTGAAGTACAAGAAGACAAGGAGGAGACCTCAAGGTCTCTATATTTTGTTTCTAATTTTTCTTTGGATTATGTATGTGCAGATTATGAAGGACAGAGTGAAGTGTTTGATGATATGATAGAGTTTTGGGACTTCCAAGTTGTAGGGATACTTGAAAGGAGAAGGCATAAGAATAAAAAAAGGAATAAAGGAAAAAATCTGATTGAAAAGAAAAAGGACAAGGTGCAACCTAACTGGAAGACTAGGAAGAAGACAATTCAAAGGGGCTTGAATTCTTTTGCCCTCGGGAGTTTGGTGCAGGAGCACCTATTTAATCACATGCCTCCATGAATCCATATTGAGTTATTTGTTCCATTTTTATGTTTTGAGATTTTAATAAGCCCAAGAGGCCACCTTTGTGGTGTTATAGGTCATAGGATGTTGTTCATTTCTCATATATTGTAAAAATTGTCAAAAGTGCAAAACTAGGTAGATGAAATGTCATTAAGGTGTTTTGTCAACACACTAATCAAAAGGTGGTTGCAAATAGTTGGTTTGGGTTGAAAATGTATAAATAAACCCTTCAAAACTCGAATTGGGTGTTGGAGACATTATTTTTGAAGTTAAATGAATGGCAACCTCAAGTTTGGTATGCATTTTCTGATTTTTACACTGTTACCAGATTGAATTTGTGATTTGTACGGCCTGGTATGGACTCAAATGATAGAGTATCATATATTGATGGAAATATCTCTGTTTCTAGTTTCCAATTCTTTTTGTCTCATTGAATTTCATCGAGTTTTGTGGAAGATATGATTATTTTGGTGAGACTGCATTTTCTAACAATATTGTGCAGAGTTTACAGTCTAAAGAAGTGTGATGGTACGGAATTTAAAGTATATATTTTGGATCTAAAACCAATTGGATTTTGTTTCCATGTGAATATACTTTCATTTGCTTCAACTCTCATCAAAATTAATTAAGAATTGAATGAGTTATGAATATTTTTGTGAGGGCAGGTCTGAACCCTACCTAGGGTTTGCAGTTCTGGAAAAAATACAATAACTTTCATTTCAACCATTGGATCTTCATAAGAATTGGAAGAAAAGACTATAACTATGTTTTATTTAATCTCACTAGAGGGATCGGCTTCATTATTCATTTTTTAGAAGTTATTAATGAATGTTCATGAGAATAAATTGTGGGCTGCCATAGCTATGTTTTCAATGTGATATACAATGCCTAATAGCATGTGTTATACAAATATTGTTTTGGATTATTATTGAAGTTTGTGAGATGTGTTGTGAATCCTCCTAGCTCTGCATCAAATTGGTATCAGAGCCTAAAAAAGATATGGGTTGGTGAAGTTTGTTGGTTTTGTGTTGGTGTTTGTGGTTGTGTGTTGTGCAGGTTGAGGAAGAAACCTGATTGCCTAGGTGTGGCAAAGTAAAGTGGAAGCAAGGAGAGACTTGCTTGTGGAGATGGATTTGATAAGATTAGGAAGAAGATATTCTGAGGTGAGTTAGAAGAAGGAAAAGAGAGAGGAAAAAGAGTTAAAGAGAAAGAGGAGAAATAAAAGAAAAGGATAAGGCAAGAGAAGATGGACAAAGAGATTGTTGAGTTGAAGGGAGAATTGAAAAGACTTGAAGAAGAGTTCCAAGAATCCATGATGAAGATGGAACAAATGATGAAACAAGACACAAGTTGGCATTTGAAATTGAAAAGGAAGATGGTTTGGCCTATAAAGAAGATTATGAAGAAATAAAGAAAACAAAAGAAGGCAGCAAATTTAGTCAAAGATGAAGAAGAAGATTTATGGGCACAATATGCAGCCATTGAAGAAGAATGGAATAGTAAGGTTGGTGATGGAAAATTCAAACAAGAGGAAGAAGAACTCATCAAGGTAGAAGAAATCAAGGAAATTAAGGTTGAAAGTGAATTGGTGTCAAGATTGGATAAGTTGGTTATGGGTGAAGAGGAATTTGAAGTACAAGAAGACAAGGAGGAGACCTCAAGGTCTCTATATTTTGTTTCTAATTTTTCCTTGGACTATGTATGTGCAGGTTATGAAGGACAAAGTGAAGTGTTTGATGATATGATAGAGTTTTGGGACTTCCAAGTTGCAGGAATGCTTGATAGAAGAAGGCATAAGAAGAACAAAAGGAAGAAAAGACAAATGGAGTTGAAAGAAAAGGACAAGGTGCAACCTAACTGGAAGACTAGGAAGAAGACAATTCAAAGGGGCTTGAATTCTTTTGCCCTCAGGAGTTTGGTGCAGGAGCACCTATTTGATCACATGCCTCCATGAATCCATATTGATTTATTTGTTCCATTTTTATGTTTTGAGATTTTAATAAGCCCAAGAGGCCACCTTTGTGGTGTTATAGGTCATAGGATGTTGTTCATTTCTCATATATTGTAAAAATTGTCAAAAGTGCAAAACTAGGTAGATGAAATGTCATTAAGGTGTTTTGTCAACACACTAATCAAAAGGTGGTTGCAAATAGTTGGTTTGGGTTGAAAATGTATAAATAAACCCTTCAAAACTCGAATTGGGGGTTGGAGACATTATTTTTGAAGTTAAATGAATGGCAACCTCAAGTTTGGTATGCATTTTCTAATTTTTACATTGTTACCAGATTGAAGTTGTGATTTGTACGGCCTAGTATGGACTCAAATGATAGAGACTCATATATTGATGGAAATATCTCTATTTATAGTTTCCAATTCTTTTTGTCTCATTGAATTTAATGGAGTTTTGTGGAAGATATGATTATTTTGGTGAGACTGCCTTTTCTAACAATATTGTGCAGAATTTACAGTCTAAAGAAGTGTGATGGTACGGAATTTAAAGTCTATATTTTGGATCTAAAACCAATTGGATTTTGTTTCCGTGTGAATCTACTTTCATTTGCTTCAACTCTCATCAAAATTAATTAAGATTTGAATGAGTTATGACCATTTTTGTGAGGGCAGGTCTGAACCCTACCTAGGGTTTGCAGTTTTGGGAAAAATATAATAACTTTCATTTCAACCATTGGATCTTCATAAGAATTGGAGGAAAATACTATAACTATGTTTTATTTAATCTCACCAGAGGGATTGGCTTCATTATTCATTTTTTAGAAGTTATTAATGATTGTTCATGAGAATAAATTGTGGGCTGCCATAGCTATGTTTTCAATGTGATATACAATGCCTAATAGCATGTGTTATACAAATATTGTTTTGGATTATTATTGAAGTTTGTGAGATGTGTTGTGAATCCTTATAGATCTGCATCAAATTGGTATCAGAGCCTAGAAAATATATGGGCTGGTGAAGTTTGTTGGTTTGGTGTTTGTGGTTGTGTGTTGTGCAAGTTGAGGAAGAAACCTGATTGCCTAGGTGTGGCAAAGTGAAGTGGAAGCAAGGAGAGACTTGCTTGTGGAGATGGATTTGTTGATAAGATTGGAAAGATATTTGCAGGCTGAGGATTCAAGAAAGAAGGAAAGAGAGGAAAAAGAGTTGAGAAAGAAGGAAAGAAAGAAAAGGATAAGGGAAGAGAAGATGGACAAAGAGATTGCTGAGTTGAAGCGAGAATTGAAAAGAATTGAAGAAGAGTTTCAAGAATCCATGATGAAAATGGAACAAATGATGAAAAAAGATACAAGTTGGAATTTGACATTGAAAAGGAAGATGGTTTGGCCTCTAAATAATATTATGAAGAAGCAAAGAAAACAAACGAAGGCAGCAAATGAGACAAAGGTAAAGTTTGAATCTACTATTCAAGTTGAGCAAGGTAAGTTACAAGTTGAGATGCATGATATTCCAATTGTGTTTGAAGATGAACATGTTGATGTTGAGATTAATTATATGGTTGTTGTTGGTACTCAAGTAGTTGATGAAATTGTTCTTGATGAACAAGTTGAGAAGGTTGTTGATGTTACTAATAACCTTGGTATTGATACTCAAGTTGATGATGATAAAGTTATTGATAACATTGATGTTGATATTCATGATCAAGTTGTTGATAATAAAGTTGTTAATAAATATGTTGCAGATTTGTTTGCTAATGAGGTATATGAAGGTTTGAAAGAGTATGATGCAGGTTATGGTTATGGTGAAAATGTTGTTTTATGGTACTCTAATGATGAGAATAAAGATATAGATGATGCTACTAAGGTTTATACACAAGAAATAGAGTTTTGGAGCCTAGAAGTTGAGAAGATGATGGAGAAGAGATGGTTGTTGGCAGTTTTGAAGTTTTGAAGCATTTAATAAGAAGAAAACTTTGTTTTTTCTATTTTTTTACAGCATTTTTTCCTGATCCCGTGCTTGGTACGGTCTGGTACATCATTATACGGACTCCAAATTGAAATGGTTTGAAAGAGGGAAGAATATACTTTCTTTTGGTGGTGATTTTACTCGTTTTCATTAAGAATTGAATAAGTTACATCAATTTTAGTGAAAGTGGGTCTGAAATCTTGCAAAACAAGGGTTTGGTCACCAAAATGGATGTAATTCCCATTTCCACCGTGGGAAAAATCTAAAAACTGGTGGATTGGTAGATTTAGGATTCTTTTACATTCTGAAATTTGTTTCATATTTAAAAATGGAGTTTTGCAAAATTTATGTGATGCCCTAGGTCTGGTTTTACCTTGAAACAATCCAGAAAATGATCATTTGTAAGCTTTTCTTTTGATTTCTGAGTATTTTAAAGAAATGGAATGAATGAAACATGTGAAAGGGGTCTTGGGGAACCTGTTGGAGTCCATTAAATGAATTAGGGGTGTTGGGGTGTGCCTTGACAAGTTGAAAGCTTCCTTGTACATGCCTAGTTAAGCCTTGTTTATGGCTTGTAAATCAATCTTTTGATACATTTGCTTTGGGTGTTTGATCCTGTGCTTTTGGGAACTTGTGGGGGATCTTGTTAGAAGTCTAAAACCTAATTTCATTGTCTGGTTAATGCCTTTAATAAGTTTTTATTTTGACTGGTTAATGCCTTTAATAAGTTTTTATTTTAATATAGGTTTGTGCAAGTTAATTCATCTTCAATCAATCCTTAAAATTCACCATTATCAATCCTAAACAAGTAATCAAGACCCTGATTGGATTTATCTGGAAATATCATGATTTTGAACTAAAATTCTTGGAATAGTAATATCTATTGACATATTATCCTTGTATAGCTAATATGTTTCTTATATATTTTAATGTGATTTATTTCATCTTCTATTAGTCTTTTACCAATGAGTATGATGGAGTGTTCTTTACTTTAAAATTATTTGTTCCCTTTATGGGGTTGATTTTTTCTTTCCTTCTCTGAATTTCTCTCTTAATTATTTTGGTAGAGATATTATCACTTCATCTTTTATAATATAGTATTCCATTTTGTATTTGGGTCATAGAATGAGGAGGCCTTTCAAAATTCCTCATCTACTATACTCCAATTTCTTAGCTCTATCCTCTTTTATTGATTGATAGACTATATTTTTATTATGGTTATTAAGATCCAATAGATAAATTGTACCCTTAAGCTTTTATCATATTAGTTTATGTTGTCCCAATCTCTTATAAACTTTATCAAATGGTTTATGGAGTCAAAATATCTATATTATTTAGGTGTGAGTTATTGGTCTCCTTTGTTAGGTAAGTATTTTGATTTGATAAGTATGATAAATACCTTCCAATTTGGGATGTTGGATTTATGAGTGTACCAACAATGTGTTGTACTACATACCAAGGTGTCATTGAAGGCTTCCCTTCTTAGTACTTATCTTCTAAATATATATTCCATATTTTCTAAATAGCTTAAAAGGACACATACTCTTGAGTAATGAGGTAGTTTAATGTGGGAAATTCCCCTAGTGATGTATTGTACCCTATGAGTGTAATTGTACCCTATGAGTGTGATGTATTGTACCCTTGGTGTTGCAATGTAATGTTCTCTTGTTTGGTGCTAGGCTAATCTATTTTGTTGAATTTCCTAAGAATATATGCCTTCCTAGCTCCTTAAACTCTTATAGATCTTACCTCTAGTTCATTTAGAATCCATGCTTCCATTGTATCCTTAATTTTTGTATTATACTGGCTATTATCTATTTTAATTTCCCCTTTTGAATGTGAATTATCATCTTTTTCTCTCTTATGGATCCTTCCCAAGGATTATAAGCCCTTATAGTCATCTTCCTCATTGATATCCTCTTCTTGTACTCTCTCCATATATGTGCCCCTCATAACTATGCATAATGGAATTTTTACTACTCTATCTTCATGAAATATAAATTCATCCTTCTAGGATTCAAATACTTTATCACAATTAAAAAAACATTCTAGGTTTATCAAGACACTAAACAAATCAAAAGGATCCTTCATTTCTATAACTTCAAAGTCTACCATTTTCTTTATCCCTAACTAATTCATCTCTACATTCCTACAAGTTACTATGAAATTCATAGATGTACCATTAGAAAATGTGATCTTTTAGGGTGTGTCATGAAATACTTTGTTGCATAGATGGTTGTCGTTGTACTAAAAGATCGACCTATTAATGCTCGATACAACCACCAAAGTTAACGAATCTACAGGAGGTGGTTAAGCATATCACGAACCCAAGTGTTGCATTGCACGACACAAGGAGACCAAGGGCGAACACCTTGCAACAATCCCCCTAGTGAAAGCAAGGGGTTTGAACTTGTGACCCAAGCTCTAATACCAATTGTTGCACAAATAGTTTTTGTTGCACCAAAAGATCAACTTGTTAATGCTCGATACAACTGCCAGAGTTAATGAATCCACGGGAGGCAGTTAAGCCATATCATGAACTTGAGTGTTGTGTTGCACAGCACAAGGAGACTAAGGGCACACACCTTGTAACATAATTTTATTTCCAAAGATCCAAAATTTGTTTGGGTGTGGAACTTAACTTGGTGCCCAAATATACCAATACCATCCTCATCCACCTATCATGAATTCTTAGTTCTATCAAAAAAAGTGTTTGTGCCATTTTATATAGTTTATAGCTTCTCCTTTGACTTTTTTTGTTTTATCAACTTCTTTGCACTTGTTCCAATATTTGGTGAATTGTTTCATTCTTTTGGGATGTTCTCTTCATCTAATAACTATCCAATTCTTTTAATATCAATGCTTAAATTTTACATAAATATGCCTCATGATAGTGTTCTTTTTATTTTTTTCTCTAGTATTCTTTGTAGCCTTTTTTACCACAAGATCATTGATTTTTTTTAGGAAAATCCTTTATATATTCTTCTTAATCATCTACAACTATTTTATATTTTTTAATATTTGTTCTGCCCCTTATTGCTAGAACTACCTTTTTTTTTTTCTTTTTTTTCTATGGATTTTCTTCATAAAATCTCTTTATTTTCAAAGTAATCATTTTTTATTTCTCCTCTTCTATCAATAAAAATTCTCCTTTGTGATCATCATTTTCTATGTCTACTTTCTAGCATATTCAAGAATTTAAGGGGTTTTCTTTAAGTATTCATATAATTACTTTGGCTCATCTCGATGTATTTGGTATAGATAATTATTCACTCTTAGTAGAAGCTAGGTAACCATTATTGTAATATTGTGTTACCCTTGGAAAACTAAAGTAATATGGGTAAACTCTTTACATAATCCACAAACCTTTTTTCTCTCTTACATACACACATTTACATAGTGCCCTATCTCACTACATAAAATGCGACTTCCACTCTTCTCCTCTGACCTCAACCTCTATCTCAATTTTATCCTTCTTAAAATATACTATAGTAGCTTTTTTATCATTATAATAATGTCTATATCTAGTAGAAGCGTGCCATCTATGATTTGAGGTATCATATTTTAAATTGTGTTGATGTTGCATTGGTATCTCCATGTTGGTTGGAAGTATCCATACTCCTGCCTATTGAAAGCTTCATTTTATACTCCTTTAGCTCTTCATTTCTTTATTGAAAGATGTATTATTTCCACATCTATGATTACACCACAGCTCATGTTCCTCTTCATCTATTAGTCATAACAATAGTGAAGGGAATTCATTTGTTTGGTGATTATCCCACTGTTTGCAAAAGGCACAAAGAAATTTTTATCCTCTTGAAAGATTATAAAAAGTTCACCCTTAAATTTTTGGTTGTTTTATTTCCCTTCATGATAATACATCCATTTCTTAGATTTCCTTTATTTCAGCAATATGTACTCATAATTTTATTTATTTTGATAGGTGTCACATCTTGATTGTTATATTTTTATCACATGGATTTGCACCCTTTCCAACTACTTGACTCAGCTATGTAGTGAAAGATGGGAAGATCTCTCAAAGTGTGGGCTTTGATAGTTAGAGGTCAACCTCCAGAAACGGTTGGTTCCATGGTACTTCACCTAATTTAACTTTTGCTACTATTGTTTGTTGAGAAAAGAAATAGAAAGTGATGTGAAATAGAATTTAAATGCTAATAGGGTGATGCACCAAACTATTTTGAGAACCTATAATGTTACTGTAGACACAAAAAATGTACCGACACACTTGATCCTGATTACTAACACCGCTTCGTCCAGAATCATCATCTTTGCTAGTCATTTAATCGAATAATCCTTATTTGATTAAATCCGTCATGTTTCATCCCTTAATTAAGTAAATCAACTTTATCTAATTAAGTCATCATCTCCTGTTAATTGAATAAATCAATGTTATTTAATTAACCCTCTAGTCTCTATTTAATTAAATAATCCATTTTATTTAATTAAATTTCTAAAGTCATTCTATTAAATTAAATCAATCTTTATTTAATTTAATCTAACATCAACCCTCTTTAATTAAATAAATCAAAATCTTTATTTAATTAAGTCTAAAATCATATTCCTCTCAACTTTGATTTAAATGAATCCAAAAATATAAATCAAATTGCCACATCAACTAATCTCCTTTCAATTTAATCAAATCTTGATTAAATTAGTCTTAATCCCCTAAACCCTCTAGATTTTTCCACTTGCTCAATAATCATTTCTTTTGATTTAATAAATCTACTAATTACTTTCAACATGACATCAAAATGGCACCAATTCCCCCATGGGATTGAGGATTTACATGCTTTTAATAGGATTTAATAGCTCTTCTTGTTTTGTTCTTCATTTCTTTCCTATTTTGTACATTGTGAATGAATTACATGGGGAATATTAGTTCTAACTTGCACATGGATCTAACATTGTGTGTGTTTGCTATGTTTGTGCAGGTCTAGGATTGGGGTTCATAGTTACTGAACACATTTTTTTTCAAATGAACAAGTTGTTTCATGCACAACTTGGGTTTTGACATGCTTATACATTAGTTTTTCGTAGGAAAGTTGAAGTTCTCTCAATCCTAAAAGGAAAAATTTAGGTTCTTTCATAGTTAGAAGTTGTTCAAACTAGTGACATAACTTATAACTTGCATAAAGTATGTATATCTTTACATTAAGGTGTTGAAGGAAATGAGACATGCATTGAGGATTTGCATATAATCATTAAAAAATATCAATAATTCATGTTTGCACAAAAAATATAGTTTAGAGAAGGAAAAATAATTGTTTTATAGAGTAGAAAAAGTGATACTAGATCCAACTAGATTAAATAGGATTAACTGCTTTTCGCTTTGAACCAAATAGGGTTTTATGATTAGATTGCTACCACAAGGGAGAGCCAATCTCTTAGGGTTTATATTCTCTTGAGTTGTAGAGATGAAAAATTTTATATGTTTTAACAAGACTATTTGATGTATACCTTAGATTTGAAAATATAATTTATCACACAGACAAAAATAGAAACTAACAAAACAAACCCATATCTAAAAATGGTGACAGAGAGGAACCTATGACTAAAAGTTGGGCTTGAATTCTAGGGATAGGGGTATGGGTGTCTTAGACCAAAGAAGTTGACTTTTTATAATCATCAATTTTACAAATGTTGTGTTATACTCTGCATTGTGTTTCTTGTGAGTATTTGTTGACAAAACCTTCAGATCTAACCTGTACACTTGAAAAGAGGAGGAAAGATTGTGTTGTATAGGGGATTTCCTAATTCAAACCCCATTTTGGTGTTTCCAACTCCACATACAACAAATTATGATGATCAAGAGGGCATGCCCTAGGTCGGGCAGAGGCCATAACAATAATTGACTAAAAATCAAAATGATAAATGGATAATATTACCTTGGTATGAAATCCTTGTCAAAGAGATGTACACACCACAAGTTTCCACAAAATTTGATTCATGGATTCTTGGATTGCTTGATAGACCTGCAAAAGGTTAGTCCAAAACATGATAGATTGTTGTAGAGAATAACTTCATACATCTTTCACAATAATTGCATCATAATTGTTTCTTGTTCATAATTGCCTTCTTGTTTCTTCCTAATATGTTGCAAGAATGATCTTGATTGATGAATGTGTTGTAATAATGTTGTTGATTATGCCCTTGAATTTTCTTTGATTGCTCGTAGGATGCTCGATTATAATTCTAAAATTGTTAGGATTTCAAATGGTGAAAAGGACTTGTATTTATATGCATTTCTTTATTTCCCGTAAAATTAATTAGCAAAAGTTGAAAAATGAAATTGGATTTTTAAATGTTAAAATGATGACAGTAACATATTTTTTATTGGACCAAAATAGGCTAGACAAGGGAGCTAGCGCCCTAGTCCAAACCTATTTTGGGGCTTCTTGTGTCATTAAATAATTATTAAATAATATTCCCAATTTAATTATGGCTTTCCAAAGATGACCATAAAACGGGTAACTTAAGAGCACAATTGGATCTAGGCACATGGGGGAGCTAAACCTAGTGTGAAATTATCAAGGAGATTACAAACTACTATACAATCTTGATAATTGAGTTTCTTTGAGTTAAAATATTGTTCATGCTTAGATATAACCTTCAAAAGTTACAATACATATTCAAGAAAGTCAAAACTGGTAAAAATATGTCCCTATGCGTCCCTTTATGTTGTTCAACATCTTGCTAAACATTAGGAATAGTTTTTTTTGCAAATGAATGACATGTGTTTGCTTCAGTTGGCTAATTCAAACCTCTTGTGCACCTAGCTAACTTTATCCTTATTTTTAAGTCCTTGAAATATTGATTGTAGGTGGTTGAATTAAGAAAAATTATTGCTTTGACCTTATCCATCTATCAAAAGCTCCTTAAACAACTCCCAGATGCTTGGATATATCTCAAACTGGTTCAAACTACCATATAGTCTCTTAATCTATTATACATCTCATCAAACTTCTCCTAGATATCCTCAACTACTCATTACTCCTCCAACTATCATAATTTACCTCAAACATGTTTATAGGGAATGTGGATAAGAGTTTGAAATGGTTAAATGCCCTAGGAGGGCATAGGAGATATTTCAAGACAAGTAATTGCCACATGTGTCATTTTATAAAACCCCCTCCATCACTGTCATTTGTAGAGTCTTCAAGAATTGTCATGTCCTAATATTCCCTTATACTTTATTATCCATCTCCATAATTCTCTATTGTCATTCATCTTATTGTGATCTTTCTTGTCAAGAGTCAATATGGTATAATAAGGTGTTATTATGATCGTACTTACAATGTAGAATAAATATCATGCACTTGATTAACGCTCTGATTCTATTCATTTGATTATCATATGAATCATCTTTCATGTACAGACCTATAGAACAATATGTAGACAATTATAGAGTTATCTTGAATACACTTTTACAAGACTGAGATCTTCACCTTTTATTTCACCCTCCAATCACTCCAACCACCTTTAAACTATCATCAAGGGGTTTCTTTGTGCATTTTCATGTAGGTCATCATCATAATTGTTCTCTCCTAATGAGGGTTATTGTTAAAGTATTATGTCCATGGTATTCTTATGTTCTCCTTGTGTGTTACCTTTTTCATGATTACTACTTGATGGGCATTGTCATTTCATCTTGTTATTGTTATTATTATTATTTTCATGACTTTACTGCCCTATGTTGTATGAAGATTGTGCTCTAATCTTGGAAAAGGCCCCTGGTTCTAGGGAAAAGATGTATTTCTAGTTAAACCATGGCTTCCCACATTTAACCCACTAACAAAATATTTTGTTGTCAAGCATGTTTGGGTGCAGCTACCTTACCTTCACTATAATTATAGGTTGACTTGTGTTTCTAGTATTTTGGATAACCTATTGAACACAATCATCCAATCTTTGAATGCATCACCTATTTCATTGGATAATTGAGAATGAAACTGATACAATGGGTTGGACTCTAGTTAACAATAGAAAATTTGTAACTAAGAGAGTCTTTAGGCCATATGGTTCTCCATTCTCATAAGAAAAATGGTCAAGCTTGATTTTTTCAAGCATATTTTGTTGTGGATTCTTTGACTGCTAACTCTTTTTGGAATGGTTTCTACAATGTCCCTCTTGGATGAGCAAGAGAAAATGAGAGGAAAAATAATATTTTATCATTTTGATTTTTGGCGCCCTAGGGAAGGAGGTTAAAAACATTTTAAATTTGAATTTTGGTGCCTAAGTTATTTCAATATTTTATTTGGGGCTAGGTGACCCCTTTGGGAGTTATAAGGAGAGAAAAAAATAATTTTAAAAATAAAAAATAATATAAAACTGAGTTGGGGTTTGGCACCGAATTGAGGGGATAAAAAATTAAATAAAAAGAAAAATTAAAATGGAAAAAGTCGCACCCAAATTGGGCCAACCTATTTGGAGAAATAAGGAGTGATTGCTACATAAAATAAGTCATTTGGAGGTTTTCATATCATGGGAATTATTCTACTTTTTTTAGATTAGCAATTATTGTAGCTATTCCAAGGACGAAAACCCTTGTGAATAATAGAGTTGGACAAAAATATAGCTCTTCAAGGAGGACTTCATGACGGAGGTTCACTTGTTCTTCAATGGAGTTTTATGCTAGATGTTCATTCTTATATTTTCATATCATTATAGATGAGTTGAGGAGGGAAAATTTGGTGTTGTATTGACCTAGGGTTTCACCTTAGAGAGGAGCACTTTGCTTGGGAAGGGAAAAATTGGCAAGTTTGGAGGTTGTTGACAAGTTTTCAAGGGTTTCGGACCAGCAAGCCAACACACCCTTGTGGTAGGGTTTTGAATACATTTCTATTATATAATTGCATTCATCATTGCATTTTTGTGAGCTAGAGCAAGTTCACCCAGCTACGGTTAGTTTAGGTCATCATTCATTTCATGTTTTGGCATTTAAGTGGGGTTTTTTCATATTAGAAAACTATTGTACATTGTTGGGCATGTTTGGAGCCCATTTTTGTGGTGAACTTGCATAAGTAATAGGTCTAATTTTGTAGCAGCAACAGTAAATAAACTTGTAATCAAAATTTGCATGTTTTGGATGGACAAATTGGTGCTATATATTACTGGTTACATTCATACTTAATGTTAGATGTATTCATCATATTCTTTGAAGCAATTGGATGATTTTATGTTGTTCATGCATGTTTCATCTGAGAAATTTAATATTAGCAACTAGGATTTTTAGCAGAAATTTTTAAGTGCAAAAATTAGGGTAGAAGTTTGTATTTCAAAAATAAAAAAATTTATCAGTTTCCTAGTTGGGATATTTCAGTGGTATCAGAGCTTGGATCCTTTCAACCTAGAGGGTTAGATTGTATGATGCAGTTGGAATCATGGGTTTCAAAGTTGATGATATAATGGTTTCTCATAAAAGGTACCTTGCACTTCCACAAGAGGTTAGAAATGATCTCTCCTTCAATTGTTACATGGAGTATTGGAGGTACAATGGCAAGAAAAAGAGAAAATCAAAGAAGCATGAGTAGCCAAGTGTTAAGGACATCTTGAATAATATCCATCCATAATTTATGATGTCACAACAGAGATTAGCCTGTAGCTTGCAGCAATATGGAGATTCCATATCGAGACAATCTAGGCTCTGTAGCAACTTATCCACATCTGAAATATCCAAAAATCTCTATGAGGAGTTTAAAAAGGGTTCTAAATCAAAGATCATTGATTAACCTATAGGTGAACAAGGTTCTAGAACAACGATTGAAGAAGAGCATGTTGAAAATGTCCGAGTGATAAAACAAGAATCGCTTTCTTGTAATCAGCCACATGAAGATATGGGTACTACTAATGACCCATCTCTTGCGCATAGCATCACCGCATTATCTCTACATCATGGTGGCAAGGAATGTGATGAGAAAAATGACTTGGGTATATTGGATCATAGTCCTTTTGCATGGCATGATAGAGAAGTTTGATTTAGGGTTGAGAAAGATGATGTGGAATAATGTGTGGAAAAGAACATTATTTTCAAGGAGCTGACTTGTTATGATGTGCCTCTAACTTCAAAACAAAAATTAGATGAAGATGTCAAATCAGTAAAATAGTCACCTATGTGGTGGTTTTCACATGAAGATGTTGTTGAACACCCGAAATACTGAGAGGGGGGTGAATCAGTAATCTTTTAAACCATTTAAACATTTAAACATCCAATGCTCATTACTTAATTGTAGTAAAGAAGAAAAGCATGAAAACATTCGACAACATCATACAACACATGAACACTAGGATTTTTACGTGGAAAACCCAAAATGGGAAAAACTACAATGAGGATTAGCTCACAATATATTATAATCAGTTATAGTATATTATAGAAGTGCTCACCATCCAAGTGGACTCACTACCCATTCAGGAATAGAAGAGATAGAAGATATTGTGGCTCACAACCAGATTTGAATTGTTACAATTGCATCTAACTCATGCATAAAATACAGTTCCAATGAAGCTCAAAATATAGACTCAAAACTCTTCATACTTATATGAATCAACACTCTGTTATGCTTTGCATTCACACTAAATTCACAATACTCTGATAATATTTGCTCACACACTTACTTTTTGTCTATTGTGCTTGTTTTTTACACCTTCAAAACAATCTTATGTTTATATCCAAATCATCTATAAACACTTAGAACATCAATTAGGTTGGCCTAATTAGATGTACCATTCAAAATATACAAAATATGACTTGTCAGCTCAAATTCAAAATCTTTCGTTATTGCGCCATAAACCAAGACTTGTAATATATCAAGTAGATCAAAATGGGCCTATAATAACTCCCACATAACTCCATAATACTTAATTAAGCTTCGCATACCTTCAAACCTATTAGGTAGGCACTGCACAAGACCTAATTTTAAAATTCTCCAATTGTATATCCACATTCGGACACGCGGACCTCCAAAAACCATGCCAACTAGAATGCACACTCTATTGACATCCATTCACATCTCCTCAAATTCATAAAGCCAAAATACAATCTATGAAGAAGTGCGGATTCTCCAAATCATATGCATAGAACTAGAAAACACTTGTAACTGTCAAGTTGAACTTCTATTACTCATAAATTTCACACCAAGAGCCAAAATGAGATGAGACTCTGGAATTAGATACTTCTACCGACCAAAAAAATTATACTAGAACCACAGAGAAAAGCATTGAATGATGGACCAATGCGGACCCAAAAACCGGATGCTCTAAACACAGAATCACTGATATTAACACTTAGTCAATTTCCATCACAATTGTCTTCATGAGATCAAACCTTCTTACAAAATTTCCTTACACAAACATCCTAAAACATGTCTGAGCCACCCAAACTGATTTGCACAATGATCTTCTTACAAGGGTACAATGTTGACATCAATGAAAATAATGCAATGCATAGCAGTATACCTTTTGCTTATCCCACATGCTCATATTGCCAACAACAACATCAATGACAAACTCTTCATTCTTCCAACAATCTCCCCCTTTGTCATTGATGGAAACATGCCTAAACATCTCCAAAATTACTCTCCCCATTGGATATCAAAGGAAAAGGTTGTATACAGTAATATTATTTACATGTATTGGATCTCCCCTTCACAAACATATTCATATATACAAACTAAAAAATTGAACTAATTCCTAAGAATGTTATGCATCAAAAAACTTGTATTAAAAAATATGTTACACCATGTACATATGTATAGAGAATCTGAAATTGAAAATGAAAAGTTATAAATAATAAAGAAATGTTGTCAACTAGAGGAATTTTACCCTTGGAGCTTCTGCAGATGTGTCTGCCATACTTGTTTTCCCTCTTCCCAAATATTCTTGGTCATCCCAAGCATTCTACACTAGGTTTCTAGCTCCATCATTATTTCTTCTCCTTCTTTTGGAGTGTTGGGTACTAGATTGATCTTTGTAGCTTTGTTAGCACTCAATAGGGCACTTGAAATAGATATGAATTTTGAATTTACCAAGTCCTTGAGATCTCCAAACTGCATAATGGTTTTCTCTTTTTGAGCCTACAGTTGGAAGAATCTCTCATGCAAATCCTCTATTGATGTCCTTGTATTTCCAATCAAGTCATGTGTCAGAACATAGGCATTGGAAGTATTATTGATTTGGGACTCAATAGAGCCCATCTCATTCTTTATGCTTTGTGTGGCTCCAAGCCACTTCATACAATACTGAAATAGGGCCTTTGCTTCATCCACACAATCTTGTGCACCCTTGTGGTTTTCTTGAAACTTATTGTGTGCAAGGGCACACTTCTCAATTATCTCCATCATCTTCTTTTCATTTATCTTCTTTTCAACCTCATTTTTAATTTGTCCTTTAAGACTAGTAGCATACTCTTTGAAAGAATCAATTAACAAATTCAAATTTTCTATACCAAAGAGTGAGTTGTCAATGCTTGCACTAGGTATGGTCTCCTAAAGATTCTTTATTGCTTCATCCATTAGTTATACACTCTTCTTATGAGTCTCTATTATCTCCTTCTGAGTAGATTCATGGAATACATCTCCCAACTAAAGCTTGTGGAGGGGGAAAATCTTATCAAGGTCTGCATTCTCCTATTGCATAGGTGATTATAGCAGTTGGGCTGATACAATAGGATGGAATTTGAGTTGCATGCTTAGTAAGTTCTTCAAAGAATCTCTAGAGGTGTGGAAGGATTCACCAATAGCCTTCACACTCTTTATAGTCTTTTCCTTCAACTCCTTTTCCTTCGTACCAAATCTCACTTATGTCTCTACTTTTGTCTTTGCATCTCTGGATGCATCTTCATTATTTTCCTCATCATCCTTCTCATAATTTTCTCGGTCATCTTTCTTCTCTACATCATCACTCTCCTTTTCACCATCCTTATTTGCATTATCTTCAACAACATACTGATTTATGTTATCCAGAAGAGTAACTGTCTCTAGTTTTCCTTGTATATTCTCAACATTCTCTTTGGATACTGGATGAGGAGTAGAAGTATCCTCCTTTCTTGCATGTTCACTGGTAGCAATCTCTTCCTCAACATTCTTCTATGTTTCTTCACCTTCCTTTTCCATTTCTGAAAGAACATTATCCTGAGCATATCCTTCATCTATTACATGTTCATGTTGAGCATCAATACTCTATGTTTTTTCTCATGTATTGACTTCCGGAGTAGGATCTTCTTTTCTTTCAGGATTCATTCCATACCTTTGTGCTAGATCTGTTATCTTATCCATTGTCTCCTTCCAGAGCCTTTCAATCTCATTTTTGTCTCTTTCCATAAGGGTAGTCACCCTTTTCTTTTTCTTGAATTCTTTGCTATACAATTTAGCCAATGTGGCTTTATTTTTCTCTGAGAGAGGGGCACCAATCTTCTCCAATGCATAGTTTTTCATTGCCTCTTCTTCTATTGCTTCTTTCGCTATCTCCATCAATACATTTCATAGCTCCACGGGAATTTGGCTTTCAATGTTCTTCATGTCAACTTCTAAAACAATAATATACTTAATGATAGCTTCTACAATAGAGTCCTTATCCACCTCATATGTTTCATTATACAGGGTTGCAGTTTCTGCTAACATTTCATACTATAAAATGTCATTAAACAGTGCATCTAGCTTCATGGGAGTATGTGTTCTTATCAGAGGTGTTAGCTTTTTCTTTTTCTTTTCATTTGGATTCTTCTTCTTACTAGCTTGTTCCTTCTTTTCTCTCACTTCTATCCTAAAGCCTTCCTTTTCTTTTTCAACCTCAACTTCTTCATTAGTATCGACAACATCAAATTTTTGTTTCTTTGAACTTGCTTCACTTTGTGAAGCTTCACCTTTTCTTTTTCAGAACAATTCAAGTCCTTCTTCCTCTTCAACATTTACACTTATGTCTTTCTCTCAAACTATTTCTATTTTGATCTCTTCTTGGTAGGGCCTGCTGGTGGTGTTACTGGAGTAGCCTTCTTCTTCTCAGGCCTTGTTCTCTGCAAAACTAGAGAGGAATTCTCCTTCATCGGAGGACTTTCAGTTGTTTTTCTCTTCTCTCATGTAGGGGGCTTAGTCTCAGAGGACTTTTGAATAGTAGGAGAGGTGGTAGTTCTACCAGATCTTCTTGTGCTTGCAAAGTCTCCCGCAGCACTGGATTCGGCCTTAGCCTTTCAATCTGCTCCTTGGAGAGGCCCATAACCTCCACAATTGTAGAAGTCATCTTCTCCATAGTTTTCTTAATATGTGATTGTCTTTGTTCTTGGTGTACTTTCAAATATTTCTCCTCATATGTGGCATACCTCTCTTCTAAGGTATCCTTTGGTTTGCTAAGCATGTAGTCCACATATACAATAATTTCTTGCTCAGTAATCTCATATCCCATCTTTGAGATCCATAGTGTTCTTGGTTCTACTTTTTGTATGATGCATGTTACATTGGTGGTTGTAGTTGTACCAAAATATTGACTTCTTAATGTCCGATACAACTTCCAGATTTATACAAGATCCATAGGAGGCGGTTAAGCCATGTCACGAACCCAAGCGTTATGTTGCACAAGGAAGACCAAGAGACACACCATCTTGCAACAATCCCCCCAGTGCAAGCAAGGGCTCCAAACTTGTGACCTCAGCTCTGATACCAATTGTTACATTGGTGGTTGTCATTGCACCAAAAGATCGACTTGTTAATGCCTGATACAATCGCCAAATTTTACAAGATCCACAGGAGGCGGTTAGGCCATGTCACGAACCCAAGCATTGCACTGCACAAGGAAGACCAAGGGACACACCATCTTGCAACAATGCACTCATCTATTGTTACCAAGAATGTAATATCATTCTTGTACTTCACCATTTTCTTAGAGGTTCTTTCTCTTTCATGCATCCTCTTCTGAAATACTGCAAAGAAAGCCACAAGAGCCTCATCTTGTGCCTTTGCATCACCAAGACCTCTCAAAAATTCTCTAATCTGATGAGCACTAGGTCTACCTTTCAACCATACTATGCTTTTAGTTCTAGGGAGTTTTCTCAAGAAATAGAAAAGTAAGCATACAATAAAAGTACCCTACTTGAATGGATATTTCTTCTCCTTTGTCTATTTCAAATTCTCTATTAACTATTGTCTCAACAATTCACATAGATCATAATCAGGTCCTTTTTCCACCATTTCATAGGCAACATTGATGGAAGTGGAAGATATAGATTTTTCTTTGTTTGTAAAGTAAATCTTGTAACCTATCATCATAGCTACACACTTCACACCTTGATTTCTTATGTCTTTTATTGTCAAATCCCTTTTGTTTAACTTAGCACTTGTTAATTCTGTGACCACTTCATTTTTCACAAATTTGAGTACCGAAATGGGTCTAGTGGAGCATAAACCTATAACTTCTCTAATAACATCCTTTGTGATCAACCCAGGCATGTCATTCTAGACAAATCTATCATGAATTCTGTTCAATGCAATTCTAACCCATTTATCATCAAAAAAAAATTGGAAACCCTTGCCACACATCAAGTTTCTTCGCAACTAGGTTTTAATATTCCAATTTCAGGGAAAAGTTATCTCCAATAATTTCATTCATCCATACATCTCCTAGCTTAGAATGATCATGCTCCTCTAACTTGTTATGAATATAAATCCTTATATGGACTCTGTATGTAAAACACCATAGGGAACACTCAAAAATGCACCTATCAAATCAACCTCCATGGATTTAATGGGATGTTTCTTAAACTTAGGTTGTGGCTTATCAATAACATCAATTACCCTCGATCTTGTCATTGTAAATGATTCTAAAATTCTTTCAAAAGAGTTCTCTAAGAAACTAGGGCAAAACAAAGACCGTAAATACCTTTTGCTTTGTTTTTTGGACTAGGGTTTGTGCGCACCAGATCTCAAACGTCTTGATCACTCCAAATCGCTTCCTTACAGCTCTGCTTCTTCTCAAATGCTTGTTGTAAGAAAATTTGGTTAAGTAAAATCACTTATAGCCTTTTTGAAACTAACCTAATTTCACATTGAATGCTTCAAACAATAAAACTGCAAAACCCTGACTATAAGCATAGTCAACTTCAAATGCTCTGCAAAATTTTACATGATGATATTTTCTACTTTGAAATTTTCTCCAAAATATCAAACATATTGACCTAACTGCATATCCTGGTAATGAAGCATCAACACCATTTTATTTGGCAAGGGATGAAATATTTCCATTAAAGCTCCCCCTGAGCCAATGCTCTCAACTTAGTTTCTAGAGGAAACATCTGCACCGGATGTCGGTACAGACTCATCCTTAACCTCGATCTCTTATTTTTCTAAATTTTGTCCATCTCCTTTGTTTCTGTCATATCAATCTTTTGTATTAGATCATTCTTCTTCACTGGATTATCCTTCTTCATATTTTTGCTTCTACAAAACTTAGAAATGTGTCCAAACCTATTGCAATTGTAGCATACGACATTCTTTTGAGCTAACTTGCTTCCATTCACTCTAAATCTACATTGGTTAGCTTTATGCCCAAATTCATTACATGTATAACAGTAGCCATTGAAAGATTGAACCATTCTACTATTGTTATAGTCACTCATCCTTTGACTTATGCATTCACTAGCTCTATAACCATATCTCTTGTATGTAAATTATTGACCGGAAAAAGGTGGAACACTCTAATTCATTTTGCTTCTAAATTCCATAGCTTTATGTCCAAATCTATTGCAAGAATAACATAAACCATTAAAAGATGGGTACCCTTATGCATTTGGTTGTCTATCTGATGGTCTTCTAGCTACATTCCTTTGATTCTGGATTTGTTTGTTGATGAAAGCCAATTATGTCTCATTTTATGCCACATTTCAGCCTTTTTCATATGCCTTCATAACCATTCCCACATTCCATTTTCATCTCATTTTACAATTTTATGTTGCTTATGATTTAATATATATATATAAGTGATATTTAATATAGCTTTTGGATAAAAATATGGAAAATAATTATTGGTTGTCTTTACTAATAAATGTTGTTATTTCAAGCTTGGACGACATAGCATGCAACATTCAAAGGTGGCAACAGTTCAGTTTCATATGATGACTACGTGAATCACTTCATTTCCTTTTGTGGGCTACCATTTATGCCACTCTATCTCCACATCACATCACTTTTGTCCTTTTAGTTTGTGCAGCTAGAGAAATTGTTTATTTATGAGCAACTGCTTTGTCTCTTTCTAGCACTCATTCATCACCAACTCAACATTCAAATACTCCACGTGGATGGGGAAGAATCCATAACAAGGAGGTGGTTGCATAGTTGTTGGAGGAGAAAACCAAAATCTGCATTCTTCTACAATAACTGATGGTTCTAATCACGTGGGAGAATAATATGGAGGATGCGCTTTCTTGAGGAAACCAAAAATATTAGTTTATGGAAGAGGAAACAATTGTTAGTTGTGTAGGAAACATAAAATCTCATGTTCTTTGTTCATTGTTACAACAAACCCATTTTTCATTTATAGCTAGTAGTCAAGGTTGTATTTATTATTATATATTTTGTGGGCTATGTGCCAAAACAAATAATGTATTCTTGTATGCAATTGTTCAAGGTTGTGTATATATAAGCAGCATAACATAGACTTGGGAAAAGGAATGTAAGAAACCAATATTATTTCCAATAAAATATTACCAAAGCTGATTTTAGAAATTTTGTAAGTTCATCTTCAAATTGTTCGTTGGGAGGAAGGGCGCCCCCTCTACAGCTACCAATTGAGTGTAAATACTTTATTCTTCTGCAAGGTGTATGTGATTATTTGGTTAAGCATTATTATGGATTGATCTTTTTTATGCTATAATTTTGTAATTGATATTTGTGTAAGTTATCTATTAATTCAGATTGAACTGGATGTTATAATTTATGTGTAAATTAAGTATGTCATTGATTTGAGTTTTATTCCTTCACTTTGGATTTTATGAATTTGGTAGTCTATGTTAAGTTTTTGTTTTAGAGTTTGTCATGTGTGCAGATCCTGTCGCCGGTTTAATTATAGATGGTATGAATGATAGAGCAAACACTTTTGATTAAACTATGTATGTTGTTTTGAATCAACGTTTCAAACCAAAATGAATGATTCATCATAGTAAGAGGATAATGAAAAATATTGATTTTGATTGATTGAAAACTAAATTATTAATAACTAATTAACTAAAAAAAGCCAAACTCATTATAATACTACTATGGCAATAACAAGTACTAATAAAATAAAATAATTATTATATTTTTATTTATCATTTTATACATATAAACTTACTATACTAATATAGAATAATATTTTATTATTTTTCCAAACTTTTCTTGCAACTCTTCGTATGTGTGGAATGAGGAGAATTAATACTTTTTGCAATTTCTATTGACTGCACTGTGGTTTGTGAACATTAATTTGCAGCTTGGAACTTCTAGTAAAAACGGTGGTGAAAAAGTGACAGTTCCTGTCACCGGAATTATTTCAATTTTCAATAGTTTTCTTTTTCATAGGCTGCATTCATAACCACTCATCTCACAACTCTCAACCCTTGTGCAGATTGCCACGATACCTTTCATTAGTTTACAATCCTCAGATTGACACTTAGACGAAGCTAAAATCTTTCTTATCTTTTACCCCAATTTTGGCCTATCATTTTGGGACTGTTGTCAGGGAAAGGTGTCAAAGGCCAGTTAGTTTAGTGAGATGAGTTAGGAACAATGCATTAGGATGAAAGTTCGTGCATCTATCGACCATGCTCAGGTGATTACTCCTAATTTGCGTTGCTTAAATCATATAGATGCATGGTTTGATTTTGTAGGTAGATCTTAGTAGATACAATCACTTATATATATTCACACAAGTTTTTGTGAGTTAATTGATAGAAAGAAGTAATTTTGAAGAAATAATATAAAAACAATAAAAATGTTGCATTTTCAAGGTAATTCAAACACATCACTTTTCAAGGAAAAATGCTTCAAAATGAAGAATCTGAAGGTCGTGCAAGAAGAAATTACACAAGGGGCACTGCCCCTTGACCTCGCAAGGGGCGTTGCCCCTTAACCTCGCTAGAGGCTGCCACTCCCAAACCCCCGCTTTCAAATTTAAAAGCAAAAGAAGAAATTGGTGGGGGAATTGCACTGACACAAAGTGATATTTTTATACCTCCTCTACCTAATGAAAGCAACTTAGATAATCTTGATCTTCCAATACCATTGTCACAAACATCTAAAAATTTTATTTCCATAGTTGAGCAAGAACAAATAATTGACGAATTTTTAGGACAGTGGATTTTTGGAAATGAAGATTTGACCATTTGTCGTTCTGATTGTTGCAAGGAAGATGCTAAGTGCACATGCCAAGTTGTTCAAGAGGACATGGTGAAGGAGACAAATGTTATAAGTGAGCCTCAACACGACAAAGATGGAAATGAACATGTCTTCTTTGTAACTCAAGGACAACTACACATGTCGAATCATGGAGATCAAGGTATTCTTAATGGTTTTAAAACGTCTTATAATTCTATTGGATTTTAAAGGAAATATGTTTCTTCACAAAATGCTTCTCCTAACATTTATGGTGAATGGGAACAATATCCATCTTACCAAAAATGTCATAATGAATGCTCACAACAACCATCATATCCATCTTATATATTACCATCTCCACAATATCCATCCTATCTACTACCACCTACTCTATATCCAAAAATAATTTTACCATTTTCATTATCGCATTCATATCACCGACCATCCACTTTAACATATCCCCCAAGGGCAACTACAATGCATAATAAAACATTACATAATAAGGTGGTTCAAACTGCATATAATAATGAGATTTTAATGATTCATTTACATTTTGTTTATATGCATGAAATTGGTGAATCACAATTCAAAACAACCTAAGGATGTGATTTTGGTATAAATGAGTTTGAAGAACAATATGATCAATTAAAAGGTAATCAATTTAGTTCTTCTTATCTACTTAACAAGTCACAACATTTAGAAGGCATTCACACACATAAAGAAATATTTCAATATGAGTCTAATTTTACCATTGAACTCATAAATGTGTGCGTTGAAATTAATCATACAATAAGGAAAGGTGAACTATATGCCTTAATGATTCAAGAGTTGTGTGAAATACATAATAACATCCTACAAGATCTATCATTTATAAATGTTTTTTATACTTAAACATCTAGATATTTGGAGACCTATGGTCAAAATATGTGTCCCACACACACTTATTGACTTAGGTCTACCACAAATTAATCACAACAATTAAGCACAAATAGATGAAATTTCTCAATATGAGTCTAATTTTACCATTGAACTCATAAATGTGTGTGTTGAAATTAATCATACAATAAGGAAAGGTGAACTATATGCCTTAATGATTCAAGAGTTGTGTGAAATACATAATAACATCCTACAAGATCTATCATTTATAAATGTTTTTTATACTTAAACATCTAGATCTTTGGAGACCTGTGGTCAAAATATGTGTCCCACACACACTTATTGACTTAGGTCCACCAATGATTAATTAATTAAGCACAAATAGATGGGTTTGAATGTATTAATGACCATACCGAACATGCTACAAAGGATGATTTTCATTGAAAAAGGTATTATTAAATATGTCATTGTCTTTCTTGAACCTTTGGATTATCCTAATACCCTTATGATTTTATAGTATGAAATTAAGTTGGAGGGGAAGGGGGGAAAGGGGGGCCGGATCCATTGAATTTTTGAAAATATTTGGGTGATTTCTAATAAATCCTTTCTTGATTGTTTCTTTGGTGCTTCTAATAAAACCACATATGTGAGCTCTGGACCAACTCAAGGTAAGCATTCTTGTGTTAATTGGTATTGATATTGTGTCTACATAATCATTCATTATAATAATATTTATTCTTTTTATTATCATCAAAGTATTTATTCATTATAATAATAGCTCTACCATTCATTTTCTAATAAATATATCAAATCTAATTGTGGAGATATCAAACGGATCAAATTGTATTACTATACTTGATATGCTTGGTCTTGAGAATATGGTTACAAGTTGTCATGGTTATCCAACACTTTTTGCACCAATACCAGTTGATGATGCTTCTCTACATGTGCATCCAAAAACACATTTTGTGACCTTGATTAGTTGTATGGGGAAACTCAAGTTTCTTTTGTGTTTCTCTCTTGGAGATCACAAGAGGATTAGTGGGAAAAGTGTTCAACATTCATGGATAAAAGTTCTATTTTTCACCCTCATTGATACCAGAGCATCTGGAAGACAATATGCAACTTGGTCTATGAGATCCATGACTCTTGTAGTACTATGTTCTTGAGCTACACAACTAGAAACAACTTGAAGACATAATCAAGGAGCTTGAATATATTCTAATGTGGATCATCACACTCCAAGATGAGTATCCACCTACCTAAAGTTGTGTGGACACATTTGACAAGTTGAGAGACTACAATTGGTCTTTCATTATGCAACCTTGTCTTTGGTAAGGAAGTTATGCTATTTACAGTTACTACATTTCATACAAATTTGGAAATAGTTATGGATATCTCTCATGCTTAAAAGGAAAGGATAGCATAGCTTCATGAGATGTTGATATGATTTGTCTCAAATTGGTCATCACAAAGTAGCATGTCTTTCAAAGATTGCAGCCATTGTGGGTAATTATTTCAACCAAGTGAGCAGGCATGGATTCCAAAGTTCTCCAATCACCTTCCAGATATAGTGGGATGAGCTAAATGAGGTCAAGATTATTTGTAGCGGTGGTTCTATGTTCCAGATTATGCTCAATTTATTATCGATCATCCTTTCAAGCATTGCAAGCAATTCATAGTTACTTTTATTGAAGGGATTTAGATGGAACTCTAGGATTTGGATGGTATCATTTTTCCATCCATATGGGAGTTTCATTTTATTTGGTCATTATATGTAGTTTAAAAAATGAGAAAAAATGAAAAAATGAAAAAAGAAATAAATTCTAACAATGAAAACCTCCAAGAAGATGGAGTGGAAGTGGAAGATGGGTGGGAATGGGTGCGGCATTTGTAGTTTGAAATCTGTAGATGGAGAAGATGATGATGGGGACAGTGATGATTTTGTTGGGACGATTTGGGTGGTTGTGTTGCCCTCTCTTCTTTTCTTAGTTGTGGATGTGGTTATTGTTTTGGGCGATTGCATTCTCTAGGGCTTCCTTTTGGTGGTCTCCTCTATTTGGTTTTTTTTGGGGGGGGCTCAAGTCTTTCTCTTCTCTAGGTCACTAGCTCAAGCTTTCTTTCCTACTAGGCTTTGATGGGGCATTTTTGGAGGTGGGGTGTTGTGAAGATTCCCGGTGCTTTTTTGTTCTGCCTCTTTGGTATTTCTTGGAAGTTCTTTGTGGTGTGTGGTTGTGGGGGTTCCTTTTCCCTTGAGGTGGATTGGTTGGAAGATTGGCCTATTTTTGGTCCTATTCAGTGTAATGGGATAGCTTGGGGGATTTCTATGCTGGCTTGCTTTCTAACTAGTTCCTTCTGGGTTTCCCTTTGCCCATCTCTGCTACCCTTCTAGTGGTGCTCTGGTGGTGGATCTTGCCTTGGCGTCTTGTGGGTGCTCTTGGTTTCCCTTTTGTGGACTGGTGGTTCCTTCCATTGATTGGCTCTATGGAGTTTCGGCTTGTCTTTGGCTCTGACTGAAGTGTTGGGATAGCTTGGGGGCTTTATGGTTTGGCCTTCTCTCAGTGTCCTTGTTGGGGCTCCCTTTTCCCTCTTGGGTCATGTTTGCTTTTGTTTTCCTTGGACTTAGATCTCTGTTGGTGATCCTTTGGCTTATTTTTGGTGTGCAGATTATGGATTATCTATTGTTGGTTGGGTTATGTTTATGGTGTTATTTTTGGGCCCAGTTTTGTGCTATGTTTGAAGTGTTCTCTGCTTCCTCCTTCCAGCCCCTGATGCTAGGGCTGCCTTGGGATGTGGTGTCTTCCCTTCCTTCTGATTTCACTTTATGTTGGGATTTATAGCCAGAGTCTCCTATAGAGGGGGAGACTATTCCTTTTGAGGTGGATCCTTCTTCTATCAAAGTGGAGTTGGTAATTGTAGTGTTGATCGGTAGTTCTTCTCTCTTATGTCGGCTCTTATTGAGGTGTTGCTTGTATGAGGAGGATATTGGTGGATTTGGAGGTTTTGGGTTTCATTTCATCTTCTCTTTTAGAGGCGAGCCCCCTCCTCTTGAGGTGGAGGTTGGGTCAGTGTCCCTGGTGGGATGGTGTTGTTGGGAGGGTTTTGTTTCTATTTTGGTGGAGTGTTGTTGCAAATTAGTTGTTTGTTTTCCTTGCATGGTGGTCTGTGACTATGTTCGCGTGAGAATTGGGTTCAAGGTCCCTGTTAAAGCTTGGATGGGTTCAAATTCTCTGTTAAAACTTGGTTGTAAAGGGTGTAAGGTCCCTTCAAAACCTTTGGGTTTAAGGTCCATGTAACCCTGGTTTGGTTATAGGGTTCTAGGTCCCTTCAAAACCTCAGTGCAACCTGTGTTGCTGCAATTGGGTTGTTAATGGTATGTGGTTTATCTTTGTTGCAACATGATTAGCCTTGATAAGGTCTCAAGTCCCTTCAAAATCGATTTGTAATGGGTTTCGAGTCCCATCAAAACCTATTTTTCCTCATCAAAAACAATGAAAACCTTTGGGCGTTGTTAGACAACTGCAATTTGAAAACTAGTTTCTAGCGAATTGTAGTTGAATAAAATTCCTAGTGGTGAAAATTGTTTTCATAGTGCCACTAAGCGGTAAGTGATTGAAAACTAGCTTGCCAACGATCACTTGTCGTTATCAAAATTGAAAAAAATGAAAAAAAAGGGGGGAAACAAATGCAATAATTTGTGTTCTTTCTATGGGCTAATTGGTTTGTAGGTATATTGTGTTGCTTCAGTGGTTGTTTGAGTGCCACTAGCACCTCCTATTTCTCACTCGTGTAGATGTGCTCTCAGTTGTCATGGTTAGCATTGCTTTGATCACCTGTAGCACAAGTTACACATTCAGTTGAGGTGTTTGCAAAAGTGACGACAAACTCAGTTACCATCAATGCTTCAGTGCTTCAGTACAATGGCAATCTTTCCTGTGCGGCAGTACTTGTCACCATAATTAGTTCCTTCCTTGTTGGAGATTCATAGTTGTTGAGCTATTTTGGCCACTAGACCTTGGAATATATGGACATTCAAGTTGGTAAAACAATTAATTTTATTTTTCATTTTATCTCTTAACTTTATTAATATTTCTTATTATATTAATCATATATGCAACATCTCTACCTATCCTCTCCTTGTTTCCCAAGGACGGTCAATCCTTTAAGTTGGGGGGAGGTACACCATCCTTTAATAATTTCATGTTGCTTTTCATTTCACCCTTCATATTCCTTATCATTTCATCCTCCATGTTGCCTATCATTTCATTCATCTTTCATAGCTCATGAACATTGCATATCATTTCACCCATTTCAGTTAGCTCATGCAATTGGAGATAAATATTTATGATTCCTCTTAGAGATAGAATTTCAAACAATAATGCTATGAGAAATGAAAAATTGGAAAAAGTATGCAAAAAGAAAAAAATGATAAACAAAAATAAAAATTGAAAGAGGTATCAATATTGAAAAAAAATTAAAAAAACAATGCAATAAAGCTTGTCATGAGAAGCTAAGAAAAATTAAGGGAATTGTGATTATGCATGAACTATAATAGTCAAGGGTGAAAAATATGAACGCCATAATCCAAAGGCTACTAGTACAAATCAAAACCTCTTAAAAATAATGATTGCACGAGGACGTGCAATATGCTAAGTTGGGGGGAATGATGAGAGCCAATTATGTCTCATTTTATGCCACATTTCAGCTTTTTTCATATGCCTTCATAACCATTCCCACATTCTATTTTCATCTCATTTTACCATTTTATGTTGCTTATGATTTAATATATATAAGTGATATTTAATATAGCTTTTGGATAAAAATATGGAAAATAATTATTGGTTGTCTTTACTAATAAATGTTGTTATTTCAAGCTTGGAAGACATAGCATGCAACATTAAAAGGTGGCAACGGTTCAGTCTCATATGATGACTACGTGAATCACTTCATTTCCTTTTGTGGACTACCATTTATGCCACTTTATCTCCATGTCACATCACTTTTGTCCTTTCAATTTGTGGAGCTAGAAAAACTGTTTATTTATGAGCAACTGCTTTGTCTCTTTCTAGCACTCATTATTCATCACCAACTCAACATTCAAATACTCCACGTGGATGAGGAAGAACCCATAACAAGGAGGTGGTTGCATAGTTGTTGTAGGAGAAAACCGAAATCCACATTCTTCTACAATAACTGATGGTTATGATCACATGGGAGAATAATATGGAGGATGCGCTTTCTTGAGGAAACCAAAAATATTAGTTTATGGAAGAGGACACAATTGTTAGCTACGTAGGAAACATAAAATATCTTGTTCTTTGTTCATCATTACAACACCCTTTTTTCATTTATAGCTAGCAGTCAAGGTTGTATTTATTATTATATATTTTGTTGGCTACGTGCCAAAATATATAGCGTATTCTTGTATGCAATTGTTCAAGGATATGTATATATAACCAGCATAACGTAGACTTGGGGAAAGGAATGTAAGAAACCAATATTATTTCCAATAAAATATTACCAGAGTTGATTTCATAAGTTTTGTAAGTTCATCTTCAAACGGTTCATTGGGAGGAAGGGCACCCCCTCTACAAGTGTCAATTGAATGTAAATACTTTATTCTTCAAAGGTGTGTGTGATTATTCGGTTAAGCATTATTATGGATTGATATTTTTGATGCTATAATTCTATAGTTGATATCTGTGTAAGTTATCTATTAATTCAAATTGAACTAGTTACAATTTTTGTGTAAATTAAGTATGTCATTGATTTGAGTTTTATTCCTTCACTTTGAATTTTATGAATTTGGTAGTATGTGTTAAGTTTCTATTTTAGAGTTTGTTGTGTGTGCAGATCCTGTCGCCAGGAAGTGACAATTCTCGTCGCCATAATTATTTCAACTTTCAATAGGTTTCTTTTTCATAGGCTGCATTTATAACCACTCATCTCATGACTCTCAGCCCTTGTGCAGATTTCCATGATACCTTTCATCAGTTTACGATCCCTAGATTGACACTTAGACCAAGCTGAAATATCTATCTTTTACCCCAGTTTTGGCCTATCACTTGTCATTGTTCTTATCTTTTGCCCCAGTTTTGGTGTTTGATCTTCTTTTGAACTTTCACCTTTTTCAAAACCTAAACCTTCTTTATCTTTGGATCCTTTCTGATTTGCAATCATTTCACCAAGCTTTGTAGAACTCATCTTGAATTTTTCTTCATGACTGGTTGCTTTTTCAAGATCAAATCCTAGATTCACAACTTCTTGTTCAAGCCTTGTGCATTCTTCATATTTTTTTTCACCGTTGCATTCAAACATTCTTCAACTCTTTTTCTTTCTTCAACTTGCACCTTCAGCCAAGTAATTGTTTCATTTGCTTTCTTCAATTGCTCACTGACCTCCTTATGCCTTTCTCTAAATTTCTTGATTTGCTCTCTCAATTTTCTAATGCATTCATCTACTTCTTTGACATTTCCTTTTAGATCTTTGTTTTCACCTTCAATTCTTTCCAAATCTTCAAGAGCAACTTTAAGTTCTTCATTTATGTCAAATATACAATCTTCATCTGTAGATTCAACAACAAGAATCTCTTCTAGAGGAGTAGGTAAACTTCTAACAGCCATGTGTTCAACCTCCAAGATCTTCTCAAAGCAGTTAAGCTCCTTCTAAGGAACCAAGCTCTGATACCAATTGTTGAACACTTGGAATACTGAGAGGGGCGGTGAATCAGTATTTTTTTAAACCATTTAAACATTTAAACATCCAATGCTCATAATTTATTCAATTGCAATAATGAAGAAAAGCATGAAAAGATTCAACATCATACAACACATGAACACCAGGATTTTTACATGGAAAACCCAAAATGGGAGAAACCACGATGAGGATTAGGTCACAATATATTATAACCAATTATAGTATATTATTGAAGTGTTCGTTGTAGGTGGACTCATTGTCCAAGTGGACTCACTGCCCACTAAGAAATAGAAGAGATAGAAGATATTGTGTCTCGTAGCTATATTTGAACTATTACAACTACATCTAACTCATCCATGAAATATAGTTCCAATGAAGCTCAAAATACAGATTCAAAACTCCTCATACTAATATGAATCAACACTCTACTCTGCTCTACATTACTAAATTCACAATGCTCTAATAATATTCACTCACACACTTCTTATTTTTCACTTACTGTTTACACCTTCAACACAATCTTATATTTGTATCCAACTCATCCATAAATACTTGGAACATCAATTAGGTTGGCCTAATTATATGTACCATTCAAAATATACAAAATATTACTTGTTGGCTCAAATTCAAAATCTTTCACCTTTGTGCCATAAACCAAAGCTTGTAATATATCAAGTAGGTTGGCATGGACCTATAATAACTTCCACATAACTCCGAAATACTTAATTAAGCTCTACATACCTTCAAACCTATTAGGTTAGCACCACAGAAGACCTAATTTCAAAATTCACCAACTATACATCCACATTTGGACACATGGACCTCCAAACACCATGCCAATTGGAATGCACACTCTATTGACATTTTTCGACATCTCAAATCTGTAGAGCAAAAATCCAATCCATAGAGAAGTGTGGATTCTCCAAATCATATGCACAACACTAGAAAACACCTATAACTATCAAGTCGAAGTTCTATTACTCATAACTTTCACACCAAGAGCCAAAACAAGATGAAACTAGAATTAGATACTTTTACCAACCAAAAACATTATACTAAAACCACATAGCAAAGCATTGAATGGTGGATTGATGCAGACCCAAAAACCAGATGCTCTAAACACATAATCATTGATATTAACACTGTCAATTTCCGTCACAATTGTCTTCACGAGATCAAACCTTCTTGCAAAATTGCCATACACAAACATCCTAAAACATGTCTAAGCCACCCAAATTGATCTACACAATGACCTTCTTATAGGGGTAAAATGTTGTCATCAATGACAACACTGTAATGCATAGAAATATACCTTTTTCTTATGCCACATACTCATGTTGCCAACAACAACATCAATAACAAACTCCTCATTCCTTCAACAAATGCATATTTCAGTTATGAGATAGAGGATACAACTTTTGGAACAACCAATGAGCGTATGCATGGAAGGATGTTCATGGGACAAAGCTACATACAAGGTATGTCATTTGCTAGTAAGTTTGATGGTCCTTGTTTCATGCACATGATCACATTTGATGACTACCTATTGGAGTTGTATGAGAAAAATTTTGTTGAAGAGTTGATCATAAAAGCTAAAGAATGGCCTAGTAAGAAGATCCTATAGTTTGATAATGTATGTTTTGTCATGGATATTACACCTTGGAATTGGTCTAAAACTATGGGACTTGTTGACGAGTGTTTTATGACCGCACCAACACATAATAAAGTTTCCAACGGTCACTCTATCCTCTCTTGATCAAAATATTTTGCATGCTAAGATTGTGAAAGATCATGCATTCAACTCCAAGGTTCCTTCATGCAATGGGCGTAGACTCAATTGGTTTGATTTGATTTGTTGGTATTTCAAGAAAACTTACACAATTGTTCACTCAAAGAGAAAGGGATTTTTCAAATTCAGAAGATTTGTCAATGAAGCTCGAGTTTCCTAAACTAACCAGAAACTGTCGAATTTGAATGGCTGCAGGGATTAAAAATGCTACAATCTACTCTAGGTGCGGGGTGTGACCATCAATTCTCACGGACTTCAACCAAGCTTTCCTTTGCCTCACCTTGGATAATTTCCATAAAACTAGTGCAATCTTCAAAGGGGGAACTCGAGATATTCAAACTACAATATAACATGAAGACACCATCACAACGACGCATACCAATATGTAAACCATAACTGAAGTTAGGTTCAAACAATTTCAATTGACCACACAAGGTGAACCCACCGTTAGTGAGCCCACTAGAGGTATGGATTAGCGAAGCTTGCTCAAATCAACCACCACATTCCATAATTATCTACTTGCATGAAATAAAATCTATTTTACTCTATCCAAGTTCTACTTTAAGATTCTATGTGAATTAGAAGGACGAAGAAATCTTGATAGCTACCCACAACAAAAGATGAAATCACAAGAAATGCCAACTCTTTTTATTATGGTAGTGTTCACAACAATCTCTTACAAAGTATTCGATTGAAAACTTTCCTTTCTCTTCCTATCAATCTATGCTATGTTATTAGTCCATGCTCTTTATTCCTCTATGCTATCAACTCCTATCTATATGCACAAATGAGGGGGGACGCCCCTTTTATAGTTGGCCCAATCCAACAAATGGCTCAGATTCAATTACAGTGAGCGGCTCAAATTGAGCCACATAAGCCCTAGTCAAGATTTGCCCTAAAAACTGCCAGAAAGTGGAGGAGTAGGGTAATAAATGAGCACATAATGCCCACTCTCTCCCTTTGACCACTATAAGAATTTAATGCCCACCATCTTCTAGAATATCCTCATCCAAAAATGTGTTCCCATTGTCCTTCTCTTTAACTACAAACTCGATGAATCTGGCCAACACTATCTCAACCTCCTGAACTGAGATGGGTGGAATATGGTTGAGCTGAAATTCAAGCACCGTGATCGCTTGCCCTTGTCGAGTACATTATTTTCCCCAAGCAACCAAGGCATCCTAAGTGCTCTGAATGATATTGGAAAAGTTTGAAATATTCTCAAAATCTACCTAGGCAAATGACCTTACATCTGAAAAGAAAGGCTCCAATCTACTCTTCAAACCATCCACAGTCACTTCCTCTAGAATCAACCTTTTAGGAAATAATGCTTCAACTTTGTTCAAGACTCCCTCCTGAATATTTCCCATGGCCTTTCTAACTCTGGCTAATTCTTCCCGAGATGCATTGAAGAAGCCTCGACCTGTGACTGTTGAGGAATACCAATTGGGGAATTCATATCTATCTCCCTCCTGAATCACTCCTTCTACCAGAGTTTGTACAGGAATATGCATTAAGGCCGCCAAGCGAGGGACAGTTTTATCCTGATAAATGTGGGTTTCACTCCAAGTCAAATCAACATTACCCATGCATGTCAGAATATTGGAGGCTTGTTGAAAAGAATGGGCGAGGTCCTCCACGAAATTTTTTGCCTCCACACAAAAATTGCCAACCCACTTATTTGCTTCCTGAGCCATATTTTTCAAATCCTCTAGGCCACTAATTGATTCCCTTGGAAACTTAGCTGAAAGATCAACTGCTGGATTTTCTTTTCCACACGGACGTGCTAAGTGTTGCGCATAACCGATCAATGTCCTATGTTCTTTCTTCAATCTTTTGTACTTTCCTTCTATCCGAGCAACCTATCCTTCAGAGCCTAATAGGAGCTATCACACTCCTCAATTGTTTGAGCTCTTGTAGGGAGGCCTAACTCCACAGTAGTAACCACATAATTTTCAGGGACAGCCTCATCTTGGTCACACTCCTCTCTGGGAATAGCCACATGGAGTGTGCGAGAACAAGACTTATCTGTGGATATCTTCAAGATCTTCTTGGCTCTCTTCTTTTCTGGTGGCCCGCTGATTCTGCTGAGGAATTCTTCCATCTCGATTGTCAGGTTAGTCTCCTCCTCAGGATCCTTTCTCATTCTTTCCCTGAGCCAATCTGGCACTACCTGTTGTGGATCACAAACAATAAGCGGTTGTTCCTCTCTTGCTTCCTCTTCACGCACTCCTTCTCTAACAATGTTCTATTGAGGGTCATCAGTCTCCATCTGCTGAACATTTTCTCCTAAACCTCAAGCCTCTTTCCCTGTAGTATTATCATCTTCTAATGTTGTCTCAATCATCTGCTGGAAGTGGGTGTCTATTGTCGTCTCCTCTTCTTCTTCCTACTAATTTTCTCTCCTAGGAGCGTTGACACTTAGACTATTTGGCTCTATAAGAGGTGGTTGGTTTACCTCCTAAAACTCTTGCTCCTCGTTCGATCTATTTATCTGGCTCCCAAACAATGACAGCTTTGCACACTCGAAGAGCGAGTATGTGATGGCATGGGTGATGCTTCCTCTACCCTCTGAGGTACCAGTTGGACTTGCACTTCTCTCCATGGTTCTAAAGCTTGGGCGACCTATTTTCCTTTCCTAATTGTTGACAGTCTTTGGTCACCCATTAAATTATAAGTGAGGGGGGTTGATCTTCCTTTAAGTCTACTCACGTGCCTCTCCACCCAATTCCTTGTGAATGTCAAAACCGATATGCATAATGTGTCTAAGTTCGTAATCTCTAGTTCTGACCAATCTAGTAGTGGGACCGCTGTGTTTCTTACTGATTCAAAATTCGACTGCATAGCATTCATGTCCTCATCTACTTGATCTAGAACTAGAATAATCTCACATTCTCTAATTATCTTCAGGGGTATTTTGGTAAACGTTCTTCTTCTAAGTTCAGCATCATCCACTGCATTAGCCCAGAAGTCCTCAATATGTTATGTGTGCCTATACTCCACACCCTGCACCATTCTGATATTGTTGTAAGGATCAAAATCCTACCTGTTAGTGTGGTATGAAAGGTGGAAAAACTGCAACTCATCTTTAGCTTCTTTGGCTGCCTGCAAGGATGGACAAACCTCATTTGAATTCCCCATGGTGATCGGGAAGTCCAACCCTTCTTTCTTCTTCTTTTTTTGAATTCTATCATAGGCAGTGAGCTGCCTAGATACTTCTAACATTACCATTCTATATGTGGGGTATCTTGGTAATCTATATGGATACGACGTGAACCCCTACAACCTGATATACGTGAACTTTGGAAATTAGATAAACCAATATCCATATTCTTCAATCAACGCTTGAGCCTCTTTAGATATCCTTTGTTGAGTCCTCCGTTGAAGAGTCCTAGCTATGTGCATGGTGAAGGCATCGCTCACTCTTTTGTAGTTGGAGGTGTTGCTCAAGTGCAATTGTGGGCAAGCCTCATAAATTTTGGACTATTTAGGACCACATCCAATTGCTTCCTTATAGGTTATTCCCCTATACTTAGTCATTCGAGCCAGCATATATATCACATATAAGCTCGTGTAGAATGTCTTAGTTCTCCTCAAATTCTTGAACTTCTCATCCAAATTGTCACTTATCATTCTTGCCCAATCTACACAGTCTTTCCCTTCCAGCACAATCTCGATGTAGTAAAAAATCCATGGCTTGAAGATGTATGATTGAGGGCTTTCACTCACTCGACTCGATTGAGCATCATTATCAAATCACAATACTCCTGCTTCACATCATCCGAGATAATCTGCTTGGGGAGCCTGGTGCGAGGAGGCCTGGGCTTCTGCATCCAAAAAAAAATTATCATTCCAACACATCTCTCAAAAGAAGAAGCGTACATCCTTTAGGAAGAAATGTCTTGCTCAACTTCTTTATCACTGCTTGCTTGAATACATTGGCTTTGCTTGACTCAGCATTGGCAGCCTTGCCTGCAACTTTGTTGACTCTTGCAAATGCTCCTACGTCAGCTTCAACCATCCTCAACACTTTTCAGCAATATAACTTATGGCACTTAAAATTTTCACCCTTAGCCTGCTGATTTGACTTGCTCACTTCAGCAACTTCACCTCAACACTTTCTTTTCACTCTCAGAGCCACAACTTCGCACTTGCAACTGGTGAGAAGAAATAAAAACTTTGTGGCTTAAATAATTGTGTGAGAGAGTTTATTTTAGCAAGTTCATTAAATTTCTCATTCCACTACTTGGAAATTTCTAACTTTGGAGAGGTGATGGGTGAGTTGTCAACAAGACGGGTCCCAATTGTCATAAACTTTTCCTTTGTTGAAGATTATTCTTTCAAGAGATGTGTTGGAATGATAAATTATGTTTGGATGCAGAAGCCCAAGCCTCCTTGCACTAGGCTCCCCAAGCAGATTATCTCGGATGATGTGAAGCAGGAGTATTAAGATTTGATTATGATGCTTAGCTGAGTGAGTGGAAGCCCTCAATCATAGATCTTTGAGTCATGGATGTTTTACTACATCGAGATTGTGTTGGAAGGGAAAGACTGTGTAGAATGGGCAAGAATGATAAGTGACAATTTGGATGATCAGTTCAAGAATTTGAGGAGAACTAAGACGTTCTACATGAGCTCATATGTGATATATATGCTGGCTCGAATGACTAAGTATAGGGGAATAACCTATAAGGAGCCAATTGGATGTGGTCCTGAACAATTCAAAATTTACGAGGCTTGCCCACAATTGCACTTGAGCAACACCTCCAACTACAAAAGAGTGAGCGACGCCTTCACCATGCACATAGTCAGGACTCTTCAGCGAAGGACTTAATAGAGGATATCTAAAAAGGCTCAGGAGTTGATCGAAGAATATGGATATTGGTTTATCCAATTTCCAAAGTTCACGTATATCAGGTTGTAGGGGTTCACGTCGTATCCATATAGATTACCAAGATACCCCACAGATAGAATCGTAATGTTAGAAGTATCTAGGTAGCTCACTGCCTATGATAGAATTCAAAAAAAGAAGAAAGGAGGGTTGGACTTCCCGATCACCATGGGGAATTCAAATGAGGTTTTTCCATCCTTGCAGGCAGCCAGAGAAGCTGAAGATGAGCTACAGTTTTTGTTAAATTTTATGATTAGATTATATGCATAGAAAATTAATTCAAAATCAAACACAGTAACACAACAGATACCCTGGGAAAACCCTCCTCTTGAGGGAGAAAAACCCAGCAACAAAGATCTCTTATATATATAAATAATGGCAACAATTCTCTTTACAATGAGGCCAATCACAAGGCCAATATTCAGCACCCACACTAGATGCAATGACAGATAATGATCTACACTTCCTTGATATCTAAATCTGTCCTTGAAGAAATTCACAATCTACTCTTGATGAAATTCGCACTTGAATGAAGGAATGAATTGAACTTGCTTTATCATGAAAAGGAAAGAAATGATCTTCTATATATACATATTGATAGAGAGGTCACACCTCTTCAAGAGATAGGTCAGCCATCATAATAAATATAATTTCAAATAATAAATGCTAATTTCAAGGAAGTTCGGCCAAGAGGAAATTACATTGTTGCCATGTGAAGCGCCCCTTCACATTAATTATCACATATAAATAAATAGTCGATAGGCTATATGAATTTATGTCTTCACTCGTGGCTAGAAGGATGAGCCTGAAGCTACCATAACATTAACACTCCCTCTCAGCTAGGGAGAGAACTTCTAGCTACACAAGACATATCACCTCAACGTGATGTCTACCACATTGGCTACAACCAAATGTGAAAAGAAGAATATCACCTCATCGTGATATTAGATATCGCCTTAACACAATATCAACCATAATGGCTACAACCATACAATGGTGTGTACAAGTGTTCATCACTTGCGTGATGTTGTCACCTCAACATGACATTCACAAGTACAAGATGTGTCATGGAGTCTCACACATGACATCCACCATGACTCTCTCAGAGGGTGGAAACAAGGGCTTTCACCTCAAATCTCAAAGAGAAATGCATTAACAAGGGCTTGCACCTCAAATTCCTCTGCCTCAAAGGAAAATGCATTAACAAGGGATTTCACCTCGAACTTCTCTCACAGAGAAGAACTCATTAAACAAGGCTCACTGATACTGAGACTCTTTTCTCAGTCAAGGCTAGATTCTCCACCATACCAAGCTTATCTCGAAAGTACACAAACTTTATCCTGGAGAGAGGCTTGGTGAGAATGTCTGTCGTCTGCTCATCAGTGCTAATATACCTCAATTGTATAGCCTTCTGTAGTACCATATCTCTAATATAGTGGTACTTGATCTCAACATGCTTGGTTCTGTCATGGAACACAAGATTGACAAAAAGTTTCACGCAACTCTGATTATCACAATGAATGATAGTAGGCTCCATTGATTGTCCAAACAATCCTACAAGGAGCTTACAAAGCCACGCTGCTTCCTAAGTTGCCATACAAGCTGCAATATATTCTGCCTCTGTTGTACTCAATGCTATAGATGACTTCTTCCTGTTGCACCAGGATATCATAGCAAAACCCAAACTGAAGTAACAACCAGAGGTGCTTTTCCAATCTGTGACACACCCTGCCCAATCAGAATTAGTATAACCATGTAACTCCAATTCAGCATCTGAAGTATATCTCAACCCATATCCAACTGTGCCACGCAAGTATCTCAGGATATGTTTAGCTACAACAAGATGTATCTATCTGCACACATGAACTGGCTAAGTGCACTCACTGCTTAACAAATATCATTTCTAGTGTTAACTAAATACATCAAGGACCCAATCAGTTGTCTGAACAATGTAGGATCCACTAAGTCTAAACTAGGTGCAGCCTCCTTCAATTTATGTAGGTTGGTCTCCATCGGTGTAGACATGGATTTGCAATCCATCATACTAAATCTCTTAAGTATATCAATGGTGTACTTCCCTTGACTTAGAATCATCTCATCTGGTTTTTGCCAGACTTCTAATCCAAGGAAGTAATGCATGGGCCCAAGGTCCTTCATCTCAAATTCAAAAGTCAAATCCTTACACTCGAGAATCAGGTGATCTTCTCTAGTAAGAATCAAATCATCAACATATAAGACTGAAATTAATGCTTCACCATTGATTACCTTGATTTAGAGTTAGCATCATTCTTCAAGAAGCCCAAACTTGATAGGTAAAGATCAATCATTTCGTATCATGCACGAGGAGTCTGCTTAAGACCATACAAGGCCTTCTTTAGCTTGCAAACATGAGACTCCTTTCCATGTACCTCGAACCCATCAGGTTGCTCAATGTAAACTTCTTCCTCTATCACACCATTTAGAAAAGTTGTCTTCACATCCATTTGATGAATCTTCCATCCTCTAGATGCAGCAATGGCAATGATGGTTCTGACAGAAGTGTAGTGAGCAACAGGAGCAAAAGTTTCTTCATAATCAACTCCTTTCTGTGAAAACCCACGAGCCACGAATCTTGCCTTGTACTTCTCAATGCTCCCATTTGCATCTTTAAGTACTTTCATCAATATTTTGACCTCTTCATCCAAGATCGCCTACAACACTTGCCTCAGTGCACACCTCTGGTATAGTAGAGAGTTCAAGGTAGACCTCCTCGACCTCATAGTAGATTACTCTATTCTGAATAGGTTTGCGGAGCTACCAATATCAAATCTAGATGACTGTTTTGTGCAATTCTGATCTCAGCAGTTGAACAGGTCTTTCAAGGATTTAACACTTGGCCTTGCAATACTACAACCTTCACTTCTTCTCAGTGAGTCACAGAACTCCCTCTTGATCCCTCCTTCAAAGATTGCAAAGAAGACTTCTGGAAGTGAACTCCCTCTAGCCACCAACTCAGTCTCATGGCTGCAAGTTGTGACTTCACGCTTGATCATTTCTTTGGTCGGCATGACTTCCTTACAAGATGCCTCAAGCTTTTCATCACTAAGCAATCTCTCATCACTTTCTTGCTCCTGGAACTATCCTGAAAGCATTAGAGAGAGATTACAACAATTCACAACTATCCAAAGAAATATCAAGGCTGGAATCATACAAGGTTTACTATGAATACATAAGAATTTATGAACAATATTAAAACATGAATAAATAAATCAACATAAAAGAGAAATATATCAAAAAATCAGAATGAAGGGATAAGGAAACTTATCTTTATTGAATTTTGATATAACTCTTTCTTCCAGCTTTTAGTCCTCTTGAGAGTGCTAAACTCAGCACAACAAAAGACAATCTGAACAACTGCAAGTTTCTTGAATGCATTATGCAGTTAGCATGTAGAACCAACTCTCTCCAAGAGTCAAGGCTCTAACACAGTTCATGCATTAGAGAATGATATCAATGTGATCAACCTATCACAACGAAAATGCAGTTCTCTTTTTCATCTGAGAGTCACACTCAGAGAACTTAGCATGAAACAACTTGCAATGAATAATTTGAAATTTTCACAGTTCAAGAGAGATCACCATCTCTCTTTACTAATTACAAGATCCAAATAAATGATATAACTCAACAAACAAAGAATACTTATCTCTTTAATGATTCTATTGCAGCCATTTTACTCTTTCTGATAACCATCATCTTCGCCCGATGATGTACCCTATATTTGCACCTACAGCTCCAGAAAATTTCAACAGACTCCTAGAGATATACGTAGCCATAGTTAGAATGTCTGGAATCTCCAATAAGAAATGTGTTCAGCAGATACAAGCTCCAACATGAGGCAGATGTAATTCCAAACGCCCCTTTTATATGACTCTTCTTTGTTGTCTCCAAGGTTGGCTTGTTCAAACGATGTCTTTAGCCTCCAAACGACTAATATTATTCTCTCTCTGCTTGACTTATAGCGGTGATGAGTTCACCATCAATATCATTGATACTTCTCCTAAGGTGTCGATTACTTTGAGAGACAGATATACTCATGTTCTTTCATAATGATCTGATACTCAACAAAGACTTCTCCAACATTCACTCCAAGATGCATACCGGTGTCAATTATTTCATACGCACCTTTCTGTGAATTACGGTGGAGGAATCTACTGATAAGTCTTCCGATGCAAATACTATGCAACAATCCCCTGAATGCTACGCTGGCTTATTCATACACTTCATACCCCCGATTGATAAATCAATTTTCAGTACTTTTATCATCCACAACGCCAGCAGTGGTAGGGGCATTAGCATCACTTCTAATGAAGATCAACAAATAAATGCTTCAAATCACAACAGAGACTAATAGTGATTCAGGATGCTCGATGTGATTCGTGACCTAAACTTGTGAATTTCACCTACACGTATAGAAGATTCCTGCAATTTACGGAAATCCCAAATTTGCGAATGAAGATGCCCGATTTGAAGCTAGATTCGATCTTCAGGGACATACACCAGTGATATTAGGCTCCGCCCAAGGTGGTGTCACCTCACCACAAACGCCAAGATGGAGGTTGTCCTCTTTTTCGAATGCAGGAGCTTGACCGACAATGCTAGCAGTTTGTGAAAAGCTTCCAGAAGACGACAGAACGGAATTGGTATTGGATGCCTCGCCAAGAGTGACACTAATGGATTGGTTTGGTCTTTGACCAATGATCTGCTCACGATTCTTAGTGTGGTGAACTCCAGCGACAATGCAACAATCTATGGTTGAGACTCCTTCGTCCGCAACTCTCAAGAGTGTCGAACAAAAGTAATCCACATGGAGGACGATCTAGCGAAGGTTTCCATCTCCACCCGATTAGCCAGATTATGAATCCAAATCCAAGATTATGCATAGACAAATCTGATTAAATCTTTCCTTAACCCGCACTAATACCATGTTAAATTTTATGATCAGATTATATGCACAGAAAATTAATTCAAAATCAGACACAATAACACAGCAGATACCCTGGGAAAACCCTCCTCTTGAGGGAGAAAAACCCAGCAACAAAGATCTCTCTTATATATATAAATAATGGCAACAATTCTCTTTACAATGAGGCCAATCACAAGGCCAATATTCAGCACCTACACTAGATGCAATGACAGATAATGATCTGCATTTCCTTGATATCTAAATTTGTCCTTGAAGAAATTTGCAATCTGCTCTTGATGAAATTCGCACTTGAATGAAGGAATGAATTGAACTTGCTTTATCATGCAAAGGAGAGAAATGATCTTCTATATATACATATTGATAGAGAGGTCGCACCTCTTCAAGAGATAGTTTGGCCATCATAATAAATATAACTACAAATAATAAATGCTAATTTCAAGGAAGGTCGGCCAAGAGGAAATTACATTGTTGCCATGTGAAGCGCCCCTTCACATTAATTATCACATATAAATAAATAGCCGATAGGCTATATGAATTTATGTCTTCACTCGTGGCTGGAAGGATGAGCCCGAAGCTGCCATAACATTAACAGTTTTTCCACCTTTCATACCACACCAGCAGGCACGATTTTGATCCTTACAACAATATTAGAATGGTATAGGGTGTGGAGTATAGGCACAAGGCACATATTGAGGACTTCTGGGCTAATACAGTGGATGATGTTGAACTTAAAAGAAGAATGTTTACCAGAATACCCCTGAAGATGAATAGAGAATGTGAGATTATTCCAGTTCCAGATCAAGTAGATGAGGATGTGAATGTTATGCAGCCGAATTTTGAATCAATAAGAAACATAGCGGTCCCACTACCAGATTGGTTAGAACCGGAGATTACGGACTTAGACACATTAAGCATACCGGTTTTGACATTCACAAGGAAATGGGTGGAGAGGCACGTGAGTAGACTTAAAAGCATATCAACCCCCCTCACTTATAATTTAATGGGTGACCAGAGGCCGCCAACAGCTAGGAAAGGAAAACAGGGCGCCCAAGCTTCAGAACCATGGAGAGAAGTGCAAGTCTAGCCAGTACCTCAAAGGATAGAGGAAGCATCACCCATGCCATCGCATACTCGCTCTTTGAGTGTGTAGAGGTTTCATTGTTTGGGAGCCAGAGAAATAGATCGAATGAGGAGCAAGAGTTTCAGGAGGTAAACCAGCCACCTCTTAGAGAGCCAAATAGTTTAAGTGTCAACACTCCTAGGAGAGAAAATCCACAGGAAAAAGAAGAGACAACAACAAACACCCACTTCCAGCAGATGATTGAGACAGTGTTAGAATATGAGAATACTACAGGGCAGGAGGCTCAGGGTTCAGGAGAAAATGTTCAACAGATGGAAACTGATGACCCTCAGCAGAACATTGTTAGAGAAGGAGTGCATGAAGAGGAAGCAAGAGAGGAATAGCCGCTTATTGTTTGTGACCCGCAACAGGTAGTGCTAGATTGGCTCAGGGAAAGAATGAGAAAGGACCCTGGGGAGGAGACTAACTCGGCAATCGAGATGGAAGAATTCCTCAGCAGAATCAGCGGGCCACCAGAAAAGAAGAGAGCTAGGAAGTTCTCAAAGATATCCACAGATAAATCTGGTTCTCACACACTCCATGTGGTTGTTCCCAGAGAGGAGTGTGAAAGAGATGAGGTTGTCCCTAAAAATTATGTGGTCACTACTGCGAAGTTAGGCCGCCCTACAGGAGCTCAAACAATTGAGGAGTGTGATAGCTCCTATCAGGCTTTGAAGGATAGGTTGCTCCAGATGGAAGGAAAGTACAAAAGATTGAAGAAAGAACATAGGACGTTGATCAGTTATGTGCAACACTTAGCCCATCCGTGTGGACAAGAAAATCCAGTAGTTGATCTTCCAACTGAGTTTCCAAGGGAATCAATCAGTGGCCTAGAGGATTTGAAAAAGATGGCTCAGGAAGCAGATAAGTGGGTTGGCAATGTTCGCGCAGAGGCAGAAAAGTTTGTGGAGGACCTCGCTCATTCTTTTCAACAAGCCTCCAATAGTCTGACCTGCATGGGTAATGTTGATCTGACCTAGAGTGAAACCCACATTTATCAAGATAAAATTGCCCCTCGCTTGGCAGCCTTGATGCATATGCCCGTACAGACTCTGGTAGAAGGAGTGATTTAGGAGGGAGATAGATGACTTCCCCAGTTGGTATTCCTCAACAGTCAGAGGGCGAGGCTTCTTTGATGCAGCTCAAGCAGAATAAAGCCAGAGTTAGAAAGGCCATGGGAAATATTCAGGAGGGAGTCTTGAACACACTCGAAGCATTATTTGCTATAAGGTTGACTCTAGAGGAAGTGACTGTGGATGGCCTAAAGAGCAGATTGGAGCCTTTCTTTTTGGATGTTAGGTCATTTGCCTAGGTAGATTTTGAGAATATTTCAACCTTCTCCAATATCATTCAGAGCACTCAGGATGCCTTGGTTGCTTGGGGAAAATCATGTACTCGACAAAGACAAGCGGTCACGATGCTTGAATTTCAGCTCAACCATATTCCACCCATCTCAGTTTAGGAGGTTGAGGCAGTGTTGGTTAGATTCATCGAGTTTGCAGTCAAAGAGGAGGACAATGGGAACACGTTTTTGGATGAGGATCTTTTAGAAGATGGTGGGCATTAAATGCTCATAGTGGTCAAAGGGAGAGAGTGGGCATTATATGCTCATTTATTACCCCACTCCTCCACTTTCTGGCAGTTTTTAGGGCAAATCTTGACTAGGGCTTATGTGACTCAATCTGAGCTGCTCATTGTAATTGAATCTGAGCTGTTTGTTGGACTGGCCCAGTTATAAAAGGGGCGTCCCCCCTCATTTGTGCATATAGATAGGAGTTGATAGCATAGAGGAATAGAGAGCATAGACTAATAGCATAGCATAGATTGATAGGAAGAGGAAGGAAAGTTTTCAATTGAATACTTTGTAAGAGATTGTTGTGAACACTACCATAATAAAAAAAGTTGTCATTGCTTGTGATTTCATCTTTTGTTGTGGGTAGCTAGCAAAATTTCTTTGTCCTTCTAATTCACATAGAATCTTAAAGTAGAACTTGGATAGAATAAAATAGATTTTATTTTATGCAAGTAGATAATTGTGGAATGTGGTGGTTGATTTGAGCAAACTTCGCTAGTCCATGCTGCTAGTGGGCTCACTGACGGTGGGTTCGCCTTGTGTGGTCAACTGAAATTGTTTGGGCCTAACTTCGATTATGATTTACATGTTAGTATGTGCCATTGTGATGGTGTCTTCATGTTAAATTGTAATTTGAATATCTCTAATTCTCCCTTTGAAGATTGCACCAATTTTGTGGAAACTATTTAAGGTGAGGCAAAAGAAAGCTTGGTTGAAGTCTGTGAGAATTGATAGCCACACCCCGCACCTAGAGTAGATTGTAGCATTTTTAATCCCTACAACCATTCAAATTCAGCAATTTTTGGTTAGTTTAGGAAACTCAAGCTTCATTGACAAATCTGGAAAATCTGGAAAATCCCTTTCTCTTTGAGTGAACAATTGTGTAAGTCTCCTGGAAATACCAACAAATCACATCAAATCAACCGAGTCTACGTCCATTTCATGAAGGAACCTTGGAGTTGAATGCATGATCTTTCGCAATCTTAGCATGCAAGATATTTTGATCAAGAGAGGATAGAGTGACCATTGGAAACTTTATTCTGTGTTGGTGTGGTCATAAAACACCCATCAATAGGACTCGCATACAAGGATGAACCAAAGATGTTGAGAGCTAGTGATAAGAATGCAACACCTAAAGAAGATGAAGTTGTTCTCACATGCTTTCACTAGGATGAGGGTTCATCAACCAATAAGGAGTACATGTGTCTTCATAACAACCACAAGGAAGAAGGGCATGTTGTCACACGATGTGTCAAATCAGTGATGATTGATAATATTTATGAAGGTGATGTTGAAGACAAATCAGAAATGTTGCGTGGAGCTTTTGGGTCTCATAGGTCACATCACTTGGAAGGGCAATTGAAGGCAAACGAAGGTAAGATTGTGTCAGCCCTAGCTCATTTTGATCATGTTCATAAGTTGATGGCAACTTTGTGTTGGAAGGCTGTAAGGAATCATGCAGATTTTGAAGGAGGTATGTCTCTTAATGATTTGCATGAACTAGAGGAGGCTTTGGTGGTAGGGAAGTCAAACTACCTACACTTACTTGTCGACAGAGATCATCTCATCACACTTGGTGAGATATACTTGGATGCTTTGAGAAGAAAAGAAGTGGAGGAAGGACAAAAATTATGCCACAACACTTGATTTTCCATTGAAGGCATCTTTTGGACCAGCACTTGGTGGTGGCCAATTAGCAAAGGATGAAGATTTGTTTGAGTCCCTTTAAGGCACTACAAAGAGGTATAACATAAGTTCTGATTTTCTATTTTATGACAAAAGTCATATTTATTGTGCATAACCATGAGATTGCAATTATGTCACATGAGGGGAATGGTGTTGAGGGATTCCCCAATGTTGGCACTCAAGATGTGAGTGTCAAAAATAAGGAATGTATTGTGGATTCAAGCCACAGAAGTTCTGATTTTGCATATCATACTAGGGAAGATGTGAAGAAGACACAAGATATGTGTGAAGGTTGGTTGCAAATAGCTAGGAGAGCAAAGTTGTTGGCTGCCCAAACTAAACAGCACTTGCAAGAGATCAAGGAATGTTGTAACCATCTAGATCATTCAAGGCAACAAAGGGAATCATATATTAGATCACTATTTCTTTTGATGGAAGAATGTGTTAAGGTTGAGCATGCAAGGGATGAGCTTCTTGAGGTCAACAAAGAAAGGGAACATTCAGATTTGGGTGAACATGATAAAAGGTATGATTCAGAAAATTTTGTTTATACACATAGTTTACATCGTGAGGATCATGAGCTACCTCTTTTAGAGAGCCCATTGAAGGCTCAAATCATACATGTGGATGGGATAGCTGAGCATACACCACAACAATTAAATCAGCATGGAGTACTGTGGTGTACAAGTCATGTAATTTTTAGTGTACATGGAAATCCATTCTTTTAGAAACACTGTGTATTCTTTGATATATATCATTTAGATCATCAAAAATTATGTTCTATTAGAACACAACAGAAAAAAACTTTCAGAATGACGGTAAGATAATTTTTAGACAGTGAAAAACAGAACTCATGCCTGTTGTAGCTATGTGATTGTTACTAATTAAGAACATAAAAGTACTCAAATGTACGAACATTTGCTTGGAAAGTAGCAATGATATAACATGTTTCCGTGTACAACAAATATGGAAATATATGCACCACTGAATGTGAAGAACTATTAACTTTTAGAAGATGGATACCCAGCCATGTGTCCAAAGTAGACAACTTGGATGAAAGACATTACCTCCTGAAACATTAGATACTTTAAAATCAACAATAGGGTATGCGAAATGAGAAAACTAAACTCAGCAAGTGGCATTTTCTGAGCAAAGCATCTTTGCCATGAATTGTGATAAAGTAGCTTATACAATGATGAAGCATGTTGTTACAAAATAAAAAATCTTCCTGGCCAGGTTCGCCAAATAAGTCAACTGTCAAGAATCTAAGCTAATCCTAGTATGCTCAAAACTGATGACAGATGATAGGTGAGATAAAATGGATGACCCTACCAATTGTATTTGATAGAGGGTTATAGGCTTGAGAAGCAAATTTCAAGATTATGAATTACAGGGTGATCTCCTTCTTTCCCACATAAAATATACAGACCAAGAACTGAGTACAATTTTTAGAAATGCATGAGCAAGGGGCTAGCTGAGAAATCAATTTAAAGAAACAATTTATCATCTTGATGTCCCAGCTGCAGCAGTTTTGTCATTTGTAGTTGAAGATCCCAGAAGGTCAATATCACCAACACCTACTGGAGGGCCAAGGCTGCATCGAGCTGTGTTGTGTAATGCAATAGCATCTTTTAGCTTCTGGAACTGTTAAAAGACAAACATATTATCAGCCTTGGATATAGATAAAAGGAGAATTCCAACATACCACAAGAGCACGAGTATTGTTTATATACATATATATATGCAATCCGAAAATGAAGCCAAAAATCAATTCTTCAAAACAGCAACAAGATCAAATTTTCAAAAACAACAATTTGTACTTAATTTGAAGTTTGCTAAATCCAAAATGCAGGCCCTTCCCTGCATCTGGATGTCAATTAAGCATTCCAAATGTTAAAATCTTATACTAGCTGCATCAAAAAATGTGTCCCCTCAGCCCCAATAATTTAAATATTGTTTCCTCATAATCCCCAGAGTAGTCCCCCAATTTGACATAGTAGTAGGAATCACGATGAATAATCTTTTGTTTTCAAAGGAGGCAACAAGTTACATACAACTGGTTAGCAAGGAAAAACTAATATGAAAACCAGAAAAGGGACACAATGAATCTTGTGCTCAGGCAAGAAAGCAGTCTTGTGTTGAGTTCAACAGACACATACATTGGAATTTTGTTTTTTCGGTTTTCCTATTGTTGGGAATCTTGTACATATTGATAATGAAAATAAGAGTAATTCTTCAGTTTGATCCAAAGGTCCATCTAACTAGACCTTTCCATCCATCAGAGTAATTATGGCTGCTGAGAGGACACAGCCAAGAAAATTGAGATAAGATTCATTCATAGGAAGTCATTGATCAAATCTTATTACAAACCTTGCACTCAATTAGGTCTTTTATGCATTTGCACGCATGAATTTATCGCATAGCCAATATTTGATTGCTACAGCTACAAAAGTCTCCAAAAGTTCTGCCAAGTGCACAAGCATTAAACCATCTATAATTCACAAAGTTCACAAAAAATAAGGCAGTTAATGAGCAACATGTCCTATCTGATTGAACCACAAAGCAAACTTGCCCAGCTGATGTTAATTTGCCAAGGACAAACAACCTATTTGTTGTGGATGATGACGACATTGTGTTAGAATATTAATGTTGCATTGTAATTATGCTTTATGGTGCTTTACGCCTTCAAGTGAACATGATGGTGTAATTGTGTTTAATAGTGCTTTTATGCCTATACGTAGTGTGTGGATTTATCCCACGTGGATTGTGCCTCATAGATCACTGATTTAGGGACTCTTTTTAAAGAGGTTAGTTGTACTACAATTATACACCATGAACACTGGGAATTCAGACGAATGAAATGAAGTAAAGGGTAACTAATGTACTTGTTTTAATTCATGTGCCTATGTTTTCACCATTTTTCCTTCGATGTGCAGGTCCCACGTGAAGTGCTTTTCCTAACATGGTATCAAATTTCCAGTTCAAGCATGAAGGCAAAGTCCATGTTCTCTGCATGGTGCTACTCCAAGGCTTGGTTCACCAGCCATTTGCATACTTTGACGCGTTCAGTGTTGCTAATGGTCGAGGGTTTTTTCATGCAAGCAACTCCTCATGTGCAAGTTCATGGCTTAGTTTACTGGTTCGTTTCACAGATCTGCGATTCTGCAGTTCTTTAGATTTGAGTAAATTTCAGTTTGGTGATATTTTGCAAGGGTTATGTTTGCACAAGGTTGCCATCTTGTTTCAGCCAAGCTCATGATTAGCTGTTTGGTGTTCATAGCTTATGCTGATTTAGAATTTGTAAATTTCAGTCCTAGTGTTTCTGTGCTTGGCGAATATAAGATTTGAAAAATTTTGGTGTGACCATTGTTTGCTGGTTTGGGTGCTGTCAGTGTTAAGTATTCTCGTTGGCCTAACATCAACAAACAAAAACATTACCAGCAAATTTTTGTGACCATTGTTTGCTGGTTTGGGTGCTGTCAGTGTTAAGTATTCTCGTTGGCCTAACATCAACAAACAAAAATATTACCAGCAAATTTTTGTGTGAGCTGCTGCCAATAATTAGCCTGTGATATTTTTTGTACCACATAGCAGGTTTGGTAGCAGTGTGCAAGAAAAGGTATAACGTTAATTTTTATGTGACAGGTCTGAGGTGAACAACAGCAATCAATCATCTTAACAAAAATCAATCTAAAATCCAGCAAGCATGGGCAAGGAGCTTGTGGCAGGACAAGTGGTGCCATTGCAGATTGTATCACTTTTCTTTAAAGCAACATAAATCAAAGATTTTCACTTCACACGCTCACCTTGATTTTTAGTTTAAATTTTCTGTGCATAAAATAAAATCAACTTCAAGCTTTTATCTTTTCCACATTATATTTTTAATTTAAATTTGAGACTTTTAAAAGTCAGAGGGCTTGTGGAAAAGTGCCAGAGTTTAGCCCTTGATCATGTAGACGCTGAGTGAAATTTTCAGCCTCTGATTGTATGGTGTGATCCCAAAGGCTTAACTCACTTGTGCAAATCCACTTTGTAGGCAAAACTTCTAATGAGCCTAACTTCAGCATCCAGATGACTTTTTCCAAGCTGTCTTTTTTTTAAACAGTTTTCCCAGCTCTTCACAGTGATACTGTCACATTTCAGTTTCATAGCCTCCAAGTTGAGTTTTTTCAACCAGCATTGTTGAGGTATTTTATTGCTTTTGAGGTCTTATTTTGTAAGTTGTGTTTTGTAATGTCCCCTAATTGGGAATGCCCTAAATTTGCCCTAATTCCTTAATTTAAATAAACAAATGGGTTGGAGAATATCTTTCACCTGATTGAAGCCCTGCACACGGATTAGAAACCATTTACCACAATCACACTGATTAGCAGATTATAACCATTTATCACAATAATACTAATTAGCAAATTATCATAATTAAATATTAGTAAATTCATGGCCAAATTATTAGTTCAATCACAAAGCATTTTAATATCCTTGGTGGGCTCAACCATAGAAGAGCATGGGAGAACATGACTTGATGGGGTGCCTAGGACCCTCTACCGTAGGCCCAAGAGCGGATATACTACCCCTCTTGGTCTCATGTGGCCCATGCCATCCATATGAGGTGGTCTACCTAGTGAGGTGTCCCCTTTTCACTATCCCCTCATCTTGCCAACCATTTCCCTCTCTCTATGATCTGACCTCTTGTGCTGATTCACCGTGATGGAGGGGTGAGATTACAACGGGTGCCCTAAAATGCCCATCTCTCTTAAGCCCAAAGCGCAGTACCCTTGGTACCCCCTTGGCCTCCTTGGGACTACCTGGTCCCCATCTTGGCCCCATCTCAAGGTGGCGTACCTAGGAGAGTACCCCATCACCGTTCCCCTCTTGTAATCTCAGTCTCCTCTATCATGGCTAAAACATTCAAGACATATGACAAACAAATATTAATCATATTTACTGATATAAGGAAGCAGTCATAACAGCAATGCATCATTAGTACCTTGTGTAGACACGTCAAATTTACATCATGCATAATCATATTCCATTCATCCAATAAATCAGGACTTCCTTTAAATTAAATCCTAAATCATATTCCAGCATTTTCTGGATTTAAATAAATCAGAATATCAAAGTCCAAAATGTCAACTCATCTAATCAGCATTAATCAACATGATCATCATCTAATCCTAATCTAATGCATGTCATCCATCCCACTTGCATTATCTAGACCTAGCCACTTGCACAATAAATCAATTTTATTGATTTATTAAAACACTCATTTTCCTCAACATGACAAGTCAAACAGGGCATTTATTGCTCTTCTTTCTTGTCCCCCTCTCAAAATTTATTGCAAATTTGAATTCAAAATTTCCCCCTCTTGGGCACTCTTCCCAAATCTTGCACACACATCAACTAATCACATGATGACAAGTGTTCTCAATTCATTGGCTTGTTTTTGATCCCACATTGGTCCCTCTTCAACATTTGGCATTTTGAAAATCTTTAAATAGGTGCATCATCCTCAAGCAAATCTTCACAATCTTCACAATTTCATGCAAGGTTACTCTCTTCACTTGAGATTTAATCTTGTTCATCATCACTCCACCATCTTCATAGCATTTTCAATTTGAGCTTTTATCAAGGATTGGGAAAGGGTCACTAGCACAAGTGACACCAATCCAACTATGGAATAGGTAGCTTGCTTTTGTTTTCATAATGTTTTAGTCTTTTTATCATCATTTGTGGCATTTTGAAAGCATTTGTAATGGATTTCATAGAGGTATTTTGATAGAGTTTGCAAAGCATCTAACCCATTGTTTTGGATTTTCTAATTTTTGATGTTTTGGATTTTTTGATTTTTCGATGTTTTTGGATTTTACGATTTGAGGACTTTAAGATCATGCGAATCCGTTCCGACAATGGACATTATCTTTTGGCAATAAGTTTTGGCTCCCATCTTTTGAAACACATCCCTCTGGCTGAAGGTATGAAGAACATTGGCTTGTTTGTATACTTGATCTTTTCTTTTGATTTATCTTATTGCGCTCATTCCAAGGACCTCTCGATGATATCCGAACAAGGATTTAGAGAGAATAGGAATGGGTCAACGATCATTATATTTTGTTTCTGTGCTTGTTGGGCGTTCTTGTAAAATAGCGGTGGATACTTGCTTTGTTAGATATGTATGGAGGAGGTTTGGATACCTTGTTGACTATTGCATTGATTGGTTATACCTTCCGTGTTTTGAGTCGAGATGTTTGAGACTTCTAAAGTGCATCTAGCAAGGTTTCAGTATGTCAGTGTGAACAAGAATACTCCCTATGCTTGTTGAGTCAAAGTCCATCACACTAAGTACCGCGCCATCACGGTCCTTCATACCTTGATGCATCGTGCTTAGCGTGTTATCAAAAATAAAGTAAGTGCCGCTTTGAAAATCCCAATCCTTGATAAGCAAATCATCCATCTATCATCATCATCTATCATCGTCATCTCTAATAAAGTCTCGACCAATCATGGACTTGTTGGATCCTCTTGTCATCATCTCATTTTTGCTAACATTGCATCATGAATAGTCCATCATGCATCCATCTGCATCCACAAACCGTTAGCATTCATCATCATGCATCCATCATGCATCCATCTGCCATCTGCAAACCATCAATAAACCATCAATATACTGCATACCACATATCATTCATATCATACATAATAGGAAAATCGATCATTTCACATGCATTGCATTTGCATCATCATCATAATATAGATCTGTTAGTCTAAGCATTTCATAAATCATCCGTTGCATAATCACATCATATCACATCATCAATCTCATCCATCTCATATCATATCATCATTTAAGTTGTTTAGAATAATATAGATTTGTTATTCTAAGCATCTTGAAATCATCTCATTTGCACCGTCATCGTCACAACCATCCATTTTGAACCTCTTTATCGCGAGATCGACCCTCAAATTGAATCTTTTCGCTCGATCTCTCGAGGGGGCAATGTACCGGTGTACTTCTTTCCGCTGGGGCATCCGAAAAATCATGAAATTTTTAAATTTCGATCGCGGCAAGTTATTCTTTGAACCAACGCAACAAGTACATTGCTTCAAAGAGGGGCAAAATGTAGACACGTCAAATTTACATCATGCATAATCATATTCCATTCATCCAATAAATCAGGACTTCCTTTAAATTAAATCCTAAATCATATTCCAGCATTTTCTGGATTTAAATAAATCAGAATATCAAAGTCCAAAATGTCAACTCATCTAATCAGCATTAATCAACATGATCATCATCTAATCCTAATCTAATGCATGTCACATCCATCCCACTTGCATTATCTAGACCTAGCCACTTGCACAATAAATCAATTTTATTGATTTATTAAAACACTCATTTTCCCTCAACATGACAAGTCAAACAGGGCATTTATTGCTGTTTTTCCTTGTCCCCCTCTCAAAATTTATTGCAAATTTGAATTCAAAATTTCCCCCTCTTGGGCACTCTTCCCAAATCTTGCACACACATCAACTAATCACATGATGACAAGTGTTCTCAATTCATTGGCTTGTTTTTGATCCCACATTGGTCCCTCTTCAACATTTGGCATTTTGAAAATCTTTAAATAGGTGCATCATCCTCAAGCAAATCCTTCACAATCTTCACAATTTCATGCAAGGTTACTCTCTTCACTTGAGATTTAATCTTGTTCATCATCACTCCACCATCTTCATAGCATTTTCAATTTGAGCTTTTATCAAGGATTGGGAAAGGGTCACTAGCACAAGTGACACCAATCCAACTATGGAATAGGTAGCTTGCTTTTGTTTTCATAATGTTTTAGTCTTTTTATCATCATTTGTGGCATTTTGAAAGCATTTGTAATGGATTTCATAGAGGTATTTTGATAGAGTTTGCAAAGCATCTAACCCATTGTTTGAAGTTTAGTTTGCAGATTTTAAAAGGATACCTACACCTTGAACATCTAATCAAACAATCACAATCACTTATATTAAATTGTGCTACAACTACCTTATTGTAAATCAGATTTCATACCACCAATTCAAGAAATCAGACTGCTGTGCACATGCCTATTTATCAATTATTTCCAATTTGGAGGGTGCAGACCTCTATTTCATTTTTATTAATTTATCCCTGTAGATGATCGCTTATCTAGATATTCCTCTTCTTCAATCAATGATCTTCTGCCTTGAAATGTTTCACCTTTTATACCCACGATGGGGCAGGTGGTTATGTCCCTTCATTAAAGGCGTGTATTTTTATTGGATTGCTTAACTATTCATAACCAGTCATTAAAGGATAATTAATTTATATTAATATTATCCTTTAATCGACTTCACTTGAGGAGAGTTCGCTGTGTATGTAGTTTGATTCCTTTTATCTCTTCTTCCAGTTGCTGTTTGTGAGGGACGACTTGCATTTAATCGCTGTCATAATGCCACATTTTATTCCTTAAACTCTTAGTCGATTAATGTTCCTTAATCGTTTCCCATGCATGATATAAAATGGTGATCTGGTCTTGTCAACCTGCATTTAGGATTGCAATTTGCGGGGGCATGACATGTTCAGTTTGTTTTTACGGGTTCAATTTTGTGAGCATGTGGTTTACTTGCTGAAATACAAAAACAAAACTTTTTACAAAATGTAAAACTCCAAACAATCTTCTTCCATCTCCTCTCTCTTTTTCTTCTTCTACTGACCTGTTACTCTATACCTAAGCCACAAACAAACCTGAGGCCTTTCAGTAACATTTCTCCCAATGGCAATATGGGCCAAAATGTAGAATGACAAAAGCAGATTCATGCCAATTTGGGAGATCACTGATGCTAGATGGGACTGCAAATGCATTGTCACATCCATGTTGCCAGTTGTTCCTTGAATCCCTCTATCTATTATAACTGCATCATTCAAGGAGGATGGAGAAGTGAAAGCGGGGTTATTCAGATGCATTACCACATTATTTCCTTTGTAAAAGAAAGATAAACAGCCATAGTTCAGTTGCCATTGTACAAACAAGCAAAGGGCTTCTTTTTCAAGTTTCAACGTATGCACAATGGAATCAACGAACACAATAACGCCAAGTAGTAATTTCTAAATTAATAATTTGCAATCTGATTTATAATACATAAAATGGAATTCAATCAGTTGGGTTTATTAATAAATTTTGCTTTTCTGACTAATCTAATGTCAACGCAATGTTGGGAGTACTTTGGCCATGAAGCCAAATCACTTCATTGGATGGCAATGCAAATTCTAACTCAGCTGTGCAGTTCTTCTACTTGTGAGCATTCTTGGAGTGTATATAACCATAAAGACCCTAAGAAACACAACAAATTGAGCCAACGATGGATGAGTCTTTTGGTCTTTGTCAGCCACAATCTTTATCTTCACTAGAAAATTTGAGGTTAGAAACTTTCCAATTATGACTTTCAATAATTTTCTATTTTTCTAGCATACACCAGTAGGTTGATATTATGCATTCATCATTGCTAAATTGTTAATCTCAGTTACTGTTGAAGATGATCGATCAATTGACTTAGATGAGAATTATCCAAACTTGGAATGGGCCACTGCTGATGAGTAGCCTACATTTAGTGAAAAGGATTTTGATATCTTGAATGAGATTATGGATGATGAAGGTCGTGCCCTTTTGGAGCAAATGGTTGCAGATGCAAGGGCATTAACTTCAACTTCACATATTTAGTCATGGCTAGCTTAAAGGTCCAAATTTGGAATGGGCCACTGCTGATGAGTAGCCTACATTTAGTGAAAAGGATTTTGATATCTTGAATGAGATTATGGATGATGAAGGTCGTGCCCTTTTGGAGCAAATGGTTGCAGATGCAAGGGCATTAACTTCAACTTCACATATTTAGTCATGGCTACCTTAAAGGCTATTTGAATTTTGCATTCTCTAATTTTGTTTTGTATATTAGTAATGAGTCCATGAAAATATGTACTCTTAAGACTGAAAATTTGATACCCAAGGAGAATTCGAGAGTAACTGGCAACATTGAAGCTTTATTTGTCTTACAACTAAAGTTCGGACGTTATTTCTCTTTCCACACACTCTATTTGGCATGAAATGTTATTTCTCCTGCTTTTTCTTCTCATTCTTCTTCTAAAAGTATTACTTTTTTGAAGAGGCAGAATATATTGCATGGTGTTCCACATGTCATTGCATCCAAGGGTGTTTGTGAAGGATTTGTGTATGGGAAGCATCACAGAGAACCCTTTGACAAGAACATACACAAAAGGCATTAAAGAGACTTGAGTTGGCACAAAATGACTTGATGAGTCCATAACCAATAAATTCATATAGTGGTTGATGTATGTTTTGGTTATGGTTGACAACTTTACCAAAAAGACAAATTTACTTTTTGAAGGAAGATGAAGTAATGTCTACTTTCAAGGTCTTAAAGGCATAAGTGGAGAACCAATCTAATAAAAGAATCAAGAAGTTGTGGACAGACAATGGCACAAGATATGTCAACAGTCAAAGAGACTTGAGTTGGCACAAAATGACTTGATGAGTCCATAACCAATAAATTCATATAGTGATTGATGTATGTTTTGGTTATTGTTGACAACTTTACCAAAAAGACGAATTTACTTTTTGGAGGATGAAGTGTTGTCTACTTTCAAGGTCTTAAAGGCATAAGTGGAGAGCCAATCTAATAAAAGAATCAAGAAGTTGTGGACAGACAATGGCACAAGATGTCAACTAGGCATTCACAAACTTCCTCAAGCAGTTTCGCATAGTAAGATAATTGACAGTTCCTCATACTCCACAACAAAACAGGGTAGTCGAGAGAAAGAATTGTGTGCACATGGAGATGGCCAAATGTATGTTGCAAGCTCAAACATCACCCAAGGCTTATTGGGCAAAAGTGATGAACTATGCCATGTACATTGGTTATCAGATGCCAATAAAGGTTGTGAAGTAAGTGACTAATAAGGAGATATGAAGTGGCAAGAAGTCTTGCTTGTCTCACTTCAAAGTCTTTGGGTGTGTTGCTTATGCACATGTTCTTGACGAGAATATGAAGAAAATTGATGCAAAGAGTCAAAGGTGCATCTTTGTAGATTATAGTGAAGAATCCAAGACAAGGAGACTATGAGATTAGATGATTAAAAAGGTGCCAATTCACAAAGACGTGATATTTGATGAAGGGATGAGTGAACTAGATCGTAATTGCATTGCAATGTTCAATCTACCAGCTCCCAATTCTTCCACTCAAGGTTCCTTCTTGTTGAATTTGAGGAATACAAATAAAGGGAAAATGCAAGAGCAATCACTAAGGAGGTTGAGGAAGGAAAAGAGACAACATAAGAGAGGTCAGAAGCCTCTGGCAGTGGCAACAAAATGCCTAAATGGCCCACAGAGACACTTCGTGATGCTTCAATGAAGGTAGATATGTCAAATACTCACAAGGCAAGAAGTCAATTTGCAAACCATGCTTTGATTGCTAAGGTACAAGAACGACATACAAGGAAGCCCACATTTTGGAATCAGAAATAAAGGATGAATATGATTCTCTCATGAAGAATAAGACTTGGGAGTTGTGCAAGTTGACAAAGGATAAGAAGATTGTTGATTGCAAGTGGGTCTACAAGACCAAGCTCACTTCAAAAAGGCAAGTTGAGAAGCACAAAACTTGACTTGTAGCCAAGGGCTACTCACAAGCTAAAGGCATTGACTAAAATGAGATGTTTGCTCCAAGTGCAAGATTCACCATAGTCAGGACAGTTCTTGCAACTACAGCAAAGTATAAGTGGATTGGTTGGATGTAAAGAGTGTGCTTCTTCATGGTGATTTAACGGAAGATATCTTCATCCAGTAACCTCCTTGGTTTGTGAAGGAAGAGAAAGAACATTTGGTTTGTACATTGGTTTGTGAAGGAAAAGAAGGAACATTTGGTTTGTCGATTAATTTGCTACAAGTGCAAGATTCACCATAGTGAGGACAGTTCTTGCTGTTACAGAAAAAAGTATAAGTGGATTGGTTGGATGTAAAGAGTGTGCTTCTTCATGTTGACTTAATGGAAGATATCTTCATCCAGCAACCTCTTTGCTTTGTGATGAAAGAGAAGGAAAATTTGGTTTGTAGATTAAAGAAGTCATTATATGGCTTGAAGCGGGGGCCTCATGCATGGTATGAGAATATTGGTCGATATCTTCAGGAGTTATTTTTCAAAAACTTTCAAAAGGAGACCATTTTGTATATTAAGAAGATTGATCAGGAAATTCTCATTATCATTCTCAATGTGGATGTTTTTATTCAAATAGAGAAGAATGTAAATTTAATTATTGAAACAAAGAAGCAGCTAGCCTTATAGTTTGAGAAGACACTTAGGGTTGCTTCACTATGTTTTGGCTTTGCAAGTTTGGCAAGAGCAGGAGAAGTTTGTTGTCTCACAATTGAAGTATGCCAAATAAATATTGACAAGATTCGAAAATTTTCATTATTGTTCTCAATGTGGATGATTTAATTCTAATAGGAAACAATGTAAGTTTAATTACTGAAACAAAGAGTCAGCCTTATACTTTGAGATGACACACTTGGGGTTGCTTCACTATTTTTTGGCTTTGCAAGTTTGGCAAGCACATAAGTTTTGTCTCACAATTAAAGAATGTCAAACAATTATTGCCAAGATTCGAGATGGAGGATGTGAAAGTTGTCATGATCCTGGCATAAATTTGAAAAGGGATATAGGGACAAAGGAGGTAGATCCTATAACATATTTAGTCTACTGGGCAGTTTGTTGTATCTCACCCATACACAGCCTAATACCTCCTTTGTTGTTGAATCAATGGCCAAGTTTATGCAAGAACCACAAAGTAGTCACATGAAAGCTACAATGCATATGCTGAGATGTGTGGATGGGACTCTGGATTTTGGATTTGAGCTCAAGATAGGTGAATGCATTCACCATGGTTACAGATTCAGATTGAGCAGGAGATCTTGATGATAAATTGTCTAGTTCGGGTTATGTGTTCATGTTAAGAAATTCATTAACCTTATGGTCTTCCAAGAAACAGAATAGTGTATTAGAATTAAAATAACAAGCAGAGTACAATAGACTAGCTCAAGTGTCGAATGAAACAGTGTGGTTACACAAGATGCTAGATCACTTGCATGTGCCAAAAGACGTGTCAATGATTCGTAGTGACAATCAATGTGTTCTTTAGATTGCCAAGAATCCAGTCTTTCATGCAAGGATTAAGCATATCAAGTTCAAGTTTCATAAGGTTCATGAACTATTGGACTTCAAAAGATTTCAATGGGCTGTGTTGGGGCAAAGGACTAGTTGTCAAATATCTTCACCAACTAAATTGGTGGCAAGTAAGTTCATCAAGCTTCAACAATTGTTGTGTCTCAAAGAGCTTGTCACAAAGGGGGGATTGTCATCATGACATTCTCTTAATTGTCTATGCAGTAATGTACTATCTGTGTTACACTGAAAGTGTTGTAAATTCTTTCGATTTCACATTAAAGGGGGGATGTTAGAATATTAATGTTGCATTGCAATCATGCTTCATAGTGCTTTATGCCTATAAGTGAACACAATGATGTGATTTTGCTTAATATTTCTTTAATGCCTATATTTAGTGTGTGGATTTATCCCACATGGACTGTGCCTCATAGATCACTGGTTTAGTGACTATTTAAAGGGTCAGTTGTACCATGATTATACACCGTGAACACTAGGAATTCAGACAGTGAATGAATTGAAGTAATGAGTACCTAATTTACTTGCTTTCATTCATGTGCCTCTGTTTACACCCTTTTTGCTTCAATATGCAAATCCCATGTGAAGTGTTATTCCTAACACATAGCAATCTCTAATCATCAAGAGTACATTCCTGATTCCTCGGCCCCATCCCTGGATACCAAACCTAAGCTCTTATCAGGTGCCTATCTCCTTTGCATCCTCTTCCCATGTCAAAAACTCTAGTTAAGAAAGAGAAGAGACTACTGGACTTAGGTCAAATAATTGCCCCCTCTATAACCCAGGCCCTATGACAAGGTCAAAATGCTGCATGAACAATGTCACCATTCTCCAGTTGAAAAATCTTTATAACAATAAATAACCCAAGGAAATTCAACCAAATGCTTACTCCAACCTCAATTTGTGGGGTCTTTGGGTCCCCTTCTGAACATCCAAATTAGAATCATCACAATGAAGGGAATCCTATTTACCTGTTTATGCACCATCCTCCTACCTCCCAAATTGTTGAGTATTAATGGGATTGATAATCAATCCAACGAATGCCCAAGGCAGGGCTAGGAAGGGAAATGCTCTAACAACTGTCCCAAAACACATTGATGCTAGCCTTAAAGCACTCAGTGATGACACTGGGATTCAGGCAATTCACAATGCTGTTATGGAAAGAACCATGTCTAGAACAGATACTTGTATTGTCTCCAAGGATAATTTATTTCTATTCATGATAGTGGTTAGTTATGGGGTATTCTTGGCTTAAGTTTGTGTGTGAGGAGTGCTCATGCTATATGTCGTATATGCAGAAAATCATGACAAGGTGCCAAATTTTGGTTCAATGGTTATGAATGGTTTTGTGGTCTATAGGTTTGTAGCTTTTGGCTGCAAAAACTGGTTTGTCTTGCTCTATTCGGGGCTGGGTACCATTTTCATGGTTGATTGTGGTGTCCTTTCCTCCTAGTTATCCACTTAGGAAAGAGCATGTCTCTGGCATCAGACTAAAGAAAATCTTTCATTGTCCATCTGTTCAGATCTTGAATCTGATAAAGGCAATCTTGGGTCCTAAGGGTGTGACAGACACAGAACTCTTTAGGTTGAGAGCAACTATTCTGGCTGATTTTCACATTAAGCTTGAGCAGGTAGTCAGTGCTGCTTTCGTTTATCATTCTATAATAGAGCTGGTCTCCTTTGATCATGTTGGGAGGAGAATTTCAAGGAGCATGTGTTGGCAGTGCCAGCCACTGTTCATTTCATTTTGGTGATGACCAAGAAGGAAGTCTTGGTGGAAGATTTTAACACTCTCAGTAGCATTGTAAGGATTCTAATAGACTTGTTTCAGGACCTTCACCATGCCATAAAATATTTGGTTCTCTCTCATCATGGTTTTGTATGGGAAGTCGTGAGCAGGTTTACACTTTCATCCTAAGCCAACCATGCTCTGTTTAGATCAGCTAAAAGACCAGAATTAATAGAAGGTGGGTGGATTCCCTGTTTGGAGGCTGCTTCTTCATCATCTACTATGGCTTAGGTGGTGCTGGCTTCAGGGCATGGTGTTGCTAAACAGGCGGGTGAGCATTGGCAGTCTATCACAGGAGGAATGGTTATCCCTCAGTGGGGGGTTTCAAGTGCTCTGGTGGTGTTTGTTGGTGCTCGGGTTTTTTGGCTGTACGCTGCTTTTTGTGGCTTTTATTATTGTTTGTGCTGCTCCCTTTGGGGTATCTAATTAAATTTGCCACCTTTTAAGTATATTTCTGCTCTTTGTTGTTTTAGTTTGCTGGGTGTGTTGTCTGGTTTTTTTGGTATCTCATGGTCTGGCCTGTCACCCTTGTGGGAGTTTGCATAGCTATAGCGGTTGTATCTAGTTATTGCAAACAGGAGGAGGCCCCTTAATAGAAACTCAATATTATAATAAAAATAAAGGATAATATATTTCACCAAAACAACAATAGAATTAACACTATTGAAAATTGAAAAGCTCCATTTTGGTCATGCAGTCAACCAAAGGTTGGAAGAGGAACGTAGGGTAAAAAATCACGTGTGGCAATAGGGTGCAAGAACTGGCTTGGGAGCTCCTCCTGGTCCTACTCAAGTCCATAGGTATCAAGCTCATCCTTCCTCTTCATCGGCCTGAAGCAGATATGATGCAACCAAATAAACAATGGACTATGCCAACTCTAGAGAAGGGAATGCATCCATTTGTTAGTTTTACTTCAAACTAATTAACCACAACAGCAATGGTTGACTCATACTGACAGGATATCAAGACCAGATGTCTTGGTATCAATGATTTTTTATTTTTTTGTATATTACAGTATTATGACTAGCCTACATAAGAATAGAGTCTTGCTCAACATAACAGGCTGTTACCACAAATATGATATAGAGGACTAGAATCTACTTTAATTAATCTTGTTCTATTGATGTATATTTTTGTTCAATTGTTTTTAGGCTGATCTGCATAACAAATGAGGTCTCACAGGATATTCAAGGCAGCCATGGGGACTATAATACTACTGGTCTTATGTATAGTCCAACTGCAGTCTGATGTTTTGTAATCAGAGATAATTGTGTTAAAGTTTATGTTACTGCTGTGTATGATCCAGAACGCAATGTTTTCTAAAGAACAGCAAAAAGCCTGCCCTAAGGATTTTCATCTTTAGGAGAGCCCAGATGTGATTTATATCTGAATTAAATATATTAGTTATTAACCTTTTCAATTGAAGAATAAGTAATGGAAATAAGAGAGGGAATCCTGAATCTTCTACTCTTTTTTAACCTAAGGCACAATAAGGTAACCATTGTTAAAAATTAATACTGTTAAGGTTGTAACATGTCTAATAGTTAAAATCATCAATAAGTTGGTGACATGTCCCAAGACCCTTGATAAAGCCCTTGACAGGATAACAATTGGTCATTTCAATATGAGCAATGCTACACTTGATTGCTGCAAATGTTGAACAATGGTAGAATACCAAGGACCTAGAGAAATCCTTGACTAGAGCACAGCTGACTATCTCAATATCATTCTTCATGAGGATATGCCAGATTCCTATAGATTACATCCTTCTTGGAAGAAGAGGGGGAAGAATCAAAGAGCAATCTGTTGCTAGTGACATAGCCACGGATTGGAATGAAATATGCATGTGATGATTACAAATGGTATTCTTGATGGCTCTCCATATAGTAGGAAGGCCAAAATCTTATTCACCCTCCTATCAAAACAATGAACGTATCACCTTGTTTTCAAAAGCATGAAAATCCTGCAAACCATTTCACAACTTACATAGGAATAAGTTCAAGAATAAATTCTTGTAAAAATAGCTATCTTAAGAGTGAAGACCTGTGATACACACTCCTTATTTAATGATAGGAGATATTGTACAGAAGAAATCAAAAACATATTTGATTTATTTGAATACCCTAACTTTTTCATTGGAAAATATCTCTAAGCCTTTCTTGAGCTTCTTGCTTTGACAGGCCATGCCTTGTTGAAGAAAGAAGAATGTGCAATGAGAAGATAAGTTTTCAAATTTTAAGATATTAAAAACTGCAATCTGTTTGGATTCAAAGGATTCATGAGCATTACATGCTTCCATTGAATCTAGAAACTAGAATGAAATGACCCCCTTATATTTTTTCAATGTTTTGCAACAACACTTCAACAGTGGCACCCATCAACGTTACCATAATCAAAATCAGCTGATAAAAGTAACCCTATGCCAAGAATGTTCACTCAAGACCCAAGATGGGTGAGGTGATATCATATGGCGCCGGGGATCATTAGTATCCAAAACTGAATGAAGTAATGCTGGAAAGTAAAGTTTATGCAACTCAACCACTTATTCAGCAGGAGTAGATTGACAGCTCAGCCGATCAGCATTATGATGATTACAAAGTGCAAGGAAAGTAAAAGATTGGGCAGCTTGCCAACCCCTTCCACTTGTTCAGCGAGCACTACAGTAAAGAAATGCTGAAAGTAAAGACAGCAAGGCCTGTCTCTTCCACAATCATGGGAATTACAATAGAAATTGTAGAAATATAAATGAGTTGATCAGTACTACTGATTCAGCGTTACAATATGAGTGCAATCTGCAAGAAACCAATAGTTAAAGTTGTCCAAAAAGCTGCAAAAGATATTATTTGTTCTCCAAACTTCAAAGACTCTCCAAATATGAAAAACCAACCCAAAACTCCAACTTCAGACAATCTAATATACTAAACCAGCAAACTGAAAATGCAAACCAGCAACTAGTAAACACCCCAAAATGCTCCTAACTCACTCAATATCCCTCCAAATGACATGAAACAAAATGCAAAGGACTCCAAGAGAGATGGCGACCAAGTTATGACTCTGAAATTGCATCAAACATGAGATGTTACATGAAACACGAATCCCAATGCCCTCCCCAACATGGTACGGCCTCCCTAGAGGGTCGACCTTCAATGAAAAATTAGAAACTTCATTAAAAAATTCCAAACTCTGCTCAAAGGGGCGCCTAGGGCCTAGAAAGTGAAAGAGCCAATACCCAAAAGCAAACAAAAATCGCCTAAAGAGTTATGATTGAAAACCACCTACAGCCACACCAAAACCAGAACCCTGAAACACACCAAAAACTCAGCTAACATCAATACAAAACTTTTCCATATTGCTCTATCTATTCTTTAGTGTAAAGAACAATCTCTCAATCTCAGCTAGTTGCTATCTTTCAAGCAAGAAACCAAGAGTAGCTAGGAGGTATGCATTCCTCGAAGCAATTCCAACAACATTTTGGCAACACTTCATTGTATTTTTTTCATGGATGAGAAACAAAAAGTCCAGCACTCTTATTTATAGCCTTTTGTCTCCAAATTCAAATTTCAAACTCCCTCCAAGTTGGATGTCTAAACCAAATTCAAATTCACTTTGCAATATTCTCCAAATTACATTTCATTTCACCTCTTTCACAAGTCGTCCATCATATGAAGACAAATAAACTTTATTAAAATTCCAAATAATCTTCAAAGTTAGGCATCCAAAGTATAAAGTGAAATATATTAATAAAAATCACTTATTTCTCTTTAAGGCATCCACCAAGCCTTAATATTATTTCACTTTATAAAATATTTTACCTCAACAAAGGAGACGCCCAACTCAAGCTGAAGACCTGCCAAAAATAGCTCAAAAATGCTAAGGACCAAAACTGCTCAAACTGACTTGCTTGAATTAGCCTCTAAACTGGCCCGCTGAAAACCTACTAAAGATAGCATACTACTAAAAATAGTGTGTCCAAATGCATTTTAACCATATTTTGAGCAGTCGTCGCAACTTACTAAAAATAGTAAATAAGTCTTTTGATTCAGTTGCATGTCACACCATAGCGAAGCTCTCTAAAAACCCAAAAGAAATCCAGAATCAGAACTGTAAAACTCCAACATGCAAGCCTCCAAAATTGCCAAAACATCCTCCTAAAAAATAGGAAACCCTAATTTCTGCTTCCGACTAGCCTACGGGCCTTCAGGATAGGCTACTGGCCAACTACAATGATCACTACTGAGAAGGGGACATTACATAGAAAAGGAGTTTTTACTCTTGGCTTCAACTTTTTCCTGCTTTAGCCATTGGATCTTGGCCTGTGAAATTTAACTACACCTAGTTAGATAAGATATAAGTTAACATGCAGCCAATGCCAAGGATCTTCTATAGGCTTGCTTTGCCAATTTTATTGCAAGAGATAGTTGTTGTGGCTTAATTCATTGAACATCTTCACGTGCTCCAATATTGTCAATATGGTGCTAGATCTCTCCCTAACAATTGTAAATCACCAGCTGGAGTCCTTGATGATCAATAGGAAAACCACATCAGTAACTATGATACCTCTAACTCAGCCAAAGTCTTGACTTTTGTTGTTTGTTTCTCTATTTTTCTTGGGTGTCTAGAACTGTTTTCAAACATGGGCATATGAAGCCCGATTTTGTTTCATGCTTCTGAACAGGCATATTATGGGACTTGTGTTTCCTTCTTATTGTGGTTCATAAGGACTTTTATCAACCGTGTACTAAAATTAGGTTTTCTTATAGTCCAAGTGGTGTAGTCACAGTTAGGAGGGTCCTCAAAGAGAACAGTCTAGACCGTGCAACAAGAGTAAATACAACGGAAAACAACTCAAAGATATGAAACAAATGCAGATTCAGTCATTCAATATATATATATGATAGAATTCAAATACAAATTGGTCGGCAACATGCGGGCTTACAATTAGGTCTCACAGGCCTGATCTCACAGTTACAGAATATGCTTAAGATATAGCAATGAAGCTCCTTCGCAAAGAATCTAAACTATCAATCTTCTCTAGATCAATAAAACTACTTTCTTAAGGATCTATTACATCAACATATATCATCTCCAGATCATAAGATTCCTCCATGTCGACCCAAGAAGGTTTCACACTCCACGAAAGAGGTCTAACATGTATACACAAATAGGTCAGACTTAAATGGATAGGACTCCTCCGCAAATGAATGAAATGAAGTGCGGAATCCCAAGGAAGGTCAGCCACGAACCACAGAACATTGAATGATGTGTCATTAGGCTCTGCAAGTCTTCTTCTTCAGCTGATTGTCCAAGACTGTCAGGATGCTCTGTTCTAAGAAAATAGTTAATCTTCTGATAGCGATAACTTTCCGATAACAAGCCCAAATGCTCTAGAAATCGGATATGATGTAGATGAACATGTCTAGATGCTAAGTCCAACTTCGCAAGGTTTGAAATGAAACTGCAGCAGAATGCGGACCAAAATACAGAAACTGCTTATAACTAAACTGACTGAATTGAACAGGAAAATGAAAAGAAACAAACTAAAATGCAAATATTTTTGGATGATGCAAGATTGCTTGTGAGCCAGGGATGCTCCTGCATCACCAGGTATGGAAGTAGCTGTGTGACTTTTTGCCTTCAGGCATAATCCATTTTAACAATCAAACAAAATTGAGGAGCTTTTGATGTTTTAAGAAATTAATTCCAATATGTCGTATTTTGAAAGGGCTATCAAGTCCTCATAGCTAGAAAGCACTTTTTTAACATATATTATAATATTACGTAAAAGCAAACCTAGGGTATGGAAATGCCGACTCTCATATTGATCCAAGTAGATGGAAGAAAATTAATTGAGTGTATGCTGACATTTACAAAATCTCTCATGAAACATCAAGTGACATTAAGAAATATAAAAAAAAAATCAAATGTTAAAAAATAAAAGACAAACAGAGATTTATGTTAGGCTTTATTCTAATTATCAAAAAACCAAAATTAAGGTCTTATCAGGCCTTTAATACCTTTAGCCCTAATTTATTTACTGAGTTACTAGGCTCTTCTAAACCAGTTCCCATTCTCGTACCCAATTGGGCCAGGCTCGGGAACAGTGATAAGAGCATCCCGTGAGTGGACGAGTGGACAAGGAGCATCCTTTGCCGCCTTGGGTTGCCTGTCAACTCCTGGGCACTCCCAAAAGCTCCTGCGGATGAAAAACAACTAAAATGCCCAAAAAACAATTCAAAAAAGAATTTTTTGAACACTAAACATTAAAAAGAAAATCTTTAAAAGCAACCTAAACCCTAAATGTACCCTTATGTTCATTGTTCGAAAAACACAACTCTATTTCACACGAACTCCTTCCTATGCCATTTTTGCATTTTGAAAGTTGGTTTTTTTAAGAACAATTGCAAGCTACCTAATTTCACCATCGAATGATAAAATTGTGAAAATGGTGTGCGCCATGAAGGTTTGTGTGGTTTTAAAGACCTTAATACGACGGTTTGTGTGGACCCCACGAGGGGCATTGCCCCCAAACCCCCATGAGGGGTATTGCCCCTCAACCCTCACTAATTATTGGGATCTCTTGTCAAATAAGAAACTTGATTACAATGAGGGGATCTAGGAATGGAGACCAAAACTGACAACTTAAACAATTATCTTTATGACTATCATAATATCATTGATCAATGATGAAGTATCATGCTATCAAAGATTCAAATGTCATTATTATTATAAAATATAATATTAGACAATATATCAAATGTATTTGCAATTGTGTATACTTTCAAAAAAAAATTACACGCACACGCACACACACACACACACCCCAGTTGTCAACAACCATACCATACCCAAGGAAAAAGAAGTTTATTGTACTAGAATACCAAAACCCCGTACTCGTACTCGCCCCCATACCAAAATCAGCAACTTAGTATATTTAAAAACAATCTCTCTGAATTCAAGTAGTGAAGTGCTAAAAACAAAATAAGCTAAAAGAGTTTCAAATGGCATTAAGTTTTAAGTTAGATTAGTTTAAAAAATTGCAGAAATTAGTTCCTGAATAGTAGTACCTCATCATGAAATAACACAATGCTTTACAATAGTAGGGACAAATACAAATGATGTTGAGAGGACGACTTGCAATAATCGTGAACAAATGCAAGTAGACAAATCATTGTGCATGCAAAATAAAAGAATAGGAATGAGAAAAGGAGGAAAATATTATGAACAAAAGAGCGTACAAGGGGAAGGACTGGAAGGTGGAATAGACATGACACACACATGAATATGGAAGTGTGGGTCACTAGGAAAGAACTATTATCTTCTAAAATTTTAGAGTATAATGTTATGGTTTTAGACACAATTTTGTGTGCTATTACCTTCTGATCACCCTGTGGGTGATAACCAATACAAATAAATGCGACAACTTTGTCCCAAAAGCATGTCAAAACAATGAACGCATTATTTACCCTAGAAACAAATGGTCATTTCCAATATGCACAAGTATACCATAAAAACAACATCAATTGGCATTAACAAATATGATAAAAGCTAATGATAGGAAATAAAAATAGAGGTTTGGATCTGCTGCTGCTGCTAGGTTTAATTCTGGCTACATATAATCTAAAATTAATCACTAAACTGTACAACAACACATTAAAAGAATGCCAAAAAAACATCTTACCACTCGACTAAGGCTGCTCTGAAGCAAAGATAAAACAAGTTCACAGCATGCTGCATAACAGTCAATTGCTTCTTTTAAAATAGACCTTATCAATTTGAGAACGGAAGCAAAAATTATAGAGCTGTGTTATTGGATATGCCAAGGGATCAGCCAGATTCGAGTCCAGTTCAAATTGGATCCACACTCCAATTTGGTCCACCTACGGATTCCATTAGAGTGTGTTGCTGGGAGGTGGGTTTGTCTGGGACAAACCTGAGTGAGCTTAGAGAGGATCTAGGCAGGCCCAAACAAACACGTCATTTTTTTGTTTTTTGATCCTCTTTTGACTTTGACCTGGTCGTCCTAAAACAAATTCTTAACCCTAAAAGTGCCATCTAAAAGCATTTCAAACACCAAAACAAACTCATTTTAGCTCATAGTCATTTTTATTGCAAAAGACAAATACCATTCCAAAAGACTAAACTTTCATTTTTGCTTGTGATTCAACAAAGGGAGCTAAAGATTGATCATTGAAGGTTTGACATCGGTTGCATTGCCATTCCTATGCATTCGCAAGTGTCCATTGGCTACCAAGATCATAGAAGAATATTTTTGAAAAGATGTAAGCTTTTATCTTTTTGTTCCTGCATTTTTGTTTTACAAACATGAAACAAACTCTTTGCTTTGCTTTTCTTTCATTTTTCTACAAATCTATCACTATGCTTAAAATTTTAAAAGAGCTAGGTTCTATATATCTATTTTTGTTTTCAAAATTTTATTTGTTTTGTATGTGTTGTTTATAATATTTCTTGCCATAGGAATTACAATGGCAGCTAGTTCTAGCCCTGTAGGCCAACCTAAATTTAAAACAAATCTGAGTTCTCTTATTTGGAAGTATGTCGATATGATACAACTAGTTCCAAGCGGTGGCGTTGTATTTGGATTTGTAGGAGGTGTGATGTCAAGTATTCAAGTTCATATAGCCGAGTGAAAAGCCATTTGTGTGGAATTACTTGACTAGGCATCAAAGCTTACCCTAGAAAGACTTGTGTCATTGGAGCAAATGATAGCATATATTAAAGAGTAAGAGCAAATAAATGAGCAAGTAAAGTAAATCATTTTTTAGCAAAATGAAGACCAAAGGGAATGAAGCCCCCTATACCCCCATCCTATGTCACAGCATTCAGCGAATTTCAAGTAAGAAATTCGAATTTTTCCAATTGCAAACATTTACATAAAATTCGTTAAAATTCAGCAAAAATTTCGTACGGAAAAAGCGTGTTTTTTTTTCATAAATATATTGTGGAAAAGCATTCTTTAAGGTATTTGAAAACAATTTTTAGGGTTTTCGACCTATTTTTGTTATAAATCACTGATCGTGAATCATTCTAAGCACACAATTTGTTTATGGTTTATATTTTATAAATGTGTCAATCTTTTTATGATGACTTCAAATCTATTTAGTAATGTTAAACTATTTTGATAATTTTGTGGATATATTACTTATATTTTTAAAAAATAAAATTTATATAAGGCGAACTTAATGCCGAATTTTTTTTCAAATTTTTTACCCTTGCTGAATTTCATCCCAATTTTATTGTTGCTAAATTTGAACTCGAATTCGAACCTTGTGACTTAGCCCCCATCTAATCCCAATGTTGTAGTAGAGAACCGCCCATTTGCAACCAATCCTAAAGAACCCACTACAAATAAGGGATCAAAGGGACCTTTGGAAATGGCATTTCAAAATGAGACTCGAGCAATTGTCTACCAACACATAGCACAATGTATATATGCAAATTGGTTGGCTTTCAATGTTGTTCACTTACCATATTGGCAAGAAATGGTGAGAAAAACTAATGAGGCTCCATAAGGGTACAAAGGCCAAGGCTATAAGAGGCTGTGTGCCACCTTATTGGACAAAGAGATCAAGCTTGTAAAAGATTCGTTGAAGCCCATAAGGGATTCATGGACCGAGACAAAAGTGTCCATTGTTTTTGATGGATGGAAAGATGCAAAAAATCAGCCCTTGATCAATGTCGTAGCAATGTCCCCTAAGGGGGCAAAGTTTTAGAGACTGGTGGATTGTGAGGGTCAAGTGAAGGATGGCCAATTTATTGTTAATATCTCCATCATAGCCATTAAAGAAGTGGAACCCCCTAATGTTGTTCAGGTCATGACAAACATTGCAAAGAATTGTAGAGTTCTTGGGTTGTTAGTTGAAGAACGCTATTCACACATCTTTTGGACACCTTATGTGATCAACACTCTTAATCTTATGCTACAAAATATCAGAAACAAAATTGATTGAACCAAAGAGTTGTATGTTGAGGCTGAGGAGATTCAAATGTTCATTACCAACCACCACATATCACAAGGCATATTTAGATCATGTTCAAAATTGGAGCTATTGAAGGTAAGTGAAATAGTATAAAGTTTTATATTTTAGTTTCACCTTAGTTACTTGAAAAAAAAAACTTACTTATGTCATTATTTTATTGTGTATTCTAATTCTTCTTTAAAGTTTGTTTTTAATTATTTTATTTTTTATTTTTGAATAGGTTGTTGAGACTCTTTTCACCTCTAACACAATCGTTTTGAGACATTTTGTGAAGACTTAAACAGCATTTTCTAGCATGGCCATTAGCCAAACTTAGTTAATATGAAGGCAAAACAACACTAAGAGGGCAACAAATATTAAGTAACTGATCCTAGATGACTCTTGGTGGGATCATGTGGAGTATTGTAATGTCCCCAATTTAGCCCTACGCTCTTCATTTGGTTTTAGCCTATTTCTGGGAACTCGTAGGCTAAGCAGAGGCTTGAATCAGGGTTTCCAAACTTCTTGGAGGACGTTTTCGTCCTTTTGCGGAGCTTGCACTTGGAAATGTTGAACTTGGATTGCGGATTCCTTCTGGGTTTTCTGAGAGCTTCGCGTTGGTGGTTTCGGTTTGGCATTCTGAGCACTTTCGAGAATTTACTATTTTTAGTAAATTCTATTTCTGGCAGTGGTCCTGTTGGCTTCGGCTCGGTTGGCTCTCATCTTCAGTATGTTCATTTGGTTCGATCAATCTTGACCTTGGGAAGCATTTTTGGTGAGATATCTAGTTGATTTTAAAATATTATACTTTAATGTTATATTTTATTATTGTGACCCCTTGGTCTAGTGAAACAACTTTAAGTTGTTCTTAAAAAGGGGACTTGGAAGGGTGGCGCCTCATGCTGATGATTTAATATTTTTCTTAAGGCCAAAAACAATGCTTTAAAAGAGGACGCCTTTTTATGAAGTGAAGATTTTAAAATAAATTAAAAAGTTAAATTGCCTTGAGAAAAGGGACGCCATCTTTGGAGGGAAAAGGAGTTACTTCAAATTTGAAAATTAGGGTTTCTAGAAGCTTCTGGAAAGTCATCACAAGTTTATAAAAGGAGGTCTTGGTCTTCATTTTCAACATCTGATATCTTGAGTATTGTTATGCTGCCGAAATGGTTGCTGGATTGCTTCGAGGAATGAATGCCTCCTAGCTTGGGCTCGACTTCGTGCTTGAAGATAGCACCTAGTAGAGAGGTTTGCTAGTTATTGAGTGAATTTGTAGTGAGGTTTTGCATTGTTTTGATGATCTTGCATTTTGTAGCTGAGTTCTTGCATTTTCTGTCATATTCTGGAGTTGCTGAATATCATAGCTGATTCGAAGTTTCATTCATATTTCAAAAATAAAAAAAGATATTGTTCTGGGTGTTGGTCATATCATCTTCTCTACTTGGGGCGACCTTACTTGCAAATTTGTGGGATTTTTAATGAAGTTTCTGATTTTATAAATCAAATTCGTCATTCCTTGAAAGCCCTACTTTCTGGAGTGCTTTGGGATCCGTGCCATTAATTAATAGCCACTTTTAGCTGTCCTTTCTCATAACTAAGCTAGGCGCCATCTTGTTGAGGGTCTTTTGCATCTTATTTGAAGTCATTTGGGTCAGTTTTGAGTGAGTTGTGTGCATTTCATTGATTTGCTGTACTGCTGGTTATCATTTTCAGTCTTGGTTCTGTCATAACAGCTTGCATAGAATCTATCATTTGAGTTAGGTTTTGAAAGGAGAGACATTGAGAGTATTAAGGAAAGCATTGTACTTTGTTGCAGCATTGGGAACACTCTTATCTTGTGCTTAACAGATAAATCTCTGATATTGTAAGCTGAACAGTAGTACTGTCAGCATCTCTCTTATTCTTGCTAATCTCATATTTGTAACTGCCCACTGAATAAGTGGAAGAGGCTGGCTTGCCGCCTATCTACAGTTGAATTGCATTGTAATATCTTTCATCTCCGCCCTATGGTAGCTCCATTCCCACTCCGGGTTTGAAAGCACATTCTGGGTGTTGAGTTTATTCGAAGTTGCATTTGTATTTCTTTAAATCTCCACCAAATGGTCGCCTCATTCCATTCTGGTTTGGGTAGCACATACTTGGTGTTGAGTTACTTTCAGTTGCAGTTTTGATTTATTGTACTAACGATCCTCTTGCCATATGACAGCCTCTCTCTTGTTGAGATTGAGTGCGCATTCTTGGCAAAGAGTTATATTGTAACTGCTGGTTTGATTTATCTAACCCTAACGGGTGCCTTCTGTATTGTTGTTGTAATTGCATTCAAAAATCGGAAAAATTTGGTCCGGTTCATTACAGTGGTATCAGAGCCAAGATCCTGCCATCCTGTGCCCATCAGAGTTCACTTGACAGAGAAATCAGCTTCTACACCAGAGGTCAGAACAGAGTTCCGTTCAAGTTCTGAATATGTTGCGTTTTCTGAGGTCCAGGAATTGGGAGAAGTCAGATTTGAATATGGCATTTGAGGAAGGAAAGGTTAGTTTGGCCGCAAGGGATTGCATTGAGTATGCCGAACAGTACCAAAGGCAATGTGAACATGAAGCTTCCATGCTCCATGAGGAATATCAGAATATGACAAATGAGTTTAAGAACGATGTTTCTTTTGACTCCTACTTGAATTGTGTGTTGGTTTTGAAACCCGGAAAATTGGGTGTGGTTAATTACATTAGAAGAACAATGAAAGAAAAAGAACATTCCATTGATGAAGGGTTCAAGAAAGAAGCAAAAGTGCTTGTTTGTGGTTTGCAGCCCACAAATATGCAAGTTGAAGGGAAAAATCAGTCAACTAGTATTGAAGATGGCACAAGCAAGGTGCTCATGTCACCACAAAATGATCGTGAGCTCGAAAGAGAAACCGTGACAGTTGAAGATTGTGTGGAAGAGCCCCATAATACGCCCCTTGACTTGCATGTGATAGCAAGTGATGTAGATCAGTTCGGTGAGAAGAATATAGCAGCAGACTTGAATCCTAATTTGGATTCATCCCATGAAGGTTTTGAGACTAAGGGCTTCATAGAGGATGTTGGTAATGATTTCGAGGTGTTTGTACCTCCTCTTGTTGAAGATTTAGTGATGGATAGTTTTCCTCTTGTTGCTGTTCAAACTCCTCAAGAGTTTTCACAAGATGAATTTATTACAAGTGATCAAGAAGACCTTTTTGGCATGCATATGAATGTTCATGATGAGATCAGAAATACACCTATAGATGATGGGTTCATTGAAGATAAGGATGATAAAGTTTTCCAAACAGCTAGCACTAGAGATTCTTTACTTCATTACAATGATGGTGTCAAGGGTGGTTTTGGGTTTGATCTTCAAACCAAGCCATTAGAGGGAGGTATTCATGAAGATATCAATTTAAGTGAATTGAGTGGTGACCTATTCAAAGAGTCAACCCTCCAAGAGAAGCACGAAGAGCACTTTCCTTTTGATCAAAACAATCAATCCTCTAGCACTTGGGATCCAGGAGTGAAGGCATTTAGTGATGAAAAAGGAACTGTGTGGGATGAGTTTCCCTTTGATCCTGATGAAGTTCAAAATTTTGATTGCTTTGCAAGCTATGAGGGGGCTGCCATAACCTTTGATCATGAAGACAGTGAACTGGAAATGGAGCTTAAAAACCATATGGCTCTTGAAGATGGGAAGTTTGATGGAGTTCCTAAACACAAATCCGATTTATCAATGCTTGAAGCTGGTTGTAAGCATTGGGTTGAAGAATTTGTGGAGTCTAATCCTCTCCATGACATTGAGCATTCTCCTCTAGTTGATGGTGAAAGACAAGAAGGTTGGAGCAGCTATGATGGCAGCAAAGACACAAAACAAAGTTCTGATTTTGAAAAGCAGCCAACCAGCAATCTACCATCTTTGCAAATTCTTGAGTGGGAAGGTCAAGTCAAAGAGTCCTTTAAGAGGGAAGTGCAAGTTCTATCCCAGTTTGATCGCACTCACAGTTTGGTTGAAGATTTCTACTGGAAGGCTCAACTTGAAGAGAGAAGAAGAGGAGTTAGGGATGAAGTTGCTCTCCCCAACTTGCAGCTTATCAGAGACTCTTTGGAGACATTGAAATCTGATTGCATACACTTGATTGAAGATCGGGATCATGCCATTGAACTTGCAAAGAAGACCTTCAGTGCTTTCCAAGGAAAAGAGAGAAAGGTTGATGAGCTTACTTATGAGCTTGAATCAACAAAGGCTATGTTAGAAGAAACTCAAGTAGCATTAATGGAGGTAGAAGATCAGCTTGTTGATTTCAAACTTTCTAAGGAACAAGAGAATGCACAAAGAGCTGAAGAAATCAAACAAGTAATTGAGGAGCTTGATAGTCTTCAAGGGGAGTTTGATCTTGAAAGTGTCTCAAGAAAATCAGAAGTTGCATGTGCTGATTTGGAGCAGCAAGATGAAAAGGATGACTTTCAAGTTTATGACAATCCTCTCTTTGAAGTGGGTGTTGAGGAAACTTATGATAATCCTCTTTTTGTGATGGAAGATGAAACATCAATTGATAATAGCATGAAATGGGATCCTGATGAAGTTTCTCGACACAATATGGAATGTGATTTTCAGCTTATTGAAGATTTGCAAGCCGAACATGAGGGAGGTTCGCTCCTTGAAATTGGTAATCTTCCAAGAAGATTGTTTGATCAAGAATGCTTAAGAGGGATTGAGGATGCAGTCTTCACTTTGGAAAATGGACCAAAATATGGTGATTGTACTCTTGTCAATCCATTCCTTGGGTTGAGTGATGCTAGTTTGTTCTAGGAGTTGAATTTGAAGTCATCTTATATTTCATGCTCCAGTGTTCCTGAAGCTTTCATGGATAGGTTTCAGAGGTTCATCAGAGGGAATGCCAATTTTACAAGTATGCACTTGATTTTGACCAGCACTCAGAGATGTGTTATGTTTTCTTGCCAGAGTGCTGGAGATTATTTTCAGTTGGGTATCCAAGCTTGGGATTCTCAACATGGGTTGATGGAGCATACCATTTGTGGAAAAAAGAATTTATGGAGGAATAAGAATCAAATTTTCAAACTTTTTGGTGTTGTTCCCTTCTTTAGCAGCTTCTTGATGGTTCCGTTTGTTCATCAACAAATGGATTGGAGAGAAATTTTGAGTATGGATTGGAAAGAGGAACAATTGGTTGCTCTTGGCGTAGATCCTTGGTTAAGACAAGAGCAGATTTTGAGACTCGTGCTTGCTGGTTGGAGGCAGACCAGCCTTGTTACTTGTGGAGTTACTCTCGTTTGGGAGAGTTTTCCCATCACCACTTGCCAACGAGGTGGTAGTTTCCAAATGGAGATTGCTCTAGTATGTTTTCCGGCCATTTTTGAGGTGTTACCTTGCAACTCTATGCTCATATCATACACTCACACTTGGGAATTTCTTTGGTGCTGCTGTTTTTTCTTGTGTGAGGCATTAAAATCAGATTGCTCTTCGCTGACTTTAGCCTTGAACAGCGAGACTATTTGTTCCTTCACACCAGTTCTATTCTCGGGGTTCATCTTATGGAGGCTTGTGATGTTAACTTTGATAGTTCTCTCTCATTGTGGGTTCAGGACAGCGAACCACCACTTGTTTTGATTCATCATTCTGAGATTCATGAGGTTGGAACTATGAGAGTTTTATGTAGTCTTCATGGTATCAATATAATTCAATTGGTGCATAGTAGCTCCATGAGGAGACGTGAGTATGAGTTTGTTGAGCTCTTGCAAAGGATTGTTTTCCTCTTTGCAAGAAGATTCAAAAATGTCACATTTGCAGTCATGACTTCGTTTGTTACCATGAGGAGGTATGCTGAGGAGATTGATTTTGAGTTGAGTAGACTATCTTTCCTTTTGCCTAGGATTGTGATAGACATTGGTATGGGTGATATTTTTGACTCGGAGCACTTTGAACATGAGACATTGCATGAAATTGATCTCAGTCCTTTAAGATTTTTCAATTTGAGAATCTTGGTTGGTAACATTTTGGAGTTACAAGGGAGGTTAGTGCAGCACTGGCATGATGTTTTCATTGATGGGATCAGAATGGTGCAGCATCAGCATGGTGGGTCCTCCTTCAGACGGATATGGGACCCTGGGATTGTACTTGGTTTGGTTTGGTGCAGTTTGAGTTTCTCTAGAGTTGGGGTGACATTGCTTGGGGACAAGCAATTTTGGGAAGGGCGGACTGTAATGTCCCCAATTTAGCCCTACGCTCTTCATTTGGTTTTAGCCTATTTCTGGGAACTCGTAGGCTAAGCAGAGGCTTGAATCAGGGTTTCCAAACTTCTTGGAGGACGTTTTCGTCCTTTTGCGGAGCTTGCACTTGGAAATGTTGAACTTGGATTGCGGATTCCTTCTGGGTTTTCTGAGAGCTTCGCGTTGGTGGTTTCGGTTTGGCATTCTGAGCACTTTCGAGAATTTACTATTTTTAGTAAATTCTATTTCTGGCAGTGGTCCTGTTGGCTTCGGCTCGGTTGGCTCTCATCTTCAGTATGTTCATTTGGTTCGATCAATCTTGACCTTGGGAAGCATTTTTGGTGAGATATCCAGTTGATTTTAAAATATTATACTTTAATGTTATATTTTATTATTGTGACCCCTTGGTCTAGTGAAACAACTTTAAGTTGTTCTTAAAAAGGGGACTTGGAAGGGTGGCGCCTCATGCTGATGATTTAATATTTTTCTTAAGGCCAAAAACAATGCTTTAAAAGAGGACGCCTTTTTATGAAGTGAAGATTTTAAAATAAATTAAAAGTTAAATTGCCTTGAGAAAAGGGACGCCATCTTTGGAGGGAAAAGGAGTTACTTCAAATTTGAAGAGCATCACAAGTTTATAAAAGGAGGTCTTGGGTCATTCAACATCTGATATCTTGCTTGCTTGCAATCACAACTGCTTATGTTATTGCAAATTCGTGGGCCACTTTACTTGACTGATCTCACAATACTATAAGAGGAACAGTTATTGCAATTACCTTTGAAATTACTTATCATTCCACAAATAATTACAATCTATACCATGAGCCTCGAGGTTGGATTTCCAAAAAAACAGTTTCAAAGTCATTTTGATCACTCACATTTACAAGTATCTCCTTAGTTTCACCAAGCTCATTTCGATTATGATTCGTTATACTGACAAGGACAAAATGTGCTTAAGAGAGATATATGATGGCATCGACTCAATGATTGAGAAGATGAAGACCATCATAAAGGACAAAGCACAAAGCCTTGAAGAAACTTTCTTCAAACAAGTGCACAAAATTATTGAAAAAAGATGGAACACAATGACCACCACAATACATCTTCTTGCCTTTGCATTGAGTTCAAAATACTATAGTGCTAAGATTTTTTTTGGCCAACAAGATGTCCCCATATAGAGATTATGAAGTTGCTAAAGGGTACAAGGAAGCATTTCATAGACTCTTTCCTGATCCTAATTTGCAAAATGTAATCACGAGTGAGTTCATTGATTTTATTATTTATACACTTTGATAGTGAAAGTATTGAGGCTCTTCATGATAAGTTTAAGAAGTGTGCTCACAATTGGTGGTACTTCCATGGCCAACATGGCCAACAATTTATCACAAGTTTAATAGATTTTTCTTTTTAGATCTTTAAAGTTTCATTTATAGTTTTTAAAAAAAATTATTTTTATTATGTATAACTCTTATCTCTCCATTTTGTCTTCATGGGTTGCTAGTTCATTTGCATCTAAGAGAAACTGGAGTACATACTCTCTCATCCGCTCAGTAAAACACAACAAAGTGCACTCAAAAATGGCAAAAAAACTCAATTTATGTGCATTCCAACTTGTCCATCCTTTCGCACGAACATGGCTACAAGGAATGGAACACGAAGTTGTGGGATATGGAGCCAGAACATACTGACTTGGATGCTTCCACTTCCCAAAATGTTGCACTTCTGGTTCTTCAAATGTTCCTACATTATCTAATGTTGATGATGATGATATTGATGGTCTAGAAAATCCATTTCATGCTCAAAACTAATTGATGAACTTGATATTATTATTTGAATATTGAACTTGAAGTTTGAACAATGAGTATTTTATAATATTTACCACTTATGTTTTAAATGGCATTCGAGTTTATGGTGGTTTTGTCATTTACATGATGCTGTCATACTCTAAACTTAATTCTTGCTTTTAGGCTTCAAATGGACGAATCCAAAACGAACTCATCCCCAAAATAATTTTGCCTGATCCACAAACCTGAACCAGGATCTGTGCCAGAACCAGCAACTTAGTTGTAAAGCATAAGAAGAAAATGAAAAGCAGGAATCCACAAACAGTATAAAAAGCACTCTGACATCCAACACCGATGGACACTTCCAACTAAGTCCAGATAGTTTGAGCCATTTTCACTCTGGCCAACTAAACCCACTGCTGTCAAACCTCTGATGGAGGCAGCCTCCTTGGACCTGCGACTCATCACCAGTAGACAAATGTGCTGCCTGTGGTGTATCATACTCAGATGTCATTTGTAGACTGACATACATTAATGTATTCTACATGTTTCCCGACTTCTAAATCACTAGTGTTATGTAGTGGCTGGTAGCTTTTAATTTCAATCATAAAGTTTTATCATAGAATGAAGAGCACGAAACAACTTTTATAATAAGCACAAAACACATAGCAGTGAAGTTATTTGTTGTAAATCGTATATTTCCTAAAAATGCAATGTTACAATTAACAACTGCTTATGTTGAGGAATAGTCACATCAAATATTCTAGTAAGCCAATTGAAACTTGACTGATCTCACAATACTATAAGCAGGAACTCTCCATTATTGCAATACCTTTGAAAAATTACTTATGTCCACAAATAATTACAATTATATATTTTACTGAGCCAATTTAAATCTTGCTAAGCTTATAATCCAGATAAATAACAAGCTGAATCATGGATATATCATCAAAACTAACAATCACTCACACTGCCAAATAGAAGGGGGTCAGGGACCATACTAGCCAAGTTATTGATTACACTAGGAGAGATCTATCTTAACCTGGATCAGATATTTGCTGAGAGCATCCATAACACATATAGTACCAATTTCTATGCTTTAGAACCTAAATGGTGTGCTTATTTTGATAAGTTTATCATCTTGTATGTTTAACCTGGGTGCATTATAGGTTTGGCTCACTTATACACTTAAACAGGTATATTAGCAACCATCTATTCAGTATGCCTTTCGGCAAAACAAGAAAAAGAAATCAATTTGGAATGCTACTGGTTCAAATTTAGCTCAATTCCCTTATGCCAACTGGCAAACAGTAGTGGAGAGACAAACCTAGGCGTTCTTAATATCTAGAAGACAATGTAGTTTCCAGGTTTTCATTTTTATCACCAAGGCAAAAGATGAATACTCAGAAAGACAAGTCAAATAACTAATGGAAATGGAGAAATACACTAAGATTTTAATAGCAAAGCAAACCACTCTCAGGAAAATAGTAAGAAACTAATCAATATAAATAACACTCGGTAGTGAAAAAATAATTGTAATATAATTGTGTGATTTCTTGTCTTCTTACCTTTGCTAATGAACAAGAAAATGACTCTATGCGTCCCTCTGCCCCACGGTAAAAATGAAAATAAGGAAGAACCTTGATATTCAGGCTCTTGCACATTGGCTTGTTTTCATCAAAGTTGACTTTAAGAAATACAATATCAGGTAACTCTGCAGCCATCTTGCACAGCTGCCAAATACAGCATAATCCATATATACATGAATCAGTGTCAAAATGTTACAGCAAACAAAAATTTCAGAATTAGAAAACAGATATTTGATAAACTTCCCAGATGGAATTATTCTTCCATAAACAATCCTAGCAGGTGTTACAGTTCACTCAACTTAGCAATGCTAATGAGACAAAGAAATTATAAAAAAGAAAATCAAGTTGAACAGTAATTACTTATTCGAGAATAGATCTTTCCAGCATTTTAGAGATCACTATGTTTCTACTATACTTTGACAAAACAGTCAATATGAACATCATATGACATTTAAAGCTTTCTAGTTTTCTTAACTTTTCCAGTAACCAAATTTTTTACTCGAAGCTTGTTTTCTTAACTTTATCGATAGCACCAACCAAATACAACAAAATTATATATGCAATTTTTCCTCAAAACTTGTTGCTCAACTTTATTGACAGGACCAACCAAATTTGCAATAAGAGATAGGCTTGCTCAGTAGTTACATAAACATAAGTTCAGTAAATGTAGATAACCTCAAAACTCCAAATTTCAATCAACAAAATCTGAAGTTTATGCATCCTGGTTGCCTAAGATCAAATAAAAAAATTAAATTTCTTTACAAAAGAGATTTAATATACAAATATGTCTGCCAACTACATTCAAGTTACCTTAGGATACAAGGCTCGACAAGAGCCACACCAAGTGCCATAGAATTCTGCAATCACAAGTTTCTCCCCAGCCTGACTAAGTGCGTCTAGAAACTCTTGAGTTGAATGGATATCATGCATATTTGGTCCTCCACTCTTTTCCCACCATTTCACCTCTTGATTTTCAATAGTTGCTGCCCGTACCTGAATAATGACAATGAACTTTAAGCCCCAAATCAACCATTGTTGAGTAAAATGACAGAATTCTAATACAATTTTGTCTACATATTTTGGAATAAACTGTCACCACAGAAAGTTATTTTCTTTGTGAAGCTTGTCATATTAATGATTGGTGATACAACATTATACAGATTGGAAGACCAGAAAAAGTAAACAATAATCGTTAGGTCATACTGAACTTCTATTTAAGGTGGAAAAAGTAACTACTATAGCCTGTACATAAGAGAGGCATTCAAATAAAAATATTTTTAAGGGCAAAGCAAATAGGCTTTTCATAAGTTAGAATTGTCACTCGACTGCATGTCATTGCATGATTTATCAAAATGCATGACCCAAGTTGCCTTTTCCCTTAGCACTAAGAAATGTCAATTGGAATGACCAAAGAGGAGTTCTGCATGAAAGGTATAGTTATGCAAAAATGAAAATCTGCGTCTTGGAGGGAAGGAACTCACTCAATAAAGGCCTACAAAGTCAAGTCAAAGAGAAAATCCTAGTTTTACACTAAGCAGATAATGAATATTAGTGATATTTTCTTAGGCTTCTAATGTTCATTTGGATGCATCCATAGATATGCATTAACATTATGTAGGGTAGGTAAAAAGAGTTCAAATTTTTGCAATTGCTATGATGTTACAAACTGATTCCTGGTTTCAAATCATTGAATTTAGTTTGCACCCATACCTTAGGATGTATTTATTATTTTGAGGACTGGTCAAATGCATGGATAATGGTCTCCATTGTTTGAGGGAGGACAAACAAGTAAAGCCTGAGATAATGCAGACACTGGGTTTTAAAACAGAGTAACAGTGGAATTATTATGGCCCATCGAGCTCAGTCAACCAATCGAGACAGGGTGTTACAAGGCAAAAGACCCAGGTTTGAGCCCTGGTTAGCTAAGAGCCCCTTAATTTCCCAGAAGAAAAAGCTCAACCTCCTGTAATTATTAATAAACAAAACATTAAGTTATTGTAATAATGATAAAAATATTTCATGATTATAAGACACTTGGTTGTTTGTTAAGCGATATTTTTTCCTGAGCCTTGTGGATCATAAATCCTCTTCCCAATGACTGGTGCTAATTTAGGATTGCAATATTTTTTCTCCTTGTTTATTAATTAGAGTTGGAATATGACAAAAACCTTTGTCTATAGATCCACAGTTAATGGATTATATTGGGTTGTATAAAATGTGTTAATTCAAAAAATAATTATTCCTAGAGCACTCTACAGTGGCATCATGTTTCAACTTAAAAGCATCTTAAAGCAAGTTGTTATTTTTTTTTAATTAACTTGCCCACCTGTTGAAACTAACTTCTGACCCTTACTTCAAATTGAGGTCTTGAATACAGAAATATCTCTAGTTTGCATCTAAAAATCAACTTTTTTGTCCACCAATTGTTTCCAATTATAGTTAAAGAAAACAAAATCATAAGGAAAAAACCTTCAAATATTGAAAATGAGAAATAGCAACAATAAAAATTAAAAAGGGAAATTTATGTCAAATGAAATGAGTTCAAGTGGTAAATTACAAATCAAATGCACGAGTTCAAGTAATCAATTATCGAAGCTTTCATGATGGAGACTAGTGTTCAAATCACCACAAGACATTATACATGTTTGTATTTACAAAAGTGAAATGTTGATTAGAATAACAACCATCTCCAATTCTGAATATGGCTATACTCCAATAATTCTGTTTAAGGCACAACCTAAAAAATGAGACCATGTGTAAAACTGAGGTGAATTTAACAGAAGAGATGCCCTCGGTCATAGTATCTAGGCCGAATGACATCCTGCAACAGAATTTTACCAATCAAAAAGAGCAGGTGAATTTGACGGAAGAAATACACCTTGAACGTAGAATCTAAGCCAAAGCACATCCTGCTATTGGAATTCACTACTAAAAAGTATTATAAAATCATTGGATCTTCCCTGCAGTGCTATGAGTTTAAAATGCCAGAAACTTATTTAAATGCCAAATTTGGATTAAATGTCCCACCTTGTTGACTATGGGTATAGCATATCCAAAGCCGTATCAATGCGCACCTCCGAGTGATAATAATAATAAATAGTAAATCTTTAATGTTTCCACGATCCATAAATTAGAAGAGGGTTTCCGGCTAAAATCTGCGTTAAATTTGGCTTTATAGGATTACCCATCATGGTTCATCATAAGATTTGTAAAATTGTTAAATGGAATTTCTCAGGGTTTTAGAATAAAAATTGCATACAACTTTTAAAGAATCAGCATTTTAATACACCCTTAAATACTCATCATAAGAACCATAAAAATTGACGACTGGAATGAGCTCAGGATTATTTGATAAACACTGCCTAGAATATTTCGAACAATCAATATTTCCTGCTACTCGTCAACGAGATTCTAAAGTCATCTTAAAAAATAACATCAAATGTTAACGTATCGGTGTTGGGGATTTTATAGGGATAGTTCCAGGTTAAAATCCCCAGGGAACATTAGTTTTTAAATCCCTGATCAAAAGCTAACCAATAATAGAAAGATAATTTACCGGTATAGCAGACATTTTCCTGATACTCGACCTGCGTGCAAGGGGCAATAAGCGAGAGAATTTTCCAGGAAGCCTGTGTGATGAATTTACAGAAAAGCAATTTCCATGCCTGGGGTAATAATTCACAAAGCTGGGTGAAAGTAATGTGCAAGACTGAAGAGATGGGCGGCAGCGAAATGAAGTTGGAATGACTGTAACGGCCATTGATTTAAACTTGACTGCAAGAATTCAACAGACCTTCCATCAAACCCTTGCTTGCCACATAATTGTATATTATCAGAACCCAACAAAAGAGATTTTAAAAATTGAAAGCGAAAATGCCATGCCCTGGCTTTAGCGCTTGCTCACCCGCATCACAAAACTCGGCAGTTTCTTGGCAACAGATTGAAATTAGATTGAAGCCAGGGGAACTACATCCTGTCTTGTGTAGGACCCGCCTGAAAAATCTAATGTCGTTGTGGACTTCATTTCCACCTCATGTTTTCATTTCAACTCGCTGTGGTTGGCGACTTCAAAGTGAAGGCTTTAATGGCCATCTCTTTATTATGTTCGGGTCAATGCGTTTTTTATTTACTACTTTTTATAGGCCTTAAACACCGTTTTAGTCTCCATCCTAATTTTTCTACTTTAAGTCAATGCTATGTATCAGATTTCTTATGTTTGGAATAGTTCTTGTAGCATAGTTTTTTGAGTTTTGGTATTGATTTTTGGAATTTTATTCTATTTTGTTTTATGTGAATTACCTAGTCTTATTTTTAGGGTATTTTATATTCAAATAGATATTTCTTCTATCAAATTTTTCGTATTCATCTTATCTATTAAGGTACATCAAAGTTATAATGACTCTCTTTTTATTAAATATGTTAAAGATTTATATTTAGATTCATTTATTAGAATGTGACATAATTGAGATGAGTATCTTTTATGTCAAATTCGTTTAAGAATGAGTATTTCTTATGTTAACTTTTCTTGAGATTTATATTTAGTTTTATTTGTTACAATAGACCACACCTAGAATGGGAATCTCTTTTTTGTCAAATTTCTACAAGATTTGTACTTGACCTTGTCCATTATGATATGCCATAATTAGAATGGTTATTTCTTCCATCAAAGTCACTCGAGGCTTGCACTTGGTCTTCTCCATTAAGGCACGCCACACCCAAATTGAGTATTTTTTCATCAATTCACCCAAGTCTTGTACCTAGCGTTAATTATTGGGTGTGCAACATTCTGAATGGGTATTCTCTTTTATCAAATTCACTAAAAATCCTAGCCTTGATTGTTGAAGTCCATTATACACCTAGAATTAGATGTAATAGTTCACCCAATTAATGATTCAACATTTATTATTTTAAAATGTATAACATTATAGAAGATAAAAGTGCATAAGTGTGTCATTATAGTGCTCAAATCGATGGATTTTAGTGCATAAGCTAATTGAACTCAACCAAGTTCCCTATCATTTTCCAATTCAACCCCCTAGTGTTTCAACCTAAGTTAATTTTTACATGTTTCCCTACCCTAGTCAGAATCACAAGTGTGAAGTTGTCTCTTAGAATTATAAGTGTGATTATGTGTACCCTATTCAAATCTCAATTGTACAATCCTAAGTTGAATCATATCCAAAATTATATTGTTGCTCCTTAGCTTGTGTAAGAAAATCATTGAACTTGACACCTAGAATGTCATTTAAAATTATATTGTTGCCCCTTAGCTTGTGTATGAAAAATGTTGAACTCGACACCTAGAATGTCATGTTTAAAGACAAGTCCTAGGTGTTGGTTTGAATAAGGTATATTACCTAATTGGTTCCAATGTAGGTCCCATCACACTTAGTTAAGTTACTTATGGCATGTTTAAGTCATTTTTTTTATTTCTTATGTCATATGATTGTGACACTTGTCATAATCCTAGGTTACCTATGCGGGACCAACAATTAAGACGGGATTTTGAATGAGTAGAAAAAAAATCCCAAACTTGGAACTTTTCAAGTTTTTTGCAACTTCCAGCACCTAACAAGAACATGGGGATAAAGAGGAACGCCACTTGGACAATTTGACCAAGGGAAGACCTATTTGAAGATTTCTCAGACTAGTTATAAATTGTTAGAAATTAGGATCATATCATACTAATCATTATAAAGAAAATGAGAAACACACAAGCATATATTTTACATTACACAAGATATACATGGGGAAAACCTTTTTAGGTAAAAACCTCATAAAGTATCATTTTATTAAAACACTTAAAGAATAGTATATTAATTAAATAGATTGAACATGGGACCCTCATCTACATACTTCCACATGACCAATAATACCTCGTATGCATAGTGATATAATTCACTATAAATCTCCAAATTCGCATGCTCTCAAATAAGAGAGAACCTTCTTAAATATAGAAAAAAGGTGGCAAAATATTTGAAGGGGCATTAGTCACACCTATTTAACATCCACCATTCATAAATAATTAATAATTTTATAGTATTAAACTATAATAATTTTAAATAGGACATGCTTAAGAAAGTATATAATACATAAGGTTGTATAACCTTATATTAGAACAATATATAAATGTTATAAGAGTAACGACCTCTAACAACATTATATTCTAACATAAATGACGGGCATAATGAGATCTAATGCACAAGGGAGCTAGGACTTAAGCAATTTTGGCATTATCTGATTAAGTCCCAACATTGGCTTTAGTTAGGGACATGTGTCTCTTGCAAACATAGAGTTTAGATCTCTAGTTTTAAAAACTATAAAAAGGGACAAGGAGGGACTAAAACCATTATATTTCATCATGACCAACAAAGTCATAATTACGCGAGGACAAACACACACACAACAAATTATATACAAGGAAAACTCATTAGTTACAAGAAGTAATACTCGATTCATAGTGTCATGAACCAACACCTCCATTAGATCTCTGATTATTCTCTTGAGGTAGCACACATTATTACCACACTTTTCAATAACCTCATATAGTCATGCCACAAGCAATAATCTTCTCCAATTCAAGCTATTAAGTAACATCCTATTGTTAATAGGTACAACAAGTTGTTCATACCCATCAACATTATCATGAAGTAGAACAACAATATTAGTATAGAATGTAGTAGAGGGGATGGGTTGAAAAGGCTTAGAATAATCCAAACTTATCAAGACTGATGCTTCTTAAAGAGCTTCCTTGATTTTCACATGTGCATTAGTTTGTTCTTCACTCCATGTGCCTAATTTTTCATTCATGTTCTCAATGGTAATAGAGAAAAGGAGATAATTAGTAGCTCCTTGATATTTTTCATCATAAAAACTCAAGAGAAGGTTAGGACTAGCATCAAACTATGGCACTTCATTTATTGTCTTGTAGTTATCTTCAACGATGTGTAACCATTTCTCTTCTCTATGTAGGTTGACCTCTTCTTCATGCAATGGAACAATAGCATATGATAGGTCCATTTGACCATGTGAGATGGTCAATTCATTTTCATTAGGAATGTAAGGCATGACTTGACTACAAGAAGGAACATCCTTGCCTCGTGAGTGTTCCTTCACTCTATCTACACATTGTTCTTCCAATGGCTAGAATTGAACTGATTGTACCTTATCATTTGGATTTTACCCTTTTAAATATCTATAACAATTGATGGTACATCGTGTTCAGGGAATTCTTAGAACATATTTCTTATTTATCATTTACTAGTGTATTAGATTCTTCTTTTCCATCACCTTCTTAGCAACACTATTGTTCCTTATCTCATTTTTATTATTTGTTCCTCCTTGTCATTGTTCATATCAACTCTACATGATCTAGTAGTAACTTGGTATCACTTTGTTCATGCATTTATCTATCTTGTATCCACTTTGGACTTGCACTACTATTACCACTTGAATGCTTGGACTTTAAGTACCTTCACATGAGTTCTAGTAATTATTCAAAATCATAAATAGGTAGCTCATACTGGGATTGTTTTTTTTTCACTTGAATGCTTGGACATTAAGTACACTTCATTACATGAGTTCTAGTAATTATTCAAAATCATAAATAGGTAGCTCATACTGATTTGAACTTATATTATGATCATATTAAAGGATTTGATCAACTAGATCATAGTGAATATGTTCAATTTCTTCCTTTATGAATTCATATTCAACTCATCAAGCTAGTCAACTCTATCTTCATAACACTTTGTAGCACCTTCCTCATTAGGGAACTCTTTTGCCTTGTTGGTTGATAAGGAAATTGCACATTTAAGTGGATTTATATGGGAGATAATAAATTTCACACTATAATGAGATGTCTTGAAAGTTTACATTATCCCATTTAAAGGATATGAGATTTCCTTAAATCTTGCTACTTAATATTTTGTTGCTTGGAAGTCACTTGTCTATCATGTTGTTGTGGTCTATTGAAACAATCAATATTATATGGTATGTTATGCAAGCATTAGCCTTCATTGAAATGTGTTGCAATGTTATGAGACAGTATACCTTTTTAATGTCTTGCTACCTTGTAGAATAGGTCTTTCATTGCACCCATAAACCTATCTAGCTTATCTTCAGTAATGAAAGGCTTATTTGAGACTCCTTGGTCTAGTTGTAAGATTTTTTTGAAGTAACAATAAAAATGAATACAAAATCCAATAACTTCCATAAATGAATTTCATAATAAAAATCCAAACACTATCATAAAAGTGAATGATATAGTACAATGAATTCATTTTATATGTAAGACAAGGTGAAAGAAGGAAGATAGGAGCAAACAATTGACTAACCCTCCAAAAGGTGTGACATGTGTGGAAAACTTGGGATAAGTGTAAGAAAATGTGTAAAGTCCCTATGAGGTGAGGCAAAAATATAAAAAACCCACAATTGACCACAAGTGTAATGTGAATAGGTCTACTAGGTAAAAATAAACTAGATATGTAAAACTACTTTTCACACTAACACCACCACTTAAATGATACTTAGGGAGATATATAAACACTAAAAAATGAGTCCCTATAGTTGGGACTAATGAGGTACTCGTGAATAATATAATCCTCTCATAGATAAAAAAGGGGAAAACTCTATGGGAAAAACTCTCCAAAGAAGAGAACCAATACAAAGGAAGGATGACTCAAGATGAACCCTCGGGGACAACTTCCTTCACCCCAAGAATATTTCCCAACTTAAGATAGTGAGGTGATGCTAAAGGTTTAGTGAAGATGTCTACAATTTGGTCTTGAGTATACAAATACTCTAAGGAGAGAACACCATCATAAACGATCTATCAATTGAAATACATGTGCATCTTAATGTATTTCATCATCTAATGATTCATTAGGTTGTGAGAAATGTGAATTGAAATTTGGTTATCACACCAGAGAATAGTAGGATGATCGAGTGGTAGACAAAACTCTCTCATAATTTGTCCAAGCTATAGAACCTCTTGGCTAGCAAGTATTTTTCCTCAATACTTAGCTTTAATGGATGATAATGCAATATTGGATTACTTCACAGAACCATGTAATTGGACTAGAACCAAGGGAAAAAAATAAACTTGAAAGTGGACTTCCAAGAGTTGACATCACAAGCCCTTTGAGTCAATGAAGCCTACTATCTAAGAATCTGTTGGTGTGAATATTGAAATGTATGGTGCCTTGAATATACCTTAAAATATGTTTGGCTACCTTTCATTGACTCACATGAGGAGAATGGTAAAAGTGGGAGACAATCCCAATATTAAAGGTGTTGGGTCCCAAAACCATTGCTCTGCTTCTTATAACCAAATCTCACTCCCAAGGCTAAGGTTGTTGTCATGCAAGTGAACTCAACTCATTGATAGATCATGAAGGGTTGAAGGCCAACTTAATGAGAACAAGTTTATCTACTATGCTTCAAGCTCAACTTAGACTCAGGAGGGTATTCCTAGAGGTGTACCTTAACAGGTATTAAAATCAATATAATGGACAACAATAAATTAAATGATAGCCAAAATCGACCTGCCTACTTAGCCCCAAATATTGCCATTGAATCAAGTAAAAATAATTATCTTTAAACCCCTATATAGCTAATATAAATGTGCAAGCATGACCCGCGAGATAGATTCACTTGAAGCTCATGAAGATAGATCCCTAGTTATGTTTCAAGGCTATCAATGCACAAAATATACACCTACTCTTGCACTGCTAGTTTATGTTTTGCTTTATGGATGTGTGAGACTGGTCAGGGTTCCAAACCAATGCCTATTCATGGGTAATAGAGTCATAGATCACAAGGTAATGAACAAATAGGAATCAAAGAACATGTAGCTTTGTAAGTTTGCATACAACAATGATAATGAAGATCACACAAAACATACGTATTTATCTAAAATAAAACAACATACATATTCATATATAAAGAAAGAAAGATTGTTACAAGGTTTGCAATGTTTTCAAAGTGTTGTTGCACTTTTCTAACTCAGCATTGCATTCATGCCAACAAATGTAGAAAATTGAAATCCAATCTTATTGAATATACACTCAATGCCATGGAGAAATTCTATAGCAAAATCAATGTGCAATACTAGTCTTCTTTAATTTTGTGGGTTTGTTCATCACCCAAACAAATTGGATTTAGTTTCAATGGCTACCCTACAACTTTCTCAACATTTGGAGAGCACACAACAACCAAACTTTTTGAAAAATGACAAAATCATTCATATAGTAGAAGCCATATGTAAACCATAATTGATGTTCATTATAGCACACTCAAAACTCGTGAATTAGGTTGAATCACACCTAGAATGAATGTTGTAGATTGAGAGATGGGACCTGCAATTAATTCAGGTAACTAGGTGAATGAATTCATAACTATGGGTATCGACCTGACTAGACTAACCATGTAATAGAGTGTGTTCCATTTAATGCATGTAGGGTAATAATGTTTGAGATATATATTGAATATATGTTATGTATAAGTCCCATATTTAGGAGAGTGAGGAAACAGTAATTATGATCATAAAACACAATATGTTCCATTGATACCATAGATAAATGATATATTATCTATTAAACCCCTATATAGCTAATATACAATGTGCAAGCATGACCCAATATATATATATATATATATATATATATATATATATATATATATATATATATATATATATATATATATATATATATTATAGTCTTACCAAAACATATGTGTGTGTGTGTGTGTGTGGGTAAAGTAAATAAAACTATAATATAAATATATAAATATATAATTAAAATGTATAAAGTTTTAAAATATTTTAAATCTCTTAAAGTGGATAATGGATTATATTTTACTTGGAGTAAATATTAAAGTTAAACTATGGAAAATTAAAAGATTATATTTTACTTGGAGTAAATAGCAAAGTTAAACTATGGAAAGTTAATAAATATCTTTCAATTGAATATATGAGAATCGGGCTATTCTCATTTGGAATAATTTCAATCATTTTCACAAAGGGAAATTGATATATTTGAAAAGTAAATGTTAAACATTTGTAAGAGCAAAATATTTGCTTCAAACTATGGAAAGAGATTTTCTTGTGAAAAATATGGCTCTAGAAGAAGAACACGCGAGAGCGCTTCACCTAGGAGAGGGATTCAAACCAGCTAAGGAATAGGGGTGACACAACTTGTGAGGAGATGAGGTGTATTGAGTTTAGCCATGACCATTTCCTTAAAAGATGAATCATTTTTTAGTTGGCACCATTTATGGTGAGTTCCTGTAGATGTTGATTTCTTCTTTCAACCATGTGCAAAGTTTAAATTTTCTTGTTTTGCTGGCAAGAATAGAGGTCGAATCACCTCTTGAAATGTTGAGTAAGGGAATAGAAACCCGCCACTTGTCTCATTTGAACTATTCAAACACAATTCTATCATTTTGCATGCCTACAAGAGTGGAAGTTGTTGGTTTTTGGGCTCTATATATAGATGCCTTAACATTCTTTATTCTACACTTTGTTGAATCTGAGTTTTCATTATATTTTGAGTTTGTTTCACCATTCCATATTTCTGAAATCATACTCTATTTTCTGAGTGATAAAGACAAAGGATTTACCAGTGAATTACCACAATCTGAGTATATTTCCATTACAACTGAGTATTCAACATTGAGAATCCATTTTGAGTGAGTATTCATCATTGAGAGTCCATTTTGAGTGAGTATTCATCATTGAGAGTCCATTTTGAGTGAGTATTCATCATTGAGAATCCATTTTGAGTGAGTATTCATCATTGAGAGTCCATTTTGAGTGAGTATTCATTATTGAGAATCCATTTTGAGTGAGTAATCAGCATTTGAGAAGTCTTTTTTTGGGTGAGAAGTCATTCAATACTAAGGGCTTTATTGAGAGAAGGACTGGAACTGCGTATAGGAGAGAAAGCTTATAATCAGGCATGAAACCATCATTTTACAATTTTCAATCTGATCATTGTGTTTCTATTTCTTTGTATTTGTTGTGAGTGCAAAATCTGAAAGTTAATTCTTGAATGCATTTTAGTTGTAGGGGAAAAGAACTTTCAAGGAAAATGTTTATATGTTATGCATAAAAGGAATTTGTGTAAAGGAAATTATGTGAATTTATGTGAAAGAATTTAAGGGAAATGTTTAGTTGTTATGCATAAAATGGAAAATTATGTGAAGGAATTAAGAGAAGTTTTAAAATGCATTTAGTATGAAAATTGCATGTTTTGTATAATCTCCATATAAGGAGAATACAATGGTAATAGTTAATATATATACTAGGATCGAAATGAGGACAGGAGTCAAGTATAATTAGTCAACTTAAAGTTATTAGGTTAACTGAGGTAAGCTTGACAGACTCCTAGGACAAAGATTTCCAGTATAGGAGGGATTAAGTGATTTACTTGTTATGTTGGTTCATTTCTAGTAGATTAGATTGTTGTAGGATAGTTTGGGATGATAGATAATCCATTGAAGGACTAAGCCTATGCATAGTGTAAGATAGCCTTAATTCAAATCGACCCTAAGTAGTGTATATGATAGATGACCTTCATTTGAAGTACTGAATGATAATTATTTGGCCAAAGTAGTGAAATGTACGACTTCCACATAGATGTGAGTTAGTTGAGACTACATTGTCAGTTCATTGTGATCCTTGTACTAGTTCGAGATTGTGAAATAGCAAGGTTCTAGTTGTGTAGGACACAACACTATGCTCAGTTGGTAATCGTTAATGGATACCCTACCAATCTCTTCTTTCGAAGGGAGGGCCATCTATCGAATGATAGGTGTGTGAGGGACCACATTATAAGTTTGTGGTTGGCGGACAAGTGCCCAAGCGATGTTTCTCCTCCATAGCAAGCGGTTGATGTACCAAGATTTGGAAGGACGATCTCCTAGACCTTCTTCCTACTATCTGTTCTAAAGCTCATTGGAGCTATGTTAGTTAAGCTATGTATTCTTGTTTCATGTACTTGTGAATTTATTATAATGAAATGGAATCTTTATTATAATTTGATATGGCATCTTGTTCATGTATTATCAATGAAGAAAAGGGAAAAAATTTATTGCAATGTCATGTTAACACGTTTACTTACTCGTAGGATGTAAATTAACATCTTTTTACATTACGAACGGACTAGGTCATTACAAACACGTTTCTACATTCATTACACTCATGTTGCAAAGAAGTGATAAAGGCACTATTCTTTTCCTTTATTGGAAATATCATTGTCAATAGGAACCTATCAGCACTTGCATGCTCACTAGGAACTTCCACCAAATGCATGCTCACACTTCTCTTTTTTTCACTTTCCTTTTCTTCCCTTCATTGGTGCCTTTACATTCATCAAGAACCGTTGTCACATTGGGTGGTTTCAGGAACCAATGAAAGTGTTGATGCCTCTTCTCTTCTTGTCTTCTTTTCCCTCTTAGTCATTGTAGATATTAGACCTTTGTTAGGATATTGCGAGAGAATGGCTTGCATTGGGATATGTGGATAAATGATCACCATCTAGACATTTATGGAACTTCAACTTTTGCTAGGACAATGTGGGAAAGTGCTCTGCACTAGACCATGTAGAACATCACCTTGGATCAAGATATATCCTCATACCCTAAAAAATATTATAAAAAATCATCCTATGGGACTTTGGCCCCCATCAAGGCATATCCTATCACCCTCAAAATTCTCACAAGTAACTACTTCTTTCTACCTACAAGTCATGGCTCATTTTGCATGGTTTTGAGGCTTGGAAATGACTTAAGAACCCTTTTTTGAGGGTTCCATGGGAATTGGTAACCAATGGTTCCTGGTTCCTATGGAACCTTTGACCACTTATACTTAGCCAATTTTTTAATTTTATAGAATGGACAGAAGACACAAGAAGGGAACACGAAGAAAGCAACACATTACAATATGATGGCCCTTATAGACTTCTCATATTGGTTATTGATAAGGGATCAAGCTACATAGGCACACAAAAGGAAGGGATTCAAGAAAAAATTGACACAACATAATTGAATCCCGACAAAAGGTAATATCGAGATGAGTGTGGGTAAAATACAAAATAAAGCCAACTAATTATTTGTACAAAGTAGCATCAACACTAGGTGTGGTGCAAGTGGTAGTCAAAGTGACACTAGATTACAATAGTATGGAAATAGGCTTACAATCATCCATGTTAAACCAATGAAGCAAGTCAATGGCATACTTTTGTCAGTATTTATAAATCCTCTTAGTAGACTATAGGATGTGAAGACTAAGAAAACAATATAGAAGCCCAAGATCAGTCATGTCAAAGTGTGTTGAATATATTAAAGCATGGATGAGGAGCTACTAGTGAGAATTAAATTATCTACATACAATACTAGTACCAAAATCTTGTATTCATGTCCATGAATATACACTATGTGATCTAAGTGATAATGAATGAAATTAAAAGCAAGCAAGAAACTACCAATCTTCTCACACTAATCTTTGGGGGCTTGTTTGTGACCATACAATGAATGTTGAATCCTACAAACAAGTGAAGAGTCTTGCGCAAATCCTAAAGGTTGTTCCATGTAGATATCCTCTTGAATATCATTGAGCAAGATGACATTCTTTACATTCATCTAGAAAAATGGTCATCTCTAAGATGTAGCAATATAAAGGATAAGGCATACAAATCCATCTTAGTTATAGGTGAAAATGTCTTAGAGTGGTCAATACCCTCTGTAGTGTAGAAAAATGTACACCTTTACTTTTTCACTCTATGTTTGGGTCCCTTAATTTAATTGGACTTAATTAAGCCTCTAATTGGCCCAATTATGCATTTAAAAGCCTAATTAATCTTGTTTTCCAAAAGGGGAACTTGTATTAGACAATTACAAACATTAATTAAATTACCTTGGAAATTGAGTGTCCTAGATTTAGGTCCTAGGACCCATTCACCCTTGGGCGAATGGGTCCTCCTTAAGTTGAGGATCTCAATTTTAATATGTTTTTGGCAACATTTTTATGATTTAAATTCAAATTGCAATTGTCGACCTTTGATGTTTAATTACTGGGAAATTAGAAAAATACGTATAAATACAAGGTCTTTTTATCAATTCAAAACTAGAACTTTTTGGGAGACTTCACAAAGAGAAAACGTTATTGTCAAAGGTGTTCAAGAGCAGATTTTTCAATCTTCTACATTAGTATTCAAGATCTCAAGCATTATGTCAAAGTTATTTGCATTCATGCATGTTTTTGGAGTTAACATTGTGATGTAGGTTTCAAGAATTCAAGCATCGAGATCAACATCCAATCAAGCCATTGCATGCAAGATATAATCCTTGGAGAGATGTGTTAGACTTTAGTCCTCTAAGGATTGCCATTCAAGGGTTTGGTGATTTGCAACATAGCATTGTTCATTCATCATTCCTTCCATTTATGTTTCATTTCATTTCAAGGATTAATTACCAAAATGGGGTTTGATCAAGGCAAACACCCATTCACCAAAAACAAACAATTTTTCCCTCTCTTTGTATGTGCACATTTGTAGGTGAAGAAGGATCGGAATTGAAGATCTCAAAACTGCAAAATTCACAAGTTGTCATCAAAGTTGTCAATCCATAGAATCTTATTTACATAATGTATTTTCGACTTTCCTATAGTGGAATCTAGAGGAATTAGGAATGCAGATCCAAGAGCATAGGACTATGAAATAAAATTTTGGATCCCTGTAGCAAGACACATTCACCCTAGGGAAAATCTATCCCAAGAGGACACTTAACAACAAATTTTGGTGACTAGTACACATCAACTTCCCCTTCTTATATCTATCAGAAGTATGTTGTTTCTAATTTTTTTATGCTTTAAACTGATGATCTAAGTTTTGCATTGCATAATTGAGTTCATTTAATATTTTTTAGTTTTTCTCCCCAAAGTATTGTTTAGGCAGATTTTACCCCATCTTGTCATAAGGAAATTTGCAAGATCTCCAATAGGGTTGACTCACCTAGGGTTGAAAGCAATCCTACCTCTGGGGATCTCATTTCCTAATGGAATAAGAAAGATAGGTGCATCACATATTCAATCACCCCATTTTGATAAGAAGCCCTATTTTTCTACATTTCATTTTGGTGAATCTGACATTATGCATCTTAATTTCTGAAATTGGAGTTCATTAACACCCTAGATATAGGATTTGCATTAGCTTGCTTTTCATTCAGGGTTGTTAAATTTTCATTAGTTTTCATCTCATTTACGATTTTAAATTTGCATTATGTATTGTTTAAAATTTGAAAAATTACATACATATTACATTGATTTTGCACAATACTTGTATATTAGTGTATTTTCAGTCATTTACATCAATAAATTTGGTCAAAATTGCATTTCAAAAAGTGTCACTTTGTTCATCATTTTTCATTAATTTCATTTGCATTAGGAAACCTAAATCTAGAAAATTCTATCACAGAAACCATAGTTTGCAACCTAGAACAGAGAACACAAACAATAACTCAGAATTTACATTTTTCATTTTAAAAACCCTGTACAAGGACCCATTCACCCTTGGGAAAATGAATCCTTGAGGGCTCATCAAAACCAACTTTTCTGAGCATTTTTGTGGTCCTTTGCACTTCCCAAATCCGTTGGTAAACCACTGTTTCAGTCTATCGATTTTTAGGAATTTCTATTTTATGCATTAGGTCTAATCATCCATTTAGTTTAGCCATTTTAAATCATTCCAAATTTATTTTAGTATTGAAAATCATCAGATCTGTAAGACAATTGTTTATATTTCTGAAGCATTGCATAATTTGGATAGATTATTTTTCATTTTTGGCACACAATGTCAGTATCTTTCATTTCCAAGTATGCAAAGAAAAATCTCACTAACAAGCATGTTAGTCATTCTTCCAATATCTTTCCTAGTTATGAAAGTCTCTTAGTGCAAGAAAATGAAATTGTTGACACATTCCTTAATACCACATTGCCTATCTGTCACTCATCCCCTAATATCTCTCTGGTGCAGGAGCACCTTAGGTCTAGTAGGTGTAAGTTAATATTTTGGCTTGGTTTGATGTTTTTCCATGTAATAAGTCCATTTACGACCATTTCATGTGTGTTTGAGTCAATATTAGGTTGCTAGGTGGGTTGGAGATTCAAGTTGTATAAGTTGTCAAGTTTGCAAAAATGTTGTCAAATTGCACAATGTGGAATATGAAGGGTCAATGTTGCATAAAGTGAGAATTTGAATAGTTGTAAATTGAAAAGTGGTCGATGTCCATTGGAAAATTAAGGAAAAAATTTTAAAAGGCCTTGTGTGGTCGGAGGCAGGGCTAGTTGTAAAGTTTTGGAAGTTGAAGCAATAAAAGTACTTTATTTTCTACAATTCCAGAATATTTTTCTATGTTCAAATGATTGGTACAGACATGTACGGTCACTTCATGGCTTGAGACCAATTGGAAATGAAAGATATTTGAATCTAATTTCTTTTTATTTTTATTTCACTCAATTTCATTGAGTTTTGATGGAGTTATTCTCATTTTACTGCAAACAGGTTTGAAACCCTCATCAAGGTAATAGTGAGTAAACAAGTCAATTTTGAAGGCTTCTGTACAAAGTAACCTTCCTTGATTCCAAGATATGATGTATAAGGCCCAAATGGGTGTCTGAAGATATATTTACATTCTTGATATCAAATCTGCATTGAAATTTATGGCCGAAAAACTTCAAATTGTTGCTACCAAGTTTATCAAGCAATTAGGCATTAGAACCACATAGGACTTAGGGTTTGGAGAAGAACACTTGGGAAGTTGTTTGAATTTCTTGTAAATGTTAAGGAAGACCCTATAAGACATGTTTGAGTTATTGGTTTGAATAATTGAGGCTTGGAGAGTGAAACCCCTGTTGTGACCTAGTTGAACAAGCCTAATTAGGCATAGTGCAAAATGAAACAGTCAAGAATTGACCCTTGTGTTCCAAAACAACTCCACCTACAAATTTAGTATGTTAACAAATGACATAAAGGGTATCCAAAGCTATATTTACATTTTGGGTTTGAGGTCTGCACAATAAATTGAGATGGGAAAACCTGTTATGGAGTGCTACTAAAAGTTGAGACCTTGTGTGCAAGAACCCACCATTAAATACTTGAAGGTTTGAAGAATTGGTTGTTTTAGATCATATTGAAGCTAACCACCCCTATTTTTCATTAGATGGGAAAAGGGAATCATCATTATTAAATATATTTTTCAAAGTGGCAAAGAAGCTACATGAGGAAGAAATGGAAAATATGATACAAGAGGAAGAAATGAAAGCCAAGAAAGAAAGAAAGATGGAAAAGGAAAGCATATGCCGGACTACTTGCGAGTCTAAAGGTAAATTTTTTCAAGTTTTGATCTCAGATATCTGCATGGATACTATTGTTTCTGAATATATGGTAGATAAATTGGGTTTGGAAAGAATACCACATCCCACACCCTATTTAGTGACTTGGTTTCAAACAGGTAATCAGGTAACCGTACGTGAGCAATGCAAAGTTGAGTTTCATATAGGCAGTTATAAAGATGAAATATTTTGTGATATTATGCATTTCGATGTATGTCACATTGTGTTTGGAAGGTTGTGGCATTATAACAAGGCAACAAAGTATAATAGCAAAAACAACACATATGAGTTGAGAAACGATGGGATGAAATATGTACTAACAACCTTGAAGGATGAGTGGATAGGAATTGAAAGCTTGTTATTAAGTGAGAAGAAGGAAGTACATTAGTATGGGGCAAAGAAAAATGAGGTAATGGATGAGGTAATAAGTTTTGATAACATGTTGTTTGAAAAACCAATTGAACAAGAAATGGAAAAAAATTCTTTTGAATTTTCTCAAACTAATGAAAGTAATGGTGACATTGATGTTCAAGTGGGTGATGTTTAGGAAAAAGAAGAAGAGATAGAAAAAGAGGTTGTAGTGAAGTATGAAGAAGAAGAATATGATTTCTTTAATATGTTTGTTTCATGTGCAGGTACCAAAGACAAAGTCGATGAAAGAGACAATAAATTTACAATTGTAGTCCAAGGTCAAGCTAGAGCAAGAAAATAAACAAAAGCACATGGCTACATTGTACCAAGTTGGCCTTGGCTCAAGAAGCATGTTGTTGGACCAAAAAACACAAGTGCACCAATTGATAAAGGAAACAATGCACGTATGCAAAGGAATTGGAAGACAAGAAAAAAAAATCCTCTTTGAGGTGGACCTCAAATTTTCTCTTCCCCGGGAGTATGGTGCAAGAGCACCTTAGGTCTAGTAGGTGTAAGTTAATATTTTGGCTTGGTTTTATGTTTTTCCATGTAATAAGCTCATTTAAGACCATTTCATGTGTGTTTGAGTCAATATTAGGTTTTTAGGTGGGTTGGAGAGTCAAGTTCCATAAATTGTCAAGTTTGCAAAAATGTTGTCAAATTGCACAATGTGAAATATGAAGGGTCAATGTTGCATAAAGTGAGAATTTGAATAGTTGTAAGTTTAAAGGTGGTTGATTTCTATTGGAAAATGAGGGAAAATGTTTAAAAATTCCTTGTGTGGTTGGAGGCAGGGTTGGTTGTAAATTTTTGGAAGTTGAAGCAATAAAAGTACTTTGTTTTCTACAATTTCAAAATGTTTTTCTATTCAGATGATTGGTATAGACACGTATGGTCACTTCATGGCTTGAGACCAATTGGAAATGAAATATATTTTAATCTAAATTCTTTTTATTTTTATTTCACTCAATTTCATTGAGTTTTTATGGAGTTATGCTCATTTTACTGCAAACAGGTTTGAAACCCTCGTTAGGGTAATAGTGAGCAAACAAGTCAATTTTGAAAGATTTCATACAAAGTAACCTGCCTTGATTCCAAGATATGTTGTATAAGGCCCAAATGGAGGTTTGAAAATATATTTACATTCTTGATATCAAATCTACATTGAAATTTATGGCCGAAAATCCTCAAATTGCTGCTACCAAGTTTGTCAAGCAATTAGGCATTAGAACCACATAGGACTCAGGGTTTGGAGAAGAACACTTGGGGAGTTGTTTGAATTTATTTTAAATGTTAAGGAAGACCCTATACTACATGTTTGAGTCATTGGTTTGAATAATTGAGGCTTGGAGAGTGAAACCCCTGTCGTGACCTAGTTGAACAAGCCTAATTAGGCCTAGTGCAAAATGGGACAATCAAGAATTGACCCTTGTGTTCCAAAACAACCCCACCTAAAAATTGAGTATGTTAACAAATTCCATAAAGGGTATCCAAAAATATATTTACATTCTAGTTTTGAGGTCTACACAAGAAATTGAGATGGAAAAACGTGTTATGGAGTGTTACTAGAAGTTGAGGCCTTGTGTGCAAGAACCCACCATTAAATACTTGAAGGCTTGAAGAATTAGTTGTTTTAGATCATATTGAAGCTAAAAACCTCTGCTATGCATCACTCCTATTTGTGAGGATTTTTTAATACAAGAGGATGCAAGCATAGATAATCATGACAATCATAGTTTTTGTTCTCCCGATACCTCTCATTCTTGTGACAAAGGTATCTTGATGTTAGAAGATACACTCTTTGAGAGTCATGAGAATCTTGTTTATTCCTCTCCTAAAAAATCTTCTACTGGGGAAGATATTATGGTGCAAGAGGATGAGATCATTGAAACATTTATTAACATCACTTTACCTAGTCTGCAATCATCTCCCACTTGTGAGAATGTTTTAGTGAAAGAGGATGCAATCATGGACTATCATGACAATCACATTTGTTCTTCTCCCAATATCTCTCCTATTTGTGAAGAAGATATTTTTTTGTTAGAAGATCCACTCATTGAGAGTTGTGAGAATATTATTTCTCCCTCTCCCAATGCTTCTCTCACTTAGGAAGATATTGTTGAACAAGAGGATAATCATTAGTAAGCAAGAAAATCACAGTTGTTCTTATCTAGATGTCTCCCCTACTTATGATGAATTTATCTTACAAGATCCAACCATGGAATTTGATGAACATCTTGTTTGCTCCTCTCCTAAAAACTCTCCTACTAGTGAAGATATCATGGTGCAAGAAGATGATACAATTCATACATTTCTTTCAAACAATAGTAATGTGGATTCCTTAGATGAAGATGATGAGGTGACATTAGACTCCCCTTCACTAAAATATCATCAAAATGATGATAAATTTGTTGAGGTTATGAACATTAGATCTCCCTCGATTATTATACCTCCTAAGAGTCCTTTAATTGACATTAGACCTCTTGCAATTCCTTTAATTATTGGACCTCCCAAGTCATCTCTTGAGCCACTTCTTATCATAAGACCACCTCAACAAGCCATTACCTCCAAGAGCTATCTCAAAATTTGCATGGCAACTTACTAGTAACAATGTTTTGTAGCAACTGAGTTATCATACCATTTCTCATACATATAACACAAGGAATAATAGGCAACCACAAATCATACCTACTTCATTACCATTACCTCAACCTATCTTGTCTAGTGCTCCTCGTTTTCCTTTGCACAATGGAAAGGAGTATGATCTTGTAGAACAAATCAAAAACACTCCTACCAAGATTTCTTTATGGGATCTCATTCAAGCTTCACCTAATTACCATAGCATGCTTCAAATTTCTTTACAACAAGTTCTTATCCCTCCTAGTGTGCAACCAAATGATGCAGCAACCCTAATTCAAGGTATGAACTTAGTCAACTTAGAAATTACCTTTCATCAAGATGAGTTACCCCCTTTGGAAATGTAAAAACAAAATGAGGCCTTGATGATATTAGCTATTATTAATAGACATAGAATAAAAAGAACTCTCATTGACAATGGTTCAGACCTTAATGTATGTGGTGTAAAATTTTTGGATAAGATTGGAGTGGAAAAGAATCAAATTCAACTAGATAATCTGTCCATTCGCGGATTTGATAATGTGGGAAAGCAACCGCTTGGTGTGATTACATTTCCTATTAATGTTGGTAAAGTTACATTACAAACCCCTATTCATGTTATGCCTAATGAAATTTCATATAATCTTCTCCTAGGTAGACCTTGGATTCATGCAATGAATGTGGTGCCTTCAACATTACATAATCTAGTGAAGTAAATTTACAACAACAAGGTTCACACAATCAAACCTAGCCTACAATCAGAAAATTGTTTGCAAACTGGAACAAGAATGACAAATCCTCTTACAACATTGACACCAACTACAAAATTAGAACCCATGCAAGAAGAAGAAAAAGAGAATAATATTGAATAAGTCACAAAGCTATTGGATGATGATTGGGGTTCATTGGATTTCACACCTACATTCATGGGAGAATACAAGATTACACACAAACCAAGAAAAGCTAGAAATAAGTTGACATAATATCAACACAAGTTGAGTCATCAAAATCATGTGAGTCCAAAACTTTTAGCAAAGGAGAGGAAATTGGATCCACATATGATGAGTGTGATCATGAGAAACCACCAAATCCAAAAGAAATGGAAAAAAATTATGGAAGAGGTTATGAACTTTTGAAACATTTTGGTTATAATAGAAAAGGATGTGGTGCTAGAGAACAAGGTATTTGTGTCCCTATAGAGCCTAACACACAAGAAACAACCAATGGTTTTGGTTATTGTCCCTCGAAATAAATGAAAGCATAAAAAAAAACTTTGCTTAATATAAATATCATCGCACAAAACACTCCTAAGACTTCTTCAAACACATGTCTTAGTAATGATTGGGGTTCACTAGACTTTACACCCTCCTTTACGGGAGAGTAGAAAATTTCACAATCTAGAGAGTCTTGTATATGTATGAAACCTTGTAGTAAGCAAGAGATACCTTTGTCACAGAAGAAAGGAACATCTTCTACTATTGATCAAGAGGATACCTTGTCGAGGCTTTTCTAAGCTCGCTTGATATTTCTCCCTCCAAGAACACAAAAGAAATTTTACAATAAAAGTTCATTTTGTGCATATCATCGAGTTCATGGTCATTCAACTGATGAATGTAAGGCTTTGAATAATAAAATTCAACATCTTAAGGATTGTGGTGCTATTCCTTGTGTTGATGCACCTATCTCCTCTAATTGATAATGATTTCCATCCTATCATGTTGCTCATCACTATGTGGCATTAGTAGCTTTATTTTCTTGCTCATTTTCATTCATGGTGGTACAATATTAGGTGCAACCATATTTCTCTTGGCAACAAAATGATAGTTCTTGGTGGTTGTCTTTGTCTCTATGATTTGGGGGGAAAGGATAGCTAGTTTTGGGAGGTGTGCATTTTTTCCAAGGATCCTTTCTTTCTCTCCCTCTAATTAAAATACCAACATAGCAAGTATGTTGACATTTTAAGTGGGGGGCATATTGTCCCCCATTCATTTTTTGCATGTTCCCTTCCTAGTGATGATAGCATACATCTCCTAGAAAGTGTGAAATTTTTATTCAAAGTGTGGTCTTCTTACTTCACATGATGTGTCTTCTTGGTGGTGACATTGGGTTTGGTGTCCTTCAAGAGCGTGACCTTTCTTGGCATATGACATTCCTCTTAGTGGTAATGCTACTGCTTGCATTCCATAAGTTGTGAATCATTTATCCTCGACTAGTCCTCTCTTGGTGAAATTGAGCAAGATGTTCCATAAGGTGAGACCTTTCATGAACTAAGAAAAACCCCATTGAATACCTTATCCTATTTAAAAACTCTGTCATGGTCACCAAGCATAACACGACTTGCTTTCCAGTGGAGCCTTTTTGTTTTTCATGAGTGTCTAGCATAATGTAGCTTGCTGGCCTTGTGAAACCTTTGACCATTTTTGTGGTGCCTTATCAAAGTTATTAGGGAGTATAAATTTTGGTATGGTTAACATATGGGAGCCTATAAACCTAGCATGACTTTCCCATCTCCACTTGTCTTGGGGGCTCACCTAGTGTATATCAGACTGTATTAGCCCTGTGAGCATATTTTTCATGGCCATCGAGCATAACACAACTTGATTTCTTGTGGAGCTATGTTTTTCATAAGTGATTTTACATCCTTACGAGTGCATTTGATGGAAATGGCATAATACAACTTGCTTGTCCATCTTTATTTCCTCTTTGCTTTAATTTTGACATTGTGTGTTTGTGTATCTTGTCTTGTTGCTTCATATCATACATTCATGTGTGTCTCTTTGTGCTTATGTTGGTTTGCCATGGGATCCTGATCTTGGGGGCTTGATCTTTGTCATCCTATCCCATCAAAATTTGTACATGTGGACCACTCTTAACACTTATTTGTCTACTTTAGTGTGAGTTTGAGCATATGGCTCATCCTCTCACTAAAGTGAGGGCTAAATATAGTGTAGAAAAATGTACACCTTTACATTTTCACTCTATTTTTGGGTCCCTTAATTTAATTGGACTTAATTAAGCCTCTAATTGGCCCAATTATGCATTTAAAATCCTAATTAATCTCATTTTCTGAAAGGGAAACTTGTATTAAACAATTGCAAGCATTAATTAAATTGCCTTGGAAATTGAGTGTCCTCGATTTAGGTCCTAGGACCCATTTTCCTAAGGGTGAATGGGTCCTCCTTAAGTTGAGGATCTCACTTTTTGATATGTTTTTGGCAACATTTTTATGATTCAAATTCAAATTCAAATTGTCAACCTTTGATGTTTAATTGTTGGGAAATTAGAAAATTACCTATAAATACAAGGCATTTTTATCAATTCAAAACTAGAACTTTTTGGGAGACTTCACAAAGAGTAAAAATTATTGTCAAAGGTGTTCAAGAGCATATTTATCATTCTTCTACATCAACATCCAAGATCTCAAGAATCATGTCAAAGCTATTTGCATTCATGCATGTTTTGGAGCTAACATTGTGATGTAGGTTTCAAGCATTCAAGCATCAAGATCAACATCCAATCAAGCCATTTCATGCAAGATCTAATCCTTGGAGATATGTGTTAGACTTTAGTCCTCTAAGGATTTCCATTCAAGGGTTTGGTGAGTTACAACATAGCATTGTTCATTCATCATTCCTTCCATTCATGTTTCATTTCATTTCAACGTTTAATTACCAAAATGGGGTTTGACCAAGGAAACCCCCATTCACAAAAGATAAATAATTTTTCCCTCTCTTTGTATGTGTAAATTTGTAGGTGAAGAAGGATTGGAATTAAAGATATCAAAAGTGCAAAATTGTAAAATTACAAAGTTGTCATCAAAGTTGTCAAACCACAAAATCTTATTTACATAATTTATTTCCAACTTTTTGATAGTGGAATCCAAAGGAATCAAGGGTGCAGATCCAAGAGAAGAGGATTGTGAAATTAGATTTTGGATCCTTGTAGCAAGACCCATTCACCCAAGGAAAATTTGTCCTAGGAGGACACTCAGTAACAACTTTTGGTGACTGGTATACATCAACTTACCCTTCTCAGATTTTCCAAAAATCTATTTTTTTTATTGTTTTATGCTTTAAATTGATGATTTGAGTTTCACATTGCATAGTTGAGTTCATTTACTATTTTTTAGTTTTTCTCCCCAAAGTGTTGTTTAGACATATTTTACCACATCTTGTCATAAGGAAACTTGCAAGCTCTCCAATAGGGTTGATTCACCTAGGGTTGAAAGCAATCCTACCTTTGGGGATCTCATTTCCTAATGAAATAAGGAAGATAGGTGCATCACATATTCAATAACCCCATTTTGATAAGAAGCCCTATTTTTCTGGATTTCTCCCTCAACATGTGAAAAACCTTAGTTATCAAAGAGGAGATGAATTTCCTCAAGTGTGTCTATTAAACCTACAATATGGGACTCACAAAATAAACCTACAATACATATCAAGTACTCATCCCAATGTACCATATCTAGAAGACTACAAAGCACCTACTATAAATAATCACTCAAAGTAAAAGGTGATGAAGATGGTGTGATCTCCATGTATGCCATCCAACTATACTAGCCATCCCATAATGATGTGTCCACACAAGATGTCTAAATATGAATACCTAAAGATGAATTTACTAATTTTGGAATGCATAGGTCTTTAGCCTCAAGATAGTGACTCAAAGATGAAGAAGATGAAACCTTTGAATCTAAATTAGGAGTCATTGAATCCAAAGAACTAATGGATGCCTCTATAGGAGGAGGAGCATCAAGAGAAGCATCAGTGTCATCATAACTATCAAGACCTATAAAAAAATCAAGTTCCTCTTTCATATCATTGTCATGTGGAAATTTATCACAATCATCAAGGGACAAAAGAATATCCACAATAGAATCTATAAGAAATAGAGAGTGATGTGGGTCTCCCTAGATTTCTCAAACTTTGGTCCCAAGTGTGAACACACAATATGTGAGATGGAGAAAGTAGTGTCAAAATCAACACTTCTATTGATTAATCCTAGGACAAGATCAATTATGATTCTACACTCTAAATTTTGATTGTGTATTTGGTTCAAGGACAAGTCCATAAAGATGGGGCAAGAGATGAATCCATTTGACATGTTTCAAGATGTCATCATTCTAATAATTATATTTCCCTTTATTCAAGGGGATTATAGAGAATGTGTTGAAAACCCATGATTTTACAATGATAGACTCCTAATATACAGATTAGAGATCAAAACAAATAAAATTGGAATACTTGTAGCATAAAAAATGATCCAATATTTTGTAAGATATCCAAAATATAAGTTAAAATAGCAAAACTAAATTCAAACTAAAATAATAGGTACCTAGGGAAAAATCAAGAAAAACCATATGGATCATTATGAATTACATAGAACTAGCTTTCTAATACTTGTTTATTTGTAAAAATATAATACCATATGCCCAAGTTATGCTACATCAAAAAAATTCCCTTTAGGGCATAAAAATATCCTCAAGGCCACAATTGTAGTGGCTAGAGGCTGGCGATACTTGGGATAACCAAGAAAATGTAATAGAGTAGTAACAATGATGCAATAATAGGCAACATAGTTGGGAATACCAGTCGAGGTGGATCAACAATGGTAGATCTTCAACTTTGGTGATGATTCCTTGCTACCTATTGTAGCGAAGCCCACCTCAAGGCTAGAAGGAACTAGGGACTTCAACTTGCCTATACATAGTACGCTAATGGATGACACCACACATATACAACCACCAATCAAATCACCTAAAAAAATCCTATACTTGGATGATGTAGGGTGGTGTAGACAAGAATAAAACTTGGAGTGTATCAAATTTTTCGCTAATGGTATAGATCTACAACCTACAACTATTAAATTGTATGACCTATACAAACTATGCAATATGGCTTGTATGGATCCATATAGGTGTACATATTTTTTACAACAAAACTTTGTAAACCCTCCCAAAAATGCTAAAAAAAATCTAACTCTAAACCCTATTGATTTTTATATTGTTGCATGGGCTCTTAGGCCTTCTGAACTAGATAGTGAGGTCTATTTTGCACCAAGATGCACTATGTGAAAGTTATTAGAGAAAAATATCTAAATAAGGGAAGAGAATTTTAGATTTAGAGCTTTGATACCATGTTATAATTTTTAGAATAAATGAAAACCCAAAAAATAGTGCAAGAAAGAGATATAATTAAGCTATAAATACTAATAATTCTTGAAACCAAAATAACATTTTAGATTTAGTCTCAAAGAGAATAATATAAATTCTCAAGAAAAAATAGCATTAGGTAAGCACAAAATCATGAAACTACATGAATGATAAAATTGTACCTAAACAAGTTAGGAGAGTAAGTACATATAAGCTAAGTGAGAGGGAGGAGGTGGAAAATACAATCAATCAAAGGAATAAACCACAAGACTTCAAAAATAGGAAAGTGTAAATCACATGGAAGATGTCAACACATCACACTCCACTAACACTAATACTCATTTTATTAACCTAAACAAGATTAAATAAATGTGTAGGAAAAACCCAATGTTGGGAAATAAAAACCTAAACTAATAGAAACCACATAACTTTGATGATGCTCCTCCATTAGACCCTTTACATACCAACCATATTCTAAAGCATGACACTTTTCCTCCCCCTTCATCTCTTTCTCTACTTCTTCCAACTTTGTCCATACCCCCTAATCCACAACTTAACTCTCCCACTCCTAATGCATCTATTGAACCTACTCAAAACCTCATACCACTACACAACCAAAATGAAATCTTAATATCAAAATCATAACTCTTCCTCCTCTCCCCCCTAAATCTGAAAACACTTTCAAGTCCACACTTTTAAAAACTTAACTCAAAAATTGATTCTAAAGATATTTATTTTCCTCAATGTATTTCAACACATCCAAAACTTGAATGTAAATCTCCTTTTTTATATTGAAACAAAGAAGATTACAAATAATAGGAGCTACCAGCAAGTCACTGAAAAGAATATACATGACTAACCATCAAGAAAAAATACAACTAGAAGGCTAAGAGTTCATTACATATATTGAGCAATTTTACCTTGCCAAACATTACTAGCAGACTAAAATCATAGCACTTGTTCTTTAATTTGTTGAAGTTGATCTTTGAATTTCATATTCTTCTTGCATAAAACTAGAAGTTGCGAGAACAAAAAAATCACCTAAAGAAAAAGTTTCAAAGTAAAGCCTTAAAGTTTCAGTTGTCTGATGATAGTTTTTAAAAAACATTGCAGAACATCTAGCCTTCCATATATGCCTTAAAATAACCTATCTAATAGAATCAACAATAACATTGTTGTGCATTCCCAAACCAAAGATAGCCTCTTTCCAATTTAGAAAATGAAAGAAAATAGCTAGAAAGTTAGTAAACACCATTGTCCATTGCTTCTTAACAAAAATGCAATCCCAAAATATATGTTTCATATTCTCAATGCATAGACAAAATGGGCAACTGTTAGGTTGAACCATCATACATTTCAATCTATCCCTGACAGGTAGCTTGCAATGTAAAATTTTCCAAGCCAACACTTGCATATCATAATCAACTTTTGACTTCCATATTTGAGCACTAATTTTCATCCAAAATTTGGAGCTAAATCTGCATTTCCACTTATGATTAAGACGAGGAGTAAGAGGCCAACAAGGAAGGACCTGAGAATAAACCTTCTTCAAGGGAAAATAGTTGAACAAACTAAATGACAACCATTTCCAATCCTCGAAAAATTTACAATCTTCGGGAGTACAAAGCTTCATAGAGAGATCAAGAGGGACTAAGGACTGTACAAAGATAAAAAAAAATTTTAAAATTCTCAGTCAACCCATACTATTATTTGATGTAATGCCAAGAAGGCCAATCAAATGTATTAAAATCCCAAATATCTTTGAATTTTTCAATTCCTTTTTTAAACAAATAATAATCTTGCTTTGGGAAGCTAATAGCAAGTGACTGATTATGATAATTAATAAGTCTATTCCACCAAATATAGGCCAAAGCAAAACTAAAACCATGTTGCACAGAGGAGTTATTCCATTCTAAAAATTGACAAACTTGTTGCCAAGCTTTCCAAATGGTTTGAATAGGAAAAGAGGCTCTGATTTTAAAGGGAGACATTAACATCTTATCCAACCAATTGACATCTTTCCATTTTTTTTATTGCAACTTCCATGATTCTATAATGTACCAAAATTTTCCATGATTCATCTTCACTTGCAGCCCGAACGATCCATTTAGACACAAGGAAAATCCCTTGACTTTTGGGGTCTATGAGGCCAAGGCCACCTTTAGTTTTTGATTGAATGCAATGAGACCAAGAATATGCAATAAAACTAGCATTACCATCCCACTTAGACCAAAGAAAATTTTGAATTGTTTTATTCAATTATTCATAACCTTGCTTGGAAGGCATCCAACAAGATGAGTAATAAACATAAGAATCAATAAGAATATTGTTAGCAACTTGTATCTTACTTGCTAAAGATAGAAATTTGTGGCCCCAATTGAACAATTTATTTTTTAGTCTATTTAAGAACCACCTCCACATTTCAGAAAGAGAGACCCCTATTCCAAAAGGAATACCCAAATATCTTGTTATCTCCCCATGTTTAATAAGCCTCCATTCTTTAGGAATCCAATGAGGAATGGAGCAATTTTGGGACATTAAAAATTTAGTTTTGTTATGAGCTAGTTGAGATCTAGAAACAACATAGTAAAGATTAAGGATGCCCAAGGTGTGGTTCAATTCCTCTTCAGAATTTTGAAGAAACAACATGCTATCATCAACAAAGTGAGAGTTGACAATCACCTTATCCCGGGGAATGGATATACCTTTAATAAGCTTCATATGATTAGCCTTTTGAAGAAGATATCCAAGCGCATCAATGATAATAACATATAAAAAGGGAGATAAAGGACACCCTTGCCTTATGGAATGTTGTAGCCCAAAGGAGGTTGATATAGATTTATTAATAGCAAGGTGTGCATTAGCATCTTTAAACAACATTTGCACATGATTTTGGATCTTTGGACCAAAACCCAACCACTATAACATTTTAAAAATGAAATGCCAACAAAAAATTTCATAAGCTTTATCAAAATCTAACTTGATCACTAAAGAATTTTGGCATGATTGTTGAGCCCACTCCATAGTCTCCCAAGCCAGCATAATATTGTCTAGTATAAATCTGCCTTTTATGAAACCTGTTTGTTCAAATCTCACTATACCCTACATAATTGGCTTAATTTTGATAGCCATAATTTTGTATGAAGTATTTAGCAAGGTAATTGGTCTCCAACCAGCAATTGAATCTTCATTTTTCCCTTTAGGAATAAGTTTGATCAAACCTTTGTTAATACTTGGACCTAAGGAGAGCTTCCAAGTAAAGCAAATAAAATTCATCTTTGATATGATGTCACATGGTTTGATAAAATTCAACTGGAAGATCATCAAAACTAGGACTTTTATTTGTTTTCATAGAGAAAGGGCTTATTCAAGTTCTTAGATATGGAGATAATTCGATCCAAATTTCCACTATAACCTGGATCAATCTTATTAGGAATAGATTTATGAGCTTCTTTTGCCAAAGTTTGTTGAATATCTTGCCAATTTTTCTCTTCTTTAAATAATTTTTCATAGAAGTTCAGGAAGAAATTAGTAACTTCAATAGGATCAGTAAGAAGTTTTCCTTCATCCATTATAGCCCCTATTTTATCCTTCTTATTTTTATAATTGAGATATTTGAAGAAAAATTTAGAACCTTTATTCCCTTCCTTTATCTAATGAAGCCTAGCTCTGATTTTAGCACCCTGCACTAGTAATAGTTGCACTTCAGTAATAGCAATAGACTTTTGAATCTTTTCATCATAAGGGTTGGCATTTAGTTGTTTCCTAGCATGTTCTAATTACCCTTGGAGGTTTCTTTCTCTACGCTTACATCTCTAGGCCATTCTCTTGCCAAAAGATCGAAGAAACTCAATGCATTTTGATATAGTAGCACACATGCCATGCAACCCATGACTCACCCTCTTGAGGTTTTGGAATACAATTCCAAATTCCCACCAAGGAGGAAACACATTTAGGGTTTTTTAAATGGGAAGTATTAAGCTTGTAGGGGAGCTCATCTTCAGGGACAGTCTTTTGAGTAAGAGAGACAGAACAAATGATAGGAAAATGATCAGATAAAGCAGTTGTATAATCAACTAGCACACATGAACCAGAAGAAGAAACCTCTAGATTCAAGTTGTGGGAAACATAAAACCAATCTAATCTGCTCAACTTTCTATCATTCCCTGATCTAAAATTGAACCATGTAAATCAATTATTTGCATGGGTGGAAAAATTATTATGAATGGGTCCACGACTCCAACAATGTTTCAACAATAAATCCATCTTTCATATTCATCTTGGCTGAGTTTACAATAATTAAACTAGCTATGATCTTCATGATGTTCAACCATATTAAATTCTCTTCCTAGCACCCAATCAACATTAGGGAGGTATTTAGACAAACAATCCCAAAGAAGAGACCTATCTTTAGGATTATTGGGAGCATATATGGAGCAAAAACCAATAGGTTACCCATTGATAAAAGAGAGGGCCTAAAAACAACTATGTGACGAGTCCTCTCCTTTATTAATGACATTTATAGACATCCAAGGAGACAAACCAAGCCTCGCTCCACCACAACCATCACTAGGAGATGTATGGAGGAACATATCATCTTTCTAAAGGTGAAAAAGAGTCATATCCAAGAATTCATTATTTAATTTTACTTCTTGTAAAAATAAAACATCAAGTCTCTAAATTTTAGGACGATGTCTTTAACTTTAAACTTCCTTTGAGGGTGAGAAATCCCTCTTACATTCCAAGATAAAATCTTGCAATCCATGGAGAACTAGAAGGGTTATTATCCTCTTCTTGTGGCAAGAATCTAAAATGATTGGAAAGAGAGACAACTTGTTCATTACTTAATCTTTCATTTGAAACATGTGGAGACCTTGACCCCTATTTAGAATTAGGAGGAGAAACAAACCTGTTAAGGGACTTCAACAAGCCTTGAGAATGGGAGTGTGGTAATTCGCCAGTTGAAGAACGAGGCCAAGAGGAAGATGGGGGGGGGGGTTCCTTCCTTTCCTAACAGTTCTCCATTCATCTGATATAACCACATCTTTATAAGAGGAACTTGAAGGATCAACATTAGAAGGATCTTGATCGCTAGGGGGCATAATAGAGTTAATTTGAGAATTTGGTGTAGTAGCTATAGATTGGGGAAGGACAGATCTATTTTTCCTAGTAGGACAATCTCAAATCAAATGACCCTCTTTTCGATAGAAAAAGAAAGCATTGGGCCTATTCAAACAAACTATTGGCTATTTTATTTCAAAACCTGGGCCATATAATTTAATATTCTCTAGTAGAGGTTTGTTCAAATTCACTTCCACACAAACTCTCAAATGAACTCTTAGACTAGCAAACTTGTTAGGACTTTGTTTGCACCAGATTACTTTACCCAGTTGGGCCACGATGTCTTTAAGGTATAGTTTGAAGGATAAGTTTAAAAATGGAAATTCTAGCCACATTGGGTAGTGGGAACGGGAAGGTACTTCATGGTGAAAGTCAAATGTCTAGGCTTGGAGGTAACAAATCTACCCACAAATAATCCAGGTTCCATACTGCAACACAGCCTGTACATGCTTTGTTGATTTAAACATACAAGAGACATATCCCTTGCCTAAACCTCTTATTGTTTCAATCTCCCATCCCCTGTTTTCCCAGCTTGTTTTTTCCCATTTGTAAAAATCTAATTCTATAGGAATTCCTCTCAAAAAAAAAAAAATTACTTTGTTTTTTAGCAATGAGATCTACAACTTCATCAGGCAGCTGAAACTCTAGGGTTTTACCTTGTTCTTCATTTGAAAGTTCTAGACTCGTTTCTCCTTTTTTAGCATTCTAGGTGGAAACCATGTTCTCTATGTTGGGTGTTTCATTTGTTGCTGCCACTATTTCTGCACATCTTGCACTTTTTTCTCCCTCCATGTCAATATCTTCTTCCATAGCCTCCAAGTCCGAGGTAGAATCCACTGAATCATTAGCCTATGAAACTCTCATTTTCCTTGCCACAACTTTCAATCTCATAGCCTATTTTTTCTTTCCCCTTCCGCAATACTTCGCTCTATGTTAGATGTCATAGCAACAACAAGAGAATCCACAACTAGATTCATGCACTGTGTTGCAGTCAAGAACAAACACTGAGAATGGAAGCTACTCGCCTAATCACTTCTTTCAGAACTATTCATCTGCTCCAAGTTTTCACTCTTACCGAGCTACACCTAACATAATTCTCTCACCTATATTGATTACCATTGAAAAGGAGGATAGTCCTAAATAATTTTGAATATCCACACCCAAAATAAAAATTCTTCCTCTCAAAAACCTTTACTTCAATCATTCATATTCCTAATGAGGCTATGACATCTAAATATAATTCATTAATGAATCATTTCGGCACATTTTCTCAATATAAATTTGAGGATGATTGCTTCATTAAAGAAGAGTCATATGTTATTTCATTTTTTCAAAGTGTTTCTATATTTTTTAGTGTTTTATTTTATTCCTAACATCTAATTAATGATGTAAAGTCACAATTTGGTGCATTTTGACACACATGGGTTATAAACAATTCATGTGTATTTGTTTCTCTTTCTCCTTGTCATTTTTCTCTCCTTTTGTGTTTTTCTATATATATATAATGATTTCCTTTCTCTTTTTTGTTCTTGTGGACTATAAACTTTGGATGATGAAAAGTAATAGATTACCAAAAATACTCTCATAATATGGATTGAAAGCATATTCCCTTGTTTTTGGGTTTATGCCTTTCCTTTTTTTTTTTTTTTTTACCCTTTTGCTTGTTTCCAATAAATTTGAGATGATGCAATTTATTATGGAGTGTTTCACCAACACTCTCATTATGTTGACCAAAAATATAGTTTCTTCTATTTTTAAGTTTATACTTTTTATACTTTTTCTTGTGTTATAATTGTTGTACTCTTTTCCTTTATCACATTTTATTCCTTACCTTGGTTATTTTAGCCTTGTTACCTCCACCATAATTGTTGTGTTCCCTTTGTGTATTTCATTGTTGTGACTATCCTTCTCATGTGTCATCTTGTTAGCTTTGTTTACAAAATAATTAAAAATAGAAAAATATTATGTTGCACTGGCAACTACCATTGCACCAAAATATTAACTTGTTAATGCTTGATACAACTGCCAGATTTATACAAGATCCAAGATCCACAAGAGGTGTTTAAGCCATTTCATGAACCCAAGCGCCGCTCTACGTAGTACAAGGAGAACAAGGGTGAAACTCTTGCAACAATACCCCCAACGCAAGTGAGGGGTTTGAACTTTTGACCTTGGCTCTAATACCAATTGTTGCACAGGCAATTGCCATTGCACCAAAATATCAACTTGTTAATGCCTGATACAACTGCCAAATTTATACAAGATCCAAGATCCATAGGAGGCGGTTAAGCCATGTCATGAACCCAAGTGTCATGTTGCACAATAGAAGGAGACCAAGGGTGAAACTCTTGCAACATATTACTCTATTTTTCCTTCTAATAAATTTTGCATGTTGGTATTCACTATAAACATTAATGTGTTGAACAAGACAACTGAGAGGGGGGTGAATCAGTTGTAGCAAATTTAACCTTTAAAACTTCCACCAAAAATCAGATCTATTATCATTCATAAATCCTTTACTTTGCTAATATGATTAATCATTAAGTGTAAAAGCATAAACTAAAAGAAACAAAACCATGCACACAATAACACCAAAATTATGTGGAAAACCCAATAAGGGAAAAACCACATTGAGGATTAGCTCACAATATAGAGAATATCAAAACTGAATACAAAGGCTCACTGCCAGAAAAGCTCATTACCAAAACATGACTCACTATCCAGTAAGGGTTAACCACCTGGAGGGCTCACTGCCAGAGAATTACAAAAGAAGATAGAAGAGATTTGTTATAGAGAGAAAACAATCTCAATGCAATAGAGATTTCCACCACAATTCACTCACACACTTGTTGACATGCTTGAATGATAGAGTACACCTTCAACTCACTGCCTCCAGAAACTCGCCACTTGAATTTTGTACTGATCTACTCAAACTTGCATCACATATGCACTATCTCACATCTATCTTGCTCTTGCATTCATTCATCATTTTCTCAACATCTCAACTTATATTTATACCGTCTTCAACTTTGAAATTCATTCAAGGTCAACCACATACCACTTGTATTTACAAATTCAAATTAGGTCGATTCCAAAAAATTCTATGGTGGAATTTAGAATGAGGGTGACCCAAACACACACTAAATAAGGACCTAAATAAGTCCCAACATGCCTCAACACACTTCCACGATCTTTGTAAGTAGTTTTTAACACAAGGTTGGCCAAAACTAGTGTGAAACACATAAATCAATTAAGTACACTCAACATCAACACGATCCAATCTTTCCAGATAATAAAATTAACTTGAACATGACCTCTTTAAATTATCCTAAAAACTGCAAATCATAAAGCACAAAAAAGAAGAAATCTAAAGCAACTACATTTCTCCCAGTCCACAACTAGATACACAGAAAAGAACGGTTCACAACTGGTGAACATAACTCATATTGTACAACAATCTAGAAACCCAAAATCTGGATATAGCAGCTTCCAACAATCATGAGCAATACCTTAGATCCTCACTAGCATAACAACACATTTTGGACCAAAACCCAGAGAAAACACTGAATACCCGCAACCTTTCTTTATTACAATTTTCTCAATATCCTCGAAATATACAACCAATAACCAACATACATGACATCAATGACAACAACAACCAGTTGACCATTTAACCAATTGACATCAATGACAACACCTTCATACTTGCAACAATCTCCCCCTTTGTCATTGATGGCAACACATGATGTGAAAAACCATAAAAGACAACACAACGGCTCTGAACACACTTTCTCATTATTTTACTTTCTCCCCCTTAGTAGATAAACCTTTTCACATGATACTCTTCTCCCCCTTTGACATCAATGGCAAAGGAAAAAGATATTTAAAAATTTTTTCCCCTTTGACATTAAGGACCTTACCTATACTGAATGCTCCCCCTTAGGAGTATACCTAAAAAAATTTCCAATGACAACACAAGATACTACCTACTCCCCCTGAGAGGTACCCACTAAACATCAGTCCAAAAGAAAGATAGATCCATAGATCCACCAGACTGATGCATCTAGTTCAAGAAAGGAGGGGAAATGACCCCTAACTTCTCCTGGAGATACTCAAAAGTATCTTTAGGAAGAGCCTTAGTAAATATGTTAGCAATTTGATCCTTTGCAGGCACATACTCAACCTTTACTTCATTCTCCACAACCTTCTCTCTCAAAAATAATTGGATGAACACACAATGATAGCATAATGGAAATTGAAGAAACAACATAAAAAGAATATGAAGCAAGTTAAAAATACATTAATTGTTACAAAAACTGACAATAGTGCTCATATCTTATGATTTGTAATACTACACAATTTTCAAGGCACCTATTCTTTGAATCTTTCAAATCTTTATGAAGTTTCATTGTCATCAAGGGAGTTTTGTTATTCAACATCCACAATGAAAATCCCCAAAGGTTCCTATGACACCACCCCATTTATAAATTAAACTTTTTAATGCAAGGGATAGGTAATAGAGTCATAGAGGACATAATCACGGTAAGATAAGGAACCTCTGCAATAGTAGGATGCCATTGTAGTCACACAAATGCCACCGCACCAAATCAAGAAAGACCAAGTTCTTGGATTTGTCCTATTGACAAAGCTTGACCAAGTGGAAAGAATATAGAGGTAGTATGCAAATTACAAATTTCTCCTTTTGATCTAACATATCAAAATCATGACAATTGAGCTAAATCAATCATTAAAAAGACTACTATTTCCTATCCCTATTCTTTTATATTTATTTTTTATGGTAATAACTTTTTTATCATAACAAATATCCATAAGGAAATGGATAGGTTCAAGATAATTAAAATAGTTCTTAATATCATTATATGAACAACTATAAGAATTTCTTTCTTTGATTAATTTTATTAAAAATAATATAATTTTGGCCTATTGTCATCATTAATATCCCTAAGGAAATGGATGGAAATAATCCGCTATTAAAAGTTATTAAAGATAATAAAAATAGTTCTTGATGAAAATTGCTCTTGCAAGTTGTGTGCATGAAATTTGTGTCATTGTGAATGATTTAAACAATAAAAACCATACAACACAAAGATCAAACAAAACACTCAATTTTAGGCTTACAAAGTCAAACAAGCATATAATTCAATGAAATTAAAGTATTTTACACTCCTTGTTATGTAGATGTTACCTTTATGTTTAATTCGATGTGTGCTCACTCACGATTTCAAAAATATAACGATGCTCATTCGAAAGAAGTGAGATTCTTATGAAAATGACTAAGTGTTAGGTTATATATTTTGGTTGAAAATGGATGAAGGGTTAGGATTGCTTGAGGGAGATCAATAGTGAGGGATGAATGTGATCTCTCAAGCCACAAGATTGTGCCAAGTAGCACAATCAGAGGGCTAGAGAGGGAGATGGTGCTTTGGAGTGTGGGAGATCTTTACACAAAGATAAGGCTCACCCTCACACTCCAAAGGGGATGATGTGAGGGGAATAAAGGAATTAAAAATTCCTTGAGTGTAATTTGGGACAAGGACCCATGTGTGTTCCTTCCCAAAGGGGGAAGCTTTTAAGGCTAGAGGACATGGTGAGTACACAATAAATGGAAAGGATTTTACCCCTTTCTTAATCATAGACCAAGAATGTGTAAGTGATTAAGAGAGGGATTAGGATTAGGATTAGAGGATTGATTAGGAAAAGTGGGAGAATTGGAGGATGTGACACCTCTTAATCAAGGATTAAGTGTGTGTATATTATTAGTGATATGATTAAGATTAGGATTAGAGGATAGGACTAGGCGAGAGAAAGGGAGAGGAATTAAATAATTTTATTTAATTTCATTTAGAGGAAAAGATGGATAAATTAAATAAATAGATTTATTTATTTAATTCAATGCAAGAAAGGGTAAAGTGGGATGGATAGGGTAGGTAATTAAAATATTTAATTACTTTAGTGCTTTAGTGGAGATTACAAGGAAAATAAGAAATATTAATTAAATAATGTCATTATTTAATTAAAGTAGACGATGGGGAATTAGATGAAAATAGGATAAAATTTATTAAACGACAATGATCAATTTGAGGTGTCTACATTTTGCCCCTCTTTGAAATAATTTTAAAATAATGATGTTTCAAAGAAAAATAAAATATAGTCAACATGAAGAAAAGTGGGTGAAATAGATTCCCTAGTGTGGATAATATAGTAGAAAGGGTGATTAGGGTGGATGATGCCCCCTTGAGAGGGCTAATGAGAAAAAGGGGCTCGAGGAGCCTCTCAAAAGAAGAGAAGGGCAAAAAAATAAGGAAGACTGGAAGAAAGAGAAGGAAAATGAAGCTAAGGGGAAGAAATGGTAGCATGAAAGGTGATGGGGATGAATTAGGGGTTTGTAAATAGTAATTAGGGGTTAATTGCTATTCATTTTAACCTTACGTATATAGTAATTTGGTGAGGAGATGATGGAAAATGTACCATTTGTGGACCATCGTGCAAACCAGGTGAGGATGATAGAACAAAGAGGAGGTTGAGGTGACCAAGTATGCAATTTTGAACTTCCCCTAGGATAAATGTTTTTGCATTTAATGCTAGGTTGAAAAATATGTGTGACAGATTCACCCAACCCGATTGGGCGAATCCACCTATGGAAGGATGAATGGGTATATTTATGGGAAAATGTGCCAAAAAGATATGAATCCACAAAAATAAAGGTGAATCTTCCAAAATGAAGGCAAATGCATGCAAAAAGATGAATGTTCCCTAAAAGGGCGAATATGCCAACAAAGAGGTGAATACTAAGGTGAAAAAGGTTGAATGTGTCGGATGGGGGAAAAAGTTCACCAGAAGTCGAATACATAAGGGAAAAGGAGAATGCACCATGTGCAAAGGAAAATTTGAAAATGGGCGAATGCGAAAAAGATTAAGTGAATGTGCCTTATTGAGGGATGAATTTTCTAATGGGTGAATGCAAAAAATAAAAGGTGAATGCACCCTGTGCAAGGGAAAATTCATCAAGGATAGGTAAAAAGACAATAATTTCTAGAAGAAAAATATTTTCACGTGTGATAGAAAGGTTAACATGTAGTTTGGTGATGCATTCCAAATATTTGTGTCTATGAGGACTCAAGAGAGGTGGTCAACGGTACGAAAACTTATGAATCAGTTCTAGGATGCGGATTGGGCCCTCCTAGACACATGTGATGTGGCCTACGTGGAAAAGATGTCAATGATTTAGTCCCATCACCCTCTACTAACATCATTTGTAGAGTGATGGAGATTGGACATGAGCACATTCCATCTCCCCACAAGAGATATGATTGTCACCTTAGAGGACATGTGAAGGATATTATGATTGCCCATTAGGGGCCCAAGGGTACACAACACGATTGAGACAATACTGATGATTTTGCAAAGATTGTTTCAAAGGACCGATGCTTCAGTGAGAGGATGGTAGCTTGACCTAGATTGGTGTGCATATTTGGTGTTAAGGATGGCATTGTATTTGTTTAGATTGGTTAGTGTAGTGTTGATTCCCAACTAGAGTGGTCAATTCTTTACATTGACCTTGGGGGAGTGTGTGGTCGACATGGTCAAGCACCAGTGAAGGTTTGCTTAGGGGTCATGTATTTTGGCCCACTTATACAAGGATCTACATATGATTTTCTACAAGGGTGGGCAAAGTATGAATCATATCACACTCCTCTAGATATGGAAATGAGAGCACATTGTAGTCACTTGATAAGTGGGTGTGAGAATGGATAGGGACACAAATGAGCCTATGTTTTTTAATTGGAGAGGGAGGCTATGATACAAGGAGGTTCATGGTATGCTATATTAGATGTAGGTGTTGGACGACCTGGAGGAGGGGGATATTGTATGGAAACCATTCAGGGCAGAGGGGATGATAGGAGTATAAGCGATATGAGCAATATATGTTTACCACATGCTATATCATTGGGTGATATTCATATCTAATCAAGTGATACTGACCCAACATGGTTACCAAGAATTTCAGAGTGAGACATGATGTGACCAATGGGCCACATGCTTTTGTATGATTGATTAGGGAGGTGATGGAGTGGGGTCCCCTGATAGCTCAGAGGACAACTATAAAGGAGTGGAGGTAGCTCAAGCATATTGTATGGAATATGCATGAAGGAGTAGAATACCTCAATATGATTGACAGATACAACACATGGTGGGAGAGACACAAGCTAACATAACTAACCCAAGCCCTAGGTGCAACATTGGTGGGTTGGATGCAGGTGACAATGGAGGAGGCACAAAGGAGGAGGCTTGGGAGGCCAACGAGCAAGGGGAGATGGAGAGGTGGTGATAGAGCCATAGGGAGAGGGAGGGGTGAAGGAGGAGGGGAGACAATGGAGGAGGAGTTGGTGGAGGTGACTGCCATCAATAATATCTCATCAAGCTCAGAGGAGATGGAGGTGGAGACAAAGATCTCTAGAGTCACCTAAGATGTTCGACTTGGAGGATGTTCCAATGTAGGTGTCCTCACCACAGGAAGATGGGTTAGGGAGATAATGGAAACCTAGAGATGAGGGTGGCTACATTGGAGAGTATGGTGGTGGAGCTTCAACAAAGGATAGTCTGCATGTAAGAGGATTTGACTATAGTAACCACTGAGAGGGACAACCCTTAGATGACCCTTACTACAGTGACTATGGAGTGAGATGGTTTGAGGTTGGATCGAGGGGCTTGAGATTTAGAGAGGGGGTGATTGTAGGTAGTCCAAAATAAGTATCACCAAGAGAGGGATGTATCCAAGATGCAGAATGGTGGATAAATTGTTACAAAGTTGGCTCTATAGCTAGTGGAGGTGAGCCAAGAGTTTCAATCCTACAAAGGATTATATGAGGAGGTAGTCCCAACCAAGACCAAAGCACCAAACTTCTATGAGAGGAGTAGATATAGGAGGAGTGAGTCTTGATCAACAAGATCAAGATCAACTAAGATTTGATTGATGGGTCCACCACTGTCATCAGGGCCCCGAGGAGGAGGGGTGGGGCCAATAACATCAAGGAGAGTACCAAGCTCCCTAACACACTTAGAGGGGGATAACAATGGATAGCCATATGATAGGGCTATTTTTACAAATTTTATTGATGTACATAGGTGGCTATGATGTATATGTGTTGAGCACATTGATTTTATTGTATATTATGATGACAATGATCCATATATGATGGACATTTTATTTTTTTATGAGATATGGGTGAGATGGTTGATGCATACGTATATGTTATTATGTGTATGTAGGGATAGTATATGATGATAGTTATGATGGGTGAGTATGGATGACCTATTTGATATGATGCTTATATGACTCATATAGTATTGATGATGGCGATGTAGGGTGTGTGTCTATATTATTCTATGATGCATGGTGATGTGACTAATGTGTGTGATACAAGATGTATGTCTATATGATGTTATGGTGCATGATGGTTTTTTTATATTTTTTGTTGATGTATGGATGTATATGGATGACATGTGTGTATGTGATAATGGTAATAAATTGATAACTTAAAAATGCAAAAGATGATTAGACTACGAAATCTAAACACCTAGAAGCAATTAAATGATAATGAAATGATGTGATATGATGAAAATATGCATAGAATAACAAATATAAGCAACCAAATGAGCCTAAAATGCAATGATGAAAAGATGCTTAGACTAACAAATCTAAACAACTTAATGAACCTAAAATGCAATGATGAAAATATGCTTAGACTAAACAACTTAATGAATCTTAAATGTGATGATATAAAGATGCTTAGACTAAAAAATATAAACAACTTAATGAACCTAAAATTCCATGATGAATCTAAATGAGAATGATATGAGATGTTTAGGATCAATGGCAGGAATAAGACAAACTATAGGATGAAATGCAATAGTCACACCATAGGACATCAATCATAGTGCCAAAATAAGCAAATGATTCAAGGGACGCACTTGCACACAAAACCCATGATAGGCAAAGAGTCAAGGAAAATGGATTGGGTAGATAAGTAGGTGGGATGGAATGATGGGACAAATAAATTAGCAATAAGTAGGATAAATGGATGGGGGGTGAGTACCGAATAAACTGATTAGTGAGCACTTAACTTGATATAGCAAGAGATAAAATGCACCAAGATATGAGTAATCGGGGTGATGCTATATCACATGCATAGGCCTAAATCAACAAATGAAAAGGTTGGTCCAACATCTCACAAAGTGTCAGGGAACTTTGGTGGGAATGATGGTGAAAACCAAAAATAAAAGGAATACCCTTGCATAACATAAGGTCTCAAGAGGCCTTGGTGGATAGTATGTAGGGAAACCAAAAAAACACAACAAATGAAATGCCAAGACATACCCCTAGTTTTACTAATCAAAGCATACCATGATGTGATGGATCATGGTGACCTCAAGTAGGTAAAGTAGGAAGCTAAAAAAAAAAGATAAACAAAGATTCCAAAAGCACCAATCAAATAACAAAATATCTTAAGTACATTTTTCTGTAAGGATGATGGGTGGGGTAGATGTGACCTAATGTGAGGAATGATATATCTTGTGAAGGTCAAAGATGGATGGGTAGGACTAGATGTTTCATGACACAAGGAAATCAAGACACTTGAAACCAAAGAGACTAAAGTACCATTGTTTGTGAATACCTGCTTGATAGGGGGATGCCTATCAACACAAGGAAGTTTGACATGAAGATGGGGCCTAAGGACACATATAGACAAATGAATCTAGGTGATGACATAGAGGACCGATAATATGTATAATACACATGATATTTACATGATGTACATTGTTTAGAGGATCTTGTTCAAGGGATATTCTAGTGTATGTTATGATGATTATGATTAATCAAATATTGTTAGGATATGTTGATAAACCAATGTATGAAGCTCAAGAATTGGGATAGTGATCTAAATAGTCAAAAAATCAATTAGGGATAGCAACAGACAAAGATGATAGGTAGATGGTAGTAAGAGGATATGAGGGTAATGAGTGATAGGTGGAATAGCATGAAGATATGTGATAATGGATAGCACAAAGGTGGTGTAAAGGCATGCTAGATAATAGAGCACAACTAATGACACGTGATGCATGCTCCCAAGTTTTCACCATGGTACTTGTCCAAGGCACCACTAAAGTGATTTTCACCATAGGAAGGATTATTTCTCTTGACTATTTTCCTTTTTGGGATTTTGATTTTTTGATATTTTTAATTTTTGAAAAGTGGGATACCCCATGGGTTTAAGCATAAAACTACTTGAGATGCATGATATTTATAGGTTCATCCAATGGTTCTCCTTCTGGAGTGGTTAACTGATATTCCCTAAAACCATACCTAGCTATGATGATATAGGGTCCCAACCAATTAGACTCAAACTTGCTATTCTTTTCTCAATCCTGTTGATTCCTCTGATTTTCCTTAAGAACAAGGTCACCATCTTAAAATTCTCTAGGTTTGATCTTTTTGGTGTAGCTCCTTCTTAAGCGATTTTGATATGCTTGAAGATGATTAAAAGTGTTGAGGCATCATTCATCAAGGAGTTGTAAGTGACTCAAGTAGGCAACCCGATATTTATCATAATTGATAAGATTTTTCAAATAAATACACAACAATGGGAGTTCAATATTAAGGGGCAAGATCGCTTTAGCATTGAAGACGAGGGAGTATGGTGTAAATCTTGTGGGTGTATGAATGGATGTGCAGTAAGCCCATAGGGTGGGATTTAGATGAAGATGTCAATTTGTAGATAAGGGGGACCATCACCCTCAAGACTCCAGGTCATGGGAGAGCCCCAAGGAACGGGCTGCCCTAAACTACCTTGAGTTTTCTAAGTAGATCGAAAAGGAAAAGGTACTAAGGTTGAAAAGGAAGGGTAGATAACTTGTCATTTTCCTTTTGCTAAAACTAAATGTTCACAAGGTCAGAAGAGCCAATTTTAAAGGCTTAGCCTATTTCCCAAACAACTCACAGTTTGACGACGATGGCGTGGATCTCAAACTCTAGTGCGACACGTTGGTGTCTTAGGGACGCACTGGCGTTTGTACAGACGAGGGTCTAGAATACAGGAAAAAACTCAAAGAAACCTACTAGCTACCGAACTATGCAATGTTTTATGCTCTAACAAAGAATAAAATGGATAGAAACAACAAATATTCCAAAAGAAGACTAAAAAGTAAACTATTGTGGAAATGACAAGGAAGGTGAGAAAACATGCCTTTTCACCCATGAGTTGATTCTTCAAATAGCTCCACTCAAAAACATTTGAACACACAAAAACAAGAAAAATATCGAGACTATTTTAGAGGACTACCTCAGTCAGTCCCATGTTTTAGTGTCCCACCTCCACAATAGCTAGATAGCCACAAAGTGTAGAAAGAAATATAAAAAGTAGAAAGGAAGTAATATTGCTAAGAGAGATCACAAACAACTAGTATGCTACTTGATGAACAAGATGATGCAAAGGGTGAGCAACAATGAACAGTATCACCTTCGTAGCTAAGAGCACTCAAGGCAAGTAGTGGAAGGAAGAAGCTTTAGAATCTTCAATAGCAACCTTGTTGTCATGAGATCGTGGTGTAGGAGCCAAAACCAACAGCTTGCATCTAAGAAGTAGTGTAAGATTTGTAGAATGAACTTAGAATGCAAGAGAGAGTGAATATAATGAGAATTGAGCAAGAGAGAGTCCAAGAGAGTGAATCAATATGAAATAATCCATTTAAACTAGAAAAAGGGAGGAAAAAGAATCATTTTTTATCGATGAAGGATGTAGGAGACGTTACGCTTTGTGACCAATAGAGAAATGCAATGCCTCTATGGAATCTTGTTAGGATGGCAACCAGATGCATGAACATTCGCACGGTGCACACACATCCCTGACAGAGATTCCTCTATTGATGCAAAATGATGTAGCTAGGTGGAAGGAGTGAGGTGGTAGTGGAGGAATTGCATGATTAGGTTTACATTTTCTAAGTAGGGGTGATGAAATGGGGAATTTTTCTAGGGGTGTAAATTCACTCTATTACATTTTGCCTCCACTTTAGTGAGCATACATGTCAGTGTGAATGTGAGGTAAAGTAGAAATAGGTTGAAGCGAATATACCTTAACCATTGAGGAAGAAGATCTCCAATCTAGCACACTTGGAAGTGCAAGAGGTAGCTCTACAGGTTCTTGGTCCCATAGGGCAACCTTGATGTGAAAGAGAAAGAGATGGCTCCATAGGTACTCAGTCCTATGAAATTGGCTCCATGGATTCTCGGTTCCACAGAATTTGAACAAAGGCTCTACAAGTTCTCGATCCTACAAAGGGAGAACCATGGGTTCTTGGTCCTGTAGGGCTTGACATGAAAGGACTCCACAGGTGCTTGATCCTAAAGAGTTTGATATGAAAGGCCCTTTAGGTGCTCAATCCCATAAGGCAAGCTTGACAAGGTGCTCATTCCTGCAAGATTAATAGTGAAAGCAACTTTATAGGTGCTCGGCCCTGCAAAGCGACATGTTAAGCTACAAAAAAAACATGTTAGACTAAAAAGCTAAAACAAGCAGACACATCATAGAGCAAGCAATTGAAGGAGAATTTTTCAAAGGGGTCTCATTGGGAACCCTCCAAGATAGCAAGGGGCCCACACAAATGGACACTTCAATTTGAAAAGCACAACATTTTTTCACAAATGATTCCGTCATCAAGGAATCCTTTTGAAAGACCCCTTTCGTCAAATAATCTGATAAAAAGAATGCTCCTTCTCAAAAGCAAGTTTTCAAACTTATTCATCAGAAAAAAGTACTCCTTTTTTGAAGGAATTTTTTTTAGATTCTTTTGCTATGAATTCATTTTCGAAAGAAAAATTCCATGAATGGGATCCTTGTTGAAGAATGCATTTTTGAAAAATGAAATATTTTCAATAAGGGATTTGTTGGCCACCAAATTCGCCTTATTGAAAATTAGAGAAGTGTGGCAAGCCCTCCTTAGGATGGTGTGTGCAAAGCAGAAGAGCACGTGGCATCCTAGGGAGAGAAAGAAGAGGTGATGTTGTGTCCCATGATACATAGCGAGATGTAAACATGGAAATGTTGTCAAGCATGCAAGGGACAACACATAAGAACCATAACATCACGAAGCAAGCAAAAAGAGAGACAAGAAAAGACAAAGAAAACAAGAGGCAAGTAGAGATGAAGAAATCAAGATACAGGGGGATCTAGGAGTTCAGGGTCAGATTAGTTCATATATAAATAGGTAGCATGTGGTGTATGAACAAAAGATAATCAATGCCCAAAGTTACTAGATCGTGAAGAAGAGCACATGAAGGAAAAATGAATTTTTTTTTTTTAAAATGGGTCAACATGGAAGGAAGGCCTAAATTCCCACAACGCTTTGCATCGTCCCCAAGTGTTCAAAAATCAAAGTCACAACATATAGAAGAATGATGAAACATATAGAGAAAGTTTACAAAAAAAAATCAAGCCTGTATCCAAGCATCTACAAGGGTAGCAAGGATCCTCGAGGCAGGATCTCAAACACATAAATACAAGCATGGGGGAAAACAAACACATGAATCTAATCTATAGATAAAGAAGAGGTACCCCCTACTCCTCATCAACCAACAGGTTGTCCTGCTCCCAATCTAGGTCATTATACGAGGAGGTAGGATGAACCTGCAAGGGTGAGATAGCAAGGGGAGTACCCTCCAACTCTCCTACAACAAGGGCCAAGGAAGAAGTCCCCTCGAGTGTTGGGAAAATGTGTCTCAACCTTGCAATTATATATGGTTTATTGTTGATAGGATGTATACATATATATATATATATATATATATATATATATATATATATATATATATATATATATATATATATATATATATATATATATATATATATATATATATATATATATATATATCCTAGTTACACCGATAGGTGTATACAATGGTAGGAAAGAGAAAAATGTGAGCGTGTTAACTTTTTTCAGGAAATTTCTAAAATGGCTGACATGCATTAAATAATGATGTATTGTAAATCTAGATCGTTTGTTATTAGGTTTTAGATCTAATGGAAAACATTTTGTTGGTCTGTCTTGCCCTCAAATGTAACCCTATTTTATGAGGGCATTGTATTACGGTTGTGGTAGAGAATGATCTATTCTAAGAGTTTGATAGCGGTCGTGTTGTCTCTGGATCTTTGAGTGGTGATACTCCTGTGAGAAGCTTTCTCTGCAAGTATATTGTAATCTTTGTGATTTATTGAATAATATATTAGGTGACTTTTGGAGTGTGGGGTTTTTCTCCCGAAAGGGTTTTTCCCATGTAAATCACTGTGTCATGGTATGCATGATATTTACGTTTATTTTGTTTAAGAACCTGTAATTGTTAAAGATTTGTAAATTTTTTGCATTATTCTCCTCTCAAGATTAGTGTAGGAAGTTGTTTCTCTACCTTATCTTCCATACAAGTGGTATCAGAGCTTGATCACCTTTGGTTTCAGTTGTGGGTTGTTGGGTTTCTTGAACTAATCCATATTTGAGTGGGAGCTTGTGCAAAAGACACTTTGTGATCTTGTTGTAGGAATTTTTAGATGGAAAGTTCATTAGGGAGAATAGAGGTGGAGAAATTTTTTGGAAATAATTTTGAGATGTGGAAGCTGAAGATGGAGGATTTGTTGATAGATTGAGATCTATGGGATGTTGTTGATGAGAATGTTTCAAGGCCTATAGATCCTACTCAAGCTGCTCAATATGATGTTATCGACCGTAAAGCCAAGGGTCTAATTAGATTGTGCTTGGGAGACTTTGTTTTAATTAATATCCATGAAGAGGCCTCTACACAAAAACTATGGAAGAAGCTTGGTGAGATGTATCAGGCCAAATCTTTAGTGAACAAGATTTTCTTGAGGAAGAAGTTGTATTCCTCAAGAATGGAAGAGGGTGGACGAATCACAAACCACCTGGAAGTATTGAATATGTTGGTGGATCAATTGGAATTAGTTGGTGTCAAAATGTGTGAGGAGGAGAAATGTCAGATCCTGCTTTGTTCTTTGCCTAATTCATGGGCTTCTCTTGTTATGGATATTGGGAGTACTTTTGTTATATTTAAGACTAAAGATATGGTAGTTTCTTTGCTTTCTGAAGAGATGAGGAGGAAGGTATCCATCACTGCCAAGGTGGCCCTAAATTTTTGTTGAAGACTTAAGGAAAAATGCAAGAAAAATGAGACGCGTGACAAATCCAAGTCCAGGGGGAGATCTAAATCCCCTGGAAAGTTCAAAGTTATTTGTTGGAACTGCGGTAAGCCTAGACATGATCCTAAGGAATGCAATGAAGAAAAGAAGAAGAAAAAGAAGAAATTTGATTTTGATTCTAAGTCCGAGAAGGAAGATGGTGACACATTCATTACATCTTTGGCAACTTGTGCAGGTAATGATGCATGGTTAATTGACTCAGGTGCATCTTTCCATATGACCTTTAACAAAGATTGGTTTTCTGAATATGAAGAATTTGATGAAGGTAAGGTGTACTTGGGTGTTGATTCTCATTTAGACATTGTTGGCCATGGTAAAGTTAAAATTAGATTTCCTTCAATGGTAGAATAAAAAGGATTAATGGTGTGTTGCATATCCCTAGATTAGCATGAAATTTGTTATCTGTGAGCAAACTAATAGATGTGGGTGTGCAGGTAGTATTTTCTAATGCAGGATGCAAGATGGTCAAAGGTGCTATGGTGATTGCTAGACGTTTCAGAAATGGCACATTGTATAAGATTGATGCATGCATTATTGAGTGTACTAGTACCTCTGTGAAAAACAAGTCTATGGAAGAAGTGAGGGTTTCACCTTCAGCAGATGGTCATGGCTTTTGGGTACCTAAGGTTGATCTTTCTTCTAAAAATAAGTTACCTATAGAGAAAACTATGTTATGACACCAGAGACTTGGACACAATAGAGAAAAGGGTCTAAGGATCTTGAAAAATAAAAACCTTATTGAAGGTTTGTCTAATTGTAATCTTGAATTCAATTTTTGTGAGCATTGCATTTATGAAGAACAAAACTGCATTAAGTTTTACTCGAGTTCTCATAAATCTTGTGGTGTATTAGATCTTATTCATTCTGATGTGTTTGGTCCTATAGATGTTCCTTTGATTGGTAAATCCACATATTATGTTTCATTTATTGATGATTATAGTAGAAGGACATGGGTATATTTTCTAAAGAGAAAATTTGAAGTTTTTAGTCGATTTAAAGAATTTAAAGAAATGGTTGAGTTGTAGACTGGAAAGAAAATAAAATGTTTAAGGACTGATAATGACGGTGAATTTTGCTCTAATGGTTTCCATAGATTCTGTAAAGATTGTGGTATTCATAGATAGAAGAAAACTCTGTATTCTCCATAAAAAAATGGAGTTGCAGAAAGAATGAACAAGATACTAATAGAGAAGGCTAGGAGTATGTTGAGTGGTGTTGGACTAGAACAAAGGTTTTGGGTTGAAGCTGTTGCCATTTCCTGTTACCTGATTAACAGGTCTCCTACATCAACTCTTGTTGATAAGATGCCTATAGAGGCATGGTCGGGTCACAAGCCTTCATTAAGACATCTTAGAGTTTTTGGTTGTGAGGCATATGCACATGTGCCAAAGGAGAAGTGAAAAAAGTTGGAGAAAAAAGTTGTGAAATGTATCTTCATCAGATATAGTTATGGTGTGAAAGGATACAAACTTTGGGATCCTGTTGCACAGAAGGTAATACATAGTAGAAGTGTTATTTTTAGAGAAATTGAGCCTTCTTCTGTTACATTGTAGCCAAAACAAAGCAAACAAGAAGATGTGATTCAATTTCCTTCTACACTTGAGAAAGTTGAATTGAGGCCCAAGGATAGACAAGAAGTTGAGGAGAGCTCATCTAGCTCTGGATCTTTAGAAGAGGAGGAAGAACCTCCAACTCAACTTGTTCGTACCTGTCCACAAGACATAGACAACCACTTGAAAGGTATTCACCTGATGATGGGATATGTATTTTTTCTTTGAGTACTAACATGGATGAACCCAGATATGTAGAAGAGGCACTAGGTATGAATGATGCAGAATCCTGGAAGATTGTTATGGATGAAGAAATGACATCTTTGAAAAAAAATGATACATGGGATCTTGTACCATTGCCTAAAGGATGAAAACCTGTTGGTTGCAAATGAGTGTTCAAGAAAAATATTTGTTTAGATGGAGGTATTGAGAAGTACAAAGCAAGGTTGGTTGCGAAAGGTTACTCTCAAGTTGAGGGTGTTGATTATGGTGAGATATTTTCTCTTGTTGTAAAAATGACATCCATTAGATTTTTTCTTTCTATTGCTACTGTATATGATTTAGAGGTTGAGCAAATGGATGTGAAAACTGTTTTCCTTTAGGGTGATTTGGAGGAGGATATTTATATGACACAGCTAGAGCACTATGTGTGAAAGGTAAAAGTAAGTTGGTTTGAAAATTGAAGAAATCTTTGTATGGCTTGAAACAGAGTCCTAGGATGTGGTACCAAAAATTTGATACATATGTGTTGAGTTTGGGATTTGAGAGTTCTAAATTAGATCATTGTGTTTATTATTAAACTGATGGTGATCATTTCCTATTTATTGCATTATATGTTAATGATATGTTATTTATTGGTAGAGGGAAAGGTATGATTTCAGAACTAAAATCTCAACTTGCTGCTAAATTTGAAATGAAAGATCTTGGTGCAGCTAAACACATTCTTGGGATGGAAATTAAAAGAGATAGAGTGAACATAAAGTTATGGCTTGGCCAAAGTAAGTATGTCAACTCAATTTTATAGAGGTTTGATATCCAGGATTGTAGACCATTGTGCGTTCCTGTTTCAGTTGGAACAAAGTTATCTATGTCAGATTGTCCAACATCTCCATCAAAGATGGAAGACATGAGCATAGTGCCTTACTAGAGTGCAGTTGGAAGTTTGATGTATGCTATGGTTTGTACTAGACCATAAATTTTCCAAGCAATGGGAGTTCTTCCAGATATATGTCTAACCTTGGTAGATTTCATTGAGATTTAGTTAAAAAATTCTTCAAATATTTGTGCGGTACCTTAGATTATTCCTTATGTTATCATAGTAGTATGACTGAAGATGAGATTTCCCTTGATATTCATGGTTATGTGGATTTAAACTGGGTAGGTGATGTTGATAGCAAAAAATCCACCAGTGCTTATGTGTTTACTTTATTTGGTGGGACAATTAGTTGGATGAGTAAGCAACAGGTTGTGGTTGCTTTTTCCACTACTAAAGCAGAGTATATGGAAGCTACTCATGCTTGAAAGAAGCCATTTGGCTTAAGATATTGTGTTCAAATATTGGAATAAAATAAGGTGTACTGATAATTTATTACGACAGTCAAAGTGTGATATGTCTAGCCAAGAACTCAACATTTCATGCCAAGACCAAGCACATTGATGTACAATTAGAGATATGGTCGAAGATGACAGGGTGAAGCTGGTTAAGGTAGAGACTTTGATGAATGTTACCAATTCTTTAGCTAAGCCTGTGAGCACATAGAAGTTCAAATGGTGTTTAGAGACTATGGGCCTTTCGACCCCTAGCAATTAAAGAGATAATGTTTACACCCTCACGTTTCTCTTGCAAAGTGTTTGACAAGTGGGAGATTTTTTGGGAAAATGTGTCTCAAACTTGCAATTATATATGGTTTATTGTTTATAGAATGTATATATATTTATATACATTTCCTAGTTACACTAATAGGTGTATACAATGGTAGCAAAGAGCAAAATGTGAGTGTGTTAACTCTTTTAGGAAATTTCTAAAATGGCCGACATACATTAAATAATGATGTGTTATAAATTTTGAACTTTTCATTATTAGGTTTTAGATCTAATGGTAGATATTTTGTTGGCTTGTCTTGCCTTAGAATGTAACCCTATTTTATGATGGCATTGTAATATGGCTGTTGTAGAGAGTGATGTATTCTGAGATTCTAATAGTGGTCGTGTTGTCTATGGATCTCTGAGTGTTGATACTCCTGTGAGAAGCTTGCTCTGCAAGTATATTGCATTTTTTGTGATTTACTGAATAAGATATTAGGCGACTTTTGAAGTGTGGGGTTTTTCTCCCGAAAGGGTTTTCCCCATGTAAATCACTATGTTGTGGTATGCATGATATTTATGTTTATTATGTTTAAGCTTTTGTAACTATTAAAGATTTGTAAAATTTTTGCATTATTCTCCTCTCAAGATTAGTGTAGGAAGTTGTTTCGCTACCTTAGCTTCAATACACCAAGGTCCTCTTTGCTAAGCTCTTGTGAGGTGAAGGTCATCGATCTCACAAAGATCGCTGATAAATCTAGGACATAATCCATCAACTTAAACATGCACTTAACCAGAGTGCCATGTGTTAACCAGGCGAGAGAAGAAGGAGGCGCCTGAGATCCACTATCGATCTTGTCAAGAGGGGCAGTGACAAACTTAGGGAATGCCGAGGCTTCCCCCATCACAAGGACAATGCAAGCCAAAGTGGAACTAGCTCTTGAAGAAGGTGATCCCTTCTTTCGACCACCACTCAAAGTGAGGTCATCCTTTGGCTTGGACTTCAATGGAGGATGTTGGATTCCCACAAAAGTAGCAAAGGCAAAGGAGGGAGAGGATAGATCCATGATAGACATCACCGTTGTGTTCGACATGTCTATGTGCTAAGAAAATGGAGGGATGTCTGGAAGGGACATCAAAATCAAAGGCTCCATGGAAGGAGAAATGAACACCTGCACCCTTTTTGGGTGAGGATCATCAGCACCCACCAGGGAAGCTAGAAGTAGAACTAAGGCAATCAAAATTGAAGTAGAAGGAACAGGAGGAGGAGGCACAATAGGAGGTGCCAAAACAAGAGCTACTAGCTCCCCTTCTGTCTTCCACAAGGTAGCTTATTCAGCGGCCAAAGCCTCTCTCCTACACTTGTGCTCATACGCAAGTCGATTACGTTGACTACGGGCACTAGAAGTTGCAACCTGAGAAGGAACAGGAGGATCCCGTTCTTCCATAGAAGTTTCCTCCACAACCATTTCTGATGGGATTGAAGCCTCCTAGATAGGGGTAGGAGCAAGAGCAAGAAGCACGAGAGCGAAAACAATAACAAGTGGAGAAGCAGACACAAGTGCCTCAACAATGGGCCTCTTCCTATTCACTATAGGAGGAATGGTAGGAGGCTGCAAAGGCTGAGACATGGGGGAAAATCCATGAGGAACCTTCCCCTTGCCATAAACAATGAGTCAAGGAACTGTGGGTAAGATGGGAAGCTCAAACACTTGACACTTATCCTTTCACCAAGCGAACACCATTGGGATCCCCATGCAAGGCATGGGAGAAGGAGCCGAGGATTACATAATGGGGTGAGAAACAAAAGAAAATAGAGCAGGAGATGCAGAAGAGGAAGGCCCATGGTCGTGAGAAAACTTCCCCTTACCCTTTTATTTGGAGGAGGAGGCAACTTGTTATTGCACAATCATAAAACCTTTTATTGAAATAGCGTAGGGAGAAATTGGATAGGTCATCTTTGGTGTTATGACCCCAGTCTTATATTTGACATAGGCACAATATAGCAAGTTTATCCTTGGAGGAAGTATATCGATGGGAGCAATCCAAAAGTGGTCTAATGAGAAGCCCCCAAACGACACCAGTGGTTTATAAATGGTTTCATGCACGATGTGCACAAATCCCTCATGAGAGAACTTGATACATTTATGAATCATCGAAGTGAAACCATTCATGGAAACCAGCCACGAGATGCCCAGTTTCACCCTAAATAGGCCTGACTCCGAAATTATAACAAAAGAGGTATCCATGACCCTAGGTCCTACCAAGATCAAAAGAGTAATAGAACCAATCATGTTGATGTAAGGCAATTGGAAGTCATCCTTTGGGCAAGCTTTATTCAAGTCCCTAAAATTTGTGCATATATGGATGCCCCCAGTGTGCTTAGCAACAAGAACTATGTTGGATATCCATTCAAGATAGTCAATTGGCCAAATAAATCCCACTTCAAGGAGTTTTTCTAGTTCTTCTTTGACCAATAAGGCTATCTGAGGGTACATTTTCTTATCTTTTTCTTAACTAGTTTAGTGTCAAGATGTACCACCAAGTGATGGACAAATAGAGATGGGCCTAATCCTAGCATATTTGAAGAAGACCAAGCAAATCTTATGGATGACTTTTGTAGGATAGTTGATATATTTTGATTCTCTTCAAGCTAGAGGGATGTTACTAGATAAGTGATCCTCAATTATGTCTTGAATCCCAAATTTATTTCCTTGGTGTCTTCAATTACGATGGTGGAACTTTCAAGCCTTTGTAAATCCATTAGGGGAAGATGAATTTACTCATCTTCTAGCACCTCAAAGAGGTTTTCACTATAAGATATTCCCTTAGTTTTTACTTTTGATGAATCCAAAAGTGCCTCAAAGTGGTTTTCACTAAGGCATTCTTGATTTTTCCATTTATATTTAAATTTGTGGCTAAGGGATTCATTGTCTTCAAAGTATGCATTGGTATCAAGCTTATAGATAAAGTTGGATTTATGATCCCCAATAGGTATGTCCTCATGAAGCCCCTTGAACTCAATGAATGCCTTATCATTCTGAAAGATGTTGAGAGGTGCAAAGTTTTGTTGGTCCCATGAGATGAGTTCAAGAAAGAAAAGGGGAAGGTCAATGGTTAAAATGGATTGGTCGATCAATAGGGGCTAGATATCCAAGTCATCAAATGATTCTAAGATAATTATACCTGCAACATTATCCACGATGTTGGAAACAACCTCTAAATGTATGAAAGTATTTGACAATATGATAGATTGTGGTTGTGGTGCTCCATATCCAAGACCTTGATTTTCCTCATTCTTAGGGAGAGAAATAGGATACACAATTACTTTCTCATATTGACCCAAACTTTTACCTTGATAGTGCATCTCTTGAGTAAGATGAAATCCAACAAATACTCATGGTTGTAGTTGATCCATGAGAGATTGTTCAACATCTTCATCATCCTTATGTAACCATGAGTTGATGACATCAATATGTTCCTCCTCTAAAGTGCCTAATGATTGAAATATAGTGAGTGGTACACTTGTGTGTATATTGGATACACTTTGGGAGCCATTTTGAGTGGGTTTACCATAAGAGTATGGAGAGATGGGCGTAGTGCCACTGTTGAAGGAATTAAGTGATTCATATTCTCCACATCCTTTATCATCAATATCGATCTTAAATGCATTGAATTTTGGGATGGTGGATGAAGTGGATGATGAGGCCAATGTGGTAGGATTGATGTAGCAAGACGATGGAGTTGTGTTGAAAGGCGTAACTTCAACACCTGCCCAGGTAATGGTGAAAATGCTAGAAGGTTGCTTCCAATGTGTGAAAATATTCAAATGGTTGAGGATTGACATGAATGGTGACTTCTATCCCACTATAGGGGAATTTGAAGCATTGATGGTATGTGGAGGGGACAGATTGCATGGCATGGAGCCATGGATGCCCGAGAAGAGATTGTAAGTGAGATAAAAATTGATGACACATGTGGTACGTAGTGTATTGGAGTGCAGGACCCACTTGGATTGAGAGGCCTATTGTTCCTTTTGAGTCCCTTTCTAAATTATCATAGGATTTTATTATGATCATTTTTTTCCCTAAATCCAAGGCAGTATATCCCACTTGTTTGATGAATTTCAATACATACATAGATTTAAATCCAAACCATTATCAAGCAAGAGTCTCTTCACCTTATGCTTTTCAATAAGGACCTCAATGTGCAATGCTCTATTATGGGATGGAGCAAGTGGAGGCATATCATTTTGGATAAATTCAAGTTAATAGGTGGAAGAAAGATGCCCAAACATAGCTTGAACTACGTAAGATCAATGCTAGGGACATGTGATTCATGTAAAGCTCACTCTAATACATCCCTATGGATTGTAGATGATTTAAGAAGTTCCAAGATTGATATATGCATAGGATTCTTCCCAAGATGATCAAAGATATTGTATTGTGAACTTTGGATATATGGATTTAGTGGTCCTTGGATGGTAATCTTGCTACGTCAAGTAGTGACAACACAATTGGGATCCTTGGGCTTGATTCCAACCATGTTAACTTGTAGGTGGACTTGGGTAATGCATCCTACAAAATTTTCATAGTTAAATGAAACTTTGTTATAGTCAATCTTGTTTGTAGGATTGCCTTGGGTATTGCCTTGACCGGAAGTGGATGAAGGGGTGGTTTGGCCTTGAGAATGTTTTGTAAAGGAATTTTGATAGATCCCCAATTGAGCATTTGGTGAAGCGGGATGTGTTCCCACTATGTTGATCTTGCCCATATCAATAAGGTCTTGAATATCATTCTTTAGCTTCATACATTTATTAGTGGCATGAAATTTGACCCTATGATAGTCGCAATATTTATTGTCTTTGTACCAAGATGGTTTCAATTTAGACTCATTGAATGGTTGAACCATAGGAAACAATATCATGTTTTATTAAGAAAGCTTCTTTGCGGGTTTTTTCAATGGTTACCCCCTTTTCAATGATCTCATCAAAACTGGATGTACAATGGATTTTAATATGGAAAGACATCTCTTGGTTCAAGTTTTGGATTAATATATTAACAATTTGTTTCTCGGGCACTGGCCATGAAAGTCTACTAGCAATTCCTCTCCATATTTTTAGATAGGCCGCAAAACTTTCCCCATTGTGTTGTTTAACATTATAGAGGTTCAACATGGCGACCTCATGCTCTACATTATAGGAGAAATGTGCAATATTTTTTTTGATAAATCAGTGAAAGTAGAAGTAGATCAATAGGGGAGGTGCATGAACCATTTTAACACTTGTATTCCCAAGCTATGAGGGAAAAATCAAAGAAGGTATTGATCACTATAAGAAGGTATTCTAACACTCGTCCCCCCAACCAATCGTCTTGTTATTCCAACTCTATTCTTTCCAACTTGGAAGTTTTCTCTAAATCTAAATCAAAATATAGCCTATCAAACTCACCTATTAATTGCTTGATTTCCTTAAATCTTTCCTCATTTCTTGCTCCATAAACTATTTTACAATAGCTAGCTGGATTTCTGCTTCTTGAAGAACCATTTGAGTACTCTCCAAAGAATCTTTAGTAGATTTAATCTCAAAGGTGAACTTATCTACTTCTTGCTCCTTTCCTTTCAATGCAACAAGAATGTTTTATGCAAGATTAATGAAACAATCCCTATCTAAAATTAAGCTCAAAAAAATTAATTTTAAAGTTTTCAAGTTTCCTTTGACTACCTATAAATTTGCAAGAGAGGACCCTCCTTCAATACCCATTTTTCTTCTCTCAATTTGGGCCTTCCAAAAGAGATCTTCAATGATATTTGATATTGTGTGTGTGGTCAAAACATGTTAGGGTTGCAACAATCATATCTTTTGTAACTTTCATTTGTTTCTTCAACTCGCATGACTCATTGGGAAAATGATCAACCTCAACTTCATATAATAAAATTTTTGTTTTGTCTTCAATATCATGGTTCTCAATATTAGCCATCTTTATCACATCCTCTTTGCTTAATTCATGTTTTGGAGTTAGAACAACACTATGTTCAGAATTAATTTCATCCACTAATGTAATTTCCTTTTCATCCACTTGTTCCTCATTAACCAAGAAAGGTTTCAACTTCATTTCACACTTTTTGAAAACACTATATACCAAATTATATGCAGCTGTAGAAGTAACATGTTCTTGCTTCAAAACAACCAATAACAAAGATAAGATAGGCTAGAAATTAACATCACTTTCATTACTAATCAAGGCCATAATGATTCTCATGCAAGTAGGAATAGATTCATCATGATCCTCACTGATAGAGACCAAGAAATGATGAAACATTTTAAGAATAAGATCATCACAATCAAAATCAATCATGAGAACACATGATCTAACATTTTCCATCAATTCTAAAATCTTAACCCTCTTACCAAAAGGACTTCTAATATCACCTAACCCAAAAAAGCTCTCAACAATTAGTTGTAGAATCTCGTTCATTATGTCATCTTTGTAGGGAACCTCGAGAGTTCTAATCCTTATAATTTCACTAAGGCAATAAGTAACAACAACTATTACCTCCTTATCTTTGTGTCTCAACAACTTTTTTCTCACCCAAGGAAGTCACTAATGGATTCATATATATTTGAATTAACTAAGAAGGTGATTGATCCACCATATGCAAACAACTCCGTACTTCCTCCAATGTGCTGAAAAAAACATCTTTTGACTGAGACAAGTGTCCAAGTTTATCTATTGCAATATAATTTTTTCCCAACTATTTTCCACTCAATGAAGCCATGATTTACAACCCAACAGGCCAGCATGAAGAAATTATGAGCTTTGATACCACTATAAAAAACCACACCAATCTCCAAAAAAAATTGCACACTTTCTCACTGTTAATTATGTAAAACAGATTGCTCGAGTAAGGTAATTGTACAGTTTCCCTAGATAGGTAATGTTGGTTGTTTCATACATAGTTACCAAACTCTATTTCCTCTTGGTTATTCAATATTTTCCATGCACAATCTATTGGGCATATTGCACCAAATTGAAAACATGATACTACTGTTGAAGCGTTGAAGGATTAAGTCAAGCTTATCAAAAATATGACCAATCTCAATTTCATTCCCAATTGGTTTATTGGTACTATTACAACTAGTTACTTTCAATACATACAAAAATTTTAAAAAGAGGATATTAAACTATGAACTAGTTGTTTACAAATAGCTTTTAGATAAAACTAATAATTCTACAAATTTTTGACTTGTAGTTTCCACCATTTCTAGATGTATAGTTTGACTCCTAGCATACGTTCATTGATTATGACACCAAGTCACAAGTTTCATTCAATATATGTATATATTGCAGAATTGCATAGTTCAATTTCTATAATGGTGGATAACAATGTTGGAACTATACTTTGTCATCGACTTAAATAGAACAACCCAAATTCACATTCCCAACCATACTAGAGGCAAAACTCTACCCAATCGCAAAGTTGAATATTAATCTGCTACAGTATTACCATGCTCGGCCATCCATATGCCTTTATGTAGATTCAAAGGTACTTTAATAGCCAATTTTAGGCATGTATTGTTATCTACTAATCCCACATCATATATTACTCCTGCAGTTCCAACTAAATAAATATTGATTCCTTCCTTATAATGTCACGTCCCTTCCTTTTAGTTGTAATGCTAGGTTATTTGGTATTATACAACTTCAAATAAAAATGACTCACAAATAAGTTGGGTGGATAATCAAATCCTTCCCTTTCCCTTGCAAATAAGTAAAATGGATCCAAATGAATGATTATTTCTAAAATAATCCAGGTGATAGCTATTAAAGAGATACAACTTCAGGTACAACATATGCAATGAACTCTTTTAAAAAAATCCACGGCTATATTTGGCATTTGATGTCCTCAATACTTTCTTTGCCACATGTAGCTAAAGGATTATTTAAAGAACCAACCTCCAAAGTTTCAAAGTTTGACATGGACCTCGGTTGACCTTGTTGACCATCGAAGGCTTCCCCACGTCACCTTGATTTCTACACGACTCTTTAACTTCTATGATTCTATACAAAGAGCCAACTTAAGAAAGACCTGTGTCATAGAAATAGGTAGACCACTAACATATGTTCATACACTCCAACATTAATTAAGCCGCTTTAAATATTCAGCTTCAAACTCCATGACCTGATATATGTCAATTTTTCGCCCAATCTTGAAGGGATAACAATGGTTAGATAATTGGCTTAAAATTAGCTCAAGAGAAGGGGATCAAAAAAATATGGTTGGAGGGGGACTCCTTGAATGTGGTTAATAGTTTGAAGAAATTTATCCCTCCTTCCTAACAATCGAGCATATAATTGAGGACTCCATAGCTATTTTAAACACATTTGAAGATGTCTATGTTTCCCATGTCTTTAGAGAGGCTAATAACTTAGCTGATTGCCTTGCTAGTATGGAGGTGGTCCCTCCTAGGCATTGGGACTAACGATGTCTTACCAATTGAAATTCAAACTATTGTAAATGATGAACAAAGATCACATGTTTCAAGTGATGGCTGGCAGGGTTCATCCTAGAAGTGATAGATCATCTTTGAATAATTGCCTCTTTATTTTGAAAAGACATAAATATTGTTGTGTACACCTTGGTTTTTGTGGGAGAGATTTGGGAAATCACCTGAGGCTCACAACTATGATGTCAACCAGTACTAAGGATGTTAGGTTGACACACTTTGTGGGTGGTTTGTTTCTCCTTGCACTTTGCAACCTCCATTTTAAGTTAACAAATTTCTTTTTTAGGGAAATTACTTTGGCTTCTTGTGGGCAGTAAAGCATGGGAGTGATATATGTACAATCGAGCTTGTGACCTATGAGGATACTAAGGCGCACAACTTAGTATGGCAGATCCTTGAAAGGGGAGGCGTTACGTCTTTCATGATGAAACTCCATGGATTTGATTCTCAAGTGTCATAAGAGTTTGTGAATGGTTGGCATAATAGGATTCTGAGAATCTTTGGAGTGGAAGTTAACATTATAGAGGATTTGATAGAAGAGGTGTCTGGTCTTTCCACAAAAGGTAGAAATTTCTACAGGGATAGGGCGACCTCTAAATCTACTATGGAAAATTTCCTGAAAGGAAACGAGAAGGAGAAGATTAAGAAGTTGGGGTGCAAGGCATATGACAGGTTATCATTGAAGCCCATTTGGAGGGAGGTGAAGATGATTGTTATGAGGTACTTTACTTTGGATGGTAGGATTTATGTCGTTATGGCTACCATTTCATGCTTATCAATCATTTCAAACACAATAGGGAGCTTTTGTTTCCCTTTTATCTGCTTTTATCCTTAGAAAATGGCATATTGGAGCACCAAAAGAATTCAAGTAACCCCTATTTGCATGAGGGGTTAATGCTCCTAATTACTAGCATTTTAAAGCAAAATATGTCATCAAAACCCCCAAATTGTATAAACGGCACAAGGTCAAGGATACCCCCTTTGATTTTGATATAGGTGATGATTTGAAGGTTGATGAAGAGGAGGATGTTGGGTTTGATCCTACGAGGACTTCCCCTAGGATGCTTTTGCAAACCCATCCAAGAAAAGAGCCAGGAAAGAGGATTCCCCTTCTTGGTTCGCAGGCTCTCATACTAATTTGGAGATGGAAGGGGAAGGTTAAGGTTCTAAGAAGAAAAAAGGGAATATGAGAAAGGCAGAGTCTCCCCCTCCTTCTAGTGTGAAAATAAGAATCATGTTATGGGAGGGAGAAATGAGAAAGGTAGGGAAGAACTCTGTGGTTAAATTTGGCCCTACTTTGGTAAAGGGAAGGAAAAGGTCATCGAGGCTTTGGAGGAGCTGTTGGGAGGCTTGGAGTACATTCTTGAAGATAAGGTGAAGAGGAAAGGCAACAAAGATAACAGGGTTCTCCTTGATAGTGGTCGTCAGAAGAATAATGATAAGGTGATTGATCTAGATGACCCCTCTTTTGGAGTCAATTCAATGGATAGAGGAAAAGATAAGGTGGACACCCCGACTAGTAAGTTTCTTACTATTTCTAAAACTCTTCAAGGTTTGAATTGGGAGCTGATGGATGGTAATGATGTTGTTCGCTTAGCGAGAGAGTGGACGGGTACCATTTTCTTGCTTCGCAAGTGGCTTCAGAATGAAGTTAAGCAACTTAACATTAGGATGAATTCTTTGGTCTAGTTTAACATATCTCTCATTGATAGTGACAAATTGGAAATGTCAGTCATTAATAAGGTCAAAAATATGAATGTTGTCCTCAATAGAGTTGCGGCTGATGTTGATAAGTTAAAGGAAGATCATGAGTCTAGGATGGTGGCTCTTGAATATTTTTTTTTGAAGATTTATGATGTATCCACCTTGGTTAATGTGAGCTATGATTCATTGAAAAATAGTGTGGAGGGACTGCAAGTGCTAAATAAAAAAGCCAGAAAGTGGACTGGTAAGTCATTGTTCAAAGAGAATGAGGTGCAGGATTTGGAGGTTGAGACTTTATTGGGCAACGCTGATAAAAGTAAGGAGGTTGGTCCTTGCATTCAAACCAGGAGTAAAACAAAGAAAATTGGAACGGTCTCGGTCAAATATTTGAACGATGTTATCAAGATGCATGACAAAGTAATTGCCAATGACTTAAAGGAAGTAAGAATCCTAAAGAATTTGCAGTAATTGTTGTCTCTCTGTGTTAGGTTGTGTATTTTGCTTCTTTTTTGCTGATTGTCTGTTGTTGGTTCGTCTGATGGTTTTTGTTTTTCTTTAGGGCTGCTTGGTTTCAATGTTTATGCTCTCTATCAACTTTCTCCTTTTATAAAGGGTTTCAGGACCCCTTCAAAACCTATTTTCCCAGTAATAAAAAACAACAGTTAGATAAATATAAATAATTTACTAATCTCCTTGCCCAATAGAAGTTGGTAGTTGAACATCATGGATAATAATAGCTTTAGAAAAAACATAATAATATATCTTCCTAGTCGTGATTCCTCAATATGACGCTTTAGATTTGTCTCTTTAAAGTTTGATGAAGACCAAAAAAATTAACTTAATTAACCACCTCCAAAATAGCATGAATCCATTCTTGTTTCAATTCAGAAGAAATGTTTATTATTACAATTCACTTGGTATATTGAAATGAAGTCAACCGCTCCCCATAGAATTAAAGAATCTAATAATTTGCAAATGATCATTCGATTCCAATTTTGAACTCACAGACATTAAAATTGAATAATCCTACTACAACAAATTTAGGGAGCATCAACTATACAAATCCTCAACCTATAACAATTATATGGTACGACCAATGTGAAGCAATTAATACAATAATCATAACATCAACTATTCTCTAAATTCACCTGACAACCAAATTCTAAAAGTTTCTTTGTAGCTCCTCAAAACAGATAAAATAGGAATTTGTCTTTAATAAAAACCTTACAAATTTCTCGAACTCTTCCGTTGTATTATCAATGCAAAATCTAAGTGATTTTTCCAATTACTAGCCAAGGTGGATAATCTCACCACCAAAGCTGATATTCTTTCAGAGGGTTTATGTCCTCCAAAAAGGTTGTGGTGAACTTTGTTCAACTAGCAAATAAACATGTCCTCCCAAAACAAAACGAACATGCCTACAAAAAGACTCCTAAAAACTTTTATTCTTTCCTTTTCATAAATCCTCACCACCTTCTTGAATTCTCACATTTTCCTTTTCAATTTTATTCTTTTTAAGAATTCACCCAAAAGTAAATTAATTTACTTTAACTTTTCCAAGACTTAAGCCACTTTTGCACACCATTAAAAATAATTAATTTAAGTTGTATTTTAATTTAATCTTTTTCAATAACTTAAAATTAATTATTTAATTACAATGCCGACACAGTAAAAATTAGGGACATTAGATATTTGAAGAGGTATAGAAAATGGTTTGTGGCTTTGGGAATATTCCCTTTGTTGTGGGAATGAATGGTTGGTTTGATCTACCTTTGGCATGAGAGTTTTACATCTATTGCTATAATTTTTTCATTTGATTTGAATGTTAGATGTTGCTATCCTTTCAGTATGGGAATGGTGAAGGAGATATTACTTTACACAACTTGGTACATGTTAGTGTAGAACAAGGATAAGATTTGATTTACTAGTTCTCTCTTTGGTCATGGTATTCTTCCTAGATGTTTGGTTTCACGTGGTTGAGTGTGAAGAACTTTGGAGAGCTATGGAGAATAGTGGTGAGAAAGGTATTGCAATATATTTTTTTGTAGGATTTGCATATCGTTGTATGTATCCTTAAAACTATGTAATGGAGGAGTTAGTCACATCCTCTATGTGAAGTACTATAGGTAGACTCAAGGTATGCCTTGATCTATTTTCAGATTTCACATTACTCATGTAGTGAGAGTTTTTGGATATATGTTTGGTTATCCTCTTTAATATCGTGAATTGTTGATTGCTAACGTGATGATGAGCTTGCATGCTTCATTGGATTGGGGTCTATGAGTTATGTAATTTTTAGGTGTTATAGCCTATTTGTTGCAGTGGGATGACACGGATATGGTTTTCTATATCCACAATATTATTTTAGTGTTTATGCAAACTTTGTTAGTTGGCTTTTTTGTGATCATTTGTGCATTGGTATGTTGCATTGAGATAGGAGGATGGATATACAAAGACTTGATTGCAGATTTTGGGTTGGTATGTTGATGGGATGAAGTTTTATCTATGTTTTGTATACCCTGGTTTGAGGTATGGTTAGCTTGGATGAGTTGCAATTTGTTGTGGTTTCTATTCTAGGTGGTATGAGTAAGGCAACTACTCAAAGCCTTTTTTACCATTTGAATCTGATGCTTGTGTTCATGTAAAGATTGTTGCAGGTTTCAAAGATAGTTGATATGTTTCACCTTGGCATGTTCCTTTTTCTTCCATAAGTGGCATGTTGGTGGATGTGGATATTTTTTCTTGATAGTGGTTATAATGGTTGCTATTTTAGGTATCTTGTTTGAGCACAAGAGCATGGTGAAGATTCAAATGGTACATCATTGGCTAAGGGATGTTTTCCCCCTGTTTGTGATTCCTATGGAGGTATTTACAATGCTAATGTCAAGTGGAAGAATGTTAGGATTAAGGTTCCATCCACCTTGTAAAACCTATGTCATGGTTCCAACATCCTTGAAAAGTGTCTCTAGGCACTTAGGATGTATTGGGAAAATATTTTGTAATATTAATTCTCACCATTGTTTGTAATATATTCATAAGGGGTGATGGGTCCACTAGCAGCAATAAAGGTGAGTTGTGGATAAATATTTAATATTGTTTTCCCACATGAGGATGCCTAGAATGGGATAATAAAAAATAAGGAAAAATAATTTAAATGAGTGACTATTGGGATTCTCCAAGTGGGAGCGTAGAGTGAGGCAACAAGTGTCTCTTGGTATTCTGTTTATTGCATTTAATGTAATATTTATCTTCCATGTTTGGGCATCCAAGTTGGAGAGAAAGTATTGGATCCAAATCTAGCGTCCTTTCACATTCTGAGGAGGTATTCTCAGGGTTGGGGACGTTTGGAATGAAGGGTCATCTTTGGGAGCCTTGTTTGGGGCTTAATATATCTTCACAAGTCTATAAATTCAACCTCTTGGATGTAGAAAATATGAGCAAAGTTGAATGTAGAGTTTCATTGCAAGTACAAGGATAGGTGGAGTCATAAGGAGGTTTTTCACAACTACACAAGTGCTGCCATGTTGGAGGCAAAGAGGGGAATGGAAGCAGCTGTATTGTAATCTTATTTGTTTGAAGATAATGCATACTTGGCCTCTCTTCTTGGTGGAGTTTTTTTCTTGCAAGGGCTTCTCCGCGTAAATCTTGTTTTATGTGATGCTCCTGTGTTGTTGATTTGTGCCTCATTGCTGCTATCTTATGGTGATGTTATTCTTTATATATTGTTGTTATAATTTCACATAAGATGGTGTTAATAAGCATGTTATGTTGGCTATTTTTTGGCATCATAAAGAAGATAGATCTAATCATGGTATTTCCATATTAAGGAACTTAATTTTCATATTTACATATAAGTTTCAGATTTTCATGTTGATGTAGTCCAAGCCTTGTATCTCATCCATTGAAGTCATATTTGGATAGAGATTGAATTCCCAACAATTGGTATTGAACTTGTTTATTTCTCATCAAGGTTGTGTTGTGTAGTTTTTTGCATAGTTTTGAAGACGAATGTGAAGGTACACGCAGTTGCAAACTATGTTCTAGGTGGTTGTAATTGAGAGTTATGTAACTCTTTGCTAGTTAATAAAAATATTGAATGACTTTTTGTGAATGTAGCCTACATTGGGTGAACCATGTTAAAATATCTATGTTTTTTGTATTCATTTTTATTTTGTAATTTGCATTATAATTGATAATTAAATTATTCTACATCCTGCTTATAAATCCCAACAGAACAATAGTGAGAAAAATGGATAAAGAAAAGAAAACTTAGGAGGAGATGAACGTACAATTGGAACAAATGAAATAATTCATTGAGAAGCTTATTAACACTTTGTCCCAATAGAAAAACACTTTTACAAGTGCTCCAATTTTGATATCCAAATTGGAAGAAGATTCATTCCAAAGAATGAAAACCAGATAATATGTAATAGATAAAAGGATTAGTGAATTTTTGTAAGATGTTAATGAGGTCTTTGACCAAGGGTGTCAATTGTATGAACATGTTAAGTAGCTCGAGAAGAAGATTCATTTATCTTTATAAGAATTAAAAATTGAAGAAAGTAGGGGTTCACCCCGCAATGTGATTGTAAGTCACAAGGCCCTGTTGAGAGGGCTTCCCAGGTTCGACTCGCACCAAGGAAAGGCAGTTGAAGGTACACTGTTGGCTACTGCTGACAAATGAACGAAGGACATAGAATGTTGTCCCGATCAGAGGTTCAGACCACACGGGGTCCTGAGATAGGAGTTGGGAGCTAGACGCCAAGCTAAACACAGTGCAAGTGGTGCGAGGTTACGGCGCATGAGTTGGAGATTGGCGGTGGAGCTAGCTAGAGGGAGAACGAAGAATAGAGAGGACGAAGGACGGAGGACGAAGGACGGAGGACGAAGGACGGAGGACGAAGGACGGAGGACGAAGGAGAGCTCTAAGGTGGAGAGATAAGGAGCAAATGAAGGAAGCGAAGGACAGAAGGAAATGGAGTACGAGATGGAGGATAAGGGGCAGGTCCGAGGAGGAAGCGAAGGACAAAAGGAAGGAGATAGGAAGGATGGGTGAGCTTGAGGAGGGAGCAGAGAAATGGGTGGAAGGAGGAGGAAGGAAGGAAGACCAAGAAGGAAGTGGAGTGACGAGAAAAGGAGGAAGAAGGAGGGATGACGAAGGAAGAAGGTGGCAGAGGAGATTGGACTGGTGTAATACCAGACAAACATGGGGATGAGGTCCCCCATAAATTGTGGCCTCACTAGTTCAAAGCTCCAGTCAAAAGCAATCACCAATCAAACAAAAAAAATAAAAATTGAAGAAAGTAATTATGAGAAAAATCTCTTGAAGGGTAGGTGCAAGAAGTTGGGTCCATAAAATGTTCGAAAAGTGAAAGTGTTTTCCCAATTTTCAAAATTTGTCACAGATGGACTAAAAATTTGAAGCACTTACACATAGATTTTTAAAAAGTCTAGTAATATGAAATATAGTATTTTGAGTCTAGTTTTCAAATATGTAATTTATTCTAATACCCAAATTATAAAAAATAATTTTTAATGGGCATGTACTTTTTAGGACAATACCATGCATGTGTACAACCACCATAATTTGACCTAAATAAAATTACTTTTCTAATTCCTTTTGGGGAAAGTGTGTATTATATTGAAGATTGACGAGGATATTTTTTCATAATTTGTTTCCAAACATATATTTTTTATTAATTTTTATTGGCCCTAATTATTGTTTTTGAAAACCCCTCATGTACGACCACCATAATTTGAGCTAAACTAATCACTTTTTGGTTTTTTTTTCGTTGTGTAAAGAATTATGTCTAGATTGATGCATATAATACTTTTTGACAAGAAATTTAAAAAATTAGAAGTTATTAAAAAAATACAAAAACTTGACATTTCAAGTTTATGGACCAATTTCCTTAGAAATTAATTAAAAAATAGAAAGAAAAAAATCAATTATAAAAAATATATATATTTAAAAACTAGACCTTGTCATCTATAATGGGTTTTAATTTCATAAAAAAAAAAATTGAAAAAAGTCTTTAGCCATATTGCCAAAGTTGATTTTTCTCTTGATGTTTTTATGGCATTATACTTGCAGGTCCAAGGCTAAGGGGTGGGTTTCCTAGCCTAAAACAAAAGCAAATGAATGGGTTTTAAATTTTATGAAACACATACCTACTTTAAAATGCATACACATTCTAAAATATTATATAATTAGAAGCGGGTACTTGTTTTAAAATGAGTACTCATTTTTGAAAAAAAAAGGTAATCGCTTTAAAAATTTAGGTTTGGGAGCTCAAGCCTAAACAAGTACCTATTTATATTGGATTTTTTTGCAAACCTGAAACTCCCCCTATATGTAGACCCAAATTCTTGTTTTTACCTTAGAGTTAAAAGCAACCAATCATTTAAACTAAGAATAACTAAGAATTAAAGAAACAGTCCAAGATGAATAGCCATATTTTGTGAAGAAATGCATTAGTATAATTTCCTTCAAGACAGACTTAATAACTTAGTATAAGCTAAAAATACTAAAAGAATAAAAGAAGGTATATTAGGCTATGTGCAATTTTGAAGATTTTATAGATCATATTATAAGCCATGAACATATACATTTGGGAGAACAAAGGCTTGACTCAATAGACATCATCAAAAGGCATTGCAAGATCAATATGGAAGAGGTACTCAATCAAGCTACAAAATTTGATAGTTTCATTCTAGAAAAATGTCTAAAGACCAAAGCTAACTTCAAAGCTATTGGAAAGGAACTTCTTGACATAAAGAAATAGGTAGAATGTTCACAACAAGTTTTTGAAGATTACAAGTTTAGGTCAAATGGGTAAATGGACTTGATGAAACAAGTTTAAATAAGTGCCTAACAAAATTCATGAAATACAAAGGCAAAAGGTAAAATATTGAGCTAATGTTCATATTTTGAAATAAAAGGCATTCTTTCTATTTTTCGCAATACAAAGGTTGTTTTTTAGGTTTAATTAACTATTTTTTGTTATAAAAGGGACTTAGTATGGGATGTTGAAAATGTAAATAAAATATAATTGGGTCCACTAAGAGAGTAAAGTCGTCCCAAATTTTGAGAGAAAAAAGGGCATCTAAGTTACCTAGGGTTTGCATGAGGTCAACCCAAATTTTATGAGTTTATCTTTAAAAAGAATAATTATAATACATTAAATACTTTAAGGCAATTAACTGCCAATTGAAACTGAGGCACTAAGGTTTTCCTTGCTCTACAAAAGGAGGTGCCTAACATGTAATAAGAATCATTTTTTTTTCTTAGATTTTTTCAATCAATTGTAGCTTTAGAGTCTCTTTGGAGTTTTAGTAGTTATTAGTTAGAGGGAGATTTATGAAGAAGAAAACTAAGTTCCAATGTAGTAGTCTTACTAAAATTGTAACTCTTCCAAATCAATAAAATGGTTCTATCTTCTTCATTTTTTCTACTATTGAGAGTTGAAGTGCCAATTTCTCTTTGCATCATGTTGAATATTTATTTAAATAAAATTGAATGCTTAATGATAAATCATATACAAATGAGTTGTGGATGTAATACATAGAACTTGTGTGTGAAATACAATAGTTTTATGTGTTTCTTTTTGTTTCTCATCAAAATTTCCTTAAAATGTTATAGTTTTAGTGTGAATGATAGAGTGTCAACTAATCATAGCAATAGGTTAATCATATTTCTTATATTTTCATAATAAATATTACAATCAGAATGCAAAGATAACTCAATTTATTTTATTCCTTGCAAACCCTATTTCTTTTATCTTTTCTTTTACAAACTATTAAAGTGGGATTAGGTTAGGAATTATCCAACATAGAGACTAACAAGATGAATTTGAAAAGGTGAAAATTAGCTTATTTAATCCAAATTGATTTAAATTAGTGGAACTGGCACAGGCTCGAACCTTGAATAAACAGGCCATCTTGACCAACCAGATTATCCAACATGAATATGACCCAACTCCCAAGACCGTGGAGGTGAGAAATCATCAAATTGATTATCTTTTTTGGAAATGTGGAGTGATCTTCACTCTGCTCATGTTTCACATGTCAATTTGGCCATCAATATTCTATACTTGTGATACTCCATAAGAGGAACTATGCTTATTTTTTTCCATGTAGCTTGGTAATGATCCTTCTAAAATGTTGAGTCAAAGGCTAAATATGGATTTTTAATTTCAAAGATATTTGGAAATGTAAGTAATTAGATGGTGTGTCTATTAAATGACTATGATTGTTGTGCATTCTAATATTTTTTATTAATAATTTTTTCCTTCAATAAGTAAAAAAAAAGGTCTAAGTACTTGACATAATCATTTTGGTTATGTTAGAGGTCAACTATATCTATAGCAAAACTTTTTAAAGTTTTACTTGGTTAGTATATACACTATGTCCAAGTTTTGGTTTAGCATGATGTCACTAGATCTTGCATTTTTTTCCAATCCATTTTATAGTCCACGGTATTCTTATGTGAATCTTGTATACACACATATATAGCCCGATAGATAAGGCACTGATCAAAGACCACCACATACTCTTTATAGAGAGGAACTATATGTGTTATTGTCATATGGGGATTCATACTCTATCAACCTCTAGAATTGAAGATGTGCCTTCCCTACCAAAGTACAAGTTCCTCAATATTATACCTAGTTGGTGAGTTGATGCATCACAAGGGTGTGTTCTCACTAGCTAAAGCCAATTGTTGTCATTGAATTTTAAACAATTTAAAATTTTGTGTAAAAATTGTGTGCTCCCTTCACAATTGTATAGTTTATAAAGAATATAGATTTTACCCAAATAATGGAGTAGATCCCTTATTGCAAGGTATTAATGCCCTCGATCATGATATGGGTCGTGCATAATCTACCTACCTCTTGATTTGAACATATATCTCCCATGTCAAATAATTGGTTAGTCATTGTTAGACCCACTAGGTTTGGTACAATTTTAATTACAAAAAAATATCATAAAGAAACTACATTTGAAAAGAACATGATTCTCACTAAATAAAGAGAATTAGTTGTAAATTTTTTTATATTCATGAATCAAATAGAAAGTATTGTGGGCCTCTTCAAGGGGTAACCCCCTTAAGAGCATAGATTTGATACAAAATATAATTCAAGATGATCCTTTCTTTATTAAATGCCACTATATAAGTATCACAAAAATGACCTATGAGGTACAACACATATGGGATAAATCTACACACTTAATATGAACTCATTACACTATTATAATTTCATGTGATGCATGTGGGACAAATTCACACAATACAAATAATTATATTATAAATTTAGGATGTAAGGGTCATTACAAGTTTATTTGACAAATCATAAGTGTTGAGAAAAAGGTGTTATCATTGAGCATGCACCCTCTATTGAATGAAGAATTGAACTGCTTAGTGAAAACATGGGAATGACTTCAAACTATGGGACCTTGCTAAATAAATCCAAACATCAAAATGAAGGGTTGGTTCCCTCTCTAAACTAAGTGTAGAGGATTGATCCAACTCAATATTAACTACCTACAACTAAAAACCTAATCATACTATTGAATCTTCAAGGAGAAAAGAGAGAAGAAGATAAACAGAAAAATGAAGGTGATGCACCAATGTTTAGAATATGATTATCCCCTAATCATTACAACACAAAGAAAGAATGAAAATTTTACGAGTTTACATAGTCCTATATTATAACAGTTCCTAAAAGCTATACATGTTAGGATTTTGTAGACACTTAAGATATGATTTGTTGTTAGCCTTGCAAAATAAGTTTAACAAAATGTATGAACATCCAAGAACAACATTCATTCAGGCATGAAGGTAAGGAAAATTCACACAACAAATCCAAAATGAGGAAAGGTAAAAATATTAGTTTTCATTAATCAAAGGCTGCAAGCTATTTTCCAGTTGTACAAGTGTAAAAAATACAAGTATTTGCTCCAAAAACTAAGGGAAGAACCCTTTACCATGAGAAGCAAGATGTCTTTTATCTCAATAGGTGAAAGAGAGAGAGAAAGAGAGAAGAACGTGACAAGGAGAGAACCCTAGTCGTCATCTTGCAAAACCTTGACATATCTGCAAATAAATTTGATCTACATATGTGAAGAATATTCCCAACACTCCTGCAAGTACCTACATTTGTGAAGATGAAGATGAACTGCAAAAAACCCCCACAAATTCTACTTAAAACGTGGCTCAGGCATGGCCTTCTAACAAAAAGAGGACTGTGAATTGCAAAGGAGACATGGGTGTTTCCTTTTTCCCCTTGAAATATGTGGGAATGCATTTAAACTCATCTTTGTAGCTCCACGGCTTGAGATTGGTTAGTTAGGAGGGTCATTGCAACATTCATGGCTTTGCTAAGCAGATAAGCACCAAAAACATGTCGTCAGTCCTTTGTTCCTTCCTTGTGCACTAGGAACCATTTTCCCTAGCCTTTTCCCTACCTTTGCAACAGTCAATTTTGACTTTGTCCGAACGGGTAGTTGAGTTGGCTTGGGCAGTGGGTTTGCTCCCCATTGGTGTCAGGTTCGACTCCACTCCCAAGTTTAAGAGGTGGGACTTCTTGTGGGCGGGGGATCTCACCTGCAGGGGACTTGTCTCACCCCAGCTCGCCCCAGGTACCCAAGGTATGGGCTGCTGGGCTAGGTCACAGGGACACCCTGTAGTATAAAAAAAATAGTCAATTTTGACTTTAACTTTACCTTGTGTTCGACTTTCCCTAGCCGCTTGCTACCTTGTATTTTCCTTGTCAAGGGTTATGAGGTGAGTAGGGACCGATGGTTCCTAGTTCCTAGTAGGCAAACACTAGGAACCATTTTCCTTTCTTTTCATCCCTTTCACTTTTTCCTTAGTCGTGGGGTAAAAAGTGACAATATGTGTCTCAACCTCACTTTCTTAATGTTTGTTTTAACATTTTTGTATGCACTTGATATTTCATCTTCTAGTGATTTTGTCTTCTCATGGGAGAGTTGGCATCCCATTCGGAGGATAATTATATTTCATCATTTGTGAGTGTTTGGTCTCACATGAAGAGGTTAGCATCCCAATTTGAGGTAGCATGGTTTGGCCATGTTTTAGCATCTTGTGGTGTACATAAAGTAATCATGAAAGGAGATACATATGATAGATTATATGCCATGTAAGATGGACGTTACAAGAATCTTGACCACCATTATGATAGGTATGGACACTTTTCATGGAGCATCTTTATATGTTTGAATTAATACAAATTGGGGTGCCCAAGTTTAGGTGGTCAAATATGACATGTATGACAATGTAAAGAATATACTAAAAATAGCCAAGAGGATCTTTTACCAAGGAGGTCATTGAAATTTGTTGTCTTGGTTTGTGCACCATACCTCGTATGGTATTTTAATTATTTTCCTAAACCATTCATGGTTTCTAGTTTGTTTTTCACCTATTTATTTGGGTGTTTGGTTTGAGATGAAAAGGAGATTTCTTTGCAATGTTATGTTGTCATATTTCCTCCAAAGGAGCAAGATGTAGATCTCCATGTTAAGACTTTGAGCCTATAGATGTGTTGTAACATATTTTTGTTTTAAATCAATACATTAGTTTGGTGCTTTGGAGTGTAAGAATTTTTACCCAAAGGGTTCTACCCACATATATTGGTGTTTCTTCTCTTATGTTTATTCTTCTTCATTCTTATTCTAAGATGTGTTAATTTACATGTCATTATGCTACTAGAATTTACTTAGATCTAAAATTTGCATTGTTTTCCTCAAGATTAATGTGGAAATTATTTATGCTTTGACTCCACTTTATGGGCATAGTTGTGTGCACTTGTATACACATGTTGATTGAGAAAATAACACGATATTGGAAGGTGCATACTAGGTTCATTTTTTCTTACAATTAGTATCAAAGCTACAATGGTTCTATGTTTTGCATGTGGTGGCATGTACTTGTATGTGATTTGTTTTTGCTTTTATGTTTGTGCATGTGATGGTTCCATGGCATTTGAAGTTCTACATATTTCTTCTTTTGTGATTTCTTAACTTGACAAGCTTGAGAGAATTTATAGGAAGAAATCGGTTGATTATTAATCCTCGTATGAGTGGAAATATTATAGTTGATCTTATTTTTTAAGGTACAACAAGCATTTAAATGATGGATAAGGTAGAGATTGTGAAGTTGGTCATGTGGTTGTATGAATGTGATATTGATATGGAGCTCTTATTTGATAGTATGGTAGCTATGATCTTTCATTATGTGTTCTTATGTAGTAGAGTGCTTATGTTGGGTGCCTAATTTTAATTCTTTGAATACATGAGAGAGAATTGGCTGTCTTGACTACGATTTGTTGTGCTTGTGATGGGTACTTGATTTTGGTCCCTAGTATTGTAAGGCACTAGTTTATTATCTCCAAATGCATGTAGCCTATAGAGTTGGCCATTGGATGACCTAGAAGTTTCTAGAATAGTCTAGCCTAGTTCCTTTATATGCATGTACACGGGGTTCATTATGGAGTTGGTTAGTTTAGAGGCCTAGAGTTCCTAACAACCCCTTCTTCCTTTTGGATGATAGTACTTGCATGGTTCAAATTCAAGTTGACTGAATCTACAAGTTTTGTAGTTTTTTCATTTTAAAATATATATGCTTATATGCTTATTTGTGATATTTTATTATTGTAATTTAACTAGTTTGGTGTTTTCAAACTTATGGGTCTTCAAGATGGTAAGTGGAATTAGATTTGCATGTATGTCTTTGACATGAATGATTTTGCAAGTTTTCCAAGTTTAATCAAAATTTGTGGTGATGTAGATCTATGAAGAGATTATTTTTTAGATTGTGAATCCCATGAGGGTACTTTTGGATGTAAGATAGTTGTAGATTTGCATTCATGCTTTGTGCATGGTTTGAGGAGTTTGGTTACAATCTTCTTGTTATAGAGGTGTTGGTACATGATTATTCACTTAACTTTTCTATTGGTTTATGCTTGTTGGGTTTGTGAGTTGATGCTATCTTCGGTTGCAAATTTATGGCAAACCAAATCTAGCTTTGGCTTGGTTTGGTTTTTGAGCCATGAATCTACATTAATATCTTTTGTCATTTTTTTTCTTATTAATGATGTAGTGTTGAGTTTGTTTACAAGCTTTGTGTTGTGTTGCATTGAGATCTATTAGTTGTGCAATTTTGTGAGTTGTTTGTACCTATAGGTTGCATAGATAACTTGGATATGGGTTGTCTATAACCATAGATCTTTGCAAAGCTAATGGTATCTTGTTACAGTAAGGTTAGGCTATACAATGTAAAGATACCATGGCTTTACGAATTTTGGTTTGTTGGCCCTTCAACCATCATGATGTATTGGTGGAGTATAGCAATGAGCATGAGGTGTTTGGATGGAGTACGTGTGATTCATGTTGTAGTGCTTTAGGATGAGTATAACATTCCTATAAGAGAATTATGGGTCATTTGTTTTATCTTCTTAGAACCCATACCAATTATCTTCTTTTGGGGATTGTAGTTTTACTTGGCCTCTAGGGGCTCCTAATGTTGCAATTAAGCTTTTCGATTGTGTGGGGGACATGGATGATCTTTAGTTAGGAGATGGTTATCACAACATGTGTAACTTGATATTGCATTTCAATGGAAGATTTTAGTAGTGATTTGGATTCACCACTTGGTGATGGATGATCTTCAATGGTTGTTGGTGTCATGGAGGAGTAGCAATATTCTATTTCTTATATGTAGTGAGAATTATTTGACATATTGAGTTCCATTGATAGGAGATGATTATCTTCATATGATTGGAGATGTTGACATATTTTGACCACAAAGGACTCTTGGAATATTTGGTTGAAGTGTTTGTTATGACTTGTTGGTTTTGATAGGTGATCCTTGATTTTGAGGAGGTTGGTTTTGTACCATGGTAGACTCTTGATTCCATATTAAAGTTTTGGCATGATACAAGTGCTCTTAGGAGTAGGATATGTTCATTGGAGCACATGGTCTTCTTTGAGGAGATTTTAGATTGTGTTGTGATTATTAGTTTTGAAAATGTGTAGTGGGAGATTTGATAGTGTTGTAGTTAGTTCTCTTAGTATTGAGTACATTGATCTTTTGCTTGGGAGCTTCCTGATAGTACGGTGTTAGCATGGATTGATCAATTATATGTGCTCATGGATACTTGGATATTGAGGTGAAGCTAGAGTTTTCTTGTTCTTGAAGATCATTTGTTGAGATGGTTCGCCTTTGATGAGGTTTCAACAAAAAGATCAAGGAGCCTTCACCTAGAGTCGGACATAAGTTCAACATGGACCTAATGAGGAGATTGTTCTTGGAGAAAGTCATTGTGACTTGTGTATCCTGGAGGAGTAGTCTCATTCCCCCTCTTGTTCCACTCAATAGAGAACTATTTGAGAGTTATTGCCTACCTAATCCTCAAATGTATTATATTTTTATGTTTTGTTTTCTCAAGGAATGAGCCTTGAGTTGTGGAGGTTAATTCCAAAAGACATGTATGTCAAGTACATAACATTGTGTATTTTTCCTTTGACTTTTCATATGTATAAGTTTGTTCAAAAGGACATTTTTGAGGAGTGCAGGGGATGGTTCTAGGCTTATTCCCTTGTGATGAGAATGGTTATTGGTTTAATCTTCCTTCATTTGAGAAGCTTACATCCTTATTTGTTTATTGGTTTATTGATGATGTGTTTGACCTTGGGGTTGAATTGTTGGATGTTGGTAAGGCTTTTCTATTTGGGGTTTTAGAAGTGAGGATCTTACTTGTCATAGCTTAAGCACTCATTGGTGTTGGCAGAAGGATAGGGTATTTGATATGGTTTGCAATTTCTCCATATGGTCTTATGTTTCTTCTTAGAACTTTGTATTCATATGGCATTGGAGTTGAGGTTTGTGTGGAGTTAATGGGATCACTATGTTTGTGGCCATTTGTTGTTACTTCATTGTTTATTTTTGGGTAATAGCATGGAAGCTCTTTAATCTTTATGTCTTATGATGTGGAGAATTTGGGAGATATATGGAGCCTAGTAATGAGAGTTGTGTTGTAGTTTGTAGATCATGGCGTACCTCAATACAGTGTTTTGATTTCATGTGTCACACCCTTTGTGTGAGTGTAGATTGGTAGACTTTTAGTTGTTTTGGTTGGCCCCAAATCAAACATTGCTCATACAATGAGAGTCTTACATGTGTCTCTGGTGGATAGTTTTTCATTGAACTGCAATATACACTAAGAGAAGATCAACAAAGTTATCTACCAAGATCAAAGAAGGGTAGTATTGGACCAAGAGGGAGCCATGAATACCTAAGAAGAGTGGGAAGGACTCTTGAGGAGTATTGGCATAAATGATCTACACCCAAAGTGCATTGAAGGTAGCATGGAGAAATAAGTGTTCACAATGGGTGTTAGAAATAGCACCAAGGAAGGTTCTTGGCATGATGGGAGCACAAGACATTAGGAGGAGATGCCATCTACTTTTTCTATGGAAGTGGATACTCATGTTCATGTTTTATAAAGTGAAAATGTACAAACAAGTGAGTAGGTAAATTGAAGGTATTTGTTGTTAAAGAAGAATGCATGTGAGTTTGTGTTGACATAGGTAGTTCCTTTTAAGTTAATAAGTGTAAGGAATTAATGATGGTAGATATTAGTACTATATTTTAGTTAGTATGTCTGGAAGTTTCTTCAACTATGGCATTTAGTAGAGGTACTGTCGAATTGAGTTCTGCAACAATTGGATCCACTTTTAGTTTGATGGCATGAGGAAGCGAAGTGTAGATAAACCAAGGATATTTGCAAGCTAGTGACACATAACTAGTAGTGAGTGTGCAAACTAGCATGATGTTGAACATGTAATCTAGGGGTTCATTAAGTATGCGAATAATCAAACTATTTGTTGTGCCAATTAGAGGAGTAACAGGTGCATAGACCAATCTGGGTGCTTTTTTGTCAGACAATATAAACCTACCAATACAAAATAGCATGATACCAACAAGCTATTAGAGTGGTGATACATTTGGAGTCGACTAGTCGTGGTTGTCAACCATCTCTACATTTTGGCCGGTAGAATGTTGTTCAAAGTGCCCCACAAGGTGTGTAATTGTTAAATGCTCTCACAACATTCAACAGCCAAATGTTGGGAGTTAAGAGCAAATCAATTTGCTACTACACTACTAGATTGGGCTCATTCATGTTGTCGAAGATAGGATCCAACCGAATCGGTCGTTCATTATGAGGAGCTGAATGATTCCCGTCTCGAGTAATTTGATATTCCAAAATTCAAGCAGAAAAACATTATTCAACTAAAAGAATTGAAACAAGAATCGTAAGAAAATGTGTGCGAGTTTGATGTCAGGTTCAAGACCGCAGTTTCCAAGTATGAATTATGCGCAAAAATTCATTGGAGGATATGACACCTTATAGAAGACGTTTGGCTCAAAAGAGTTAAAGAGAAGCCTTGGAATTTTACAATTATCAAAGGCAATGGGGAACTTTGATTTAGAAGTGAATTTGTTTATAAAGGCTCAAATTGTAAGTTTGATGACACAATTATGAAAGTTGTCGACCAACATGACACAATTCTAATAAGCAGGTATTTGGTGTGTGTGGAGCGCCAACAAGAGGGGCATGTTAATGTGTAAATCATTAGGGGTTAATACATTTGTAATATATTATTTAGTTTAGATAGTTATGACAGTTAAATTGTCCTCTTCCGTATAAAATAAGGATGTAATCATCTCTTCCGAATGTAATTTTTCAATATGCAATGAGATTTGTTTTCTATTCTGCCCTGCTGGGCCTAACAGTGGTATCAGAGCCAGTTGCTGAGATTGGATGATGTGAGGAAAGGCTGTTGTGGTCGGCTTGTGCACAGGAGTCACCAGAATCATTCATTGAAAGCAGACATTGCTGGACGCATTTTTTTTGGAGTGTATTCTAAAGATTTTAAAGTAAAAGGGCAACAAAATAATTAAAGAGGATTTTATTTTGTGTCTGCAATCTCTATAAACCCTCCTCAAATATGGTGTTGCACATGTTGCAATTTGGTATAAAGGCCAACCGTGTCTAATTATAAATGAAGCAATCAAAATTGCTCCACAGTTTTAATACTAATTTGAGTTTGAAGCCAAAAATTGTGTGGATTGTGTGTGAAATTCTGATAATGTTGACTGTGCATGAAGTGAAGAATTTCTTGGAAAAATGTTGTAGGTAAGTTTGATATACCATAAATTAGTGTGCAAATTTTAATTTTTTGTTGCAGTATTGATATTGGCTACAGTGCTTTCTAGAAAGGCATTTTATTGCTAGTGCGGACTATAAAAGAACAGAGGAATTATTAGAGGGGGTCTTCCCAACCATTCAACAAAGTATTCCTTCCATATTATTGTAGAACCAGTGCTTACGGTCTGGCCATCGACCACCAAATGGTAGATGAGGTGCTTGCTGGTAAATGTGCTTATGGATCATGAATAAATTTATTTCTTTCATGTCAGTTGGAACTTTTAATTTGAAAAATGGTATTCAAAGATTATGATATTGGTTGTCCTAGTGTTAAAGGTCAGTAATTGTTTCATTGTAGATTTATTCTACGGAGTCCTATATGTGATTGTTTTATTGGAGATTTATTCCTTGGAACCCTATTTACAATCATGTCTACCTTATATACTGATGGTATTATGTCCCTACAAATTCATGTAAGCACTCCAAATCAGGCAGAATTAATATGAGTGTTCGAGGCAATTTCAGTCTGTCTTTATGCAGCTTTGTGCTCAATATATCTTGCTACAACAAGAGATAGATAGGTTACACAATCGGACACCCAATGCTAAAGCACGAAAGAAATATGCAAAGCAGAAAGATATTAAGCATGATGTACCTTATTCAAGCATTTCAACAAAGCAAGCATGTAAAACCAAGATGTCCTTGAAGAAAGATGTTGAGTTGGATAGACAAAATGTTGTCTAAACCTATGACCCAAAAATGCCACCAACCAAAGTCACAAAACGACAAATCCATTGAGTCAAAATTTTCTACTTCACCAAAACCCATTGTGAGAGTTTGGGAATCTTAGAAAACAAATAAGGGAAAATGTGGTCTTGGTTACAAAGGTTTTGTTGGCTCTTATGTCCTAGAATATTCTAAACCCATAAAATTTGTATCAAGGGACATATGAATAAATCTCATGTTGAGTCTACATGTGTTGATGATTCTTGTGAAGTTCAAAAATCTAAGCAACCAAAAGCAATATGTGCTAAGTCTAATAATGTCCAAATTTGTTCCCATTGTGGTCGTCAAAGTCATCTTTCTAGTAATTGCTTTGATCTACACCCTTGTGCATAATGTGGTTTGCATACTCATTCAACCAACCATTGTTATCTACTAGATCCACCTTCAAAATCCATTAGGCATATGAATTTTGGTTGGATAGATTATTCAAAGTGGAGATCCAAGGTTGATTTGTTAACCAAATCTTAAAAGAGAGTTCACTCTAATATTGATGCTAAAAATGTTCACTCATAGTGGTGGTGATGTTATTCCTCATAATTCTTCTAATGATAATGTAGATCTGTGATGTCCCCATTTCTACGACGTCCTCTTTCAGTTGGATTGATTCAGGCACACTTACTATTTTTATTAAGTGTTATTTTTAGCAGGGGGTCTAGTGTGATGTTTCGCTCTTCGGAGAGCCATCTTGAGCGCCCCAACTTCTCTCCGGCTCAAGCTTCAGGGCATTATTTACTATTTTTAGGACTTACTAAAAATAGTAAGTCAATTTGGGTCAATAGGTCCCAGCCAAGCGGGTCACTACAGCACAAAATTGGGTTGATATACAGTTCCTAAGGCTAAATCAATTTAATATTTGATTTATGCTTCGAAAAAAGGTCTAATATAAAGTAACTTTATATTTTATCATTGAGGGTCCTTAGGGGACATAAAAAGTACCATGGCGCCTAGTTCAATGACTTGAAGTCATTTTAAAGTACTTTTAAAATATTTATTATTGCAAAAAGGGGAGGGATGCCTAAGTAATAAAAGAAGTTATTTTATTTAAAAAGGCTAAAGTTCAAGTGAGTTTAAAAGATTTATTTTAATGTCTCCTCTTTGGGCGGCCAAATTGAAGTGAGGATTAAAAATTATTTTAAATCAAAAGGCTTTGTAAAGTGCTTTTTAGGGTTGCTGGAGAAAAGAAGATAAAAGGTCTTTTCGAGGCTCATTTGCACAGGTTGGGATTATGAAACTTGAACAGTTTTTTCTCTGTAACCTTGGCTTTGGAGGAAACAAGGGATTTGTAGGGACGAAAACCTTTGTAGATTACACTCTCCCCGTGTTTGAAAGACATCAGGAGGGTTTGGAGGGAAGCTTCATACAAGAGCTTCATTTGTGCTACAAGTTGATGGTTTAGACTTTGGAAAGAAGATTTTGATCATATTTTGAAGTTGGTTTGTGAGATTTTGGTTGGTGATAATATTGTTAAGTTTTGGTGAAGATTAAACTTCGTTTTGGTGTGTTTTAATCATTTTATAGGAGACTTGAATTTGGACCCGAATCTCACATATTTGCTCATATCTCCGGAAAGAAATTTGCTTTCGTTGTGGGTATTGAATCTTTAGAAGGCATTCTTCGAAATGATCATTTCAAGCACAAGATTGCGAAAATCGGTGAAGGATTTGAATTTTCTAAAACAAGTTGACTTCTTGCCAGGAGCGCCCATTTTTTGGGTGTTAGCATCACTTTTGGTCGCCCTCTTTGTGGGTGTGTTTCAGATGTCATAGAAGTTGTTTGAAGGATGCCTGGGTTCAGCCTTGCATCGAGTTTGAAGACCCCTTTCCGTGGGTGTTGGGCGTGGCAAAGAAGACGATTAAATCAGCTGTTAAGAAGCTTATATCAGGTCTAAAAAAAATGAATATTCTATGTTTGTAATGGGAATGACTGTAAATTTCTGGTAATATATTCTGAGCATTTAAGTCTGAAAGTGTTGGTCATTCAAGCTAGTTTTCATATGTTTTCAACTGCATTTAATTATCACTCTTTGGGCATGTCTCAATGATGATTGGCACATGAAATACCAAACAAACATACGCTGCAAACCTTCAGACAGCCAACAGAACATCAGAAAAATGGAAAGAAGCTGAAAGTCCTCTTTTCTAAGCAGGGGTTTCCTAGTGCTATTTCTGCAAATACATTTTATATCATTAGGTATGTTAAAAAACATTATGGGCATATGAGAAACTCAAAACAAACAAAAAACTCAGGAAACCACACAACAGCAAGGAAGAGAAATCAAAAAGAAAGAAAGAAAAAAATTGGGGTTGTTCATTACAGTGTTATCAGAGCAGTGTATCTTGCCATCCTGAAGGGTCCATTCAGAAGATGAAGACTTTAGAGGAGCAACTACTAGAAGGGCTGATAGAAGTGAAGCAAAGTTATCAAAGATATACTGAGTTTTGGCAAGATTATGGCGAGACTTTAAAACAATTGTGTAAGGAAGTGTGTGAGCATCCTGAATGGGTAAAGTCTCTTTTTGATGATAAGAAAAAATCTGGAAAAGATTCTTCTAATGCAAGAAACAATGAGAAGCAAGAAAATGAAAAGAGTTTAACAGCAGATCATTTGAATGGAGACAGTGCCTTGGTAGATAAAGACAATGTGACGAAGTTTCAGAAAGACTGTTTGGACAAGCATGCAATTACTTACTGTGGATGAGTTTGTGCATGAAGGGAAAGACAAAATAGCAGCCATGGAATTGAGTTTAGATATTTCCAATGATGATGGTTCAAATAAATACAGGTGGGATGATCATACACAACCTTTGGAGAGGAGCGTTTATGAAGACATCAATACTAGTGAGCTTGGGAGTGACTCACTCTCAGAGGGAAACACTCATGAGGAGGGCAACAAGCACTTTATTTCTGAACGAAGCAATCAACCGTTTGACACATGGAATCCAGGTGTGTCGGCACCTCAATATGATGAAGATTCTACATAGGATGAAATTCATTTTGATTGTGATGATGACCATAATGCAAGTATGGAGGATAGTATTGATGTCTGGGATGAAGATCTTGAAACCAGTTCTGATTTAGCAATGGATGGGGCTGACTTTGAGCAGAAGTTTAGGAACTTGGATGTTTTGGATCCGCAATATACTACTGGAAATGAAAATGAGGATGCACAAGAGACTTGGGACAGCCTTGGAGTCATTGATGAAAGACATAACAATGCTGATTTTGACATATATCGTAACAGCAGTTCTCTTGATTTGCACAAACATGATTGGAAGAATCAATTTGTGGTGTTCAATGATAACCCATTGTTTGAGGTGGGTGTAGAGAAGACATGAAAATCCACTTTTTGAGTTGAATGATGGAACAACTCTTGGTTCTAGTGCTGCACTGGGTGAAAATAGTAAGGTATGGGATCTAGGAGAAGATTCAGAACTTGAGTTGGAGTATGATTTACAGCCTACTAATAATTTGAGTTCACATTATGAGATGATTGGTTACCCTCCTGGGAGACCACCGGATATGAGTTATGCAAACCAAAAGACAAATGGGGAGTTTGTAAGGAGTGTTATGGCATTAGGATTCACCGATTCTTCATGGGATGTATTGATTCTTGGAGATTTCAATATTTTAGATTTTGAAAGGATTCTAAAACTTGTTCTTGAGCTTGTTGAAAATTGCAGAACAACACTAAGTAAAGGTAGTTTTCAGCTTGTTTCTTATGTGCATTTTGGGAAAGGACATAAATATGACATCAACATACTTGACAATTCATCATTTGCATTGCGTGATGTTATATTTCATACTAATCTTTCTTTGGAATTGGATTTGAAGACTACTATTGCTCCTTGCACTTCAGTTTGGAATGCTATCATGGATAGGCTACAAGGAATTAGCAAACAAGTCACAAAATTCCATGATGTGTATTTTGTTGGGGAAGGCACTTGGAGTTATGTTGTGCACCTTTCTAGGAATGTTAGAAAACATTCTTGGTTGGGTATCCATGCCTTGGACTCTCAACAAGAAATGATGGAGCTCATGGTGGATGGTTGGAGTGAGTGTTGGAGGGATGATGATCTAAATTTTAGAATTGATATTGGTAATCCATTTCTTACCAGCCATTTTGCAAATCCATTTGATTATTTACAAATGGATTGGAGAGAGATTTTAAGCAGAGATTGGAGCATTGATAGTATGGCCACTCTTAGGAGTATTTCTTGGCAAATAATAGATCAGTTTTTCACTTTGGAGCTTGTTGTTTGGTTGCAGGTCAGTCACATCATTCCATGGGTTGCTCTCATCCTAGGAAGTTGGCACTCTATTCTTTGTCAAGGTAGTGAGGACTTCTAGTGGGTGATTGCTTGGAGGTGTTTTGGTAGCACTTTTGAGCTCAACAAAATGTTTAACACACATGCCTGTACTAGGAAAATTCCTTGGTGCTGCTGGTGTCCTTTGTGTAGAGCAGCAAATTTAGATTGTACTTCGCTGATTTCAATTTTGAGCAGCAGTGCTTTTGGTTTACTACAGATCTTCCATTCTAAAAGAGTTCATCTTTTGAAGGTTTGTGTTGTGAACATTGGTTGCCTACTCTCGGTGATTGTTCAGGATAGTGAACTTCTACATGCCTTGGTTCACCTTTTAAAAATCCTTAGAGTTGGAACAACGAGAAGTTTTGCAAGTTTTGATGATTGTATCATAATTGTACAATGGGGGCATGTCAGATTATTGGGGTCCTTTGGTGACTCTTGCAAAGGATTGTTTTCCTTTTAGCAAGAAGAGTGGAGGAATCTGCATTTGGTGGTATGACTCTATGTGATACATTGAGGAGATACGTTGAGGATGCTACTTGTGGACATAAATCCAGTGTTAGTACTACTATCAGCTTTCTGATCCACCTATGGTTGACATCAGTTCTTTGGCTAAAAATGAGTTGGATGACTTCATCAGACAAGCAGTTGAATACTTTATGGTTGTGGCTGGTTGGTAAAAATGATTTGATCATAGGAGATGTCTCTTCAATTTCTACCATATTCAAATCTCCTATATTTTCAGTAGATTTTCAGATTGATTATTGCTGCCCAAACATTTTCATGTTGGTTACGGAGTCATCTTTCCATAAGCGAATGGTTGTCAAGCCTTGGCAGGCTATTGGGCAGTTGGTTGTGAGTGTTCTTCCGAACACTATTTATTTATTTGGTGCCTCCTTTTTGGTAAGTGGCGGTCACTACAGACACTACATGGAGATGGTGTGCATTGTTTTGGTTGGTGACACATTGATTGCATTGGTTTGGGGGCATTGTTGTGTTCGGCACTCTTCCTTTGACACTTGAAGGTCGAATGTCAATGTTATGTTTGGCAACCATAGTGGGATTCCCTGGTTGGCAGATTGCAGAGTTGATGATGATTACTTTCCAAAGTTACATGAGAGGAGGGGGCAGTTTGAGCTTGTTGGTTTGCTAGTTGCGATCAGAGTGGCGCAACTTCAGCATGGTGTCATTTTTCTGAGACTCACTTGGAACCTGAGAATCACATTGAGTTCTAGTGCAGTGATTGTTTGGGATGAGGGAGCCAATGCGGTTCTTCTTGAGTTTACTCTTGTGGCACCCTAGTGTGGTTCTTTTGAGGGAAATATTTCTGAGGAGTGGGTTGAGTATGGGTGTCGCTTTATCACTCTTCTTACAGGTGACATTCAGGAGAGACTTCAGGTGTTGGTGCATCGCGGGGTAGGGATTTGAGCAATTGGGGTTATAGGCCACCTAGAATTATCTGGGACCCGGGGATCATTTCGTGTTGCGACATGGATTTGTATGTGGATTGCAGAGTTTACTGGCATTGCTTAAGGACAAGCAATCTTTGGGAAGGGCGGACTGTAATGTCCCCATTTCTACGATGTCCTCTTTCAGTTGGATTGATTCAAGCACACTTACTATTTTTAGCAGGGGGTTTGGTGTGATGTTTCTCTCTTCGAAGAGCCATCTCGAGCACCCCAGTTTCTCTCTGGCTCAGGCTTCAGGGCATTATTTACTATTTTTAGGACTTACTTAAAATAGTAAAGTCAATTTGGGTCAACGAGTCCCAGCCAGGCGGGTCACTACAGCACAAAATTCAATTGATATACAGTTACTAAGGCTAAATAAATTTACTATTTGATTTATGCTTTGAAAAAAGGTCTAATATAAAGTAACTTTATATTTTATCATTGAGGGTCTTAAGGGGACATAAAAAGTACTATGGCACCTAGTTCAATGACTTGAAGTCATTTTAAAGTGCTTTTAAAATATTTATTATTGCAAAAAGGGGAGGGATGCCTAAGTAATAAAAGAAGTTCTTTTATTTAAAAAGGCTAAAGTTCAAGTGAGTTTAAAAGATTTATTTTAATGTCTCCTCTTTGAGAGCCCAAGTTGAAGTGAGGATTAAAAATTATTTTAAATCAAAAGGCTTTGTATAGTGTTTTTAGGGTTGTTGGAGAAAAGAAGATAAAAGGTCTTTTTGAGGCTCATTTGCACAGGCTGGGAATATGAAACTTGAACAGTTTTTTCTCTGGAAGCTTGGCTTTGGAGGAAACAAGGGATTTGCAGGGACAAAAACCTCTGTAGATTACACTCTCCCCGTGTTTGAAAGACAACATCAGGAGGGTTTGCAGGGAGGCTTCATACAGGAGCTTCATTTGTGCTACAAGTTGCTGGTTCAGACTTTGGAAAGAAGATTTTGATCATATTTTGAAGTTGGTTTGTGAGATTTTGGTTGATGCTAATATTGTTAAGTTTTGGTGAAGATTAAACTTCATTTTGGTGTGTTTTAATCATTTTACAGGAGACTTGAATTTGGACCTGAATCTCACATATTTGCTCATATCTCCGGAAAGAAATTTGCTTTCGTTGTGGGTATTGAATCTTTAGAAGGCATTCTTCGAGATGATCATTTCAAGCACAAGATTGCAAAAATTGGTGAAGGATTTGAATTTTCTAAAACAAGTTGAATTCTTGCCAGGAGCGTCCATTTTTTGGGTGTTAGCATCACTTCTAGTCGCCCTCTTTGTGGGTGTGTTTCAGACGTCATATAAGTTGTTTGAAGGATGCCTGGGTTTAGCATTGCATCGAGTTTGAAGACCCCTTTCCGTGGGTGTTGGGCGTGGCAAAGAAGACGATTAAATCAGCTATTAAGTTTATATCAGATCTGAAAAAAATGAATATTTTGTGTTTGTAATGCATTGGAATGACTATAAATTTCTGGTAATATAGTCTGAGCATTTAAGTCTGAAAGTGTTGGTTATTCAAGCTAGTTTTCATATGTTTTCAACTGCATTTAATTATCACTCTTTGGGCATGTCTCAATGATGATTGGCACATGAAATACCAAACAAACATACACTGCAAACCTTCAGACAGCAAACAGAACATCAGAAAAATGGGAAGAGGCTGAAAGTCCTCTTTTCTAAGCAGGGGTTTCCTAGTGCTATTTCTGCAAATACATTTTATATCATTAGGTATGTTAAAAAACATTATGGGCATATGAGAAACTCAAAACAAACAACAAACTCAGGAAACCACACAACAATGAAGAGAAATCAAAAAGAGAAAAAAAAAAAAATTGGGGTTGTTCATTACAAGATCTTATTGAGCCTACATTAACTCCAATTAATGTTGATATTTCTGAGATGCCACTCAATATATTTGATCAGACTTCAATTGTTGAGAAGATTGATGAAGTGAATCTGCTTCTCATGAATGTTTTTGCTAATATTGGAGATGCAGTTTACGATGATTATGATGACAGTGGTCCTTACTAATATATTCCAATTATTTGAGGCTATAGATATCATGTTGTTGACATTTTCCTCCCTCATCCGCAAGGGGGGAATCTTGTGTATATGTCAGATTCAAGTGGAGACTTCATAGATTGTTGACACCTTGTGATTGGTGTGGTAATTACAATTCAATATTTTATTACACTCAATGTGTTATTTCAGATATTATTTTCAATGAATGCACCCAATGTGTGCTATTTCAAATATTATTCTATTTTAGATAAATTTCAGATATTGTTTTCAATGATAATGCAAAGTTGCCCCAAATTGATAGTTGGTGGCTACTCATATTGGCCACTAAAGTTTGGTCATTTTTTTCCAAATTGCAGCATTGACAAAACAAGCCCAGAATTTGAGACTTGTCAAAGCAACAAGCTCATTATCAAAAGTTGAGACCCATCAAAGTAACAGGCTCATTCTCAAATTTGAGACTTGTCAAGGCAACAAGCTCAAGATTACAATTTGAACCCTGTCAAGGTAACAGGCTTAGTTCACACAAATTCAAGATCTTTCACAGTAACAGTTTCTTTTTAAGAAGCTTCAGATCAGCCAGCAAATCTTCACCAAAGTGCTTGGCCAAAAGAAGTTTGAGCAGTTCAAAATACTGCATAGTTTCATGATAACCCCTTCAGATTAAGGGGGGGATGTTAATGTGTTAATCATTAGGGGCTAATACATTTGCAATATATTATTTAGTTTAGATAGTTATGACAGTTAAACTATCCTTTTCCGTATAAAATAAGGATGTAATCATTTCTTCCAAATGTAATTTTTCAATATGCAATGAGATTTATTTTCTATTATGCCTCTGCTGGGCCGAACATGGCATACTAAGAACTATTATTAAAGGAGAAACATCACGACCATACTAAGTTCCTATGAAATTTGCTAGGAGCTTGATACGAAGCATTTTCCATTGTTATAGAAATCGAAAGAAAACAATGCATATGTGGGGTGCAAAGTTTGTAAGACACTATTTACTGTTGTGTCATAGATGATACGGGTGAGGCTCGATGGTTGGATTTGAAGCAAAATTTTGAAAAACCATAGTCTACACAAAACTATCAAGAACAATGTGATTATGTTGTGCCAAAATACAACAATACAACACAAGGTTTTTCGAATCGTACATAGAACTACAGACTAGGACCCTTTTAGAGTGGCGATGGTGGGCAAGGCCAAAGATATGGTGGAAGATTCTACGATTGAGAACATAGAAACTAGTTTGCAAAGCAAGGACAAAAGATCTACAAGTGTTGTGTGCCACACCACATTCAAAGGAATTGTCTAAAGTTTCATCAACATGGACATTGCAATGTCAAGCAGCAAATTGAAGATTGCCCTGAACTATGTGAGAAAATTCTTCGGAAGGATGAGATGCAAAAGGAAGCGAGTTGAATGTTTTTCAACTCCACCTTTATATTTAATCCTTTAAACCCATATACAAGTCGCCATATTCTTCTTTTCATAGCTTTTATTTTTTCTGTACATTAATTTCTCATTCATAACTCTTTATATTATTTTATGTTCTTGATGGGATAAGGAACTAAATCCTAGTTTTATTGTTTTATAAACATTGATTTTCTCATTCATAATATCATATTGTTTAATTCTTTCAGCGTCTTCATATAATTCTGATTTTTTTAAGATAAGCATCCTAAAATGCTAGATTTAACACATTGTATCAGGTGTACAAACTAAATTGCTCTAATGGTTGACTCAAGAATTATGGGTATCTATTTTGAAGCCAAATTTGTTTAGGGCACAATCTTGATCTGATCCCTTTAGGGTGTTAGGTCTTTGCACTCAACAAGACTTGATCACAAAGATTAAATAGGCAGGATGATAATGTTGACATCAACCCTGGTGAATGTGAAGAAGCTAGACCAAGGGCCACTCTTTTGTGCTCAACAAGACATGATCAGAAAAACTCAAGATGCAACATAATAATGTTGATATCACTCCCAGTGAATATGAAGAAGCTAGACCAATGGCCAAATCCATTCTGCCAATTTTGCCCAGGACACAATCATAACCACATCCCTTAAAGCATTGGACCTTTGCACTCAACGAGACTTAATCAGAGAAACTCGAAGCAACATGATAATACTGATATTAATCATAAAGCTAGACCAAAAGCCACTTCTTTGCAATCGAGAAGATTTAATCAGAAAAGCTCAAGAAACAACATGATATTGTTAATATTACCCCTGCTGAATACAAAGAAGCTAGATTTCTTTGTATTCACTAAGGGTAATATCAACAGATCTAACTTCTTTGTATTCAAGCGGGGCAATATCAGCATTATCACATGGCCTCTTGAGCTTTTCTACTAATAGGATAAATGTTAAAATTACCATCTTCAAGAGTTGTTTGTCTAACTCATATCTGCTAGGATTGTCATTGTTACAACTTACATTTATTTCTAAAGTATTTTTATTGAGGACTTCTTTCGTTTGCAAGTAAACAGGAAAGCGAACAATAATCATAAAGTTGTACTTTCATCTTCAACAAAAGAAACATCTATTTCAAAGAGAACTTGACATTAAATGTTTATTTTTTTCGTGTAACTAACACATTTTCAAACTTTTTATTAATATTTTTCCTTTCTTGTTAGGAACACCAAAAAAATATACTTACAGATAAACACATGTCCTTCGAAAAAACAATAGTTTATAATTGACTGGAGCCTATTTATATGTTATATCAAAAACTATTGATAGAAATTTCTATTAAGGATATAAATTTCTTTCTTAAACCCAAAGAAACAATGGTTAATTCCTAACGTCTTCCTATTTCCATTATAGTTTGTCCATAGATATTTTTATGATCCTTACATTCATGGTTACTGTACTAATTGACTAAAATAAATTTCTTCCGCTCCAAAGGCTTCTAAGGGGTTCTTCCAGCTCTCATCAAATAAAATTGTTGAAAGAAGGCATGCAGCATCAATGAGGTTCTTTCTTTGGCCCAGAAACGGCTGCAGTAGCAGCTGCAGTCATTGCAGCAGCTGCTGCTCCCAACTTTACACCACCTGCAGCCTTCACTACACCTGCAAATTTCGCACAAGCAGCTATACCAGCTGCAATTGCTGCCCTAAATGCAACAGTTGGCTTTACATCCATTTTAGAATCTGCAAGAGTAATAGTGATGTGAATAACAAGAAATATCAAATATGATAATAATACTCAAGGGTTGACCAACGATTTTCAAGGAAAAAACCAGAGAACAAAATTGGCAGCAGAGGCAATGTATTTTTGTCTTAAGGGTAATGCCAAAAGGAACAAAAAGAACCTCAACCATGATTCATATTTAACCGCTGAATGAAATTCAAGGTTGAATAAGGTTAGTATGGTTTCAAATTTAAAGTAAGCAACTTGCATCCATCCTTTAAAACTTGCCAAAACGCACATAGGGAACCATATATGCAAAAAGCTGATTGGAAGAATCACATTCCAAAGCCAATACCATAGAGAAAGACCATTCTCAAAGAAAAGGTGGCAGAAGTATTCCGGATATGATTCTTACCAAAAAATTACTGTCAAGAGGCATTCAAATTTCAACTAGTTTTGAAATTTACATGGCATGCATCTCAGATTCAGAAATTTTGGCACCAAAGTTAAGATTTCAAACTGATTGCAAAGCCGTCCTATTTTCCACAAACTATATATTCACAATGAGCTGCTAGCTAAACCTTCTTTCTGTGCAAAAACATAGAAATATCTCATTAATTTCTATCTTTAATCCAGTGCAACATAGGCAGTCTCTCTGTGGACCAACCAACACACCAAAAACTAAACCATGAGCTACAACTCCAATTAATTGCCTCAAAGTTGATATTAGTCCACATTCATACCAACCAATTAGTCAAAACTATTTCAGGTCCAAAGAAAACTGTCTTCCTTGAGCCAAGCTTCTACTTCCAAACCACTCACAAACAATAAAGATTTAACTTTTTTCTTTCCATAGATCATCTTCCAAAAGCATCTAATTTAACTTTATCATTTCAACTATCTTCTTGTAAGGCATTGGTGTATGATCGAGCAGTTATTAGTCAATTTTGTGCAAGCCCAACATGGAATTTTTTTAATAAAAAGCTACATTTTGGACTTTATTCAATATGCTCTTATCCAATTCCATGGCAGACATCAAGGGTCAAAATATTAAATTCCTTGATGCACCATCTAATAGCAAAGAAAATCTGAGTACTAATAAATGGAAAATACTATGTTGTCTAAGAAATACACCTTGTCTCTGACATAGTCATCGATACAGCTCATAGAGTTGAGGTCAATTCCTCTATTCTAAATATGGACATTTAAACGACTCATATAGTTCCAATAGCTGATCATGTCTTAGCTGCCAAAAGCTTTCCTGCTACAAGCCATATCCTTAGACCCCAATCCAGTAAAGATGCCAACTGTCATCTTTTATTTCTCAACAGACCTTTTTTTATCATAGTATGCTTTTCTGAATTAAACTGCGTTAGTTTTTTTAGCATCAACGTTTTGGATCACACTCCGTGATCCAACTAAAAAAACTTAACTCAGATTGATCCAGAAAAGCATAATATGATCACTATTGACTAAACTTACGCAGTTTAATCCAGAAAAGCATAATATGATCGATATTGACTGTGAAATCTAATGTCTTAGACCTTTTTTATTTCAATTGAAAGGAATTTATCCACTAAAATTCAGGTGTAAGGCCCTCATCAAAATTGCACAGGAGAAACAAATGATATGAGTGGATGGCTATAGCTATAAATTATGTCAGTACATACAATAAGACATCGACAAAGAGAAGCACAAAATGCTGATCTATATTTTATGAGTACCAATGATCTTGAGGAAATAATTCTGCCATTTTGTGTGAAGCAGGAGCAATCTAATCAGCCTCCTCAGATAAATGTAAAGTGCCTCAAAACCTGCACAAGATTGTCATTTGGCACACAACCTGTAATTCAGAGACTCAGCCAAAGTCCCAATATCAGTGTTAGACGTCAACTCTACCTAAGTCCTCCAGGTGATTACATTCATGCGGACAGTTTGTTGCAAGGTGTTTGCCCTCGGTCTCCTTATGCTGTGCAGCGCAACACTCGGGTTTGTGACATGGCTTAACCGCCTCCCATGGATTCATTAACTCTAGCAGTTGTATCAGGTTTTAACGGGCTGATCTTTTGGTGCAACGGCAACCGTCTATTCAACAATTGGTATTGGAGCCTGGGTCACGGGTTCGAACCCCTCACTTAAGCTAGGGGGGATTGTTGCAAGGTGTTCGCCCTTGGTCTCCTTGTGCTGTGCAGCACAATACTCAGGTTCGTGGCATGGCTTAACCGCCTCCCATGGATTCATTAACTCTAGCGGTTGCATCGGGCAGTAACAGGACGATCTTTTGGTGCAACGGCAACCGTTTGTACAACACAGTTGTCTATTGCACTACAATATTATAATCAAACAAATTTCTTGTATTGCAACGGGGGTTAACAACTGCCATTTCTCTTCTAAGTGAATCACTGGATTCTACAATGAACTGTTTCATATCTTCAGAGGCCTGAACCCATCCAAAACAGAAAAACTGATTGCCTGCTACAACATCAGCAGAAAAAGACAGCTGCAATGGCTTTGAGGTCTTAGAGCTCTAATTATTTCATGAAATGCTATATTTGATAATAGCATCCATATTCACCTCCAAGAAAAGATTATTCTAAAATAATTCCTTGATATATCATTATTCATGACATGCTTAACACCTAAAGGTATACTTTCCTGGTTAAACATTTGAAAAATTTATCAAAATGTTTTAATAGTGCAACCCTCTCCCATCTAGCGATTTTATCATAGACATAAATTTGTTTCTCTTAACAAGCCCACAAGAAGTTCACCTTACTTGTGTCCCTAACCTAGTTGTTTAGTACTACAATGCCCCCAAAATTCTAGAAACAAGATTTGAAAAGGAAAATAGCATGGGAACAGACCCAAACATGAGGGGATGGGGGGTGGGAACATGTCCCTGCAGAACATAGGAAAAAACAAGGACCCTAGAAACAAGATTTGGAAAGGAAAATAGCATGGGAATAGAACCAAAGATGGGGGCTGGAGTGTGGGAACGTGTTCCTGCATAACATAGGAGAAAAAAGGCTATGAGGACCATCCGCCTGTTAAGATTGTCCCACATAGATACCTGCACACAATGGTAAAACACAAAACAATGCTAACTATGCTAGTACCTGCACATAAACCACATAAATTCTTTTAAGGTTGAATAGATATAAGGACAGATTAAAACCATCACCAGACCAAAGCCACAGACAAGTTTCCGTAGACATTCATTGCCAATAAGGCATCAGTAATTATAGAGTCCAGGCATCTCATCTCCATCCAGCCCAGAACCATTCATACATTTCTTTGTTTATCAAGGGCAACTCAACATCAATCTGCATCTGCAATGGATGCATCTCAAACCATTTCTTGGCTTAGCAAGAAGCAGCCTATTGTGACTCTCTCTAGTACAAAAGCAAAGCCAGGGGCCGAAATATATTTTTTGGATGAGATAGGCTTAAGAGGTTGTCTTTTCTTAGGAGCAAAGAGCATCCTTGGCCTATGATAGGCAGAGTGCCATTAAGTTGCCCAAAAACCTAGTGGAAACCCCTACACCAAGCATAAGGAGATACAATAGCATTTTTTTCAAGCACATAGAGCAACTAACCTTTTGTAGGGCAGATGACAAAATCATAGACACCTTCACTAAACCTTTAGCCATTTAAAGTTTGTTGTGTTTAAATATTCTATTGGAGTCGGAGAAAGTTCCACATTGGTCATGGATATTCATAACAGTTTCAATTTGTTGGTACTTTAATTTGTCACTTTCCTTACAACACAAAATAGAACAATGGATGAGGAAAACCTCTCTTCAAATTTGTAGGGGAAGTTCTCTGATTTAATCTATTCCTAAGCTAAAACAATAAACAAGTCCGCTACCAACTCCACAATTTATTCTTCAAGGTTTTCCATAAAGATGAAATATCTAAAGCAAACTTGACCTATCCACTTTTATCTTAAAAGTTAAGAGCACAAAACCTGAAAATCTCCTATCTCACAAACAAGTTTTTTCCTTTTTGTGATACTAAACTACAACACGATTTAACAGTAATGTTATATGATGATTAAATCATAGATCATTAGTATCACAACCACAATTTGACTGACTCATACATAAAATAACATAACAATGAAGGATAAGCAAACACTATGAAATGTACAAAGTTGCTCCATTAGCTTGAAAGTAAAAGCTACACAAAGTTAACATAAAAGTTAAAACTTGTTTGTCACTTATTCTTCCACTTGCATAGTTACAACACTTGAATCTTGACTTGAGGAAATCTCAGCAACGTACGCAAGCTTCAACTTCACATTCATTACATGCAAAAGACTTAACACATTAACTTGACTTCAAACTTGAGTGACAATCTCTGCAACATAAGTTTTCCTTCAACTATCAATATAATTTGTGTAAATGACATATTTATAGTTTTTTTTATTTTTAGCTGTAACTTTTTAAAGCTTAAAAAAAAATATATTAAAAACTTTAAAGCAAAGCTATTCAATCTTCATCCCTTCAAACATAATATAAAAATGAGTTTCTAGCACATTCTTTCCATCTTAACCTTCTCATCTTGGGCGTCATTTTGAAAGTCAAGCTTAGATTCATCAATTTTTCTCCTTTATTTTGGTTTATTTGCCTTTCATCCTTGACTTGGGCCTAGAGGCTAACTTGAGTGCCACTTTTGCCTATTTTGGTGCTTGGTGAAGCTTAGGTGCCCATGTTGTCTTTTGTTAGAACTTTGGTTCATTAACACCAAATGTAACTTTCGAACTCAATGCCAAGTGGAGCTTTTGGAACTCAACAGCAACTGGAGCTTTTGAAACTTGACGCCAAGTGGAGGTTTTGCTCATTGTTTTGCCAAGAAGTGGGACTTTTGAACATGGCAAGCCATCAGGAAAACTCCACAACTTCACTTGTAGTGGCGAAATCTCCACTTTTAACCAACTTTGAAGGAATTTTCAATTGATTTAACTCAAAAATTTGAACTTCTTTTAAATTTCTTCCATTATATATTTTCGAACTCTATCAACTTACTTTGATGAAATTTATTTTCTTATTATCTCTCTCTCTTCTGAATTTCACTTTCAAGTGATGAAATCTGTATCTACTCTAACAACCTCCTTCCTCTACCATCTACTGCCATTCTCCAAAAAGCAATAAAGTAATTTTCTAAAAATAGAGAATTTGATTTTCAAGCCTCTCTTCTCAATCCAAGGAGCAAAAAAAAGAACTTTTCTACAAAAAGAAAGTTTCATTCTGCGTTTCATTGAAGCTTCTGACTTAAACATTTTTAAGGACATCAAATTTCCACAATCCATATTATTGATTATTATTGTTTTTATATTAGATTGTGAATAAGTTTTTGCGTCAACATTTTGTATCACACTCTATGATCTATCATTAGGATGATACAATGCTACAGGAGATAGAAATGGATGAGCTGTAGCCCGAGACAAATTAAAAAGAGGGGAAAGAGATTTGTTCTCTAGATTGAGGTAAGTAGGATGGCTAATAAAGCAAGACCCAAAAATAAACAAACAGTGAAAATAAATGCATAATAAAGTGAACCAAAGAACTCTTTGCATATCTATTAAACAAATAAAGATAACCTATATAAATCAAAAAATAATAATAAATAAACATAACAAAAAAGAGGGAGAAAATTAACTAGATAAGAAGCTAAAAAGGACCTGCATAGGCCACCTAAAAAGAGAAAAAATTAGGCAAATAAACTTGCAAAGTTACATGCATATATATCTACATATATTTATATATATGTCTGTATTTATAAGTAATATATAAATGTATAAGCGATATAAAATCAAAAACACAAAAAACAAAAAGCAAAAATTAAAATAATAAATAAGCAAAAAATAAAATGTAAGAACCCCTGTTCTCCCAATATAAAACTTTGCTCTTCCGATCTGATTTTTTTGTATTTTGTAGGGTTTCTTGTTTTTGTTTGTATTTTTGGATATAGATGCAAGCAAAATAAATGCAAAAGAAATATACAACTTATGAAGCAAAATGCTAGCTACTATTTGCAAAGACATAAACTAATAAGCATTTAGATTTTGAAACCAGATTGATAACCTAGAGTTTTTTTCTGCATTCAATAACCGGAATGAAAGACTCAATTTATTGAAATTCTGGAAATGATAACAGCAGCTGGTATAAACCCTTGGAGACTATTTTTTTCAGCTTTTAAGCATTTCTCCACCCAAATAATGATGCCACTTTATTCTACCCTCCTAGCTGCCACAAACACAAGAAAAAGCAGCACATAAACTAGGCATTTTGGCCTGGGGAAAGGACGCCTCCAAGATGGGACTGTACGGCCTGCAGCAGCTGAAAGTACAGCCTGGCAGCAGGAATGTACGGCCCAGATTTGACTCACAGCAGAATATTATTGACAGCAGCCTTTTCCTTTTAACTCTTCAATCAAACCCTTCATACCCTTATTAAATGCTTCACTAATTAGCTCAATATTGACTACTGAGTGCAGCCAATCCTGAAAGCAACCTTCAGAAGTTATTTCACAACCTCAGGAAGCACGAACTTCGAAGCAGCTACGCTCTCCAAAGCTGATAATGGAAGAAATTTCTGAAACCCTTGGTTTCTTCTTCTCCACGGCAAAACTCTTCAAAACATAAAAATCAATAATCATGAATGAATAACTTTTCATTGGCTTTGATAGCTTATATACTCTTCATGACCTAGGTCGACCTCTAGAAGCTACTCATCATTTAAATATATTTTAATATTTGCCTTTAATGCACTTTATAATAACTCATGAGATGGGCGCCCCTTTTAATGTCCTTTAAGTTATTTAATGGCCCCATTGACATAAAGTTATATTATAACATTATAATGCACTTTTCAAATAAATAATTAATTATTATTGAAGATTAACTTTAATAATAATTAAAATAACATAATTTGCTCATTAAACATTATTCTTCCATTTCGTCTGAACCAAGAGGTCAACCACTGCGTCAACTAAGCATCCAGGTGCCTTGCTAAAAATAGTAACACTAGACTCCATTAACCAGGTGACTTACTATAAATAGTAAGTGTGCACAATTGAGTCCCAACTCACTCCCAAAGGCCAATCCTGAATGATATCGAACTCCAGAGAAGGAAACAACCTGATACTTGCCAAACAGGACCCTCTAACCTTGAATATTAGCCTACGAGGGCCAAGGAATAGGCTAATCAATGAGATGCCGAGATGAGCAAAAAAAAGGGGACATTACAGTCTGCCCTCCCTGAAATTGCTTGTCCCCAAGCAATCTTCACTGCAAAAAAACACCACCCCACCTGGGTCCCAAGGGAAGAGTTGGATAATGTCCCTCACAACCACAACTAACTCCTGAAGCACTGGCATAAGAACAACTACCAAATCACTGTAACCAGCATCATACCCGATGTCGTGTACCTTAGGACGAAGCAACTCTAAGCACTAAAATAATTTGTTTCCCTCAACTATGCAAACAGAATCATACAAACTATCTATCCCATGCGCACAAGATTTGAGCATCAAATACAAACCGTGTACTGGTGAACCAAAAACAAAACTGTAGGCACTCCTCACCGTGTACACACTGAAAAACTCCTCCGTGAGCCCTGTTTGGAATCTTGATGCACAAGAAGGATCCCAAACACTGTGATTACCGCCAAACTCTATACTAGAGTCAGGAGTGAGGTCAGCATCAAACTCGAAGAGTGGATTGTCATAAACCAATCTAGCATCGGACTCAAATAATGGATTATTCACAAACTGCACATCCACTCCATGCTGAACTGACTCATCCATCTCTGAATCCCAGGAGCAATGGGTAGAATCTAACTCCTACATTGACTCACACTACTCCTATACAATCTCCTTCTCTCTCCATTTGCCCTTCTCTCTATAGAGAGATAGAACGCAAACTCCCATTTGTGATTCCCTTCAACACGTAACCCCTACCATTCATCTTAAACTTCATCTCCATTTTAGGTACGTTGAGGGTAAATTCTCCAATATCTTGGAACCATTTCATGCCTAACACTACGTCCATCTCACCCATGTTAACCACATAGAAGTTAGCCAGTAACTCATAGTCATTCAGCAACAAAGTGAGATTACATATCTGCCTATTGCAGGTGAAGGTATATCCATCGGCAACTCTAACTCTGAATCCAACGAAATCCTCTGTCTGGAGTCTACATCTAGCCACAAACCCCTCATCGATAATGTTATGCATTGCTCCAGTGTCAAGCATAGCAATGCAACGATGTCCATTAACCGTTCCCCTGATTCTGAATGAAGTCCCTTTCTGTATATTAGCAAATAAGGTCAAAGGAGACAAATTTCCATCAGGTCCAAACTCTATAGAGGCTTTTCCAACCTCATCATCCTCTGGAGTAGCTTGTTGATCTAAATTTTCAAAATTAGAATCCTCATAGTGAACCCACATCATACGGTTGGTTTTGCCCTTAGGCCTCAATGGACAGTCATGCTCTTTGCTGTAGGGTGCCTTGCACCAATAACACAACTACTTCCTACGTAGTTCATCCCTTTTCTCAAAATCCAGCATAGATTGTGTAGGCTTGGGCTGATTTGGTTTTCCCTCATCTGGCTTGTGTTCTGATATATTATCCTTGGAATTCTTCTTTTGGTGTTGAGGTGAATGAGATGACGTATCAAGATCTAGTGCCAACTGGATAGCATCATGAAGAGTGCTAGGCTTATGAGCCTTCACTAAACCCCTAAAACTGTCACTCATACCCTAGACAAACAACATAGTGACTCGCCTCTCAGTCATATCAAGAACTATGACTGCTATTTTCTGGAAATCATTAATATAGGCCTCAACATGTCCAACCTGCTTCAGCTAAGCCAAGTCCCTATAATAGACCTCAACATCCTTCCGGTCAAAACGTGCAATCAATCTATTGACAAATTCCTCATAAGAATGTATCAAGGCATGATTTTGTGATACTAACCCATGGTGCCACCAGTCATATGCTACACCCTCTAGATGCATCGTAGCAAATTGTATAGCCTTTTCTTCCTACATAGGTTTCAAAGACAGGAATGTGTCAAGTTTATGCACCCACGACCTGGCACTCATTTTTCCGCTCCCATCAAAGGTGGGTAAAGGAACCTTATTCAATGCTTCCTTGTATTCCTTGGATTGAGTTCCTTGACCGGTTTGCCTTCGGAGACCCCATTCTTGCCTCTCCAACCTAGCTCTAGCTTTATCCCTCTGCTGATTCATAAACTGATTTAGATTAATTATTATTTGAAACATGGTATCAAAGCGGGTTTAAGGAAAAGATCCGATCAGATTTGTTTAAGCAGTTGAGACAAATATTTCATTCTTTGTATCACTCCAAATCCTGTTGTTCATTTGAGAGGGGGGCAAAGTTCATCTATTGGAGATTGTTGTAGAGTGACTAAGCAGCTGCTAGTCTGAGTCAAGATTGATTACCATCTCAACCGAATGATTGGAGTTATATGCTGAATTCTACGGAGTTATAGAATTCATCTATTGGAATATGAAATCCACATAGATCCTCTTGGATGGCAAGGAATGTATGACACTGGTGGCAGCAAACTTTAAATGAAGGCCCGATATCATTTGTATATTGATAATAACCATATCTCTGTCACGGTATGTCGTGTTCTTGAATATTATTTTGAGCTAGTGGATCCTTTTATATTCTAGAATATGCTATATTTTTTAGCGATACGATGGGAAATAAAGGTGTTGTCAATATGTATATATTCAGCATTGATTATCGCATATATTCCATTGATGGTTTGTTTTTTCTGCCGATTAAAATATTGAAGCCGCCACCTTCACCTTTGTTTTATCTTCTTGATCGGGAGAGTTCACAAATTATTATCGGCTGTTATTATCTATCGTTTGTGCGCCAATTAATTGATGAATACTTTATGTTGCGAAGTCATATGGGAAAAGGATTGAAGTTGTTCTCTATGAATTCAGTTGCTGGGTGTGGATTGTGAATGAGTGAGTTGTGAACATATTCGGACTATTTGGAGTCATTTTGATGCATCTGTGCATATGTATTATTAGGCGGAAGTATTGACTAGAGTATTATGAATATATCTTTAGTGTTGGAGACAAATCAAGAGGAGCGTGGCAATTTACACTCGGCACAGAAAAATTGGCGTTGTGTAATCTTGAATCTGGAATGATTAATTTGAGTTTCCAGTTTTGAACCGCAAATTGGGAGTATGTTGGGTGCATGAATTTCAGTGGTCTGCCTAGTATTTTCTGAAATCTAAGCTTGAGTAAAGTGTTGTGGCGTTGGTTATGGTCCTGCGTGGGGCTGGATATATGATCTAAAAAGAGAAAACATTTAACAGTTGGGAAGAGACTACAAGACAAGCGCCTGATTGCATCTATAGAATTGACCAACATAAAGAGATAAGTATTTTATGTTTGAATAATGATCTTGAATTTTGTGTAGTTAATAATAATTCATGCAATAACATTGGGAATAGTGAATCATGTATGCTTCTAGCATTAATATTTCTCTTCAAGATAGTTTAATTCTATGTACTATTATTAATCTCTCTAAAATGCTTCCAAGACAGATCAAGGAGCATAAGGATGATGAGAGATTGCATAAGGAATTCAAGGGGAGAAAGAGCTTGAGGCATCCTGTGAGGAAGTCATGCCAGCTGGAGAAATGAACAAACATGGAGACATAGCTTGCAACCATGAGACTAAGTTGGTGGCACATAACTTCACTGGAGACATCTCTCGAGGGCACAAGGTTGGGTCAGCCATGGATGGAGAGTTTGCATCAGCAAGAAGATTGAGAAAGATGAAGACACTAAACATCGGAGAACCTATACAGATTGTCATTGCAATCAGCTTCTTCGAAAAGGAGGAAATGACATTCAGAGGGAGTTATATTCCAAGAATTCAAGACACGAGTTGAAATCATGTCCAGGAAAAGGATTAAGGTTTTGAGATCAATCAATGGAGGGGAGTTCACTTCCAAAGGATTTCCTTGCAATCTCTGAGGCAAGGATCAAGAGGGAGTTATGCGACTCACTGAGAAGAAGTGAAGGTGTCAGCTAAGTGGGTTGCAATGTTGCAAGGACAAGTGTTAAAGTCCTTGGAAGACCTCTTCAGCTGTAGAGAACAGAATTGCACAAGTCAGTCAATCTTGATTTGACATTGGTAGCTCTGCAAACCTATTCAGAATAGGATGATCCAAGATGAGGTTGAGAAGGACAGTCCTAAACTCTTGCAAGTCAGTAGTGCCAAAGGTGTGCGTTGGAAACCATTCCTCTAAGGCGAGCATTGCGGGCAATCTTGAACGAGGAGGTCAAAAGGTTGATGCAAGTACTTGGAGCTTCAGAGGGAGTCACATCATCATAAAGATTTGTTGTAATGTATATTTCTCTGAGACTGAGAAATATGAGGTGAAAGCCCTTGTAGTGTATATTTCTCTGAGACGGAGAACTATGAGGTAAAAGCCCTTGTAGTGTATATTTCTCTGAGACAGAGAAATATGAGGTGCGAGCCCTTGTTCATCTCTGAGACTGAGATGAGACGTCATGTTGAAAGACTCCATGACGATATCACATTGAGATACTCCATGATGAACCCTTGTGTTTCTTTCCACACATGGGAGTAGCCATGGTGGACGTCATGTTGAGAGACTCCATGACAATATCACGTTGAGAGACTCTATGATGAACACTTGTACATATGTTTCCTTCCTCACATGGGAGTAGCCATGGTGGACGTCATGTTGAGAGACTCCATGACAACATCAAGTTGAGAGACTCTGTGATTAACTCTTGTACATCTCTGAGACTGAGATGTGGTTTTCCTCAAATGGGTGTAGCCATTATGTGTGTCATGTTGAGAGACTCCATAACGAGGATATCTGGAAAATACCTCCCTAGCTAAGAGGGAGTGTTAGTGTTTTATAGCTTTAGGAGCTATTTTCCTTAGCTAAAGGCTGGTCGGCCTTCATGTTTCAATTAATATTTTATATTTTTATCTTCTAAGGGAGCCGACCTAGTGAAGAGGTCGACTATCTTGGTATATAAGGAAGGTGACTTCTTCTCATTTGAACAATCCATTCAATCGCTTCAATTCACACCTCCAGTAGAAGTTCGCCTTTCCATTAGCAGCAGATCAGCATCAAGGAGAAGATCCGATCAGATTTGTTTAAGCACCTTCCTATTGCATTTTAGAGAGATTAATAATAGTGCAAGGAATATGGAAGCATTATGTTTGAATAATGATCTTAAATCTGATCAGAAATCTGAAAGGCATCACTGATTGGATATTTGTAATAAAGAGATAAGTTTTTTTATGTTTGTACTTTGAATAACATTGGAATAGTGAATCATGTATGCTTCATGTAGTGGTCTGTAAATTTCTCTTCAAGGTAGTTTGATTCTATGAACTATTATTAATCTCTCTAACATGCATCCAAGACTAATCAAGAAGCAAAAGTTGATGAGAGATTCCATAAGGAATTCAAGGGAGGAAGAGTGTGATGCATCCTGTGAAAAAGTCATGCCGGCTGAAGAAATGAACACACGTGGAGACATAGCTTGCAGCCTTGGGACTGAGTTGGTGGCACATAACTCTCATGATTCTTCACTAGAGACATCTCTCGAGGGCACAACATTGGGTCAGCCTTGGATAGGGAATTTGCATCAGCAAAAAGATTGAGAAAGATGAAGACACTAAACAACGGAGAACCTATTCAGATTGTCATTGCGATTAGCTACTTCAAAGAGGAGGAAATGACATTCAGAGGGAGTTAAATTCAAAGAATTCAAGGCACGAGTTGAGAGCTTGTCCGGGAAAAGGTTTAAGGTTCTGAGATAGGTCAATGGAGGGGAGTTCACTTCCAGAGGATTTCTTTGCGATCTCTGAGGTAGGGATCAAGAGGGAGTTTTGTGACTCACTGAGAAGAAGTGAAGGTGTCAGCCAAGTGGGTTGCAGTGTTTGGAAGACCTCTTCAGCTACAGTGAACAAAATTACACAAGACAGTCTATCTGGAATTGGCATTGGTAGCTCCGCAAACCTATTCAGAATAGGGTGATCTGGGATAAGGTCGAGAAGGACAGTCCTGAACTCCCTACAGTACCAGAGGTGTGCGTTGGAAACCGTTCCTCGAAGGCAAGCATTACAGGAAATCTTGGACGAAGAGGTCAGGAGGTTGATGTAAGTACTTGGAGCTTCAGAGGGAGTCACATCATCATGAAGATTTGTGTAGTGTATATTTCTCTGAGACGGAGAAATATGAGGTGAAAGCCCTTGTAGTGTATATTTCTCTAAGACGAAGAAATATGAGGTGAAAGCCCTTGTAGTGTATATTTCTCTGAGATGGAGAAATATGAGGTGCGAGCCCTTGTTCATCTCTGAGATTGAGATGAGACGTCATGTTGAGAGACTCCATGATGACATCACGTTGAGAAACTCCGTGATGACATCACGTTGAGAAACTCCGTGATGTACCCTTGTACTTGTGTTTCTTTCCACACATGGGAATAGCCATGGTGGACGTCATGTTGAGAGACTCCATGACAATATCACGTTGAGAGACTCCATGATGAACACTTGTACATGTGTTTCTTTCCACACATGGGAGTAGCCATGGTGGACATCATATTGAGAGACTCCATGATGACATCACGTTGAGAGACTCCGTGATGAACCTTTGAGTTTTCCACAAATGGGTGTAGCCATTGTGGGCGTCATGCTGAGAGACTCCATGACGAGGTTATCTGGAAAATACCTCCCTAGCTAAGAGGGAGTGTTGGTGTTTTATAGCTTAGGGAGCTATTGTTTTAGAAGTAGGTCAGCCTTCATGTATTAAATTATATTTATATTCCTTCTAAACGCCGACCTAGAAGGGAGTTCTCTTGCTTTTGTATTTAAGGAGAATCAAGTCCTCTCATTTGGCAATCAATTCATTCATTCAATTCACATCTTCCATAAGCAACAACTCGCATCTTAGCAGCAGCAGGAGTTTGCCATTAAGCAGCAATTTACTTTCTCCCAGGCAGGTCGAGTTTCTTCAACAGTAGATTCATTTTAAGAAGAAGTGTTTTCAGTCATCTTAAGGAGAAGTAATATATCTCTTCGTATGAGAATCGGCCATGCTTAGGACCTAATTATTTTGTATGCAGTATGTTGCTCTTATTCATTTGATATATATATAAGAGAGATCATTTCTTGTTGGGTTTTTCCCCCTCGAGTAGGAGGGTTTTCCCATTGTTGTGTTCATTGTCTCAAGTGTTACATTTTTTGCTTATTATATTTCTGATCCTAAAACTAACATTAACATTCAAAGGGAGTCTAACAAACCAACAAAGGCAATCTTGGACGAGGAGGTCAGAAGGTTGATGCAATTACTTGGAGCTTCAAAGGGAGTCACATCATCATGAAGATTTGTTATAATGTATATTTCTCTAAGACGGAGAAATATGAGGTGAAAGCCCTTGCAGTGTATATTTCTCTGAGACGGAGAAATATGAGGTGAAATCCCTTGTAGTGTATATTTCTCTGAGACGGAGAAATTCAGGTGCGAGCCCTTGTTCATCTCTGAGACTGAGATGAGACATCATGTTGAGAGACTCCGTGATGAACCCTTGTACCTGTGTTTCTTTCCACACATGAGAGTAGCCATGGTGGACGTCATGTTGAGAGACTCCATGATGATATCACGTTGAGAGACTCTGTGATGAACACTTGTACATATGTTTCCTTCCACACATGGGAGTAGCTATGGTGGACGTCATGTTGAGAGACTCCATGACGACATCATGTTGAGAGACTTCGTGATGAACTCTTGTACATCTCTGAGACTGAGATATGGTTTTCCACAAATGTGGGCGTCATGTCGAGAAACTCCATGACAAGGATATCTGGAAAATACCTCCCTAGCTAAGAGGGAGTGTTAGTGTTTTATAGCTTCGGGAGCTATTTTCCCTTCGTTAAAGGCTGGTTGGCCTTCATGTTTCAAACAATATTTATATTCTCTAGAGGTTGACCTAGAGAAGAGATTGCCTAACTTGTATTTAAGGAAGGTGAAGACTTGTCATTTGATCATTACAATCATTCTCTCATTCGCATCTCCTAAATAGCAGCAGAAGTTCGACTTTCCTTAGCAGTAGATCAGCATCAAGGAGAAGAGTCAATACTTAGTGTATTCATGAAATTGCATCAGATATAAGTGCAGATCTTTGTATGATATTCGGCCTTGTGTAAGGCCTGATTTGTAAGCAGATTTCTGCTCTTTTCTTTACATATATAAGAGATATATTTTGTTGGGTTTTTCTCCCTTGAGAAGGAGGATTTTCCCAGCGTATCTGCTATGTTCATTGTTCTATGTGTTGTATTTTTGCTTATTTCATTTTTTATCCTAAAACTAACATAATCCTTGAACTATTATTAATCTCTCTAAAATGCTTATAGGACGGATCGAGGAGCATAAGGATGATGAGAGATTGCATAAGGAATTCAAGGGGAGAAAGAGCTTGAGGCATCCTGTGAGGAAGTCATGCCAGCTGGAGAAATGAACAAACATGGAGACTTAGCTTGCAGCCATGAGACTGAGTTGGTGGCACATAACTTCACTGGAGACATCTCTCGAGGGCACAAGGTTGGGTCAGCCTTGGATGGAGAGTTTGCATCAGCAAGAAGATTAAGAAAGATGAAGACACTAAACATCGGAGAACCTATATAAATTGTCATTGCAATCAACTTCTTTGAAAAGGAGGAAATGACATTCAGAGGGAGTTATATTCCAAGAATTCAAAACACGAGTTGAAATCATGTCCAGGAAAAGGATTAAGGTTCTGAGATCAGTTAATGGAGGAGAGTTCACTTCCAGAGGATTTCCTTGCAATCTCTGAGGCAAGGATCAAGAGGAAGTTTTGCGACTCACTGAGAAGAAGTGAAGGTGTCAGCTAAGTGGGTTGCAGTGTTGCAAGGACAGATGCTAAAGTCCTTGGAAGACCTCTTCAGCTGCAGAGAACAAAATTGCACAAGTCAGTCAATCTGGATTTGACATTGGTAGCTCAGCAAACCTATTTAGAATAGGATGATCCAAGATGAGGTCGAGAAGGATAGTCCTGAACTCTTGCAAGTCAGTAGCGCCAGAGGTGTGTGTTGGAAACCATTCCTCTAAGGCAAGCATTGCAAGCAATCTTGGACGAGGAGGTCAGAAGGTTGATGCAAGTACTTGGAGCTTCAGAGGGAGTCACATCATCATGAAGATTTGTTGTAATGTATATTTCTCTGAGACTGAGAAATATGAGGTGAAAGCCCTTGTAGTGTATATTTCTCTGAGACGGAGAAATATGAAGTGAAAGCCCTTGTAGTGTATATTTCTCTAAGACGGAGAAATATGAGGTGCGAGCCCTTGTTCACCTCTGAGACTAAGATGAGACGTCACATTGAGAGACTCCATGACAACATCACGTTGAGAAACTCCGTGATGAACCCTTGTACTTGTGTTTCTTTCCACACATGGGAGTAGCCATGGTGGACGTCATGTTGAGAGACTCTATGATGAACACTTGTACATATGTTTCCTTCCTCACATGGGCGTAGCCATGGTGAACGTCATGTTGAGAGACTCTATGATGACATCATGTTGAGAGACTCCGCGATTAACTCTTGTACATCTCTAAGACTGAGATGTGGTTTTCCTCAAATGGGTGTAGCCATTATGTGCGTCATGTTGAGAGACTCCATGAAGAGGATATTTGGAAAATACCTCCCTAGCTAAGAGGGAGTGTTAGTGTTTTATAGCTTCAGGAGCTATTTTCCTTAGTTAAAGGCAAGAAGGCCTTTGCTTCTTAAATAACTAATATCTTTCTAAGGGCCGACCTAGAGAGGAGGCCTCCCAGCTTTGTATATAAAGAGGATGAAGTCCTCTTATTTGTACATCAATTCATTCAGCAGCAGTTCGCCATTCTCAGTAGAAGTTCGCCATTTTAGCAGCAGATCTGATTTCAAGAAGTATCTTCATTTGTATTTTACATCAAGGAGAATTGTCTCTATACATTGTATCAAGTTCGGCCTTGAGTAGGGCCTGAGTTGTAAGCAGATTTCTGCTCTATTATATAAGAGATCATTTTGTTGGGTTTTTCTCCCTCGAGTAGGAGGGTTTTCCTAGGGTAAAATATTGTGTTCATTGTCTCTAAGTTGTATTTTTTGCTTGCTTACATTTCTAATCCTAAAACTAACATGGCATCAGAACCATGTTATTAAGGACCCATTCCTAAGGGTCACGTCCTCCGGAAGCTCCCCCATGTCAATGTCATCAAAGCGGCTAGAAAAAGGCAAGCTTGATTTCTTCAATGCGGCGGCAACCATGATCGACGGCCTCATGGTCGGGCCTATCTCCCAGCGCACTCCTAACATCTGCATCTCTCAAGTCCTGGTTTTTCTTCGGATTATTCACTCTTTTGTCAATGACATCAAGAGAACAGTGCACAATGTAGCGCAGCTTCAGCGCATCGACCCCCTCACTAAACTTTGTATGTAAACAGGATTGTTCTGTAGACCCACAATCGCCACGCAGATTGTCATGATCTCCTATCTTGCTTCTTGTCTAATTTGTTCGCCAAATCAATGGGCTAGTCTGTAGAAAACTCGTTCATGCCTTGGATCAACCTCCATGCTTACTGTAGTTCCTATACAGGCTTGATCTCTATCCACGAAATTTAATCAATTAGAACCTTGCTACTAGATAAGGCTGAAGTGCTAGCTAAAATTCTGATCAGATCTTCCCTTGAACTCGCTCTGATACCATGTTAGTTTTTAGATCAGAAATGAAATGAGCAGAAATACAACAACACATAGAACAATGAACACAGCAGATACCCTAGGAAAACCCTCCTACTCAAGGGAGAAAAATCCAACAAATAATCTCTTATATATCAGATAAAAAGTGCAGAATTCTGCATACAAATCAGGCCCTTGAATTTGGCCAAGTCCAATACAAAGAAAGGAGACACTTCTCCTTGATGCTAAATGAAGACACTTCTTGAAATTGAATCTGCTGCTACAAGGATGGCGAACTGTTGCTAATGTGCGAACTTGGAGTGAATGAGATTATGTCAAAATGAGAGGTCTTCATCCTTTACTTATACCCAACTAGGCAACCTCTTCTCTAGGTCGGCCCCTCGAGAATACAAATAATTATTTAACATATGAAGGTCGACCAGCCTTTAATTAAGGGAAAATAGCTCCCTAAGCTATAAAACACCAACACATCTCACCCATGTTAACCACATAGAAGTCAGCCTGTAACTCATAGTCATTCAGCAACAAAGTGAGATTACATATCTGCCTGGTGCAAGTGAAGGTATATCCATCGGCAACTCTAACTCTGAATCCAACGAAAACCTCTGTCTAGAGTCTACATCTGGCCACAAACCCCTCATCGATAAAATTATGTGTTGCTCCAGTGTCAAGCATAGCAATGCAACGCTATCCATTAACCGTTCCCCTGATTCTGAATGAAGTCCCTTTCTGTATATTAGCAAATAAGGTCAAAGGAGACAAATTTGCATCAAGTCCAAACTCTATAGAGGTATTTCCAACCTCATCATCCACTGGAGCAGCTTGTTGATCTGAATTTTCAAAATCAGAATCCTCATAGTGAACCCACATCATACGGTTGGTTTTGCCCTTAGGCCTCAATGGACAGTCATGCTCTTTGCTGTAGGGTGCCCGGCACCAATAACACAACTACTTCCTACGTAGTTCATCCCTTTTCTCAATATCCAGCATAGATTGCGTAGGCTTGGGCTAATTTGGTTTTCCCTCATCTAGCTTGTGTTCTAATATGTTATCCTTGGAATTCTTCTTTTGGTGTTGAGGTGAAGGAGATGACATATCAAGATCTAGTGCCAACTGGATAGCATCATGAAGAGTGCTAGGCTTATGAGCCTTCACTAAACCCCTAAAACTGTCACTCAAACCCTAGACAAACAACATAGTGACTCGCCTCTCAGTCATATCAAGAACTATGACTGCTATTTCTAGAACTCATTAATATAAGCCTCAACATGTCCAACCTGCTTCAACAGAGCCAAGTCCCTGTAATAGACCTCAACATCCTTTCGGTCAAAGCGTGCAATCAGTCTATTGACAAATTCCTCATAAGAATGTATCAAGGCATGATTCTATGATACTAAACCATGGTGCCACCAGTCATATGCTACACCCTCTAGATGCATCGTAGCAAATTGTATAGCCTTTTCTTCCTCCATAGGTTTCAAAGACAAGAATGTGTCAAGTTTATGCACCCACGACCTGGCACTCATTTTTCCGCTCCCATCAAAGGTGGGTAAAGGAACCTTATTCAATGCTTCCTTGTATTCCTTGGATTGAGTTCCTTGACTGGTTTGCCTTCGGAGACCCCTTTCTTGCCTCTCCAACCTAGCTTTGGCTTTATCCCTCCGCTGATTCATAAACTGATTTAGATTAATTGCTTGCCTCACATCAGGTGGAAGCGTTTTGTATTCATCATGGGCCACCATAACATCAACAGTGATATATGTGTCTTCCTCCAACTCCGGAATGGCCTCCACTTCAAGTTGCCTTGACACAAATGTAGGACGTAAAGGCTGATCAGACCTTGTGCTCGCTGTCCTAACAGCATTAGAAGCTGCTCTGTCACGATTTCCGTGACTAGCTTCACTTCTGCTACGGCAACTGCTTGATTTGCTCGATCTAGCACGGTCCACTCTCAATTGGCCCATGGCTGTGCTCATACGATCCTATAATTGTTGTAGCACTTCTTGTTGTTGCTGGGCAAATGTGGTCAGGAAATTTTCCAACTGCGCATTCGCATTCAAATTTCTCGATTGGCTTTCACCTCTTCTCTCACCATCTCAGCTTCAGTTGTGTTATTATCAACTCCTTCTTCCTGCTGTACTAACCTGCTTCTGGTGAAATATCTATGTGACATGCAACAACCCAATTCCACAGCTGATCAAAAAGGCAACATGCAACCTTCTGGGTATCCCCCAAACTAACATGCAATAATGAATTCCCAATAGGATGGTAGGACTCTTGCTCTGATACCACTGTAAGAACCCCTATTCTCCCAATATAAAACTTTGCTCTTCCAATCTGATTTTTTTGTATTTTGTAGGATTTCTTGTTTTTTTTTTTGTATTTTTTGATATAGATGCAAGAGAAATATACAACTTTTGAAGCAAAATGCTAGCTACTATTTGCAAAGACATTAAACTAAGCATTTAGATTTTGAAACCAGATTGATAAACTAGAGTTCTTTTCATGCATTGAATACCCGGAATGAAAGACTCAATTTGTTGAAATTCTAGAAATGATAACAGCAGCTAGTATAAATCCTTGGAGAATATTTTTTTCAGCTTTTAAGCATTTCTCCACCCAAATAATGATGCCACTTTATTCTACCCTCCTAGCCACCCCAAACACAAGCAAAAAACAGCACATAAACTAGGCATTTTGGCCTGGGGAAAGGATGCCTCTAAGATGGGACTTGTTGTGACCTTTTCACACATCGCCCCATTCAAAATGGGGACCCCCTAATTTTTGCTCCATTCCGGTCTTTTGGGCTTTGGTTTTTCTCTCTCTCTCTCTCTCTCTCTCTGTCTCTTTTCTGACGTCTGCCTTTCCGGGGACGTTCCCGTCTGTGAGCTTAAACGTGAAATTTTGGCTAAGTCTGAGAATTAGGGTTTGTGCTTTCCTGGTCAACCTAGGGTCAAACAAAGTGAATATATTGAAAATAAAGACTAACATTGAGGTCAGTGTGCTTCCAGCAGGCTTCCACTGAAATTTCATTAGATTCTGACTACTTACTATTTTTAGTAAGTGTGCAATTACAGGCAATCTTTCAGCATTTTTGAAGTTTTAACAGTCACACTACATTCAGAACACATCAAGCTGCTCGCGTGTAAAATTTGAGTTGAAACGACAACTTACTATTTTAGCAGTTCAGCTTCGGAGCAGATTTCGGGCTTGGATGCGAAGTTTTTCAGCGCATGTTGGAAGATTCTTTCTTGTTTTTTGAGACCTTCGCAACAGTGTAACATGCAAAGTGAGATAACAACTTTCAAAGTTCAGCCTTCAAAGGCTATTTTTAGGGTTTGCATGTCGATTTTCTTCGCATGTCTGATATTCCTTGTGGGTTTTTGAGAGCTTCGCATGATATGACATGCAAAGCGAGATAATCACTCCTTCAGCAACTTGCTATTTTTAGCAGACGATCCCGGCGCCGCCTCCCAGACTTCAGAATCACGAGCTGGTCGCAATGCAACAGAAACAAGAACAAACAGAGATCATTTGATAAGCATGCAGGTCAAATTAGGGTACCCAGCTTCGAGGCCAGAAAAGAGGGGTAAAAAGTCAGAATTTTCGAAAACCGGTGTATACCACCGTGATCAGCATCTCTCAAGCTATCTGCTGATAAAATTTGAGGGCAAACGGAGCACTTACTATTTATAGTAAGTCATTTTGGAAACAAGCTAAAAATAGCAAATCAGCAGCATGCGCCGATGCCAACAGGCAGTTCACGTGGTGAGGAGTGCATCATTTGAATTTCAAATCAAACGGAGTTGTGGAAGTATCATAAACGAGCAGTTACTATTTATAGTAAACCGCCTTCAGAAATGGGCTAAAAATAGCAGGCCAACCCGAAATAGCAGTGTCAATAGGTTAATGAAGTCGTGAAGATGCATTGTTTAAAATTTCAAATCGTTCTGAGCTTCGGAGATGCAAGAATTGAAGGACTTACTATAAATAGCAGGCGTGCAGGAACTGGCAAGGACGAGGAAAAATGGCTAAGTCTAGAACTTTATCCTTCACCACCTTCAAAATGTGCCCACCTCAGCTGAAGTTGAAAAATTTCTAAGGCACAAAGTTTGTCCTGCTCACTGGGTAAAATGCGCCCTCATGCAAGGTCTCATGCTTGAAAAATTTCTAAGTCAGGAGTTCATCCTTCACCCATGCTCAAATGCGCCCTGCTTGGTGAAGAAGTAAAGTATGTGAAAAAGTTTCTAAGTACAAAGTTTCGTCCACCTCCTATGGCAAAATGCGCCCATGTAGCAAGAAGGTCAAAGAAGTCAAAACGTTTCATCCTCCACCACCCTCCAAATGCGCTCACCTTGAGAGTTCGATGAGAAAAAAATTTCTAAGGCAAGAATATCCTCCACCACCCCCTAAATGTGCCCATCCTGCACATATGCCAAAATGCGCCCAAAATGAAAGAAAGTCAAGGGAGTCAACAAGTTTCATCCTTCACCCATGCCAAAATGCGCCCAAAAGGGGCCATGTGAAAACAAAAGCTGGAAGTTGAAAGGTCACTTGTTGGAGGCGTTACAAGTTTCATCCTTCATGCATGAGAAATGCGCCCAAGGTTAGAGAGTCAAAGAGTCAACAAACTTCATCCTTCACCTATGTGGAAATGCGCCCAAATGGGGCCATGTAAGGACAAAATAAGGAAGCCCAAGGGTCATCCTTCACACATGTTAATATGCGCCCAAGTGAAGTGAGTAAAGGTGAAGTGAAATATTCCTAGGCGTGGTTATTATTCTTCTTCAAGTGTCATATGCGCCCAAGGTGGTAAGTGTTACTAGGCGTTGAAAATGCCAAGGTGGTAGAATGAATAATGCTAGGCGTGGATGTGAAGTTTCCTCTCTACATGTGATATGCGCCCAAGGTGTTGAGCTTGAAGTGAAATATGTTAGGTGTGTTGAATTTTCCTCATGAAGTGTGATGTGCGCCTAGGGTGTGTGAGGTGATAAATAATATATTGGGCGTTGGAATTCTTAAGCCTATGGAGGATAAAAAAACAAAATGCAAGGTGATGGAAGTGAAGTAGAATGTGCCAGGCGTTGCAATTAAAATTCTCCATGATGTGCTTTCAGGAAAAATTTTCTAAGTGAAGTTGATAAGATTTTCTCACCAAGGCAAAATGGAAGAAGTTGAGTAAAATTTCTAAGGCAAAATTTTCAAAAATACAAAGTGATTCAAAAATTTCTCAAAGGCAAATATTTTCTTCCTTAAGAAAATACGCCTAGACATGAAGGTGATGAATAATTTTCTTGAACATGGATGGATTTGCCAGTGATGAAGTCAGAAGATGATGACATTGCAAGATGAATTTAAAATTTCTCAAGTCAGAGCAATAGGATGTTCACAGAGATGAGGAAACGGGTTAAATTTCACAAGGAAATAACTTTCTAAGGTTCAAAATTTAAAAAATTTAAATGAACCCGTTCGTTTAGTACCCATGGATTTGACAAGTTCTGGAGAAAATTTTCTTCTGGGTACTGATGATCTTCGATGAGAAATGGATTTCCATGCCTTCTGCACTTCGCCAAGGCCTTTAGCATGAAGAATTTAATCGGTGCTCGAATTGTGAATTTTCCTAAGGAAAAATCTTAAAATTTTCTAAGGCAAAGTGAATAAAATGTGTTTTCAAGATGAATTTTTCTAGACAACGAATTTAAAGTGAATTGCCTAGATATTTTTGATTGAATTCTTCACAGATGAATTTTCCAGAGCGTCAGAGGTGATTAAAGTTTAAAATTTGCAAGACAGAACTTCGGCTGGTTAATGGAAATTGATTAAATGATGAATTTAAATTTAAAAATTTTCGAAAGTGAATTAAAATGTGCCAGTCAAAGTTGAACTTCTAGAAGATTAAGATTCCTGACGTCGAGAGACAAGTGTCAAAAATGCCAGAGGAGGGAAATTCGAATTCTTGAAGTGGAGTAGTGGAGATTTAATGCACTGGCTATACTTGGCTCCTTCTAGAATTCGATTTTTGCTATAAGAATTGAGAGGTTTTTCATTTCTCCTCACCAGCTGAAGAAGTTCGAATTTGCTCTGAAGGTGAAGCTGAGTTTATTGCCGAAGCTGAAGTTTGTTGAGGAAGTACCATTTGCAGTGAGTTGTTGAGGCTGAAAGTATTGAAGAGCTGCGACTTGAAGAGGAAGAAGGTTGCTGAAGTTCAAATCTGAAGTTGCTCAGATACGAATTTTAAAGAGTTTATTGCTGAAGCTAAAGTCTGCAAGTGCAAGTGAGAAGTACTACTTGGAGTTGGAGAAGTTGCTAAAGTAAATAGGCGCCAAGTCATTTGGAAGTTGCTGCGATTTGAAAATCTAAGTCTAAGATTGAAGAAGTGCGAATTTACAAGAGTGAAGTTGCTGCAGCTAGCTAAGTTGCTGAAGTTGAAACCTTGCTTAGAAATTTTCTAAGTATCGAAGCTCGAATCTGTTGAAGAAGAAGTTGAGGTTTGCGAATGAGAAATGATATTGCAGCTTCTCAAGTTCTTGAAGTCGACTGGCAGCCCCTGCACAATATTTTATTTATTTTCTAAATTAATTTACTCATGGATGTTTATTGTTTTGCAGATGGCTGAGGCAAGAACAACTGGCAAGGACAACAATGGTGCATCCAGGCAAGCTGTTATAAAGAAACTGAGCAAGACGTTTATGCCAGAGTCAAAGTTCACTTCGAAGTTGGGCAAGTTGACTGATACCAATTTGGGTTCTTTCAACTTGGAGGCGTTCCAAGAATAAAATACTGGGAATTGGTCATCATCAACCTTCAAACACTTCGCACAACATTGTTCGAAGTGGATTATATGCAGCTACTGGTTTCCCACCAGCCATTCAATGTTCGGAGCTGATGGTCAAGTGCTCACCAACCTCACTCCTTCAGCTATTGGCGAGGCTTTTGGAATCCCAGTGCATAGAAACATGATTTATAAATCAAGGGAGCGAGCTGAGCGAATGTATGCTTTTGCATTCGAGAGATGTACAGAGACAATCAACACTCATTGGATGAGCAACCCCAAACCTTCTCGTACGAAGCTGCCAAGGCAAATCATAGCAGACGACTTGAAGCAGGAGTATTGTGATCTTATCATGATGCTAAGTCGAGTTGGAGGTTGCCCGCAATCGTTTATTTTTGAGCCATGGATGTTCTATTACATCAACCTCGTGCTGGAAGATAAGGAGTACATTAACTGGGCTGCAATGATCAGTGACAATTTGCACGAGCAGCTCCTGAGCCTAAGAAGAACGAAGACATTTTATATGGGCTCTTACATCATTTACATGCTGGCCCGTATGACAAAGTACAGAGGAATTTCATACAAGGAGCCCATTGGTTGTGGTTCCCACCAATTCAAAATCCATGAGGCTTGTCCACAGTTGCACTTGACAAGTACCACTCATTACAAGCGTGCCAATGACGCCTTCACCATGCACATCACGAGAACACTTCAAGAGCGGATGCATCACAGGATCTCGAGGGAAGCCCAGGAATTGATTGAGAGGTATGGGTGCTGGTTTATACAATTTCCGAAGTTTTCTGACATAAGGCTGCAAGGATTTTCTTCATATCCATATAGGCTGCCTAAGTACCCAACCAACAGGATATTGATGTTAGAGATATCTAGGCAATTGGTTGACTACGATAAGATTCAGAAGAAAAAGAAGAAGGGAGGTGTGGACTTCCCAATTGTCATGGGCAATTCCGATGAGGTGTGTCCTTCATTACAAGCAGCTAGAGAAGCTGAAAGTGAGCTTCAGTTTTATCACTTTTCATATCACACCAGCCGACAGCACTATGATCCGCATAACAACATCAAATGGGTACTATTAGAAGAGTTTAAACACAAGGCAAACATTGAGGATCATTGGGCTGATGCATCAGACGAAGCTGAAGTCAGGAAGAGAATGTTCTCTAGGTTGCCAATAAGCATAATTAGGGAGTGTGAAGTCATTCCGGTACCAGACCAGGTAGATGAGGACATGAACGTCATCCATCCAGATTATGAAGCAGTAAGAAATACTCCACTTCCACTCCCAGATTGGTTGGAGCCTGAGATAGCAGATTTGGACACACTTTGCATTCCGGTCTTGACATTTACTAGAGCATGGGTTGACAGATGTGTGAGCAGGTTGAAGAGTAGGTCGATTGCATTGACTTACAATTTGATGGGAGATCACAGGACACCCACCACCAGCAGGAAGAAACAAATCACACGAGGTCCGGAATCTAGAAAGAAAGAGCCAGTTCGGCAGGAGCCTGTTCAGCCGGAGCCTCCAAGAGTTGCAGTTGAATCACCCACGCCATTGGAGACCCGTTCTCCAAGCGTACAGGAGGTTTCTTTATTTGTTGATCAAAGAAATGCATTGAATCAGGTGCAAGCGGTACAAGAAGATAATCGGCCACCACGGAGAAAGTCAGTTGGCCAAAGCGTCAACGCACCTAGTAGAGACGATCAGCAAACTGATGAGGGGACTGCTACTGACACTCAGCTTCAGCATGAGTTGGAGACGGCTTTGGATGATGATGATATAGTTTCAGGAGATACTCAGCCACTTGAGGCCGATGAGCCTCACCAGAATGATATAGAGGTTGAACAAGTCCGTGAAGTAGAAGCACAAGAGCAGCAGCCATTTGATATACAATATACAGTACCTGATTGGCTCAGAGATAGGATGAGAAGGAGCCCCAGCGAAGAAATTGATCCAGCAGTTGAAATGGAAGAGTTTTTGAACAGGATCAGCATGCCTCCACAAAAGAAGAGAGCACGGAAGTTTTCAAAGATCTCGACTGAGGAGGATGGCTCTCGCACCCTTCACATGGCAGTGCCACAAGTTGATTGTGACCGAGATGAAGCAGTACCAGAAAACTACGTGGTCACAACTTTGGAGTTAGGATGCCCCACAGGTGCACAGATTGTAGAGGAGTGTGATAACTCCTACCTCGCCCTCAAGGACAGATTATTTAAAAAGGAAGGAAAGTACAAGAAGTTGAAAAGAGAGCATAAGGCTTTGATAGGATATGTGCAACAGTTGTCTTGTCCTTGTAGGCAGGAGATTCCAGCGATAGAGCTTCCACTTGAGATACCTAGAGAGTCGATTAGTGGCTTGTTAGAGTTGGGGAAGATGGCACAAGAGGCAGACAAGTGGGTTATAGGAGTTCGTGTTGAGACAGAAAAGTTTATGGAGGACCTTGCTCTTGCTTTTCAGCAGGCTTCTAGTATTTTGGCACGAATAGAGGCAGTTGATCAGGCCTGGGGAGATGCTTTTGTTTATCAGAGCAAGGTTATTCAGCGTCTTGAGGCATTGAGACATGTTCCATTGCGGTTGTTGATTGATGGAGGGGTCATTCAGGAGAATGACAGGTATGACTTTTCTAGATGGTATTCTTTAGCAATCACGGGACGTGGTTTCTTCAACGCAGCACAGGCGGATTCAACTAGAGTGCGGAGGGCTATGGCCAATATTATTGATGGAGTCCAGAATACCTTCGAGGCTATATTTGCTAGACGGCTGAATCCAGATGAGGTGACTGCTGATAATTTGAGGGGTAGGCTGGTGCCTTTCTTTTCAGAGGTGAAGACCTTCGTACAGGATGACTTTGAAAACACCTCTACTTTCTCCAGCTTGATCCAGAGCACGCAGGATTCCTTAGTTGCTTGGAGAAAATCTTGTGCACGACATGAGACGTCAGTCACGGTGTTAGAGTTCCAGCTTGATTGCATTCCACCTATTTCAGTTCAGGAGGTTGAGGCTGTACTTGGCCGGTTCATTGAGTTTGCAGCCAGAGAGGAGAATGGGAATGCACTACTGGACAATGATCTTCTAGAAGACTGATTGTGGGTATTAATTGCCTTTACTATTTTGGGAGTGAGTGGGAATCTTTGCTCATTTATTGCACCACTCCCCATTCTGGCAATTTTTAGGGTTAGGGCTGAGGTGGCTTAATCTTAGCCACTCTTTTGATTGTAATCTTAGCTGTCCATTGGACTAGGCTATCTATAAAAGGGGGAGTCCCCCTCATTTGTAATTCATTAGACATTAGAGATTAGAATTAGAGACTAGAGTCAGATTGAGGAGACACTAGAGAGTAGGCATTTTGATAGCATAGTGTGGAGAAGAAAGAAAGTTTTCCCTTTGAAAACTTTTGTAGAGATTGTTGTGTAAAACTTTCATGATAATAGATCTTTTCATTGATGGTGGAATTCGTCTTTGTCATGGATAGCTAGTAAGGTCTCTTCATCCTTTCGGATCCAAGTAGCATAAAGTAGCATAATTTTCATTTCATGCAAGTAGTTTACTTTGGATGTGTGGTGTTTTATTGAGGTAGCTTCATTTCATTCCATACCACTAGCAACTTGTTGATGACAAGTTCGCCTTGCGTGGTCGACTGGAAATTATCTTGAGTTTAACTTCGATTGTGATTTGTATGCTTATATGCGTCGTCTTGATAGTATATGTATGCTAAATTGTAATCTGAATATCTTTTGCTATCCCTTTGAAGATTGCACCAATTTTGCTGAAACTGTCCGACATGAGGCTAGGTGAAATTCGGTCGAAGTCTGCTGCAATCGAGCTCCACATATCTTGCATTTAGGATAGAATTTAGAACCACCTCTCCCTTATACTCATTTATTTTCAATTTATTTCTGGTTAACTTTAGGAAAATGCACCTTACTGCCAAATCATACACGCAAAATCCCCTTCAAATCATTCACCTACTGTTAACTACAAGAATCCTGAACAATTGTGTAAGTCCCCTCGTGAAAACAGCAATTCACATCAAACCAACTGAGGGTATTCTAAGTATTTTGGAACCTTGGAGTTGAACGTGAAACTTTCTTGCAATCTTAGCGCATGGAATACTTTGATCAAGAGAGAACGGAGTAGCCTTCGGACTATTTTGTTTTGCTGATTGGTGCGGTCACAAAAATCACATCAACAGGACTGTATGGCCTGTAGCAGCTGAAAAGTACGGCCTGGCAGCAGGAATGTACGGCCCAGATTTGACTCACAGCAGAATATTATTGACAGCAGCCTTTGCCTTTTAACTCTTCAATCAAACCCTTCATACCCTTATTAAATGCTTCACTAATTAGCTCAATATTGACTACTAAGTGTAGCCAATCCTGAAAGCAACCTTTAGAAGTTATTTCACAACCTCAAGAAGCACGAACTTCGAAGCAGCTACGCTCTCCAAAGCTGATAATGGAAGAAATTGCTGAAACCCTTGGTTTCTTCTTCTCCATGGCAAAACTCTTCAAAACATAAAAATCAATAATCATGAATGAATAACTTTTCATTGGCTTTGATAGCTTATATACTCTTCATGACTTAGGTCGACCTCTAGAAGCTTTTCATCATTTAAATATATTTTAATATTTGCCTTTAATGCACTTTATAGTAACTCATGAGATGGGCGCCCCTTTTAATGTCATTTAAGTCATTTAATGGCCCCAATGACATAAAGTTATATTATAACATTATAATGCACTTTTCGAATAAATAATTAATTATTATTAAAGATTTACTTTAATAATAATTAAAATAACATAATTTTCTCATTAAACATTATTCTTCCATTCCGTCTGAACCAAAAGGTCAACCACTGCGTCAACTGCGCATCCAAGTGCCTTGCTAAAAATAGTAACACTGGACTCCATTAACCAGGTGACTTACTATAAATAGTACGTGTGCACAACTAAGTCCCAACTCACTCCCAAAGGCCAATCTTGAATGATATCAAACTCCGAAGAACGAAACAACCTAATACTTGCCAAACAGGACCCTCTAACCATGAATATTAGCCTACGAGGGCCAAGGAATAGGCTAATCAATGAGATGCTGAGACGAGCAAAAAAAAGGGGACATTACCTAAAACAAAATAAACGGAAGAAGAAAACAAACAAGAGCAACCTATCCCAAGCAACCTCTATATATGTAAAAATATATTATAAAGAAAAAGGGTAGAAAAAACCCATCAAAAGCCTATATAAGACAAAGCCTACACCGCCGCAAGACAACTACATGAAAAAAAGAGCTAACAAAGAGCACAAACTATAACGAACCAACAAGCACACAAGGAACTAGGATAACCAATAAGAATGAAAAAGGGCAAGAGAGAAAATAGGCAAAGGCCTTGGACTAAGCCTCAAATACACTGAAAACAACAAACATAGGAAGACAAGATGCCAACAAATGAATAAAATTAAAATTAAAAGGGGAGGGGAGGGAGAGGGGTGGGGGGGCGAGGGGGCGAGGGGGGGTGTGCTTGACAATCACAAAAAGGACAAAGGACTAAGAAGACATGTTCAAAATGATTAAGGAGCACCAAAAAACAAGCCCACAAGAGGGAAGAAGGAAAAGGCCAAACCAAGAGACAAACTCCTCTTCCACCAAACACCATATCTTCTTAGAAAACACATAAATCTTGTTCAAAAAAAACTTTTTCAAGAGGATGATCAAGGAAGCCATAGAAATTGGCAATCACCCCTCTAACCTAGTCTTAGCTTTTCTTGGCAACCTTTTGTTATACAACCTTAGAAACCATCATCACCCATTGCCTTGACCCCTTTCTCCCCCATGCTCAAATCTTATCCCAAATTTTCTTTCTTCTCGCCCTCATTGCCTTCTACTCTTCCCCTCTTTGTCATTTTTGGCCCTCCCTTTGCCTTGTCCTTTGAAACTCAGATGACAGTTTTTAAGGTTGTATAACAAAGGTTGCCAAGAAAAGCTAAGACTCCACCCTTCATCGCAATTGAGGTTAGAGGGGTGAAAGCTAATTTCTATGGCTTCCTTGATCTTCCTTCTGAAAGAAGTTGTCTTCTTTGAACAAGATTTGTGTGTTTTCTAAATAGATATGGTGTTTGGTGGAAGAGGAGTGGTCAGCTAGGGCTGATATGGAAACCCGTTTGTGTTTGGTTTCAACATTGTGCTCTTTGATTCTAATGCTAAAAGAGTGACTTGTTTTGCCTCTATAAGGTGTGCCACATGAACAAATGACCTTGTAGTCTCCTGAGTCAAGAAAGATGTCCTTGGAGTCTTCGAGAGACAGGATATGATTTCTCAATGTCAAAAAGGGCTTGAAAGCACAAAAAAGGCCTTTCTTGAAAAGGATCTTGGAAATTTTGTAGGAGATGCCTTCAATCTTGAAAAAATTTTGCAATGACAATCTTATGCTCCAAGGATGAGCCCCATATTTGATTTTTGTCTTAGTGAGCTATGGTAGATTTGCCTTAACCTTAGTCCTTCCTACCTCTCCCTAGCATTTGCCACCATAATCTTTCTTCCAACCTCACTCTTTCCCGCTCTCCCTATACTAGAGTCTCCTTTAAGATTTAGAGCTTGATAATCTTCATGACAAACACCTTGCATACATTGATAGTGGACAAAAACATAACAACACCTAAGGACTTAATTGTTGAACAACAAAGATAACATAGTTGGTGTTGATGTGACAAGAATGACCTAACATTTGGCTAAACATATGATTGATCTTGAAATTTTTTAGGGGTCTACCACCATAATCTTTCTTCCAGCCTCACTCTTTCCCACCTCTCCCTATATTGGAGTCTCCTTTAAGATTTAGAGCTTGATAATCTTCATGACAAACACCCTGAAGAGCACACAAAAAACACTAAAGGGGTGGAGGGGAGGGCGGGGGGTTAATCAGTATTTTAAAACTTTAAAACTCAAAATCATATGAATCAGCAATCAAAACTGTAAGAGCAAACATTAGACAAGATGAACACCGATATCACGTGGAAAACCCTTTCGGGTAAAAAACCACAGCAGAACTATTGCTTTTATTAACTTCAAATGGGCACCAACGTAGGAGACTACAATCTCCAGATTACAAAAGTGAGCACCAACTTCGAACATCTGAAGCACCAACTCACTGAATTTTTCACAACTTCGCAATTCTGATTTCTTGACACAAAATACATCTTTCCATATGCATATTCTCTTCAAACTGAGCACAACCACAATCTGAACATTACTTCAATCTAAGCACTATCAAAATCTGAAATATAAATTCCAAAAACAAAAAATGAGACACCATGCACAAATCATGCAGATACACCATGTCTCATATTCGTATATCCCTACGTAACCAATACAAGATGGAGCACCGTATTCAAACAACACAACATTACCCAGTTCAAACACACAGAAGATATCAGGGACAGCAAAATATAAGATTTTGCATTAAAAAACTGAACTCAAGGCTTCTCAGAATACGAGGACCACTCCATGAAAATGTCACACAACCCCATCCTTAAGCAATTTCACCATCAAATAGATGACAACCCACACCAAATAAAAACTGTCCTCAGCCTTCTTTGATTCACTTTTCAACATTTGAAACTCCTCATGAAAGCCTGCACGAGCTCACGCAGCTAACACCTTATCACATCTCCATTCAAAATATATATATAATAGTGATATAGAGTAATCGCATCTTCCACACATCAACTCTCTCAATATGCAGCTTGTGCCAAAAAATAAATGGAAGCGATGGCGCCCTATTTTAGTCACACGTATCAACAATAAGAAAAATGTAGACCAAAATTCGTATTCTTCTTAGACTTAAAATAGCGAATGGCATACCCATAAACAGGGCACATCTCCATCTGAGTATGACCATGATCACATTAAAAAAAAACACGACTCCCTCATAATCGACTAAAACGAGTGACAAGCATGACCATAATAAATACGGCAAAGAGGATTTATGTTGGCGATCATGAGCCTTTCATATCTTTATGAAGAATTAAATCTGCCCTAATGAAATGCCACAGAGGCCATCTACTTCCACTTCCACCAATATCAATTGGGCAAAGAAATCTTTTCATACAAAGACTTTCGTGTCCTCATAACAAGTATATTTCGTTGAAAATTTTCTATCTTAATGCATAAATTTGCCATGAACCAAGTAGCCACCCCCAAAGAGGAATCGACAATTAATATTAAAAACCGTCGCACCATGCACGCCATCGCTAGTAATAGAAAAGTCGTCAAGATATACAATGCAAGAAGTTACAAAAGAATCGTGCCATTACTAGTGATCCGACCCCCTAACACTTTATGCTGATTTGGCAAAACATCCACAATGGAGAAGGACAAAAACAAAGTTGTGTTTCATTTGAGACTAAACGCTGAGTTTGCTACATTTGCGTTTCATTTGCAACACTTACAAGTTCGAATCTATCCCAAGGTGCATCACTATTGACACAAAGTCATCGACCAACAATTAAAGCTAGAGAAATAAGCGGCTAGCAATGGACTCCAACTTCTCGCGCCAACATCACACTTGCACATCCAGCTGATAAGAAGTCACTATGAAGCTGGTATACCACTGCTGTCCAAGTTAATACATACACAGCAGATATAATACCATGTCCAACCATATAATTTCATGCCTTCATATGGAACAATTCAATGTTCACAACAATTTCACCAATCACGGTAAGCTAATGCCAGACCACTGACATCAATGACAAAATATTCAACACACCCTACATACATTGATAGTGAACAGACATACCAACACCTAAGGACTTAATTGTTGAACAAGAAAGCTAACATTGTTGGCATTGATGTGACAAGAATGACCTAACATTTGGCTAAACATATGATTGATCTTGAAGTTTTGTAGGGGTAGCAATTTTGGTACCAACACAATTAAAGAAGGATACCATATCATGTTCACTTTTCCATATCTCTCACATAAATGTTCAATTGAGGTCTGGAGTTGAAGAATTGTTTTGCCATTGATTATGGATTTGGCACCAAATGGAACTTCAAGAAAATGAAGGGCTGAGGTTTGCTCTCAAAAAACCTTGGACAATATCTAAGAAAAGAAAAACATGGAGCTTTTGTGCCACCTGTAACATGCCACCTGTAACACTATATTCAACAGGAGTTTCAGTTATATATGGAAAGTTTTATATAGAACCAAATCCAAGACCTGAATGCCTCTTGGGAGAAACTGTTCCCATTTTTTGACCATTGAAATTTGTATGTGATGATTATATCAATATCCCAAGTACCAATGACTTTGGATTAACCTTTATTTGAAGTTTCTGCAGAATTTGCTAAACACATACAAGGGCCTTTCTAGATAGACATTCTCTCTCGCTAATAAAACCATATTATTTGAATAGACTGTAGCTTAAAAACCTGTGACTCTAAATAATTTGGAAGGTTCAAATTTGACTTTGCGACTTGGCAAAAGTCAGCAGGTCCAATTTTTTCTTCTCCAATTCCTTTAAAATTGATGAACAAATTATGGCAGGCCACACCACATGCATAGAAAGTATGATACATAACAAAAGCCTTAAAAGCTAAATTGTAGATGAATTGCAAGTCTACAAGGTTGTGGAGGGGAAGCTATCTTCATCACCTCTATGCATTCAAAGGATAGCAATCCAGCAGCCAAGTAAGAAAATTGAGTCCTTTTTGATAAATGTAATTTTAGCATTAATATCACAAAGTTTTACTTAAATACTTATATTTTTATAAATGTATTATTTGTAGATTTGTGAAGGGAAAAATATGGTGCTTAAACACCAAATTTTCAGAAGCCAGCCATCCATGTATTGTGCTAAAATATTAATACTTCTAGGTGTGAGATAAAGTGGGCATTGTTTGAGAGCATTCACACCAAGAGGAAAAAGTTGCCCCAACAGCACCTCAATGACCTTTATCGTCTAATACAACCTTTGCCTTTGTTGGTGCCCTACAAAACTCCATTTTCAGACCTCTTTTTGTCTATCAATTGTCAGCTAATCCCCAAGTTTGCATTCAAATCCAAGTCAGTTGTTATCTTCCCAGTCAGCTTGCAAAGAGTGTCTAGTCATGGTCCAGTGTTTTAACTAACAATTCTTGTAGATTGTTTGAGGTTGCACTATGCCAGGTGAAAGATGAAGAAGTTCTCAATCGATGGTGGCTTAGGCAATGAGAAGAAAGAGATGGAAATGACAAAGGCTTGAGTCTAAAATTGTCTCAGATTGGAAAATGCCTAAGGAAACTCCTCCAATGCACTTCTGGCTTTGCAGTATTAACATGGACCCACACCAAGGAAGAATGGCAAAGGCAAGTTTTAGAGTGGCACACTTTTCAAGTGTCAAGAGCACCACAAAACTCCACAAAGGCTCCTTCAAATGGCAAATGCATTATGAAACTCTGCCCAAAACTTAAAGTATTCAAATTACCAATATTTGGCACACTAGGTAACTGGCAATGCCATAGGAAAAGCGCACCAAAAGTGTGGCAACAGGCTTAGCAAAGTGTACCTAATGTGCAAGGAAAGAAGTTAATCAAGTATGAGAATGGCACATACTTTAAATGGCAATACCAAATGGCTGTGACAAAAACATTATGAAACTATTCTTGGGAGGTAAAGGGAGAAAATGTACATAAAATGTGGGCCCTACTTTGGAGTGGCAAAGCCACTAGGGAATTTCCACTCAGATTCAATAATAAATGGCAATAAGTTCATAAATCTGCACCTAGCAAAAAGTGGCAAGCAGCTTCTAAATTGCACCGAAAAACATGAGACTTTGAAAACCAAAGAGTGGCGGACAATGACAATCGCATAACCAAGCAAAACTTCTGCCTGGCACATAATTTAGATGGCTTAACCTTATGAAAAGTGTGCGACAGTCAGCAACTAAAGGTGTTTAAAATTGGGCATGATTTTTGTGATGACTTTGCCATCACAAGTTTCCTTCAAGCATACGCTTTTAGAGGCTTAAGTACTTGCTTTCTACACCATTCTTTAAAGCAATGATAAAAGTAGGGAAATAGAGTATGCAACGCATATATCAAGGCTGTCATTCTTTTGGGACTTTACAAAACAGTTTCATATGACGATCATAGTGTAAACAAGGTGCATTCAGCTGATTTTGCCAGATGTGTCAAGAAGATTCCAGCACCATAGTGGAAGGATTTTGAGGTTTGCTGTCATTGGTGAGGGGTTTTTCAACATAATCAACCTTTTTGTCTTTCATATTCTCATCATATTGTACTGCAGTTGTGTCCAAACTCTTTCACTTTCAAGTGCTGTTTGTCATCTCTAAGAAGGAAAATTCAACCAAAGTGCTACCAAGGATGAAGGTTTTCAGCCTCTCCAAACAGTAGATAGGAAGGTTTTTTGACAATCTTTACAAGTTCCAAAATTGTGTTGGTTGAGGGTTTTCCATTGCATCAAAGTACTCAACAGATTTGACACCATTTTGAGCTGGTAAACTCACAGTAATAAGGGATATTTGGGCTGCATATTTTGTCAAAACCCTAAGGAATGTTCATGTGTTGTTTTCTAAGTGCTCCAAATTGCCAGGTTGTTCACTATGTCATCAAAGTGGAAGAATCAATGAAAGTATTGTTGAGGATGAGGTTTTTAGTTTTGGGGCATCAAGATGGCATGCGAGATGTATTCATCAGTTTTATATTCATGAAGTTTCAACAAATTTAAGAGGTTCTAGGGAAAAGTACACTATATTTCTAAAGATTTGACCCGTTTTCAAGTCAAAGTTACTTTAAAATTTCAAAAATCACTTTAGTGACAAAAGTTTCTATCTTCCCAGCACAGCCACATTTGAGATCTGTCATCATCAACGGTGATTATTTTAGGGAGATGGAGATGAGCCTTTATTTTATTAATTATTTTAGTCTTTTAGAATTAATTTGCTTTCGAATGTTTTATTTCCTCTTTTCAATAGATAGGGATAGGATTGCTTTAAAGCAATATTTTTTAGGAATATTTTATTATTTTTCTATCCCTTGAAGCTACCTCTTGAGAGCTTATGAATAGGTGTCTTGAGCACATGATTGGGCAAAGAGAGCTCATGTCAGACTTATGATGCAAAATCTCCATTTGAACTTCAAACTTAAGTTATTATGTTTTTGTGTAGTGAATGAATGTAAGTTGATGTTAAGCCTATGTTGTAGAAACTTATGTTGAGGTTATTGATCTTGTTTTTGTAATTCTGTTAATTAGATTGAATTTAGTAACTTTGTCAAGCTTTGCATTGATGCTCATTAGTCATTAAAGTAATAACTTTGCATAGCAATTTATTTTTTGTAATCATGTAATATTCATGTGTTTAACCATTTCCTGCTGATGTAGACTTACTAATCTTTGATTTAGCCAGTAGTCAACATTCGCCTATGTTATTCCAGCAAACCTTTGCTTACAGCTGAATATTGGTCTCTACTTTAGCCAATAGGAAGTTGAGTTTATCATTCATGCTTGATAGTTTATTCTCCTTTGAATCTGAAAATCTCACTATAGAGCTTGACCATTGACGATCTGGTGCTTGCATCTAGGGCAAAAACATAGTCAATTAGATATTTATATTTGATACAAACTCCATTGAAATCTTGTATAGTGTGCATATTTATAAATTCTGTCAATAGCTTTGAGTTTTAAGTTTAGTTAGGTGTCGGAGCTTCCCCTTATAATTTGAATAGAGGTTCTACCATACATACTATTCTGGTTTTTGTTTTCTGGCAATAGATAAATTAAAACATTATCAGCTTTCAAACCAAAAAAATTGAGGGAGAGTCTCATGATTCCATTGGCTTGATGGCATCAATCCATATTCAAATTGGATTGGCAAGGATGTGGTTCATTAACGAAGATTTCACTGAATTGGAGGGATAAGCAGTAGTAATAGTAGAAACAGAAGTAACAGAAGCACTAGGAGATGACATATTTCATATTTGATTATTCATTCATTCCTAAGGATGATGATTCATATTTACCTTCCAATTCAAAGCTGACTACTACTAGGAGGGGGGAGAATTTGTAGAATATAGTTGTACAATATTTGAATGTTGGGCCTTTGAGGGATACATCATATGACATATGCAATCATTTATTCACGACAAATTGATAATCAAAATAAATTTATGCATTCTGTAAATTCATTCTTTATACTTCTTGTGCATTTATGTTTATTTTATGTATTAATTTCATTTATTTTATGTTTCAAGTTTTTCAGAGTCAAGTCCAAGTCAAATTTTTGGGCTGCTGATTTTTACACAGGTCTGAGTTTTTTAACGATGCATCTAACCATCAATATATCAAACTGATAAAGCTGCAACGGTTAAAGAAAAACAAACCACTTGCACCTCCTCCTCCAGCCAAGACCAACAATGCACTTACAAAAGACATACAACATCTCCCAGTGATGTGTGTCACACTTTACAGTTTTTAACTTTTTTCCAAATTGCAATCCTACCTCAACGAAAGCTTTGAGCACCCCAAAAAGCATTCACACTGTTTGGGGACAAATGAAAAAACTCCTCAACACATAACTTCCTGAAGTTACAGAATGTGGTTGATAAGCCCATTATTCATTCTTTTGAAGCTAATCTACAGCCCACACTTTACAGTCCCAAACTTTATGCCTTTGCCTTCCACAATTTAAACATTTCTAAATAGCCCCTTTTTAATTCTTCAAAGTCCAAGACTGATGAGATTGTTTTGATGCTCGAATGGGCTGGCTATCCCAAAGAAGCAATAACTTTCTAAATGTTTCCATTGCTGCAAACAGATGGATATGCTCTGTAGTACTCTTGTTACACACCTGCCCCTTGGTCAGTGCACTTCTAAGACCAAAAATGTTATACAAAGTCTGAAGCTCTATACCCTATTTCAGATTGATGTCCCTGTCCCTGTTCCCATACCCATATGCACATCTCTAGGTGAATATGGCCTAAAGTTTTGACCATGGTAGCAGGAACCAAAAATAACCCACAGTTAATCACCAGCTGGTAACAAAACATGTCTAGTTGAACTGCTGGGCTAATTTTTTGTTAAAACTGGTCTTTTGGTTGAAAAGCCAAAAAAAAAAATCAAAATCCACCAATAACCTTCAAACTATTCAAAAAATCACAGGCTATTGGCGTGTTTCTCAAAAAAAGTTAAAAACTGCTTCCTTTCAACTTCTAAATAGTAAAATACTAGTCTTTTTCAGTTTTGATTCACTTTTTCTATTTTACACTCCAGAATCAGAATTTTGCAAAGCACAGGTGCACTTCAGAACTTGCAGAATAATTCAAAGAATGGTTGCATCAGATAACTAGAGCAAACCCCAAAACAACATCATCAAATAATTAGAGTCAAAGATGATCAACCAACTGACCTTGACAAGATGGCCTCAAATCATAATAGATTGCAGCCAATAAGAAGCTATCATTTGATAATGAGAATTTAGCAATCTTGGAGGAGGTATTTCATAATCCTGATTCCTGACCACAATCAAAGGGAGTAGAGCGACCATTGGCTTCCTATAGCTGCATAGCTTCACAGGTTAATTGCACTTCCAAGTTTCGTTTTGTAATCTAAGTTGTACTTGATTGAGGATTCGAGACTCATTAAGACTTTGCGAGTCTAGGCTCGAGACAAAATTTACATTTTATATTTGTCAACATCGAACAAATTCTATTTTTGTGTCTTATGCTTGTTTCTATTGCTACGCACTATATTTGGCAGAAATAATAATAAAAGCTTTCTTTTCCTTTTTTTTACAAATATTTCATCATTTTTTAGTTGGCCAAGTTTTTCTTGTGTTTTTCTGTTTTAAACCCAAGTAATTGAATTCCATTTACATACCATCGGCATCTAAATAGAATTCTCCTATCGTCTAAAATCATCTGAAAATATTCACAATGGCCTTTTACTACCTTTAAAGAGCCGTGCCTACAGTTAGACATGCAAAAGCAACGACATAAAGATTTGACCGAGGCCGTTGGGCCCATGTTCCACAGTTTCAAAAAAGTCCTCGCCCTCATTCGTCGGTAGAGTGCCCAGAGGTCCTCATCCTACCAGAAAAGCAGTTTGCTGCACTCATACCTTGGCCGGAACTTGACCCACCTACCGATTGGGTGATCCATACTTCCAACCCAATATCTAGGCCATCTCATCACCTGCGCAATTATTGTAGTCTATGGTCAAGCAGAAGCACCGGCACACCAAATGGCATTCAGCTCCCCTAGCAATCAAGGAACAAGCAAATGACCTTTACAATTGCATTACACAGCTGTTGACAGGGTTACCTATTACAACTCATTGACACGCATGCTGCAAAGTCCTAATAGTATTATTATTAGATAATCAAAGGATTGTAGTGGAATGGTAATAAAAACTCTTGTAAAAATATCACCTAGGTTCAATTACTCCTCACAGAAATAAGGCAGCCCGTAACCTTTGCAACAAACATAGATAGGTTCCATCGGGAGCCAGATCAAAATTCAAGCTTGTGCTACACAGCAATAAAGGCAACCCATAGCCTCGCCCAGGATTGACAAACCGTTAAGAAAAAACTGATAATTAAAAACTGTTTTAATCTTGTATGCCCATACAGCCAAACCCGTTTCTGTTCTTGATGACTCCGTGGGAATTGAACCAGTGACCTATTTCTTATTAGTCAAGACCTAATTGTTCTATTCCAGAAACTCTTGACAAAATAAGGCAAAAATAATAGGCCTGTGTTGAAATATTTAAAATCATTTTAAGTTCTAGGGGATTAAAAATTTGAACGTTACAGAAGGCTGTGCAGCAGATATTGAATTCTGTAATTTTTTATTTTATTCAGAAAAAAAAATGAAAGTAACTGAATTCATACCTATCTGTCAAATTGTTCCTCGTTACGAAACTATTTGTGGCGTTTTCCTTCCTCTTACACCATGAAACGCAGGTCTGTGGGAATATAGATGCTTAAAACACAGGTAATGTAGTATAGATGGAGCTCTCTATCCCTCCTACAAATATTAATGTAGAAGGGGAAGGCCATTGGTATCGAGCTATTGAAATTGACGGTTTGTGGCCTGTATTTTTTAAATTCGTATTTTGGTGTGTAATGGGTACTTTAAAGAATTGTTGCTTGAAGGTCAATTAGCAATTTTTTCTTTTTAAACATATAATTATGCAATAGTTTGGTAAGCAAAGAACATTGTGTGTGCAACGGTTTCCATAGACATGTTGCAGTATTGAATTGATTGTTCATCTACTTGCATTAACTTTATTTATTATTTAATATTTAAAATTTTGTCTCGTGAAAAAAATCAAATAAAAAATAAATTAAATTACTCTCTAATTATCTCCATCTCTCTCTACCTCTACCAAATCCAAAGGACCAAAGACTCATTCTTCTAGAGCAAGAAAAAGAGTCCAATGTTAATTCCTAACAAGAAAGTTAGACCAAAAAACTTTTGTTTTCTTCGTGAAGAAAGTTTTTGCACCATGTCTTTGTTACTTATATTTATATCTAATAATTTAGATTATATTGAATCTAATAAATAATATATAATTATAATATAGATGTGGTATACAAAATAAAGATAATTATATAAAATATATATTAAATATGTGATTTTATAATATAGTATAATTTTATAATTATATTTAGTTATTTATATTATATAAAGTATATGGTATAGTAATAAACATTATTATATCTTATATTTTATATATATTATAAATATATTTGAATGATAAATATATATAAATAGTAAATATATTACTATTTTTCTCTATCCCACTTCTTTTTATCTCCCTCTCTTCCTCTCTCTTTTTTTCTTCTCTCTATATGTTTTTCTCTCCCCATTTCTCTCCCTTGTTCTAACTTGTTTCTCATTTCATCTATCTTTGAAAGGTAGTTAAGTTAGATTTTTTATAGGTTAATTTAGATAGTATTGTATTTTGAAAATTACATATTATATATGTATATATATATATATAGAGAGAGAGAGAGAGAGATATGTTTTTTATACCAGTAAATCATAGTCTTGGGGACCATTCCCATTGTATTATAAATTAGGAGATTGTCATGTTTTAGTATGAGTAAAAACTTTACTCTTTAATGATGGATAAAGATTACATCCCTGAGAACTTTTATGACTATCTTAATAATGATTAGTTACATTAACATATACTTGGGGTTTAGCCTTTGTCTTTTGTCCTTTTGATCTTTGACCATGTATCCATTTTACGTTTTAGTCTTGACTAAGGATTGATATTCGAATCAATTATACAATATTTTTTTATGTTTATTGTATAGTTGGAAAGAATATTAAAACTTCTTCATTGATCTCTCTATAAATATGATTAATAGTTCAATACTCTAGCTTATCCAAAAGACGCCAAACTTATAGAAGAAAGTTGTTAATTTTCTAGTTTGGTGTTTCTTTTTTACATGTTGTTGATCATCATTACATATCACCTTCAATTCCAACTTTTTTAAAATTGTAAACATTACATACTTGAAGCACAAGGATGAGGGCTTGGAGTTTAGATGCATTGTTGGTTCCATCTTTTAGTCTCTTTAAAGCTACTATAATCATTTTTCCATATTCATTTATAATAGTGCATCATGTACTAGATGTTCTTGGATTCCCTTTCAATGCTCTATCAAGATTCATTTTAGACCAAAATGAGGGGATATATCCACTTCACTTATTTTTTAGATTTAAAGAGTCAATTATTCCATCCTCATTAACAAGGGGACTTTAAGTACCTGTCAGTTTCTTATCATTTCATTATCCCATGTAGTGAAGGAATTCATTTTAATGACTACCATAATATTTTGTTGCTTACTGAAGAGCGATTGACGAATGATGATCGAAAGGAAAAATGGCGCTCGCGGGTGCTGGGTGTGGACGCACTAGGGCATCTGCGCCCTAGCCTGGTGGCTCTGTGTTTTTGGTGGCTGAGTGGGTGGGAAGTCTGGGCGGTGCAAGTAGGGGCCAGGGGTGGCTCTTTTTGCCTTCTTCTTTTGTGCGTGGGTGCAATTTCAGGGGGGGTTTTTGGTGCAATTTGCTAGGGTTTGGTGTGGGCGTTGGGTCGTCTATTGTCACCGACCCCTTTCTCTTAAGTTTGATCCTTTTGATTTCTCTGTTGGCTGGGGTTTGAATGGCAAGGAATGCATCGATTAGTGAGGTGAAGGGAGATATTCCTATGGCGGAGGTTGGTGGTGGGGCTTTGTTTCGAGAGGGTTTAACAAAATCTAGTACCTTTAAAATGCATAAGACAAATGGATGTCTGGAAAGGGCGCAAGTTTGTCCTATGTTGGTGATTCAATCAGAGGCGGTAGCTGAAGATCTGGATTACTACAGTAAGCATGTTTTGATTTGTAAGTTTATGGGGATGAGGGTTTCTCTTTCTTTCTTGGACACTTGGATCCGCACGACATGGTCTCTAGAGGGTAACTTTGATGTTATGTTGGCTGCAAACAATTTCTTTTTGGTAGATTTCTCGTGCATTGCTGATCGAAATAGGGCATTTGAAGGGGGCCTTATTTTTATAATCAAGTAGGTCTTTTCATAAAACCATGGCATGTTGGCTTTAATTCGGCAGAAGAGTTGCCTTCTAGGGTTCTGGTTTGGGTTCGCCTTCCTCGGCTGCCGCTTGAATGTTGGAGAACTGATATATTACAATCAATTGCTTTATTGTTGGGTAAGCCTATTGGTCCTTCTCAACATAATTTAGATAAGAGGATCTTTTCTTATGCGAGGGTTTGTGTCGAGATTGATCTGAGTCAACCTCTGCCCGATTCTATTGATTTGACTATTGGCTCTAATTCCTAGACTCAGCCTTTGGATTATGAAATGTTGCCTTTTCGTTGTCAGTTATGCCATGAATATGGGCATCTGCAGCGGAGGTGTCCTCGGGCTTTTGGTGCGGGAGGTGCAAATAATGCGGGTTCCCAATCTAATCTGAGGGTGGAAAAGGGTAAGGATCCTATGCTGGGAATGGCAGCGGACAAAGATGGTTTTGTTCTAGTTAAACCTCGTAATCATGGACGAGGCCAAAAGAGGTCTTTCTAGGATAGACAGGAAGGGGAGACTTTCAATAGATTTGAGGCTTTGGATGAGTTAGTTCAAGAGGAAGGGTTTACAGCTGACATGCAAACGGTGGATGGCTCTAGTTCTAAGGAGTTGGTTGAGGTACAGCCTTCGGTGATCCCTGGAGTGGATCAGCTTGGTGACCAGGATCCTCAGATGGTGTCTGGTCTAGGTCCTTCCGCTCTAGCTCTTAGTGCAGGGGATGGGGGGGTTGTTGATTCTAGTGGCCCCTTTAGTGCTAGTAAGGTCTACTTGGAGGCTCAAGATAGCCCTGATTTAGGTAAGTTTAAACCTTCTTCCTCTATTATGGGTGTGTAGCAAAAATCTTTTAAGAAAGGGATTCCTGATAAATCGGTTAAGGTTGGTCGCAAAAAGGACCAAGAAAAGGTGAAGCGTGCTGGAGAGACATTGGTGGAGGCTGGTTCGGTGAAGACTATTGATGCTCACTTTTCCCAACCCCAACGATGATAGTTCTTTGTTGGAATGTGAGGGGTATGAATAGCATCCCTCGACAAAAGGCTATTCGAGATTTGATTCGCATTCATTCTCCGGATGTGATTTTCTTGCAAGAAACTAAGTTATCAGTGGATAGTATGTTAAGTGTAGCTCCTAAGATTTGGGGTCGTGGCCAATGTCAATGTGTGGGTGCTTTTGGTAATTCTAGTGGAGTGGCTTGTTTTTGGGATCCCCGAAAGGTTAGTCCAATTTGGTGGATCTCCTGTAAGAGTTTGATTTCTTGTGTTGCTTCTCATTTAGAGTCAAGGGAGAAAGTTATTTTCTCTAATATATATGCTCTGACTGATTTCCAAGGTAAAGCACAACTGTGGGATCATGTTAGACATGTGAGGTCTTTGGATCCTTACCTACCTTGGATCCTGGCTGGTGATTTTAATGCTGTCATTTCTTTAGAAGAGAAGAGAGGAGGTAGTGCTCATTTGGAGCCTTCCTCTAGGCTCTTGCAGGATAATATGGCTCTTTTGAGGTTAGTTGATGTCAAACCAACTAATGGAGTCTTCGCGTGGAATAATAGGAGAACTGGAGATGCTGCTATTTCTGAAAGACTAGATAGATTTTTGGTGTCTAGTTTTTGGATGGGGGATAGGTGGATGATTAGCTCTGAAATATTGGATTGTCGAGGCTCCGACCATTGGCCAATTAAGCTTGTGGTTGATGTGCCTCAACGATGTGCTAGACAGACTTTCAAGTTCCAACTCATGTGGCTCTGGGATGAGTCTCTTCATGATATGATTTCTGGCTGGTGGGATCTTGGGAAGCCAGCTTATGGCACTGCTATGTACTCATTCTCAAAGAGGTTATAGTATGTCCAATACAAGTTGAAAAGATGGAATAGGCAACATTTTGGTAATTTGTTTCATGAAAAACAGAAGGCTCAGGATAACTTGGACTTAATCACTAGGCAGATTCATGATCAAGGCCTAACAGAAGAGTTGAGTTTGTCAGAGATTGCTGCAACAAAAGAGGTAGAGGAATGGGAGTTAAAAGAAGAATTTTTTTGGAAACAGAAGTCTCGTATTGAATGGCTCCAGGCTGGTGATAGGAATACTTATTTTTTTCACAACTCAATTAAAGACCGGAGGCAAGGTAATGTTATTTCTTCTCTTGTGTTGTCTGATGGGGAAATTTTGTCCTCTTTTGCTTCTATCTCTACGGAATGCATTTGGTATTTCTCTTCATTATTTTCTGAGGATTCGCCTCCAGCTGAGGAGGCTAAAACAAGGATTTTGAATTGTATCCCGCAGCTAGTGTCTAATGAAATGAATGAATCATTGCTTTCTCCTATTACCTTGTTGGAGCTTAAGAACGTTGTGTTCCAGATGAAGAAAGGTAAAGCACTGGGGCCTGATGGATTCCCTGTTGAATTCTTTCAGGAGTTTTGGGAGGTGGTTAAGTTGGACCTCTTAGAGGTTGTTAAGGAATCTTTCATGAATAAACAAATGTTGAAGTCTCTTAATGCAATTTTTTTAGCTCTCATTCCAAAGAAGGAGGGGGCTAATTCTTTGGATCTTTTTCAGCCTATTGCATTATGTAATGTCGTTTATAAGATTATTACTAAGTTGATTGCTAAAAGGCTGAAACCTTGGCTTGGTGAGTTAATCTCTGAGGAATAGGGGGGTTTTGTTGCTAGCAGACAGATCATGGATGGTGTTGTGATTGCAGCTGAGACCATCCATTCTATGGAATCTTCAAAAGAAAAATCTACGTTTATCAAGCTGGACATGGCAAAAGCATATGATCGCATTAAATGGAGCTTTCTATTCAAGATTCTTGGAGCTTTTGGATTTTCTAGTGATTGGATTGAATGGGTTAGGAGTTGTGTTACTTCTTCCTCCTTCTCAGTGCTTCTCAATGGTGAGCCCACTAAGTTGTTTGGTGCTTCTAGAGGCCTCAGACAAGGAGATCCTTTATCGCCCTACTTATTCATCCTACTTGCGGAAGGATTGGGAAGGCTTATTCGTGCTTAGGTAGCAAGTGGCTTGATTTAGGGTTGGAATTGGGGAAATGATCTTCCCCCTCAGACTCATCTTCAATTTGTTGATGATACTGCCTTGATGGGTAGGGCAAGGTTGAGGAGGCTTTGAAATGGCGCAATGTTTTGGACAGCTACTTGGCGGCCTTTGGGCAGTGCATTAATGAGGGGAAGTCTCTCATTTACTTCTTCCATACTCCTAAGGGTATCCAAAGGAGATTGGCAGGTATTCTTCATTTCCAGATTGGTTCGCTTCCTTTTCTCTATCTTGGAATCCCTCTTGCCATTCGTTCTCTCCCTAAAAGGTTTTGGCAAGAGACTCTTGACAAGTTTCGAAGTTTGGTCAGCCATTGGACTTGCAGGTGGCTTTCTTCAGCTGGAAGAGTGACTCTTCTTAAATCTGTGATCCAGGCTCTCCCTCTTTATAAGTGCTTTGTTCTTTCTGCTCCATCAAGTTTTATTCAAGATTTTGAGAGACTGTCTCGTCAGTTCCTGTGGTCTGGCAACCTTCTTCATAGAAAGTGGAGCTTGGTGAAATGGGATGTTGTCTGTAGGCCGAAGCAGGAAGGGGGTCTTGGTTTACGACGAACTAATTTGAATGGGCAGGCCTTGGCTGCTAAGTTGTATTAGCGTTGGTATTCACAACAGCATATGGGGTGGGCTAAAATTCTTACCCTCAAATATTTGGGTGCGGTGGAAAGCATGGAGGTTGTAAGATTCAGTCTGGAGGGGAAAGGTTCTATGATCTGGAGTACCCTCAAACGGAGTGCCAAGCTTGTGAAAGAGGGCCTTTTTTGGATTTGTAATGGGGGTCGGGAAGCTCTCTTCTGGCATGACTCTTGGGATGGACATCCCCCTATTTTGTCTTCTCATCCCCACCTTCAGGACTTGTGCCAGATTTTTGAGGAGGCAGGTTGGTGTCATGTGGCCGACTTCAAATCTCAACATTCTTTGAGTCAGATTACTATGTCCAGGTGGAAGGACCCTCAAGATTGGCCTCTTGGGGGGGTTTTGGAGGATTGTCAAGTGCTTGCTAAGATTCTTTCGGATTGCACCTGCATCTCTCTTCTTGGGAGGGATGTGCTTGCTTGGGGTCCAGATTTGCAAGGTAAATTTTTAGTTGCCTTTGGTTATCAAGTTTTGGATAAACAGGTCTTTGGGAGCTCTAAGGTTCCTTGGTGGAAGCATGTTTGGAATAAATTTGGTTGGCCTAAGAGTAATTTTTTCTCTTGGCTTGTTGTCCAAGGTAAGTGTCTTTCTTGGGACAATCTTTGGAAACTGGGGTTCCAGGGCCCTTCCATGTGTGGTTTGTGTGGTCAGCATGAAGAATGCCTCTCACATCTCTTTTTTCAGTGTTCCTTTGCTAAGGATATCTGGCATCACTGGTGGAATCTCTGGAGCTTACCATGTTGCCATGTCTCTACCTTGGATGATTTTTGGAGGAGACAGGGATCATCTCCTGCCAAAACCTCTTTTCTTAAAATTGCTTGGAGCATTGACCCTAGTTTGATTGTTTGGCATCTTTGGTTGGAGCGCAACAGACGGATTTTCTTGGATAAAAAATTGATCTTGGAGCAACTTTGGAGGCGGATTCTTGGGGCTCTATAGGAGACTTTGTCTACAAAGTGTGATTTGTCTGTGCCAGTTGATCCTGGGGACTTGGGTGTTGTTAATTCCCTGGGTCTTGTTGCTGGGGATAGGAGAAATTTGGGCAGTGTGCATTGTAGGCATGGGCGTGAGAGGGTGGCTTGTGATGGCTTCTGGTGTCCGCCTACTCTAGGGGAGCTAAAAATCAATACAGATGGGTCATCTAGGGGTAATCTTGGGCATGCTGGAGTTGGTGGTATTGGTAGAGACAGCTTGGGAGTGGTGGTGTTTTTCTTTTCTATGTATCGTGGTTTGCATACCAATAATCTTATGGAGGCTAGTGCTATCCTAATGGTGATTGAGCGTGCAGTTGGCCTTAGGTGGCAGCGGATTGTTTGTGAGTCTAATTCTCAAGTGGTTATTGATATGTTGCATAAGCGACAGTTGGAGGATATGAATTGGCAGCTTGTTGTGGTTCTCAAGCAGATTATTTCTATGTGCTCTTCTCTGGAGTCCATTGTTTTCTGCCATATTCCGCGAGAGTGGAATAGGGTGGCTGATGGTTTGGCTAGATGGGCGTCGGAGAGGACTGATTCTTGGTATGTGGATGGTTGGGGCAATCTTCCTAATGACATGGCCCCTGTTCTTGAGGAGTGGGTTGCGGAGGATATGAGATGCTTCTTGGGTGTGAATTAATTCTTGTTTTGTTGGGCCCCTTGTGGCTTCTTTCTTCTGACTTTGTAATGTTGTTCTGATTCAATAAAGTTTTTACCCTCTTTTATTAAAAATAAATAAATATTTTGTTGCTTACTACCTCAATCACCACTATTTTCAATTTGTTAAAGAAGTTTAACTCTAGTAATTCTTTGTCTTGAAATATTCTTCTATTTTTTTATTTCCAAACCTCTCAAATCATTATCAATGGACTAATTATCTATAGACTAAAGAAAATTGATTGTTTCTTCAGGATAGGACATAATTGAAAGAGTCCAAGTATGTCATGTGGCAGAGCATTTTTCCATCCGAGTCTAGCATACATTTACTACTAGTATTTTTGTGAAAATTGGTGGTTTATTAACAAATGGCCTACTATTTCTTGATTTTGTTTGCATAATATACACCTTGATGAACCACTATATCCTATTTTTTGCTACTATTAATATTTTCTTTAGGTCAATTCCATCTAATAGTATCATCTCCCTATGTGAATCATATCTTCATTTTTTCCAATATCTCCTATAAAATTGATACTGCAAATTTTGGTAAGTTTAAACCTTTAATTTCTTTCTATTCGCATTATTTTATTCCTTGCTTAACCATAGGAATCAAATAATTTGCTAATTTCCTTCCCAAGATTGCTAATAAAGAGAGTTTTATTAAGTTAAAATCATGATTTTATTTTTATCAAGTCTCAAGGTCATTCCAAGAATGTCCCCAAAAGTTGGCACTTCTTGCATTCTTTATTTTCCAAGTGAGATGTTTTGTTATTATGGATCTATATGTCAAAAGAAAGTTCCAAATGCTCAATATCTTAGTTGGATCTACAATAATTAAGACTTTAGATGGGATTTTTATTCCATATATTTATTTTGAACCTTTTTTACTCATTTTAATTTTGGTTTAGAGTATATATTCCAATCCAATTTATCCCTCGAGGCTTTATTTTGAATAATTTGGTTTCCTAATCTTATTCCCCTTCTATCTTTTGGTTTACATATATAATCCCAAGAATAAATGGTATCTCCCTCTCTTTCAATGTGCCTTGCCATAAGAACTTTCTCATATTTTGGTCTAGTTTTTGATAGGTTTGTAAGATAATGTGAAGGCAAGACATTAGGAAATTTGGGATTGTTGATATGACTACTTTAGCATTAAAATCATGTTTATCTATGATAACCACCTTCCTTTCCATGAATAGTTTCTTTTTTAACAAGTTTCTAATAATGGGTCATATAGTTTAGTTGAATAAACCCTATAAACAATTGAATATCGATATATTTTCTTGAAATATTTTCTAGCTTGAACCCTAAATTGTTCATGATTTCATTCAATGATTTTATTTCCATGTAAAAGAAAAATATTTTAGATTTGGTTGTATTGATTTTCTTCCTTGAGTCTCTCATGTATTTGTTCAAGGTTTTCTTGATCATTTTTGCCTCTTTTTTCTTTGATGTTATAAATAGTAGTGTAGCGTCTATAAATTGTTGGTGTAATAAGAATAATACCTCTTTGTAGCTATGATTCCTTCCCATTCTCTTTTTATTTTTAGGTAAAAATTAAAAAATATTAACCAATAGATGTAATTAGATACACTTCAGGTAGGTTTCTATATGACAATATCCACCATAACAAACCAAGTATGAGATACCCACAATGGATACTTTGATACCAATTAAAACCAAAATAGGACAAGAAAAAACTTCTAACATTACCATATTTCCTCTTGACTAACCACTTACTTCAAATATATTTGGTCATCTTGGATAAGTTGAATAAAGTGATGAATCTTGGCCTAATCCAACCCATTTCAATCAATAATATTATAGTTAACATTCCCCTCAAATGCCCATTTGGTAAGGTAATCAACAACTTTATTTTATTCTATAGGAATATGAACAAAATAAATTACCGTAAAGTTAGAAGAAACTCAAAGAATTTGCTTGGCTACTTGAGCAAGTCTCCATGAGGCATCTTCTATATTCCTCTTATTCAAAAAGGTAACCAAAATCAAAAAATCCATCTCACACACAATCTTCATCCATCCAAGCACACTCGCCTTTATCACAACCTTAAGAACAACCCATGCCTCCATCAAATTATTAGTTCTCACCCCCACTGGGAAGAAAAGAAGAATTGAATAGATCTCTTGTAATTGTTATCACTAAAATATGCACCCTTATTGAGTGTAAAACTCAACTACCTTATGAAACATGGGAACTTTTCTAGGTCTTTGGGTTACCTATGGTGGAAAAGAACCTCCAGAGAGGGTTGGTTCCCTTGGTACTCACCTATTTTAACTTAAACTACTACTATTATTAATGAAAAGAGGTAGAAAGATGGCACAAAATGAATCTAACTATGAGGGTGATGTATCAAAATGTTGAAGACTAAGTGTTTAAACTAGCTTGCATATAATACTTAAAGAAAAAGTGGTTTTTGTGTCACACAACCTTGTTGGTCTACCTTATGATCTAAGCTATTTTTTTAAAATATGACTTATCTTTATTATTTTAGGAGGAAAAATGAGTATTTTTTGCAATTGCATCAGCTCATATAATTTTCTTTTAACTAGTAACCAACATATAATGAAGAAGCTACAAGTTTTGCAAGTGTTTTAAGCATGCATAATTTAGAGGTTATGATATATAAACATAGGAAAAAGCATGAAAACAAACAACACACAACATAACCAGCACAATTATGATGAAAACTTGCCCTTTTATTGATAAAGATGCCTTTAGTATCACACATAGTCTAAAAATGATCTGATTTTTTATTTGAAATGCTTAAAAAGTATATTTCTCAGTGTTATAATTGAGAAAATATAGTTATAATGCTCTTATTTTTTTCTTCCAGAGCTCAAAAACAAGAAAGAACTATTAAGAAAGGTAGCCTATGGGTTTTATATCTCATCCCAAGCATAGGAGAGTATGTAGGAATAATTTTGACCAAGTTACAAGGCTTAAAAATAGGCTACCCTACTTTGCATGCCTAGGAATTTTCTTGTTTGACTTGGTCTCTTGAAGCTCCATGAAATGTGCTCTAGTTGGTGATGTGGCCCTTGGACATTTGGAATATGTTTGACCTACTCCTAGATGCTCTCAAACTACCCTTACAAAGCTCAAACTACTCATTAATGCTCTTATATATGCTTGCATGATGTCCTTGATTGCTTATAATGACTACCAAACTGCCCTTTACATGATTTAACATATAAAATTCATGAAAATAGGATACATGATCTTTATCTCCCAAAAACTATCTCAACTCATAGGGTGTAGGATTAGGTTCCTCTTTTGTATTTTCAAAGTTTTCTTTACTACTCCTAACCAATCACCTTGTCTTGCTCCTTCCATGATGGATACTAGGTGTCTTTTGATCTCTCATTCATCTTTCATTAGGATAATTTATAATTTGATTTCACTATAATAGGATTGACTCTTTCATTCATACCGAAACAACTGGGTTGAAGGTATAGTCAATGGGTGATTAACTAGGGATGATTCCCTTTCATGTCATTGTTAGATTGTCATATCATGGAGACTATAATTTTATGAGACTATCACTTTTGGAACTTGATATTTTTATGATTGTATTCTTCCTCTTGTAGACCTCTCAACATTGTCCCAACAGAACTTCACACAATTATTACAATGTTGTCATCCTTGTTCTCATAGGTAATCATCGTTGACATCTCACCTTGAGCTTTCCTTCATCACACCAATACACTATCATGTAGGGTTGAATCTAATACCATTCCCTCTATAATGTCTTTATAGGATAAGCATTGGCATGTTATCCTCTTGATTGTACTTGTGAAAACTTCTATTTGCGTGATATTTGAAGAGGGCTTTCTATCCCTTCTTCTTTGCCCCCTGTCTAAGTCACTGTAACTTTTGTCCATGGAACATTATGCTTATTGTCCTTGTCTATGTTTTCCTCTACTATGCTTAGAACAAGACTCTCTCATGGACTACTCATAATGGTTTTGTAAGGCATTATTTGAGTGAACTTTTATCACTATTATTTTTGAGTTATGATGCAGGAGCATCTAGCAACCTGAAAATGTAAGTTTTGGATTTTGATGAGAAAGTTCATGAAGAGGTCCATTTTTGTGTTTTAGCATGGATTCCCACTCAATTGGATCCTTTTGAGTATGTAATAACGTCTAGAGGAGTTTCCCTCCAAAAGACTATGTTTAAATATTTGAATTTGTTAAGGAGTCCTAGGAGGTCAAAAGTTAGTAATGTTATTTAAGGAGGTTGCAAATATTCTAAAAGGGGAAAATAATGTTATAATGAACCTCTTATCCCACCCAAGTGGGGTTGTAAGTGAGTTACCAACTTAGGTTAGGTTTTTAGAGTACATAACAAATCCTAAGAACATGTTAGTTTGGTTTGAAGTCTTGAAAAAAGGCATATTTTTGCACTTTTCTTACATTAGACATTAGGTTTTTGAAGAAAAAGGGGAATATCTTTGAATTGTAACTATTTTTTATCATAATTCAGATGGAATGAATGAAAGGTATGCTCCAATAAGTTACAACGGGAGTTTTTCATGAAATACCTTGTTTTCATTACAATTTTTCATAATTTTCTACAAAATAATGAGAAAAAGTCTTGTACGGCCTGGTACGGATCAATGGTAGATATGTGAGTGGATGGGAAGTTATAGTTTTATTTTAAGAATCCAATGCAATGGTTTTGGTGTGATTTCATTGTGTTTTGAGTGATAAACAAGCAAAATAGTGTTAGCAGCCCTATAGCAGAACTAGGGCTTCCAACAAGGTTAAAAAATTCATAACTTTTGTTTGCACCGTTGAAAATTGATGAAACTTGGTGAAAACCTTATTTAGGCTATTTATCATATTTACACCAAAGTAAATTGCACCAATCCATTATGTTTGAAAGTTATGAAGGACTATGTTTGTGTGTTCACTGTAAAAAAAATTGATAAAACCCTAGGTTCTTGAGGGTTTAGTGAAAAAAAAGTTTCTTGAATTTTCCATTGCAAATTAGGGAGTTTATCAGACCCTATTGAGTGTGTTGAAGGTATAAGAAGGCTAAGAATGCATAAGATTGAGTGTTGATGCAATAAAAATCCAATTAGGACATTGTTCAGGGTTTGAGCCTAAAAGGAAAGTTTGTAGAAATCTTGTAGGATAGGCTTTGAACATCTTCAATAAATTAAATCATATCTGAAAACACTTGTTTCTTGTTATTTTTTATCCCTCTGCGTAATTATTGGTATCAAATCCCATAGATCTAAGCAGGGGAAGTTAGTATGTTCATAGATATTTGGGAAAGTATGTGTATTGCAGTTGACAGGTTAAAGTGAAGAATCTGGGTACCAAAAGACTAGGCAATGAGAAAAAAGAAAAGAAGCCCTAGGTGAGGTATCACAAAGTCAAGAAGAGAAGATAGAAAGATGCAGTGGCAAGATAAGAAAGAAGGCCTCAAAAAGAAGGACAAGATGAAAGTCAATAAGATAAGACAAGATGCAGAGTTTGATAGAGAAATGGCAAAGTTGAGGAAAGATATTAAGCTTGTAGTACAGTAGTGGCTTGAGGAAGGATACCGAGAATATGTTTGGTATTGGCCAATGCGCAAGATGGTGAAGTGGCATGTAAAGATGATTGCTAAGAAAAGAAGAAGGCAATGTATGGTTGCCTTGAAAAGAGAAGATGAAGAAAATAAACAAGACAAATTAATTGGCATCGACATGAAGGAAGATCAAGAGTGTCTTCAAGCTAAGTGAAGCGTAAGAGCAAGTGTAGAAGTAATGAGAGAACAATGTTCTCAAGAAAAAACATATACAAAGTTCCATTGGCAAGAGACACATTCAAGGAACCAGGAGGTTGGTGATGATAAGAAAGTTGATAAGAAGATGGGCATGGCTAAGATAAAGGAAGAAATAAGAAAGCAAGCACAAGGAGCTATTGAAAAGGCATGTTGGCCTCATGGTTTTTATCCAATGTAAGTTGATGATAATGTTTGTATAGGTTCAGACTAAGGAGAGAATGAAGAGGATGAATAAATGGATAGCGATAATGAGGTATATGAAAGAGAAATAGAATTTTGGAGTCTTGGAGCTAAGGAGATAAGAAAGAGAAGATACAAGAAGGAAGAGCGAAATAAAAGAGTGAACACCAAGAAACATAGAACTGATAAAGCCAAGTATAGAGAGGATGAAGAGGAGGTCAAAGAATGACTAAGAATACAACACAATTGGAAGAAAAAAAAAAAAGACCATCATTTCGAGAGTATGATACAGGAGCAGCTAGCAACCTGAAAATGTAAGTTTTAGATTTTGATGAGAAAGTTCATGAAGAGGTCCATTTTGGTGTTTTAGCATGGATTCCCACTCAATGGGGTCCTTTTTAGTATGTAATAAAGTCTAGAGGAGTTTCCTTCCAAAAGACTATATTTAAATATTTGAATTTGTTAAGGAGTCTTAGGAGTTCAAAAGTTAGTAATGTTATTTAAGGAGGTTACAAATATTGTAAAAGGGAAAAATAGTGTTATAATTAACCTCTTAACCCAGCCAAGTGGGGTTTTAAGTGAGTTACCAACTTAGGTTAGGTTTTTAGAGCACATAACGACTCCTAAGAACATGTTAGTTAGGTTTAAAGTCTTGAAAAAAGGCATATTTTTGCACTTTTGTTACATTAGACATTAGGTTTTTGAAGTAAAAGGGGCATATCTTCGAATTGTAAGTGATTTTTTATCATAATTCAGATGGAATGAATGAAAGGTATGCTCCAAGAATATACATCAAGAGTTTTTCATGAAATACCTTGTTTTCATTGCAATTTTTGACATTTTTTTACAAAAATGGTGAGAAAATAGTCTTATATTGCCTACTAAAGATTAATGGAAGGTCTATGAGTATATGGGAAGTTATATTTTTTTTTAAGAATCCAATACAATTTTTTTGGTGTGATTTCATTATGTTTTGAATGAGAAACAAGCAAAACAGTGTTAGTAGCTCTGTAGCAGAACTAGGGTTTCCAGCCAGATTAAAAAAATCATCTTTTGTTTGCACTGTTGAAAATTGATGAAACTTGGTGAAAATTTTCTTTAGGCTATTGATCAAATGTACACCAAAGTAAATTTCACCAATCAATTGTATGTGTGAGTTATGCAGGTCTGAGTGTATTAATTTCATAAAGATTGTCAAAACCTTAGTCTTCTTGAGGGTTTAATGAAAAAAATTAGTTTGTTTGAAGTCACCACAATAAAGTAGGGTTAGAACACCTTTATTAGAGTCTAAAGAGTTTGAAAACCATTTGTTTCTTTCATTTGTTTTGTTGGTTGTTTTTAAAGAACTAAGTCAGTCTTCAAGGAAGTTTATGGAATTGCCAATTCCAATCCTTAGCAACCTGAAGGGATTGGCCAATGAACGAGTGAAAGCATCAATGATTTCCTCCTACACTTCAAGCTCTGCAAGACCCAGGAGGGTGATCCCACAATGTACCTAAAAACTTATACACTCAATAACCAAATACATTGCAATCAACAGATAAATTCTCATATAATGACTCAATAAATGGAATATTTCCAGAAGTTGGCTACTCCTTTGCAACACTCCACATTTAGAGCATGAGAATGAAAGAACTTAACATGAAATGATAACTATTATAATTCATTTTAAAATTTTGTTTATGAATTTGATTTGCTATTGAATGACCAAGAAGATGTATCATGAATACACAACTCAAATCAATGCCTTAACCTAGGAATGGAGTCAATCTCAACACATATATAACTTGAAAACAAATTGATACATAGCAACAGAAAGCTTTGACAATACTACATTACAACATCACAACATTGTGTCCCAAACCATAACTTCTTATAAAGATCCTTGTACTCAAATACATGAACCTATAGCTTCACCTAAGCAATCCAATCAATTCTTTGAATTAAAACAAAGATGAAAGCCATACATCATTGAAACAAAATGAGACCAATAAAATAACCCTTGATCATTTTATTCATAGCTCAAATAATGAATACACCAGGAGATAAATGGTCTTGAATTTGCACCATTTTGTATTCAACTTGCTAGTATTGTTATCGAAAATTAAATATGCATATTGACAAGACTCAAAACCTAAGACAAAACTCTAAACTATTCTCTATATTCTCATTACAAAAATTCTCTTTGTGATCTATCAATAACCAACCTATACTTTTGGCCTTGAATTCCTTCTTATTACAAAAATTATCTATGTGATCTATCAATAACCTGATGTGCTAGGTTCCTCCACTGAGATGGGCACATTTCCTATGTTGTAAGGCATAATTTCCCATGAAGAACTTGTGGGAGGGATGGGGGAAGATGGTCTTGCCTCTTGTGATGTAGAAGGAGAGGCATTATCTGTTTGTATGGGCACACCAGGTTGCATGTTTTGCATCTTCTCTTTCAGTAGTGCCATCTTTGTTTGCAACTCCATTATTTGTTCTTGGCCCCTACCATATTGAATCAATAAATCATTGAACATTTTTCTAAATTTTTCCTTTTCTGTTGTCACTGGTTCAACTATTGCCTTTGTAAACTATGCAACATTCATTGATATAGTGGTAGCTTCAATAGCAAAGGTATCAGATACCCTCTTTATGATCAAGCCTCCTCTATAGTCTGCAACAGGTTCTACAATTTTTTGCTTTTTTGTGTTAGGAGCTAGGGCCCAAATAGCCAAAGTATCCCATTGCTCGCTAAATGTAGATCCTTGCAGTGCAATGGTTGCTTCCTCCTCAAAATTGTATAGAGGCCTACCATACCTCTTCACTATGTCAAAGGCAATGGCAGAGGACAAGTCCCATTCTGGCAATAAAAGAATACCACTTTTTCTCACTAGCTCTATGCCTTCTTGTGTAGTTATTCCTTGGAAACTTTCTTTCATCTCCTTTATGACTTGGGCCTAAATGACTTGATTAGGCAAATCTAGATGGAGGTTCCTCTTCTTTGCAATGTTATTAGCACATTCATCTTTTTTGGCTCAATAAGCAAACTCCATGAAAGTTGAGGACTTGACAAATGAGTCATCATCCATGAACTTTGTATAGGCCTCTTCTCTAATATCATCTCTATTATTTATGTCTGCGAGGCTTGCTTTGCTCAATCTAAGGCCCAATTGTTGAGGGACCATCTCCCTAGGGGGAGAAGGAATGCCCTATTGCATCTCTTCTTAAGTGACCAAGATTTCATCTTTAGAGTCTTCTTCATAATTCACCAGGCCACTTGATTCAACCTTTTGTTTCTTTTGGGTGGTTTCCTAGGTGGTGAATCAATGTCAACATTTACAGGACCAATTGACCTAGGAGGATATGGTGGTGGCATTTTATGCACCGGTGAAGGGACTCTTGGTTCCTCTTATTGGGAAGAGGTGGGCATTGCCTATTTCTTCCCCTTAGCTCTGTCTTTCCTCTTGAATACAATTACTTTCTTTGGGGGCTGAGAGGCTGGTCTCTCTTCCATCACAAGGGTATCCCCTTCACCTTGTTCCTCTATTTCAACAGCCTTCCCCTTGTCCTGGATTAATCTTTCACCTTTCAAATGCCCAACCATTGTCTCAAAATTCTGAAAAACATACTCAATTCTTTGCATTTCATTTGGAATCTCTTCAAGAGCAGTCAATTATGAATCCTTTGCTCTTATTTCCTTCTCCAATTTATCAAAGGCAATCCACTTCATCTTTTTATCATCTTGCAACTGAAAGTCAAAAATATTTCTTATCACATCTTCTAGGAAGTCGAAGTTATGGATGAATCTTGAACTTCTAATTCTTGTTTTCATCCATGCCACGAATCCTTCCGGGTCATGGTTTCTTGCTCTCACCCTCTTCATTTCCAAAGGTTTGAGTACATCATTGATTTTTCTCCATCCTCCTTTTATCATAACAAAATCAGAAAAACAAGTATATGCAGGGAAAAAAGTTCCCTTACCCTGATCCTTCAAGTGGTTATTCTCCACATCTCCTAGTTGCCACATTACCTCCAGGAAACCAACTCTTTCTAGCACATCCCTTGGCAATATGTGAGGGGAAACAGTTATGCCATACACTCTCAAAATTGTGTAGCTATTAAAGGGATGGCGTCTCCCCAATTATGATCAATATTCAAATCATGCCTCCTATCCTTGGGCCTTAAAAAGTCATGTAAGGTTGCAAGAATTCTTGGAATGTTTAGATTTAATACTCTTCTCAGCTTGAAAGAAAAAAATTCTCAAACACCACATAATCAGATTTTTTATCATCTTTGTCAAGAACTGTGGTCCAACATTGGATAGGTAAATCCATATTACCTTCCTTCTTGTCTAATGTCATGTCCTTACCAAAATATGTAGCACTCTTGAATAGAAGCATATGCATGAATAATGAATACCAATAGAATTTTACCCTAGATTCACCACTTTTTAGTTTAACAAGGCCCTCATGAATTTTTTCAGCCAAATATCCTCCATAATCATAAAGTGTGCAGCATGTAGGGTGTTGGATGTGTGCAGCTATATACATCTCAGCCATGGGCATGCCTGTAGTTGGGTCATAACCTATAATTTGACACAAAGAATATAATTTTCTTTGGAAGTAAGAGACAAAATAGTTGATGGGGTATGGCTCCTTGCCTGATGGGCCCTAGATAATCTTTTCTTGTCCTTTTACAGTTTCCAAATAGTGTTGTAATACTAAGACTTTGAAAGTATGTCTCACTTTTTCATATGCAACTCCGAGCACCTTCTCATCAATCTTGACCATATCCTCACTCCACTCACTTAATTTGAAGACTTCAACAATCTCATCCCTAGTGACGTTCACCATTTTAATCCCATCATATGTTCTTACAGTTCTTGTGATTGTGTCATAATTTGCAACCACTACCTTTAATAGGTCAACATCCATATAAACATTTGGGGCTATCAACTTCCCCATGTCCAATCTCGCGAGGTTTCCCATGGGAATGCCATAGTTTCGATTGCCAAACCAATAGTTGAACTGTACCCATCCAAGGTATGGTAATGCAGTGTCCTTAATAGTGTATTGTTTTTCAATGATACCCTCCACAATTTGCTTGCCTCAGAACAACAATTGACCCTTAGGTTTCTCAGAGGTAGAGGGTTTTGATTGGTCAGTCAAATCTTGGACAAGAGGTCTAACTGGAGGTTTAGACCCAAAGGCTTGTTCCTTTGATGTGGACGCCTTTAACTTTTGGTGCCATGGTGTAGACATGGAAAATGTACCGATTGATCCTATACACCTGATCTTGATTTTACTAACGTCGCTTCATCCTGAATCATCCCCTTTCTAGGTCATTTAATTAAATAATCTTTATTTAATTAAATTCATCACACTCATCTCTTAATTAAATAAATCAATTTTATATGATTAAGTCATTATTTCTTATTGATTAAATAAATAATTTTGTTTAATTAAATCTAATGTCCTCTTTTAATTAAATAATTAACTTTATTTGATTAAATCATCATAGTCTCTATGCTAATTAAATAAATCAATTTTATTTAATTAATCTCTAAGGTCTTTTTGTTAAATTAAATAAATTAAACCTTTATTTAATTTAATCTAACATCATCCCCTTTAATTAAATAAATCAAAATCTTTATTTAATTAAGTCTTTATCATATTCCTCTCATTTTGATTTAAAATAACCCAAAATCCTAAGTCAAAATGGTCACATCAACTAATCTCTCTTTAAATTAATCAAATCATGATTAAATCTAATCAAAACCCATCACATCATCTAGCTTTTGCAACTTACACAAGAAAATCATTTAATTGATTTATTAAATCCTCTAATTTCCATCAACATGGCATAAAAAGGGAATATTCCTCCAAATTTGAAAATCCCTCCAAATGGGATTTGTCCTTCCAACAAAGCATTTAACTCCTCTTACATTTCCTCATGCCTTGAGCCAAGTGGCATTTAAGTCATTTTCTTCCCCCTTCAACATGTCATTTCATGAATTTGAAATGCCACCTAATATCATTTATTGGCACATTCATTAAAATGTGCACAACCTTCCTCCATTCACATCTTGACAAGTGGTACTTGGCCATTGGATGTTGAATGATCCCACATTCCTCCATTTTGCTTATTCTTCCATCTTGTTCTTCTATAAGTAGGAGGATTTTCTTCAAATTTTGGATCCACAACTTAGTGCAAATTCATCCATTTCCATAGCATTTTTCTATCATCATAGCTAGGTTATTGCAAATTTCATCAAGGAAGCACATTCTTCATCATCATCAAGTGGATCAATCTTCATCAACCTTACAAGGGATTGGAAAAGGGCCATTTTCCACATCAAAATGGCACCAATTCCCCCATGGGATTGAGAGTTTGCATGCTTTAATAGGATTTATTTGCTTTCTTTGTTGTGTTCTTCATCCATTTCCTATTTGAGCATTGTAAATGAATTACATGGGGAATCTTAGTTCTAACTTGCATATGTGACTAACATTGTGTTTGTGCAGGTCTTGGATTGGGATTCACACATGGTTATAGGGTTTGTGCAAGCTGGGGTTTCTTTTTAGCAAAATATAAGTTTACGACTAGGGTATGGGTTTGACACACATAAAAATAAGACTTAACAAAAATAACGTTTGAATTGAACGTAAAACCTTAAAAGAAATGCAAAAAACCAGGAAACCCTACTGATAGAATGATAAAGCAAGGCAATTTTGGAAAACTTTAAGACAATTACAAACTAGAGTATTGATTTCACTTACTAGTTTGCAGTCCCTTGGAAAACCCTAATTTAGGTCGTCGAACGAGCTTGAAAATTGTAGCCAGAACTCTTTAGACACGTTGAATGCTTTAACAATATGCAATTATGCTTTAAAGAAAGATTTTATAGCTTTATGGCGGATTAATTTGGTAGTTCAGCATCATATTTACCATTACTATTCGCTCGCGTGAACTAGAATGACTCATTTTCCTTCAAACTTAACTTTGAATGTTAGCCATTGATTTTACAGTGAGATGGCTCGACAAACGATCTAGATTCGGTCAGAGAAGTTTGAAAAAACTGACAGTATACATCCATTTCCATCAACCAACTAGAACATGCCATGTGGACTTCGCCTCCAAGTCACCCGCGGGCTCCACCATCTTCATGAGCGCTGAGAGAATCCACGTGTTGGCCTCCCCACTCTCCCGTTGGGTTTAAACCATGCATAACTTTCAACAATGGGGAGGCAGGGAAGGGCCCAAATTAAATCTAGAGTGTTCACCCCACGTGAAATTTACCTTTAAGACCGTCCACCTATGCATATAACCTTCAAATTAGATGAACGAATCAAATTAAAAGATCTTGTCAACCTTTAAACCACGTGCTTAAAAGGTTATTTTAGTAGCACGGGCTTTAATTCTTCCCAACCATATGAAAAAATATTTTCATAATATTTCCCACTTTATTGGCCCCACTGACAAATGGGATAGATGGTGCTCACTCGCCAACTTGCCCGAATATTTTAATGAAAATTAAAACCAAATAGGGGCGTAGGGAGCGGTCAGGATGCAATCTTATAGATTCGACAACCTGCATAAAAGGATTATATTTGCACATGCATAATTATTAGTACTTAAAAGAGGGCCCAACTAGGTAGATGGGGTCATAAAATTAAGACCCAGACCTTAGACCAACGTCAAAAAATTTAAAACCCAGACTTAGGAGAATAGAAAATATTTAAAGGATTTATGACCCACGTAGTATGAAGTAGCATTTAAAATAATCCAAAGGGTAATAATCAGGAATCTTAGGTTCAAAGGGTCGATGAACAGGACGAGCTCAATGACATAAGTCATAACTAATGTGACCAGGAACGGGTGACTGAAGGTCAACAACAAATTAGAACATAGGCCAAAGGATCAACACTTATGATTTTTTAGAGAGGTTTTTAAAGACACGTAAACCCTAGACATGAAAATGACATAAACCCTAAGCTTTAAGACATGCCCAGAATATGAAAACAACCAGATTTTTGCAAAATTTATCAATAGAAAACAAAGATTTTTAGGGGTTCCACCATTGGCTCCTGTTGGGGACGTTTGTTCTTCTAGAACAAAGCAATATCACAAAAATATCATGGTTGAAGCAAACCAATCATAGAGAACCAAAACCAAGAAACTACCCGGACAAGGTAGTCAAACCAGAACAGACCCAACCAAAGCAAACAAACCTATATACAGGATATACAAAACTTACAATGTACATGGAAGAGAACATATTTCAATAGAAATATGGCTTCAAGAAATTTCCATGTATTGGCGGTACAAGAAGTTCACCTGTTAGATCTTGTAGGAAGTAATAATCCTCGCAATGAGTGTTGTTGATTAGATAAGGACCTAGCCATAATGCATCAAACTTTCCATGTTTTCCCTTTTCCTCAGATCTTGCATTCTACATCAACACCATGTCTCCTACTTGGAATTTTCTTGGAGATTCCTTCTTATCATATAGGTTCTTGACCTACAGCTGCAACTTGACATTCTTCTTTTGAGCATCTCTTCTCTTTTCATCCACTTCCATCAATGCATCAATTATGTGATGCATTTCATCACACACATGTGCGTTGTATTCCTTGATAAAATTATACATTTTCATGAGGTTTTTTTTAGGTAACCTAGATACAATACTATAAACTAGATCAAAAAGAGCATAACTAGTGGCTTCTTGATTGTTACCCTATCTGCCCACAGAGCCAATTTCAACTTGGAGTCCCAAGATTTTATATTTTTCTCAATAATCCTCTTTATTATATTCATCAAGCTTTTGTTGCTTGAATCTACCTGATCATTTCCCTGTAGGTGATAAGTGTAGAGTCTAACTAATGTGTCGTAGACTTGGTGAAATTACACAATTCAATGGTGTACCTAGCTAAACAATCCACTTGACATTGCAAGCCTACATTAAATTATCAACCAAGGTCTGTAAACTTATGATGGGTTTGCACTGTATGTGCACCATGAGAGAATTCTAATCTATCATCATTGTGTGAAAGAATAACTAAAATTCAATAACTTAAACTAAACACAGTTAATGCTGAAAAGAAACCTTTCTGCATAGTAGTTGATGTGGGTGCCTTCAGCAGTGGTTGTAGGTGACTATTAAACTATTAACTAAAAGTAATAAACTAAATTCTCTCCTTCTATATTATCTTCTATATATTTTTCTTGATTACATACTCAAATATATAGGCTAACAAACATCTAATAGGTGCCCCATAATTCCTTCAAATAAGGAGAAGGATTATTCTTTAAATGACACAAATAAAATGAATGGTCAATAGAGTCCTATTACAACTTTTCATCTGGTTGATTGGAAACGAGTTTGTTTGAACTCTTTTATGATCAAAATGATTTGTTGGATATTTTTTGATGTGTATAAATATATGGCAATCCATATCCAACTTATTTTTAAGTTAAAACTTGGAGTATAACAAATGGTGGAGGTTAGACTAAATTTCTACCTTCTCAGTCGCCACATTTTACTTAGTCAAATTTTGTCATTAACAACTCCTTTATTATTGCGTAGCTCTTCAAACACTTTTTGAGTTTTGTGCTCCTTTTTTTGAGATTTCTAGATCATTTTGAAAATCTAAATTTCATTAAGAAATGAGAGAGATATGCATGTTTTACTAAAACTACCTTTTTGACTTTTTCTACACTTTTCTAGCAATAGCTACAGGTTGACAATTGTCAGCTTGTTTCTCTTCTTTTTAGCTCCATGAACGACTCATTCCTTCCACAAATGATATTTTAAATCTTCTACAAATACTTGACATTTAATATTTAGCATTCATCATAATATATCATCATAATTTAGCATGAACTAACTAAAACATACAAACGTTTATAAATCATCATTAATCATAGTAAATGCTTCAGGGAATCAAGGTAAAGTTCATAAATGTCTTAGGAATGATATTATAACATCATGAACATGGATTAAATCATAAGGAATGGTGAAATAAATAGGACAAATAATAAGCTCATCAATAAGGCAAAAAATAAGATGCCTAAATTCTATGCTTAGAGCAGAAGTTAGTGAATTCTTCAGACCTAAAGCACACTGCATTATTTGAGACAAATTTCTTAGGCACTCCAAACTTGGATAGTATGTTATCCATCAAGAAATCAATGATTACTTTACTTGTGGCTCTCTTTGTTGGAATAGCTTCCACCCACTTTGTAAAGTAATCTGTGGCCACAATAATCCAAGAATGACCTCCACTAGACTTGTCAGATATCTCCCCAATTAAAATCAATGCCCCACTATTGAAATGGTGCTTGTACTACAATTGGTCTTAATGCCAGATTACCTGAGAACATCAACTTCCCATAAAACCTTTGACATGCATCACATGTTCTTACTAGTTTATGAGCATCTTTGAAAATTGTAGGCCACTAGAATCTAGCTCTTAAGACCTTATGGGTGGTGGTCTTGGCCATGTAATGTCCACCACACACTCCACTATGCATCTCATTTAGTAGTTCAAAAGCTTTGGCATTATCAAAACACTTCAACATAACACTATCTAGATTCCTCCACCATACTTCACCATTGATAATAACATACTTGATGGCTTGCAACTTGAGAGCCCTCTTTTCATTATCAATTAATCCTTTAGGGCATTGCATCTTCTACAAATAATAGATAACATTCTTGTACCACTCATAATTTTCCATATCACAAATGTTTGATATGTCAAATTCATCCTCAAGATTTATTTGATTGGCATCTAGATTTTCTTCAACCATTGGCTTGGCTAACCATTGGCCTCTCACCAATTTGGTGATCTAGATGTCAAAATTAAATTCTTGTATTTTGTTTATCCATCTGCATCTCCTACCCGTGACTTCCTGATGGGTGAAGATGTCCTTAACGACTGCATTAGGAACATATGCAATAAATAGAGCTCCCACAAGATATGTTATGAAGTTCTTCACAACTTTAACTAGTGCATATGTCTATTTTTGCATTAAACCATCTTTAAATTCTGCAGCTTGAAGAGATTTGTTGAAGAATGTGATGGGTTGTTCAAAACCCTCTTGATTCTTTTGCAACAACACTACAACAATAATGTGAAATGATGCAAATGAGAAGATTTGCAGTGGCTTGGAAAAATCAGCAGTCCTTAGAACTGGGGCCTCCTTGATTTCCAGCTTAATTGCTTGAAAATTACCACTTGGCTCTTCAGTCCACTTCACCTTTTCACCCTTCTTCAAAATCTTGGATATAGGGCAAGTGATCTTTGCAAAATTTGTAATAAATATTCTTAAGAAGTTAATCTGACCAAAGAATGACTAAATTCTTTTCACATTCTTTGGTTGTGGAATTTTGTCAATGGCAACTATCCTCTCAGGGTCAATTCTCCAAGTGCATATAGTGATCTTCCTCTTTCTTGGAGTAAGCAGTTAAGTCATCCTGGTAGATTGCCAAAAACAAATCAATAAAATCACAAAAGGCTACATCCATAGCCCTCTGAAAAGTAGCACCTACATTAGTCAAGCCAAATGGCATTCTGACATAGACATAGGTGCCCCATGGAGTAGTAAATGCAGTCTTAAGCTACTTAGACTCCTTAACTTTAACCTAGTTATATCCAGAGAAACCATCCATCATGGACAATAACTCATAGCTAGTCACCTTTTGTAACATGGCTTCCATGTTAGGTAGTGGATAGTAATCTTTTAATGATGATATGTTCAAATTTTTGAAGTCAACACATAATCTTATATCACCATTCTTCTTCCTGACTGGCACTAAGTTAGACACCCAAAATGAGTGCCTGATAGGCTTAATAATGCCAACATCCCTTAGCTTCACTAGTTCTTCTTGCATTTTTGGTGCTAAGGTAGGATTGATGGGTCTTTGCTTTTATCTAAAGGGCTTTGCATCTTCCTTCAAAGGAATTTCATGTTGAAATAGTTACTCCCTGTATGCTTTCAAATCATCATATGACCAAGCAAAGACATGTCTATACTTCCTCAAGAAAGCAATCAACATTGCCTTGATCTTGGGCATCATTTTCTTGCCCACATAAACCTTCTTAGGAGCATTTTCAGTTACTAAGTTCACTTCTTCTAAATCCTCTAGATGGGTGGTAGTTGTCTTGGCGTTGCTTTTTTCTTGGTTGTCAAAAACTCTTTCTAAGGCTACAAGACCTTTAGGAATCTTGTTTATCTTCAGTTAAATGACTTTATTACCAAAAAATGTGTCCTTTCCATCCACTGTTTCAATAAAAGCCCCAAAATCAATCTCCTAACTGTCATATTCATCTACTCATTTCAAGAATCTCAAGATGTCTTCATCATCATTGAAGACTTGCCAATTCTGAATATTATCAGGGATTGAAGGCCTGGTTTGTACCTCCACTTTGGAGATACCAACAAATATCATTAGGCCTGAGTGCAATGTTTGCTAACAAATCTGCCACTTTATTTTGGCCTCTTTCCATCCAATCAATTCTAAATGCATCAAATTTCTCAATGGAATCCCAAACAACATTCCTGTACTATTTCAATTTCTTGTTCTTTGATGCATATTTGGATCTAACATGGGATATTACCAACTCTGAATCACCAATTACCTTCAGTTTCTTTATCCCATGTTTCTCTGTTGGCCTCAACCCTAGTAGCAAGCCCTCATACTTTGCCACATTGTTTGTACAAACAAAAGACAAGGTGAAAGAAAATTTGAATGTGTTCCCACTAGATGAAACCAACAATATACCTACACCTGATCCTTCTTTGGAACTCTCACCATCAAAGTACATGGTCCAAAAATCATCCTTATCAGACAATTTTTCAATCTCTTTCTCAATAGGTGCAGGTCACCTGTCACTTTCTCTTGGTAACTCTTCGACCTTAAACTCACTGAGGTTAGTATCTACAAAATGAACTGTATCATCCTCAAGAACATGCTCAATCATGTGTGATACCTTTGATTCTCTAACCAGCTTGACATATTTACCATCAATTGGGAAGGTTGCAAAAGACATGTCACATTGCATACTACCCCCCATGGATGCACTCCATTTTTTGACAATAACATACCATAATTTGGTGGAATATCCACCACTACCACACTTATTGTAATTCCTTTTCTAAAAATGTAGGTAGTCTATATGGGAGTTCATTTATCACTCTAATCATAGGGACTTCCCTAAAATCCATAGCATAGCATTTTCCCTGGGTACTATCAATTTTTAATCCCATTTCTTCCATAATCTTAGCTAGCATAATTTTATTAGATGCTCCTGAATCAATCATACAATTCTTCAAGAATTTTCCATCTACAATCAGAGTTATAAAAAATGGATCTATATTTCTAGGAAAGACAATTATTGAATTTCCAAGATAAATGTGAGGGATCTCAATGATTGCTCCCTCAGCCTCTTTCCTTTATTGCTTACTCTCTTTGGGTGGAGTAGGTACCACTGATTCATCACAGTTTGTAGTAGCACCATTGATAAGGGCTCTTGCCTTTTGTTTATGCTCATCAATTCTCATAATTTCAAGCAAAGGAACATAAACTTTGACTTGTGAAAGCAATTAAAACATATAAATAGGAGTGTACTTGGGTAGATCAATTATAATCATACCTTTTTTATTGTTGCTCTCCCTTTATTGCTCACTTTTCACTTCAACCTTAGGCTTGGTTTCCTTCTTCTCAGGTTGAAAACTTTGCTTATGTGTCTTCACCTTCACAGCAGGAGAAATGAATTCTCCATCCACCTTTGGTTTATCAGCCTTATTTTCCCATATTTTATCCCCTTTTGTTTCCTTGGATTTAGCCTTATCTCCCTTACTATCAACTTTAGGTTCTTTATGCTTCACATTCTGCTCTTTGTTGAATAAGCTAGCAGTCTTGCCCTGATTTCCACCCACCGTTCTATTCCTTAAGTGATAGTAGCTCCTTTCCAGAGCTGCTAAAGCTACTGTTAGCTTTACAATTTCCTCATCTGAGGGATTCCTCAAGGATACACCATTTTCATCTATTTCCAATGTGCACACATTATGGTCACCTTCATTCTCATCATCAGAGAGAACCTGTTGATGGTACTCATGTGCTCTTTCCCTTTGGCAATCCACATCAATTTCATGAGACTCCATATCAGATGAGCATCCATTATAAAAAAGATTAGATATGCTCATGATCACATTGACTTCAGCATGTCATCATCATGAGACTAATCATAGTCCTCTGGTATATCTTGTTCAACTTCCACCAATTGTGCAACTGCACATTGGTGAGGGGAATGTGGTAACTGACAAACCACACACCAAGGAGCTTCATCAATGAAGTTTGTAGAGTGCTTTTGCAGAGGATCAAGTGTGACTTGATCTAGTTTACCTTTCTGATTATTTGGGACTGGCTTTCCATTCTGCCACTTGGTTTTGCAAGGGTAATCTTGAAGCCTTGGGGGCTTTTCATTCTTTTGGAACTGTTGCTTGTTATTCCCAAGCCCCTTTTAATTTTTGGCCACAGTATATTTAATATCCTTGAGGGTACTTGATGGGCAAGGTCGTTGATGTCACAACTTGCATCATTTAGTCATTTAATTATTGAACCAGGTGTGTCTCAGAGCTATATGCGATAAGGATGTTTGTCACAAATTTTTGGGGGATTTTGCATTGTAAACAGTGACTTTTGGTTTTGGTTTGGCTCCTTCAGGAGCTCTCAGGAGCTGAATTTCAAGGACTAATTCCTAAGGATTAGTTCTATCTTATTTCCTAATTCAAAGTTTTGTTGACTTATTTCTGACTTCACTTGACTTGATTGAGACTGATTCAGGTAAAAGATTAAAATTAATCTAATTCTTAATCTAGAATTTGAAATCTAAATTAAATTCTAATTTACTTCAAAATAAATCTATTTTAAGATCTGTTGAAAAATAAATGCTAATCTAAAGAATAGAAATAAATTGCAAGGAAATAATTATTAATCTAAAAAAAATAAACACTAATTTCCATGAGGAAATTCCAAACAAGTTTCAATTTCATCTTTCCATAAGTTTTCATCATTACTTCCATTAAACCTAACAAATCATCGTCAAACTTAATTTCTACAAACAACATCTAAATCTTGATTAACTTAATAAACTTTATAATAAAATAAATCACTCTAACCATGATGAACTTAGCTTAAAAGCGATTAAACATAGTTACTGAAAATGATTCAAACAAAATTAACATTCTAGATTTAATATCCAATGAATAGAAATAAAATAAACCTAGATAAATACCACACAAGGTCACTTCCTTTGGTTGAGTGGGCCCTGCTCTTCCTCTTGTAAGACCTCTAACATAGTGATTCGAGTTAACTTCTTATTTTCATTCAAATTGATCCAAATAGGGACGCATAACAGAGTAGTGCAACAATTACAAAATTCTAATAAAAAATTATCTAACTCCTTAACTAAAACCTAAAGATGGATATTTATAAACATATCCCTTATTGAATTCAAAACATGGTGTTAACCGCCAAGATACAAGGTGTCTAAACTTAATACTAAAATAGAACTAAAAATAGACAGAGGGAAAATGCCAGATCAATGCTGGGACAAAAAGTTCCTAAACTGACTAAGGAGAGTTGATTTGAAACTTCAGTGATTCATCATCCAGTTGGAGCGATCAGTGGCGTGATTGTCTTCATATGGTTAAACAAGGAGTTTAACTTTATCTTTGAACAAAGTCATCAATCATCAGTCTTAAATACCCTAAATAAGATCTTCAAAAATAGGATACCAATTATGACAGTAAAAGATTCAAACTGCATAATTAATTCATCATTATCACCACAAAAGCAATGCATTCCATGCAAAGCATTACCTCTAATATATTTACTAAATTAGCCAAACATAAAGTAAAACAAGTAAATATATCAGCATATAGTCTATCACCAGTCATGTTAATTAATAATATAACCAAGTCTTTTGAACCATAAAATGACTATTTAAAAGTATTTATGAGGCCCTCATCATTCCCCCCATCTAGTGTGAACCATGTCCTCATGGTTCTTTATCAATTATTATAGTGGTTTCCTTTTCTTTGTTCACTGCTTCCATCCATATTGCATAGTCAAACACTCCTTCCCTATATTGTGGTGACAATCTGGTTTTGAGTGCAAATCCATTGTTCTCCTTCAGTTTCTCATACCAAGATTTGAAGACTTCAGCTGGAATATTGTTAGGTGCATTGAGATTTAGAGTAGGCATAATGATGATCAACATCCTGAATCACATACCAACCCAAAATTCCTGTTGTTGCTTTATCAAAGAGATTATGTGCCTTACTCTGGTTAAGCTCCATCTGATGTTATTTGGACTTATAGGCTCTCTCCTTCTTAATGATTCAAGGATGGTGTAATCTTTCCATACATGCACTTATTGCCTACGGAGGAAGTGTTCCTTCAACATTTTTGAAAGCTGATATGCTATTCAACAAATTGGAAACATAGATAGGGTTGATATTGTTTTCCCTTACTATTGATCTAACCCTTGTAATATACCGCTTTGCATGAGGCATTTTTGGTCTCATTAGCAATTTGTACCTCTTCTATGCTTCTTTGTATCTTTCAATTCTCTTTGACCATTCAACTTGATTTTGCATCAAAGAGACAAATGACCTGATTTGCAATTCTCCAACATAGACATTTAATAAAGAATCATCAATATCCCCCATCAAAAACCCATGCTGGAAGAATTCACACATTTGATTTTGAATTTCAGGATGGCTATGGAAATAGTCCTACATAAAATCATTGTCATTATCATAATCAATGTTTCTTCTTAAAACCAATTGATTTAGCTTCCACTACAGAAAATTTTCCCTCATAAATAATGCATATATCTCTGACAGTTTCCTCATTGACAATATTGTTGAGGATATCTCAATTGCTTGTTCAAATCTTCTTTTTGCTTCATCTTTTTCTTCCTCCAATTGTTGTACTTGCCTTTTTAACTAGTCATTTTCATGTTTCAATTTCATTGTTGCCAAAGAACAATATCCTAGTTGAGTTCTCTGCGGAACATCTGAGCAATAACTAATGGAATAAGAGGCAGAGCAAGATAATTTAGTGGAGCCGAGGAAGTAGAAGCCTCCTGAGAATACAACCTGATGGATTGCTCTTTTAATTGTTCTTCCTTCAACTGTAACTCCTCTTTTAATTTTATTATTTCCTCTGCACTCACCAATGCTTGCGCACTAGCCTGCTGTAAAGCTTCCTCAGTGTTATTTAACTGCTCTTTGAACCTTGTTTCCTTTTGTTCAATTTCTTTTTCCATTTCTTGAGTTCTATTAAGAGATTGTTGTAATTCGTCCTCTTTTCTTTTCAACTTTTCCTAAAGAAATTGAATGTTCTTTCTTTCTTGCTCTAACTCAGCTTCAATCCTAGAAACTTTCATTGTTCTCAATAATTCTTCTTCTATTTCTTTTTCATTTTGTATATCATGAAATTCTTCCTCTTCAATTAGCGTCTCTTTTCCTTTTCTTCTTTCAATAGTTGGGGAAGGCAAAGGGGATCTTTCGACCTCTTCTTCTTCAAATTCTTTTGAGGCTTCGCTTTCTTCCGACTGTGCTTCAGACTCTTCAACAGAGTCATGGACCTTAGTTATAGGGGTTCTTTTAGGAGATAGTATTGGGCCTTCAAGAGGGTTGTGAGGTTGTTCAAGGGACTGCACTGGCGTTTGGATTTCTTCGTGGACTTCAAAAGTCTCTTTATGGGTTTTAGAGATAGGGGTTTCCTCAGGAGTCGACACAATAGTTTCAACTGTACTAGGGCTTTCTTCAGTCAACTCCTATTTTCTCTTTTTGGAAGCACTACGAGTCACTCTAGTGGATTCCTATAGCTTTCTTTTGTCCTTTTTCTGATCTCCTTTAGAAGATTCTCCCTTTTCTAATTTTTCCCTTTTTGTCGCGGGCCCCTTTTGGGGTTTCCCTTTCTATTTTTCAATGGGTACGAACAAAAATTCAAGCCAACCTTGTTTCCCAAATTCTTTCTTCAAGAAATGATGTTTAATTATCAAATGAATTAAACCATGGTAATTTATGGACGACTCTCCCCTAAATTTTACTTGGGAAAACATTGAAGCAATTTGTGAAAACAAAAATGTTGGTAAATTGATTCTAGCAGAAGGTTTTGTGTTTCCATACCTCAAATGTATTAACATTTGCATTCCTAGCCCTAATACAGTGTCATATTGTCCCTCACATGTGAAGAATTTCATTATCTACATTACAAAAGTCCTCCAAGGCTCGTCCAAGCTGTTACGAGCAATTCCCCGTTGATCTCCTTTATGCATGAGAATCTCAGGCTTCTTTTCCGATTCTTGATGGAATGTTGCTACCAAATTATCGAATTTTACCAGTCCCTTATTAACCAAGTTCCCTTCAGCAGGAATACCTGAAATTTCACTTATTATTTCAGGAGTAACTTCAATGATCTCATCCCTAACTCTTGTGACATTCACGTGGAAATTCCTTACAAATTCTTCCACAATTTCTTGTTGAAAGCCTTCATACTTCATAATGAAATCCAACCATCCTTCTTCTCTCAGCAACCTCATAGTTTCAGAATCAAGAGTAAAATTCTTTGGTTCCGCATTCCTTTTGTTTCCCATCTTTTTCTGTCAATAATGGAAAACTCAACAATGGCTGAATGAGCTTTTAAACAATTTCCAGAATGATCTTTTCTTGTTTGTGAAGCAACAATTTTGAAAAAATGACACGACGTGTCATTATTTCTTTGCATTTAATTCCTTTACTGCTCTAGACGCCTCACACGCAACAATTTTGCAGTTGCAATTCAATTTTCAAAGTTGGCGGCACCCTTGACACATGTCATTTTAATTTTGAAAGAATTTTGAAAGGACAAGCGAATCTCAACTTGACCTGTAATTATTATAGACATCATTTGAATGTCACATCATAGTTATATCAACCTTTCTGTCACTTTTTGGAATGATTAAAAGAAATTTATTATAATTATTAATAATAATATGGCAAAGGTTTCTAAACTCATAAATATTCACCTACTTTACATTATTTTAACTACTTTAGAAAATAATATTTCGAGAATAATGTTCACATTAAATGTGCACCTTTATTTATTGCAAGCCTTCAAGATTTTTAGGAGCCATCAGGAGTCTTTAGGAGCCATCGAGCCATCAGGAGTCTTCAGAGTCTTCAGCAGCTTTTAGGAGCTCTTAGGAGTTGAACTTCAGGAGCTTTCATGAGCTACTCGGAGTTAACCCAGATAGACCGCCATTGCTGGTTTTCAGTCATCTTCTTTTCTTTTCTTTTTTGAAAGCAAACTGCCATTTGTTGGTTTTCAATTTACTTTCTTTTTTCCCAAGGCAAACCGCCATTTGCTGATTTTCAATTTACCTTGTTTATTCATGCCTTCTTCAAAGATTCAAAGATCTTCTCTCATGGAAGAAATATCTTCCATGAGAAAATGTTCAATTCTGAGTTGTAGATCTGAAAAAAATTCCTCCTTTGTTGCTAGCTTATGATATATTTTCAATTGATGACCATTAATTAGCATAACTCTCCTTTCTCCATCAATTGCTACTAACTGAACAACTCCATTTTCAAATACTTGATCGATCTCATAGGGTCCCAACCATCTTGTATGGAATTTTCCTTTAAACTCTTCAAATCTGGAGTCAAATAATAATACCCAATCTCCTTCCTTGAACTATCTGGTCATAATATGCTTATCATGCCATTCTTTCCTTTGCTTCTGGATCACCTCTGTGTGTTGAAGAGCTTCCATTCTCATCTCATCTAGTCTATTTAGCTGAAAATTTATACTTCTCTCTGACTCAAGGTAAGTCAATTCCAACTTCTAATGTTATTTTCAATGTTTGTAATTCAAATTCTATAGGCATGACTGGAGTTTTCCCATACACAAGTTCATATGGAGAAAATTCAGTTGTTGTTTTCCATGTGGTATTATAATCCCATACTACTTCATCTAACTTCTTTGCCCAGTTTTTTTTCCTTAATGAAATAGTCTTTGTCAAGATATTCTCCAATTCTCTGTTAGTGACTTCAACTTTTCCATTCACTTGAGGATGATATGGTGAATATTTCCTATGTGTCATTTGATATCTCTACATAAAGGCTTCCATCATCACTGATACAAACTGTGGTCCTTGGTCTGAAACTATTTCTCTTGGTGCACCAAATCTCTGAAGAATTTGTTTGTACAAAAAATCAACAAATTTGTCCTCTTGTGTTGATGGAAATGCTTTCACCTCAGCCCATTTTGTTGGATAGTCTATACAAACTAGAATATAATGCTACCCTTTAGAAAGTGGATCAATAGGTCCCACAAAATCGATTCCCCATTTTTCAAATGGTTCCATAGCTATTTGTGGATACAATGGCATCTCCATTATTGGTGTAGGTCTCCCCATCCGCTGACATTCATCATAGTGCTTAACAAAGAATGAAACATCCTTTGTCAATGATGGCCAAAAGTAACCAACTCCTAAGATCTTATGAATTGTTCTAACTACTGAATAGTGTCCTCCTTCTAGCTCATGATGACAGGCGTGTACAACATCATAGACATCTAACTCAACAACACATCTACGAAGAACATGATTAGGGCACATTTTAAATAAAAGTCCATTAATCCACTAAAATCTAGAACTTTCACGAATTAACCTTCTTTTTTGTTTATGACTAAAGTGATTTGGACACTTCCCTCTAACAAGGTAATTTGCAAGATCAACAAACCATGGTGAATGAATTGACATTGCAAATAAATGTGTCATCCACTAGTTCTTGATCATCTTGCAAAACAATTCTAGAAAGGAAGTCAACAACAACATTATCCTTTCCAGGCTTATCTATGATAGTCACATAAAATTCCTGCAACAACAGTAACCATCTTATTATCTGTCCACCTACTACAACCTTGTTCATTAAATATTTGATTGTAGCATGGTTTGTATGTATGTAAACTTTGTAACCTATAATATAATGCCTGAATTTGTTAATTGCATATACTACAACTAAAAATTCTTTTTTTGTTGTTGTATAATTTTTTTCTGCAGGATTTAGATTTTTGCTAACATAATAGATTGCATGCATGGAATCATTATCATCTTTTTGTCCCAATACTGCACCAATAGCAAAATTGGATGCATCAGCATGTATGTGAAATGAAACTCCCCAAACAGGTCCTTTACTAATTGGAGAATTTGTTAAAGCTTTTTTAATTGTCTCAAAAGATTTTTGACAATCATCTGTCCATACAAACTCCTCTTCTTTCTTGAGCAATCAATACAAAGGTCCAACAATTTTACTAAACCCTTCAATAAATATTTTGTAATATCTGGCATGCCCGAGAAAGTTGTGAACACCAGTTTGGTTCATTAGGATCTCAATGTTTTGAATAATTTCAACTTTCTTGGGATCAACTTTTATCCCCTCTTTTGATGTCCCAGAACAATACCTTTTGTCATCATTATTGAACTTTTTTCATGATTTAAGGATAACCTGTGATTTTTACATCTCTGCAAAACCTTTTCTAAGTTTTGTAGTGCTTCTTCAAATGTTTTTGCATGAACTGTAAAGTCATCCATATAAACTTCGACACACGAAGTGGTGAAATTTGCAAAAATAGCCAAGACTGCTATTTGAAAAGTGGTTGGTGCATTGCACAGTACAAATGGTAAGATTGTGTAAGCATATGTACCCCAAGGATAGGTAAAAGTAGTTTTATCTTGATCTTCAGGAGCTACTTGGATCTGATTGTATCCACTAAAGCCATCAAGAAAAGAGAAATAATTGCTTCCTGCTAGGTTATCAAGTACTTGATCAATGAATGGCAATGGAAAATGATCCTTCTTTGTGGCTTTATTCAATTCCCTATAGTCCACGCACACATGCCATTTACCATTTTTCTTGGGAACAATAGCCAATGGAGAAATCCACTGACTATCAGATATTGGGTAAATGAACTGTACTTTTAGCAGCTTTTCTATTTCTTGTTTAACAATATCACGAAGAACAAGATTGATTCACCTTTGACCTTGTCTGATTGGTTTTACTTCTTCAGTGTAAATGTGATGACTGCAAATTGAAGTATGAATTCCTCTCATATCCCTATACTCCCAAGAAAATGCTTCAGTGTGTTTTTCTAAAGTTTCCTTCAATTCTTTTTCTTGTGTTGGGGACAAAGATGAATTAATGTTGAGAGGTTTATCCCCAACTACTACAATTTCTTTAGTGTTATTTTTAGAATCAAGGGAATTTTCAACAAGTGTATTCAAAGGACAAGAGTGTTGTTGATGCAATGTTGCTTGACAGTTTCCTTTCTCAATTGGATTAATGTCTTTAGAAGTAAATTCTTGTTCTTCACATTCATTAACACGTTCAACCAAAGTAACCATAGCTAACTCTACAATACCATCACCCTATGATTCCATATCCTCATCAACCCAAAGTTGAGTGTTCGGTTGAATTGATGGTTGTGCTAGAGGATAGAGTGACAACTCTTTCTATTTTTGACCATTTGAAATTATCATACTTCTAGATCTACAATTTATTAAGGCTGCAGTAGTAGCCAACCATGGTCTGCCTAAGATAATTGGATAGCCAGAATCTTTCTTTTTGGCTTTAAGAACCAAAAAATCAACTGGATAATCCCATGTGCCAATGGTGACCATGATCTCTTCAATGATACCTTTAGGTTTGGTAGTAGATTGGTTAGCCAACTATAAAATAGTTGTTGTGGGATGAACAGTTATCATTCCCAACATTTCAACAGTATCAAATGTGATAACATTTATGGCAGCTCCTAAATCAATTAGAACATTAAATATCTCAACTCCTTTACTACTCAAGGTTATTACAGGACTACCAGGATCATTATATTTCTGAGGAAGCAGTATTCCTGACAACACATCAGTGATTTTTGTCCCTATTTGTATTATGGAAGGTAATTTCTTCTTCCTCCATGGAGTTTTCATGCAAAGGGACTTAACCAACTAATTTATCTCTAGTATGTCTTTAATGGCTTGTAACAATGGAATCTCAATGTTAATCTTCTTCAATTCAAGAATAAGTTGAGAATCTACTACATTCATGTAACTTGGTTGGGAGACTTTAGGAGTGACTCTTTCTTCCTTCAACCACTCAGGGTAAGGTGCCTAATTGACTTTTTGTTCATCCTCAAAGTTTCATTTTTCTTTTGAATTCTCATTTTTTGTTTCACCTTTTTGAACTTCTTCTGTTGGTGTAGATTGAACAGTCTAATTTCTTAACTAAATATCATTAGCATCAATCACGTTCAAATTAGGGGGATTTGTATCATTATGGGTATTTCTCAGATTTGCAACCGGTTGGGCAGGCAACTGAGGCTAGTTTACCAGTTCATTAGTAGGATTAGGGGCATTGATTGATGGAGGTGTTTGTACCCAGGGACGTTTTTGCCCCTAATTTTTCCATGGTTGAAACTGTGTCTGATTTTGTTGCCATGATGGCTGATTTGACTACCACTATGACTGTTGATTAGCTTACCACTGTGATTGGTTCCACTAAGGATTCATCTATTTAGGTTGACCCCAAAATGTAGGTGGTGGTTGTGGTTGATATGGAGGGATCCATTTATTCAAGTTTTGCCAAGGGTTCTGATTTCAATTACATGTAGAACCATATTGCCTTTGATTAGCATTATACCCTATGTTTTGAGATCTCTGGACAACATAATTAAGCTCTTCCTCTACCACAGGTGGTTTCTTCAGATTGTTCTTAATTCCAACCAAAATATTACAGGAACTTGTTGAGTGTGATTTCTCAAAAATTTCACAAATATCAACTTGATTCAATGGACACTCTCTTAAAAGATGTTTCCCTCTACACTTGGAACGATAAATGGATAAAGGATCGGTATTCTTCTTATCTCCTTGCATGTTGAGATGAAGAAGTAAATCAGTTTTCAGGTTTGCTAATTCCTCCATTACTTCAGACACATCAGTAGTATGAGCCTTGTTTCTTCAGGAATTTATAGTCCCTACTCTATTCCTAGAGTAGTTTCTACATATTTCAATAATATCATTGAAGGAAAGCTTATTAATGTCTCCTTTCCCTGTTAGATTCAAAGACTCTCTAGATTCATCATCAATTACTCTCAAAAAAATTGTTTTACTAATTTCAATATCCAACCCATTAGTACACCTCTGGTGCACAAACTAAAATCTATTGGTGTAATCTTCCAAACTTTCATCCTCTAATTGGCTCATTTGAAACAATTCCTCTTTTCTATCCCTTACTTGACAGTAATCTTGGTACTTATCCAAGAGCTCAGTTTCCATTTGTTGTCAAGTTGTGATTGTTCCTGCACCTAAACCCATGAACTAACATAAAGCTGACTCTTTCAAGGTAGAAGGAAATAACTTCAACTTCTGGTTATCATTTGTATAATCATAGGTCTGGAATAAAACTTTAAACTCAAAAAGGAATTGATCAGGATCCTCAAAAGTGTTTCCCCTAAAGGTAGGCAAAACCGAGGGTGAAATATTCTTCATAGGAGGCTCATCAATCTGTCTTTCAAGATTAATAGGATAAGAAAAGGTCCTATTTGTTGGTGGATGTATTGGTTGGTCACCATTTCTTCTTCTTGAAATGAATCTCTATTTTCTTCTTGACCTTCGATCCAATGTTGTTGAATGTCTTCTTCTTGATCAAAATCAATAATTCTTCAAAAATCAATATCTCGTGGAAGAAATCTCCCCAGATGGTCTCTATTTCGTCTCATCCACAATTTAAATCTACCTTCCTTATCAACACTAAGGATTCACACTTAATAGCCAAATATTTTAATCCCCGATAATGACACCAAAAATGATGGGCAAGGTCATTGATGTCACAAATTGCATCATTTAGTCATTTAATTATCGAACCAGGTGTGTCTCAGATCCATATGCGATAAGGATGTTTGTCACAGATTTTTGGGGGGTTTTGCATTGTAAAAAATGACTTCTAGTTTTGGTTTGGCTCCTTCAGGAGCTCTCAAGAGCTAAACTTCAGCGACTAATTCCTAAGGATTAATTCTATCTTATTTCCTAATTCAAAGTTTTGTTGACTTATTTTTGACTTCGCTTGACTTGATTGAGACTGATTCATGGAAAAGATTAAAATTAATCTAATTCTTAATCTAAATTAAATTCTAATTTACTTCAAAAGAAATCTATTTTAAGATCTGATGAAAAATAAATGCTAATCTAAATAACATAAATAAATTGCAAGGAAATAATTATTAATCTAGAAAACATAAACACTAATTTCCATGAGAAAATTCCAAATAAGTTTCAGTTTCATCTTTCCATAAGTTTTCATCATTACTTCCATTAAACCTAGCAGATCATCGTCAAACTTAATTTCTACAAACAACATCTAAATCTTGATTAACTCAATAAACTTTATAATAAAATAAACCATTCTAACCATGATGAACTTAGCTTAAAAGTGATTAAACACAGTTGCTGAAAATGATTCAAACAAAATTAACATTCCAGATTTAATATCCAATGAATAGAAATAAAATAAACCCAGAGAAATACCACACAAGGTCACTTCCTTTGGTTGAGTGGGCCCTGCTCTTCCTCTGGTAAGACCTCTAACACAGTGATTCGAGTTAACTTCTTATTTTCATTCAAATTGATCCAAACAGGGATGCAAAATAGAGTAGTGCAACAATTACAAAATTCTAATCGAAAATTATCTAACTCCTTAACTAAAACCTAAAGATGGATATTTATAAACATATCCCTTATTGAATTCAAAACATGGTGTTAACCGCCAAGATACAAGGCGTCTAAACTTAAGACTAAAACATAACTAAAAATAGACAGAGGGAAAATGTTAGATCAATGCTGGGATGAGAAGTTCCTAAACTGACTAAGGGGAGATGATTTGAAACTTCAGTGATTCATCATCCAACTGGAGCGATCAGTGGCATGATTGTCTTCATGTGGTTAAACAAGGAGTTTAACTTTATCTTTGAACTAAGTCATCAATCATCAGTCTTAAATACCCTAAATAAGATCCTCAAAAATAGGATACCAATTATGACAGTAAAAGATTCAAACTGCATAATTAATTCATCATTATCACCACAAAAGCAAAGCATTACCTCTAATATATTTACTAAATTAGCCAAACATAAAGTAAAACAAGTAAATATATCAACATATAGTCTACCGCCAATCATGTTAATTAATAATATAACCAAGTCTTTTGAACCATAAAATTACTATTTAAAAGTATTTTTGAGGCCTCATCAGTACTCATCACATTGTCCCATCTCTCATAATGAGTAGGATTTGAGCAAATGGCCTTCTCTTGTTTATCTTTGGGATTCTTCAAGATTTTGACATCATCTCTTCTTCCCACCTTTCCTAAAGTTCTTGTATTACTTTCAATGTGTAGAGCAATTTTGAAAGCATCCCTCAAAGTTTGAGGGTCTTTGTCTCTCAGGCTATAAGCCATCTTAGCATCAAATGCTTTACAATAAGTAACAAGGCATACTGAATCATTCAACATCAAATTTTGTGCCAATTTGTTCATAGCCTTATGGAATCTGATATTAAAATCAGATACCATCTCATTATGTCCTTTGGTGATGTTATTAAATTCATTGAACATAAAATTGGGATTAGTTTTATCTCGATATTGCTCTCTACAAACTCTCTTCATTTCTTCCCATGAGCCAATGCTACCATCTGGTAAACCCATGTTCCAATCCTTGGCATCCTCTATCAAAGACTGTATGAACAATTTTATAACCACAACCTCATGTTATACCTCATAATCATCAAGCATATTTAGGAAAACCCTTAAGTGATCATCTTCACCACATATTGCATTATTACCAGTATATTTGCTCAACACAACCCTGATATCATTATCAATGGGGTTTGGACATCTAGGAATCCCATCAAAGCATAACTACCTATACCTTTCCAATTGCATAGGCCGCTATGAAATTGATTATCTCTATCCTCATTATGTATGCTAGCTTCTCCACCTCCCCTCTTATTATCCATATTTCTATTTGTAAACTAATCATGAGTACAATCATTACTACTTGTGTTTAGAGAATTGGAAATGAGGGCAGATTGATCTATATGACCAAAAAATTTCCCATCGATCGTGGGTGTAGGATTTACTGTGGAATGAGAAGGATCTTGTGAACCAGATGCTATGGCACCATCTGTTGAGAATGAAGTCTCTAAGAAATCAATATTTCTCTTCATCTCAAAATTAGTTGCCATAATCTGCATCTTTTCTAATTCCTTTTTTAGAGCCTCATTCTCCTTCCTTAATTGATCTGTCTTAGATTCAGATTTAGGGGGTAGAGGGGGCTTTTCAAATGTGTATTTTTCATTGACAACCAAATTCTTTATAGGCTTCTTGCCTTTAACAATTGGTGGGTCAAAAACGTTTATAGCAGGGTGTGGAGCAATAGTACTAGTGACTGTTGACTTGGTTCGAGTAGTGGTGCTGACATCTTTTATAGGGTCAGGCTGAATACACCGGGAGAGAAATGGTCTTGAATTTGCACCATTTTCTATTCAACTTGATAGTACTGTTATCGAAAATTACATATGCATATTGACAAGACTCAAAACCTAATACAAAACTCTAAGCTATTCTCTGTATTCTCATTACAAAAATTCTCTCTATAATCTATCAATAACCAACCCATACTTTTGGCCTTGAATTCCTTCTTATAGAAGTGAAGGACCAAACAAGCTTCGGGCCAAAATGTACACATGTCCTATTTTTATTTGACCGATACAAAAATATTTCCTATTGCAATTATATTTGTAATTTAGATGGAGGGTAATATCACATGGGACAAAACTATTTATATTTGTCAATGAAGATTTTGTCCCGCCTTGCAAAAGGCGCCTTTAAGTTGATGTAGCAATGTATATCCATGTGATCTTAAAATTGTTCCATGTACACCAAGCATGAAGAAAGAAAAGCAATAAAGTGAAGAAATACAAAAGAGTCAAAATACGTTCCAGGTCTACACCCTTGTCAACAATTTCAAATTGAGGAGAAAACAATATTTTATCAAAGGCCTAATCTGTACTGGTTCCAGGCCATGTATTGTGTTTCTCCCATCCATTATTCACCATTGTTGCATACCAAAAGACCAAAATTGAAGTGACCATCCCATTGCAGCAACTCAATCCTCCAAGACATCCAGGTACTTATCCTTCCATGATTGGAATTCATCTTCCGAGGGCCAATTGACTGTTATAACACTGTCATCCTTTAACCTGTATGGAGCATATTTGGTGACAACTTGATTTGCTTCTTTATCAAATTCTTCCAGAGCAATTCTTGCTTGAGCAAACATGTCCATATTTTTCTTTAGCATGCTCATGCCAGTCCTCTCACAAATTAAGGTTGCTTGCTTCTAAATTACCTCATTTTCTTGCATTCTCCAATCCTGTAGAGATTTGATTTCAGCATTATCCTTTAATATATCAAGAGGGAGACCATGATTCATTTCATCAAAATTCTTAACCAACACCCTTATTTTAGCCTCCAAAGGCTCAATCTTTCCCTAGAATTATTGAATTCCATTCACAGTTTCAAGGGTGGGTTGGATGTTGTCAGGCTTATTCACATCATGCTTGGATCCCATGACCATTAGCCTCAAATCATGGAGTATTGAGATCCATTTCTCCATAAGTAGAATTGCCACTTCCTTATCTCTATCAAAATTCTTTATAGCATCAACCATGGAAGAATAACTAGCATGGATGCTAATTGATCTCTTGTCAACTCCTCTATTCAAATGCTCCAATACTACAGTCACAATTTTCAAATTGCTAACAAAAATCATCCTATTATGTTGGTCACACTTCTCCTCATATTCCTTTAGCTTTTCAAGTAATTATTCTCTGCTCATTCTTCTCCCTGTTGTGCACCTAATGTGCTAGGTTCCTCAATTGAGATGGGCACATTTCCCATGTTGTAAGTCATAATTTCCCACGAATAACTCATGGGAGGGATGGGGGCAGATGGTGTTGTCTCTTGTGATGCAGAAGGAGAGGTAGTATATGTTTGTATGGTTGCTTCCTCCTCAAAATTGTATAGAGGCCTATCATACCTATTCACTGTGTCAAACGCAATGGCAGGGGATAAGTCCCATTCTGGCAATAAAATAATACCACTTTTTCTCACTAGCTCCTTACCTTCTTGTGCATTTATTTCTTGGAAACTTTCTTTCATCTCCTATATGACTTGGGCCTAAATGACTTGATCACACAAATCTACGTAGAGGCTCGTCTTCTTTGCAATGTTATAACATATTCATCCTTTTTTGGCTCTCCAAGCAAACTTAATGAAAGTCGAGGACTTGACAAATGAGTCATCGTCCATGAACTTTGTACAAGCCTCTTCTCTAATATCATCTCTATTATTTATGCCTGTGAAGTCTGCTTTGCTCAATATGAGGCTCAATTTTTGAGGTACCATCTCCCTAGGGGGAGAAGACATGCCCTATTGCATCTCTTCTTCAGTGACCAGGATTTCATCTTCAGAGTCCTCTTCATAATCCACCAGGCCACTTGATTCAACCTTTTGTTTCTTCTGGGGTGGTTTACTTAGTGGTGATGACTGCCTAGGTGGTGAATCAATGTCAACAATTAAAGGACCAATTGACCTAAGAGGAGATGGTGGTGGAATTTGATGCACCAGTGAAGGGACTCTTGGTTCCTCTTATTGGGAAGAGGTAGGCACTACTTATTTTTTCTCCTCCACCTTGTCTTTCCTCCTTTTGAAAATAATCTTTCTTTTGGGGTTGAGAGTATGGTCTCTCTTCCATCACATGGGTATCCCCTTCACTTTGTTCCTCTATTTCAATAGCCTTCACCTTGTCCTGGATTAATCTTTCACCTTTCAAATGCCCAACCACTGCCCCAAAATTTTGAGAAACATACTCAATTTTTTGCATTTCATTTAGAATCTCTTCAAGAGCAATAAATTTTGGATCCTTTTCTATTATTTCCTTCTCCAATTTATAGAAGGAAATCCAATTCATATTTCTATCATCTTGCAACTAAAAGTAAAAAAATTTCTTATCACATATTCTAGGAAGTAGAAGTTATGGATGAATCTTGAACTTCTAATTCTTGTTTTCAGCCATGCCATGAATCCTTTGGGATCATGGTTTCTTGCTCTCACCCTCTTCATTTCCAAAGGTTTGAGTACACCATTTATTTTGCTCCATCCTCCTTTTATCATAACAAAATTAGAAAAACAAGTATATGAAAGGAAAAAAGTTCCCTTACCCTGATCCTTCAAGCGGTTATTCTCCACATCTCCTAGTTACCACATTACCTCTAGGAAACCAACTCTTTCTAGCACATCCCTTGGTAATATGTGAGGTGAAACAGCTGTTCCATACACTCAAAATTGTGTAGCTAGGATAAGGGATAATATCTCCCCACTTATGATCAATATTCAGATTAGGCCTCCTATCCTTGGGCCTTAAAGAGTCATGTAAGGTTGTAGGAATTCTTCATATTTAGAATTATTACTCTTCTCAACTTGGAAGCAAACAAATTCTCAAACACCACACAATCAGATTTGTTGTCATCTTTGTCAAGGATCGTGGCCTAGCATTGAATAGGTAAATCCATATTACCTTCCTTCTTGTCCAATGTCATGTCCTTACTAAAATATGTAGCACCCTTGAATATAAGCATATGCATGAATAATGAATACCAATAGAATCTAACCTCAGATTCATCACTTTTTAGTTTAACCAGGCCCTCATGAATCTTTTCAGTCAAATATCATCCATAATCATAAAGTGTGCAGCATGTAGGGTGTTGGATGTGTGCAGCCATATACATCTCTTCCATGGGCATGCCTGTAGTTGGGTCATAACCTATAATTTGACACAAAGAATATAATTTTCCTTGGAAGTAAGAGACAAAATAGTTGATGGGGTATGGCTCCTTGTCTGATGGGCCCAAGACAATCTTTCCTTGTCCTTTGACAGTTGCCAAATAGTGCTATAATACTGAGACTTTGAAAGTATGTCTCACTTTTTCATCTTTAGCTCTGAGCGCCTTCTCATCAATCTTGACCATATCCTCACTCTACTCAGTCAATTTTAAGACTTCAACAATCTCATCCCTAGTGACTTTCACTATTTCAATCCCATCATATGTTCTTATAATTCTTGTGAATGGGTCATAATTTGTAGCCACTACCTTTAATAGGTCAACATCCATATAAACATTTGGGACTATCAACTTCCCCATGTCCAATATCTAGGGGTTGCCCATAAGAATGCCATAGTTTCAATTGCCAAACCAACAATTGAACTATACCCATCTAGTATATGATAATGTGGCATCCTTAATAGTGTATTGTTTTTCAATGAGCCCCTCCACAATTTGCTTACCTCAGAATAACAATTGACCCTTAGGTTTCTCAGAGGTAGAGTGTTTTAATTGGTCGGTCAAATCTTGGACAAGAGGTCTAACTAGAGGTTTAGAGCTAGAGGCTTGTTCCTTTGATGTGGACACTTTAACTTTTGGTTCCATGGTTATAGGGTTTGTGCAAGATAGGGTTTCTTTCTAGCAAAATATCAGTTTATGACTAGGGTATGGGTTTGATGCACAAAAAACAAGACTTAACAAAAATAGCGTTTGAATTAAACATCAAATCGTAAAAGAAATACAACAAACCAGGAAACCCTAGTAATAGAATGATAAAGCAAGGCAATTTTTGCAAATTTTAAGATAGTTACGTAGCAGAGTATCAATTTCACTTACTGGTTTGCAGTCACTTAGAAAACCCTAATTTTGGTTGTTGAACGAGCTTGAAAATTTCCAGCAAGAACTCCTCAAATGTGTTGATATCTTTAACAATCTGTAATTATTCTATAAAGCAAGCTTTTATGGCTTTATGGTGGATTAATTTAGTAGTTCAATGTCATTTCTTCCATTAATGTTCACTCGCATGAACCAGAATGGCTCATTTGCCTTCATACTCAACTTTGAATGTTAGCCGTTGATTTTGTAGTGAGATGGCCTGAAAAAATAGTCCAGATTCGGTCAAAGAATTTTGAAAAAACCAATTGTAGACATCCATTTCCATTGACCAACTAGAACATTCCATGTTGACTTCGGCTCCAAGTCACCCACAAGCTCCACCATCTTCATGAGCGCCTAGAAAATCCACATGTCAGGCTCCTCACTCCCCCATTGGGTTTAACCCATGTGTAACTTTCAATAGCAGGGAGGCGGAGAAGGGCCCAAACTAAATCTGGAGCCTTCAACCCATGTGAAAGTTACCTTTAAGACCATCTACCTATGCATGTTGGCCTCCTCTAATGGTTCAATAACTAAGCCCTAAGAGATGTGACTTAGAGATTAGACATCTGCACTAAGTGGCTATCTTAATCATCATGAAGGTGCATTTCATTGTCAACCCAAGGACATAAACTTGAAATGGGTCAACACTGTATTTGCACTAGGACTCCATTGCAGTCATCCATAAACTAGGAAAGAAACAATACTTGGAAATAAAATGCTGGAAATAAATCAACTTAAATACTGAGCATGAATCAAAAACTACACTAATCATCAACAATTGTAGTGGAAATGGATGATAGAAATGGAAATCTAAACAAATAGATAGGAAACTAGTCTGTATGCCTTGGCTGCAGGAACAGTCACAAAACATAATTCATGTGGCTGTAGGAACAGACAACTGCTGAAACTAAAACTAATTATTGAACAAAAAATAACTTTTAAACTAAATGAGTGGAATTCTCACCAAGTGGCCCCCCTTGAGTGAGTCTTCCTTAAGATAACTTAGATGCAGCAGTATACACTCAAATTTGGTCTGGAGAATTTAATTAAATACAAGTTATTTAATTAATGATCTTTAATTCATCTACTTAGAAATAAATTACAAAATTTATTTATATAGTTCATTTTCTCTAATTCTTCCTATCTTAAATCATTTTCTTCATGTCTTAATTAAATGAACAAATTTAATTAGTTTGTTTATTTAATTAACTTCCTCTTATTAAATATGAATTTAAGCATATTTCTACTAACTTCTCATCTTCCACCTCATCATGTGTCTCATGAAATTAAATATTTCTAATATTTAATTTGGGTTTATCCTCAACAAAATTATAGCAAATTTTGGGACACTTGGCTTTCATCTCCATTTGATTCTTCTTGGCACTTGGCAGTTTATTCTTCTAAAGGGAACACACTCCTTGATTCTCTCTAACCTCTTCATCCTCAACCGTCCATCTCTCCAAATTGAATCCAGACCATTGACTCTTGCCGCCTAAGCTCATGCCTTGGAAAATCTATAAAATGTATCGTGAATAAGCAATGAAAATCTATACAACACACCAATGAAACATTATATCAAGGAATTCAAATAAAAAATAAAATTGAAACAAACAAATCCCTCAATGGCATCTCATTGTCATATATCTCTAAGGATTCTTTAAGTCATTTTTGCTCTCAGATTGTTTGTGCACATGATTTTCCAAATGACAACCTGAAGAATGAGAGATGCTGGAAATGCAAGAAATATTTCCTGCACTACATGATTGGTTTCTAAACTAGCTATGAATGATGTGCAAAGATAATGATGCTATGAAATTGCTAATGGAAATGATATGATTAAACTACTGTAATTAAGATGCAACTAATGCTAATACCATGATTAAACTACTTGATGCTAAAATGAAAATGCTAAGATGACAATGCTCTCTAAAATTCTGCAAAAAGTAATTATGCTCAACTCTCTATATGATTTTGTTGTAAATGAGGGTCTATTTATAGATTTTCGAAGGCATGAGCTTAGGTGGCAAGATCCAATGGTCTGGATTTGATATGCAGAGATGGATGGTTGAAGGTGAAGAGGTTAGAGAGAATCAAGGAGTGTGTTCCCTTCAGAAGAACAAACTGCCAAGTGTGAAGAGAAATCAAATGAAGATGAAGGCCAAGTGTCCCAAATTTGGTTAGAATTTGTTGAGGATAAATGCCAAATTAAATATTAGAAATATTTAATTTCATGACACATGATGAGGTGGAAGGTGAGAAGATAGTAGAAATGTGCTTAAATTCAATTTTAGAATTCAAATTTAATAAGAGGAAGTTAATTAAATAAACAAACTAATTAAATTTGTTCATTTAATTAAGACATGAAGAAAATGATTTAAGATGGGAAGAATTAGAGAAAATGAACTATATAAATAAATTTTGCAATTTATTTATAAGTAGACGAATTAAAGATCATTAATTCAATAACTTGTATTTAATTAAATTCTCTAGACCAAATTTGAGTGTATACACCTATTAATGGAATAGATTCACAAGAGGCTTTATAGGAGGGAAGAACAAAGTCTCCAAATCCAGTTGATCCTTTAGGGGTTAATCAAGAGCTTGGTGGAGGTCTAGGGGTTGTCATGGTGGCTAATCCTCTCTGTGAGAACCCTCCAACACCGGATGACAATGAGGTATATATTGAGTTGGCTACAGACTTAGGAACAAGGGAAGATGGAAAAAAGAAAAATATGCCCCAATTGAGAATAAATCAAAAGAGTTTAAAGAAGGGAGTGATGGATAAGGCAAGCAAGGTGGGTAGAAAGAAGGATATGGAAAAGATGAAGATTATGGGTGAGTCTTTAGTGGAATCTTGTATTGTTAAGACCCTGGACACTCACTTCACTTCATCACTCAAATGATTGTGCTTTCATGGAATGTAAGGGGTTTGGGTAGCATCCCTAGAAAAAAGGCTACCTGTGATTTGATTCGTGATCATAGTCTTGATATTATGTTCATCCAAGAGACTAAACTTTTTTGTGGATGAAATGAGTAATGTTTCTTCTAAAGTTTGGAGGAGAGGTCTATGCCAATGTGTTGCAGCACAAGGATTGACTGGGGGTGTTGCTTGCCTTTGGAACCCTTGCAGGATAATTCCTCTTTGGTGGGTGGCTTACAGGAATTCCCTCTCTGTGCTGGCATCTTGTTTTGATTCTGGAGTGGTTTCTCTTTTTTCAAACGTGTACGCTCCTAATGATTTTCCAGGTAAGATATTGTTATGGTATCATATCAGATTCGTGAGGTCTTTGGCTCCTAGTTGTCCTTGGATTCTTGTAGGATATTTCAACTCTATTTGTTTCCTGGAGGAAAATTTTGGGGGGTTGGCTTGCTTGGGTCCTACTTCACCTTTGTTGTGTGATAACATTTATTTTCTTAAGTTGGTGGATGTGAAGCCTGTTATTGGAAATTTCACCTAGCATAACAAAAGGTGTGGGGAGGGTTCTATTTCTAAGAGGCTTGATAGATTTCTAGTCTCAAACGATTGGCTTGGGGATTGTTGGGCCTCTTCTTTTGAGATCTTGGGTTGGAAGGGTTCGGTCCATTGGCCTATCGAATTCTCATCCCTGATTTTTTCTTTGTTTAAAAATCCCCCTTTCAAATTTTAGGTCATGTGGTTTCATGATCCTAGTTTGTACCAATTGGTTGAGAGATGGTGGTCTGAAGGGAAGCCTGATTTTGGGACAACCATGTTTTCGTTTTATAAGAGGCTTCAGTTTGTTAAGTACAAGCTTAAAAGATGGAATAGATCTTCTTATGGAAATATTTTCATTGAGAAAAAGTAGGTTCAGGTGCATTTGGACAGTATCACTTTCAAAATTAAGGAAGAAGGCATGACTATGGATTTGCTCCAAAAAGAGTATAAACTCTCCAAAGATCTTGTTGAATGGGAGTTATGAGAAGATTTTTTTTGGAAACAAAAGTACCGCATTCATTGGCTTCAAGAAGGGGACAAGAATACTGCTTTTTTCATAACTCTGTCAAGGAGAGAAGGTATGGTAATTCAATTACTTCTATTATTTCAAGGCAAGGGGATCTTCTCTCTTATTTTCAAGCCATTTCAGAGGAAGTTGTTGGTTTGTTTACCTCCCTTTTCATTGAGGATAGTCAGATGGTAGTGGCAAAAGAGGACATGATCCTTGAGTGTATTCCTTTGGTGGTTTCTAGGGAAATGAATAACTCCCTTCTAAAGCCTATTTCCCTAGAAGAGGTAGAGAGCATCATTTTCCAAATGAAGAAAGGGAAAGCTCCTAGTCCTGATGACTTCGCAATAGAGTTTTTTCAGGAGTTCTGGGATATCCTAAAAGTTGATTTGTTGGAGGTGGTTAGAGAGTCTCAAGCTAATAAGCAGATGCTCAAAGCCTTTAATTCAACCTTCTTGGCTCTGATTCCTAAAAAACAAGGAGCCAACTCCTTTGACTCATTCAGGCCTATTGCTTTATGTAATGTGGTTTTTAAGATTATTACTAAGTTGATTGTGGAGAGGTTGAAATCTTGTTTGGATTCTTTGATCTCTTTGGAGCAAGGGGGTTTTGTCAAGGGTCATCAGATTGTGGATGGGATTGTGGTGGCAATGGAAGTTGCACATTCCATGTCCTCTTTTAAGGAGAAAGCAATGTTTATAAAGTTGGGTATGTCTAAGACCTATGACAGGGTTTCAGGGTCATTTCTTCAGCGTATGCTTGTGGCCTTCAGGTTCCATCCTGACTGGATTTCTTGGGTTATGAGTTGTGTGACCACATCCTCTTTCTTTGTTTTGATCAATGGACTGCCCTCCTCTCCTTTTTCTACTTCGAGGGTAATTAAGCAAGGTGATCCTTTATCTCCATATCTTTTCATTATTTTGGTGGAGGGTCTTGGTGGATTGTTAAAGCGTCACAAGGACAGTGATCTTATCAAAGGTTGGAGCTGGAACCAGGGTTTAGAATCCCAAACTCACCTCCAGATTGTTGATGATACTGCTTTGATGGGACTGGCGAGAATTGAGGAGGCTACTAATTTTAGGAAGGCTCTGGATATTTATATGGTTGCTTCTGGGCAAAGGATTAATGAAGGAAAGTCTAGTATCATTTTCTTCAATACCCCCAAGCTAATCTAGAATAGGATTGCTCACATACTTCATTTTCATATTGGTGGTCTGCCTTTGGACTATCTAGGTATTCCCCTCTATGTTGGCAATATGAATAAGGGGCACTGGAAGATCATTTTGGAAAAATTCTGATCAAAGGTCAATCATTGGACTTTTCAATGGCTTTCCTTTGCTAACAGGGTGACTTTTAAAATATGTGTTGCAGGCTCTCCCTTTGCACAGGTTTATGGCCTTATCTGCTCCAAAGGGTTTGCTTAAGGAATATGATGCTCTCTCTAGGAAATTCTTATGGGTAGGAAATATTAGGCAATGTAAGTGGAGCTTGGTGAGTTGGGACCAAGTGTGTAAACCCAAGGAGTATGGGGGTTGGGTCTTAGGTAGTCAAAGCACAATAGTTTGGCTATCGTGACAAAATTTTATTGGAGGTGGCGTAATATGTCAAATCAACCATGGGCTCGCATTCTAAACTTCAAATACCTTGGTGGTGTGGCTAATGAGGATATTCCTCACATGGAATTAATTGGTAAGGGTTCTTTGATCTACAATACCCTAAAATGGGGTTCTACTCTCATTAGGGAGGGGCTCTTCTGGATTATTAATAAAGGTAATCTTGCTCATTTTTGGTTGGATTCTTGGGATGGTCATCCACCTATACTCTCCTCTCACCCCCATCTTCAAGTTTTAAGTGATTCCTTTGTGGGGGCTAGTTGGTCAAATGTGGATAGCTTCAAGGTCTCTTCCTCTTTGGGGGTCTCTATGGTGTATCAATGGCGTCACTCTGATTCTTGGCCTGATGGGGGTTCTCTAGAGGAGAAAAATTCCTTAGCTACGATCCTTGTCGATTGACCTTGTAGTTCTTTAGAGGAGATGGATGAGTTGGCTTGGGGTAATGGTCCCAAAGGAAGGTACAAAATGGCTCAGGGTTACACTACTTTGCTTGGTTGACATGGTCATTTGGACGAGAACTCCTGGTGGAAACGTATATGGAACAAGAATAGCTGGCCCAAGTGTAATATGTTTATGTGGCTTTTGAGTCTGAACAAATGCCTAAATTGGGAGAACATCAGGAAAAGGGGATTTAGTGGTCCTTCGATTTGCTTTCTTTGTGGAAATAGTGAGGAAAGCTCTAGCCATCTTTTCTTCCTGTGCTCTTTCTAAACTGAGATTTGGAATTAGTGGTGACAATTATGGAGGAGACCATCGGTTTGAGCCTTGTCTCCATATGATATTTGGACAAACTTGGGCCTTCCTCCGACCTCTGCGTCCTTCCTTGTGGCCGCTTAGGATTTGGGTCCCTCCCTAATTATATGGCAGATTTGGCTGGAGAGAAATAGGCAGATTTTCTAGGATCGCAAATAGGTTTTCCTTCAAATCTAGTTCAAAATTAAGAATATGTTCAAGGAGACTATAGAGGCTAAGTTTGACCTGGATGAGCCTTTGACCTCAAATGATGCTAGGCTCTTTTCCCTCTTGGGGCTTTCAAGGGCCTCGGTGGCTCATCCTAGATGTGGATCTTTGATGAAGGGATCTAAGAAGGTGAACCATGTGGGTAAGTGGGTTTCGCCCTTGACTGGTGTTTACAAAATAAACACGGATGACTCTGCTCATGGTAATCCTAGGGTTGTTGGAATTGGTGGAGTGGGACGAGATTGTAGAGGTTGTGCCCATTTTTTCTTCTCTATTTATATGGGGGTGCACTCCAATGATCAAATGGAGGCCTGGGCTATTCTTAAGGTGTTGGAGAAAGCTTGTGAGCTGGGTTGAAGAAAGGTGATATGTGAGATGGATTCAATGATTCTTGTTTCTCTTCTAAACAACCAAGATTTCCATAACTGTTCTAGGATATTGAGGGTTATTGCTAGACAAATTCTCAATTTGGCCTCAAATTTTGCTTCTATTTCCTTTGTGCATATTCCAAGGGAATGAAACAAAGTGGTTGATTGTCTAGTAAAATGGGCTTCTGATGAGATGGGGAATTGGTCTGTTTGGAGCTGGGGTCAACTTGACTAGCATAAATTTCAACAATTGGCTCAGTTTTTTCATGAGTATCAAAATGATTAGATGTGTTGGGTTGGTTGTTTGTATGCTTTGTGGTGTTGGGAGGATGGTTGGAGTGGTGGCCTTTTGGAGATTTGGGATCTCTCCATTGGTCCTAACTTTGATAGTTATTTGAAGATTTGGGGCCTCAGGTCCCCTTCTTTCTAATCTCTAATTTTCTTTCAATAAAATTTTCACCCTAGGTTTTCAAACCAAAAAAAAGGTTCATATGCACTTAGTTTATTCCTTAATTAGTTTAAAATTTGAAAAACTCCTCAAAATTAATTCAAGGTAAATTAAGGTCCTTTTATATTTGATGATGTTAAATGACCAAGTTTTTAGGTCTACAAATTATTTATAAATGTAATGTAGAAAAATGTACTCCTTTACATTTTCACACTTTTTTTGCATCCCCTCAATTAAATTGGACTTAGTTATTCCTTAATAAACCCTATTTTACATCTACAAGCCTAATAAATTATATTTTTCGAAGGGGAAACCCGACAATAATTAATGCCAACACATAATTAATTACCTTGAGCAATGTGTGTTCCAAGAATAGGGACCTAGAACCCATTCACCCATGGGCGAATGAGTCCTCCCTAGGCCTTTGAACCCATTTTTAAAACATGTTTTTGGTGGTATTTTATAATCCCAAATTCAAATTTCAATGTTGGCTTACAATGTTTAATTTTTTGGAAATTAAGGATAAATACCTATAAATACAAGGTTATTTTATCAAATCATTATATTTTTGAGAGATCAATCCTAAGAGAAAATATTATTGTCAAGAGCATTGAAGAGCAGATTTATCAAGCATCTACAACAACAATCAAGATCAAGATCATCATGTCAAAGTTATGTTCATCATGCATGTTTTTGGAGCTAATAATTGTGATGTAGGTTTCAAGCATTCAAGCCAAATTTCAAGCATCAATATCACATCATCAATCAAGCCTCTACATGCAAGATCAAGACCTTGGAGAGATCTACTAAGTTGTAGTCCTTCAAGGGTTTCAAGTCAAGGGTTTGGTGAATTGAAACATAGCACTTGTTCACTCATCATCCCTTTGATGTTTCATTGTTTCAATTCAAGGTTTAATTACCAAAATGGGGTTTGACCAAGGAAAACCTCCATGCACTAAAAACAAACATTTTTTCCCTCTTGTGTATGTGCAGGTTCATAGGTTGAAGAAAAGTAAAAGATCTCAAAAGAGAAATTTTGCAAAGTTGCATTTGTTGTCACCTTTGTTGTCAAGCCATGGAAACTCAAATCTTGAATTGATTTTTGGCTTTTTGACAGTGGGATCTGGGGGAATTAGGAGTGCAAACATAGGGCCCGAGGACTATAAAATCATATTTTAAATCTTTGCACAAGGACCTATTTGCCTATAGGTGAATGAGTCCTTGACAACCCTCTAAAACAAGCTTTTTATGACAAGTGCACAATATTCAAACCTTCTTAGATCAGCCAAAAATTTGTTGTTTCTATCTGTGTTATGCTTTAAATTAGAGATCCAAGTGTTAGCTTTCATAATTGTGGTGATTTACTATTTTTAGTTTTTCTCCTTAAAGTGTTGTTTAGGATGATACCTTGTTGGAGTTAGGCCAGACGAGAGGGGGTGAATCGGTGTCTAAACTTTTCAACCGACCAAGATTTTTAATTGATTTCATTTTCTTTCAACAATAGAGTAAATAATCACTTTTGAAAGCACAAAGATATGACAACATTAACTCAGTCTATTAGACAACTTATGAAAATATGATTTGAGTGAGATATCTTGCATTTGCCAAAATAGTTATGGCTGACATTGATTAACAATCAAAGCATGATGACAGTGCAGGTGCAACTCATAAGACTGTGCAAATGATGATCAACATTATTGACTCACTTCTTAAACAATTGATTTGAATGCAACTTTAAAGACAAGAAAGGTATTGAGACAACAAACACCTTTAGCAAATTATAACTATTCTTGAGCAATGAATCAAATGAGAACTTTTAAGCTTCCTTTTGAATTAGACTCTTCAGCAATGACTTGTGCAAGATATTTGAACTAAATATTTGCAGATATGAAGGAACTATCATTCAAAAATGTTTGAAGTGATAAAAATTATCACAATCAAGAAACATTATGACACAAAACAAAGAGACCATAAGACAAAGGATTTCTGAGGTGGAAAACCCTCTGGGGTAAAAACCACTCCTAAACTGCCTTATAGGCTTAATCTTCAAAAACCACTGTTAACAATGCCTTATAGGCTAATTTCTAAGCACCAACTCAAGGAGCACCAACCCCTCATTTTGAAACACCAATTTCAAGGAACACCAACCCCTCAAATTATTTTTAGAACAATAATAAATATATCAGAGGATCTCTCTATTTTCAGTTAAGCTTATAACTCTCTGCTTCTAATACCCTAGGAGCAATATTCCAGAATTACATCCAGTTCCCACACACATTTTTACAGTTTTTCAATACTGGTTTTTATATACATTTCAAGTATGTCTGTCATGAAGAAGAATCTTCAAAGATTCATTTATCAGAGGAAACTGAAACTCTCTTGCCCTTTTAGGAATGTGTCAGAAAAGTAAATGTTTGTAGGAGTAACGCCTATCCAATAGGTTGTCAATAAACTGACAATCATAAATCAAAGTAAAATTAATTTGCCAATACACGAGCCGTTTCACCTAGCTAAGAGTCGTCCTCAACACAGAGATTCGATGCCAACCAATGATGTCGGCCTACACCTATATTTAGAAATTCCCATGTCGGCCACAGTTTGAGTCTCTGTTAACCATTCGTTGAGACAATCAGATAGTCCTGCCGAAGGCAATTAAATCTCCAGTCATTCCCCTTAGTTATTGCTTTCGCCATGACCCATCAGAGTCGGGGAGAAGACATAACGAATACGTTATGTCACGCCGAAAGCTCATATGTTATGTTCTTTCCAATCGCTGAGACATAAGAAAGTTTCTTACTGAGATCCCTTTTTCGTTTCATTCGCTGTCGCTGTAACCTTTTGATATCGGAAAGACCCTATGCAAATCACACTGTGTTTCACCGAAAGCCCTTTTATCTCTTATGTGTCGCTGTGACATTCTGCTGTCCGGAAGACGTTTCGTAGATTTCATTAAGTTTCACCGAAAGACTTTATCCCTTGTAAGTCGTTGTAACATAATGGTTCTCTCGCCGATGCATCCTTCTATCTTATGAGGATCGCTATAGCATACCGTCATCGGGGAGACCTCTCGTAGAATGCTTGAGTCATACCAAAAGTCACCAACCATCTTGTGTGTCACTGAGACAAGACTAATCCTATGCCAACAAAGTCCTTTTGTGTTCCATCGGCGAGACCGAAGGTCACTCGCCGAGACCTCACACTGAAAACCCTAACTCTTACCGAGATGTATACCTTTATGTTGTCGGTCGGTATGACAATGTAAATTCGCTATGACTTCACACCGAAAGCAACATGTCTGGCCGAAGTGAATCTTTCAATGTGTTGTTTGGTGAGACTCCTCCCAATAATTTAGATAAAACCCCTATGTCGACAAGACCCAACAAAGTTGTTGAGACATCACTCTGAATATCATTAACTCATACCTATATAACCTTTGTGCACAAGTCGGCAAGACACCACGAAATCGCTATGACATTTCAACGAAGCCACAACCTTTGCCGATAAGACCTTTCGGTGCACGGTCGGTGAGACAATATGTCTTCGGTGAGACCACATACCGAATGCAACACTCCTGTCGATATGTTCCTTTTCCTTCGGTCGATGTAACAATTCAAACTCGCCAAGACACAATGGCGATGAAGGATCACATACGCCGATGAACCACCTCATGTATTAGTTGGTGAGACCCGACTCATTCGGAAAGACCTCTCCCCAGTGAAAAATACTCATGTCGATAGACCTTTCCTCTTTCGCTAAAACCACGTGAATGTCATGCCGAAAGACGCCTAGAGATGGATCCCGATCGCTGTGACATCAAATAAGTCTTGCCGATAGGCAAAACAGACTCATACAAGCAGAAAAACAATATGGACCGGGAAACCTTTGACCAACACATGTCGATATGAACTTTCTTGTCACCGAAATAATGTATAAATAAGATATTCTGAGACTGCACGAAGCTCAAACTGAACAGTACCATAAGATATTAAAATTTTGAATGTAAATTGTCCATTGAATGCCAAGACATGTAAACCATATAGACAAAATTGTACCAAGATAAAGCAAGAGAAACCAATATGAAATTTTTTAACAAGTAGAATCAACTGAATTGGATTTTGTCATCAAGGACAAACCATATGGTCACAACTGAGAACCAACAAACTCCCCCTTTGTTCTTGATGGCAAAACACAAATGACTCTCCCCCTTTTTGCCTCGATGACAAAGGATAGAAGAGAAGAATGTGCAATGCCAGGAAACACAACTGAGAAGCCAACCAAATACCATAAGAAGTTCCAAATAGAGCAATAGTGCAGCAGACATATTTGTAGGAGAGCAGTAAGATTGTAACATGCTGATATCATAGCAAAAATAACAATATGTCCTTTTCAAGAAATTTGGTCCATATCATCAATGCCAAAGCAATGGTACCAAAATATTATAATGTAACAAACCAAATTGATACCTAAAGATTGAAGACCTGTTACTTGAACATACCACCTTCTTTGTCATGTTCGATCAAGGCACATTCAAGATCACCTACTCCACATTCAATTTGATTAACTTCAGTCTAGCAATACCAGGATTTGAGCACAAACAACCAACCTCTTCTTAGCACAAGTAACCTCAGTCACTTTCAAATCGAATGATTACCTTTGTCAGTAATAACAAAAGGTTAAGAAATTTAAACCACAAATCTTCAGCTCCTATCAATGATTGTCAAAAACAGAGTCACAAACTCGAACAAGTAGTCATGACACACTGTCATATAACTCCTCAAACAAATATTACTTTTGATCCATGACAATTCTTCTCAAACAACCTTCTGCTATACTCATCTCTATGGATCTATCATATACTCTTCTTCACAAACTATGTCTTCTTGCATCAAATCTGCATGAACTCCTTCACATATCTGATCCAAACTGTGCATAATCTCTTTTTACAAAACTGATCATAATCATTCATAATCTTCTCATAAATTTAATCTTCAAGATGCTCTCTAATATGCACTTATATAATGCTCAGAAATAATTTACTGACCACAATCTCATTCACTTAGATCTGCAACATGACCCTCACTTGCTTGAGTTCGAATGATATAGCCTTTGTTCCTCAACACACAACACAACACAACACACACCTGATTGTGTTTTAATGATATGGCATTTATTTCACACAGTACACCTTAAGAATTGAGCATCAACCTCACCAAAGAACTCATTCTAGACTCCATAGGGGTAAAATATATTACCATAATAGACTCCCCCTGAGTCTTTGCATCTTCTCAAGACCTGGAAGGCAACACTTGTGCAAGGAGTGCACAAGGAGTTTTCTCAGAAGCATCTTTATTGCTCTTCTTGTCATCTTGATTGCTCTTTCTTCTCCACTCCAATGAATACTTTTTCACTTGTTTGCTTAAAGTACCTGTCTTTCTATTGAATCTGCATTGTTGTACTTTATGTCCAATGTTATTACATCTGAAACAAATGACTTGTGATTGTTCTGAGAAATAGAAGACTTCCTACAGACATTTCGGCATTCCCTACATTATTATCACTTGTATTTATTCTACAGTCTCTTCTCAAGTGACCAAAATTATTTACAGTTGTAACACACCACATCCTCATTTCTAGGGACATTAGAATGATTCTTATTTGACCATCTTATGCAATCAATTGCCTTATGACCATAGTCATTACAAACATAACAATATCCTTGGAAAGAATGATTATACCTGAATGAGTGATCATGCCAAGGATGTGAAGATCTCAAGACATTTTTCCTTTCTATGAATACCTTTAGATTGTCTTCTAGTGTCAATGTTATCCTTTGATGCAATACTGTAACCAAGATCAACCTTCATTCTTGGTGTTTGCTTGGCTGTAAACTTCTTTCCATCTGAAGTAGTAAACACTGTTTCATGTTTAGATTTGTCTACAGAGCTTTGTCCAACCTCATATCCACTCCTGTAGGATCTTTAGAATGCTTTTGCCTACCCAACATCTCATTCAATATATTAGTACTATGATCAAATTTCTGAATTTTACCAGATTGAGCCTTGATACTTTCAAGCTCTTTTCTTAAAGCAACTACCTCTTCTTCAAGTTTTAGACAAACAATCTTTTTAATCTCCAAATCAGAACTCACAACGTCTGCTATCCTCTTATATTCTTCAATTTCAATTTTCTGACTTATAATCATATCTCCTTAAGAGTTAGTTCTTTTAACAAGGAATCATTATCTAACATTTCTTTAAAGAATCAATCTCATTTTCTAGTTTATTACACAATTCATCCTTGTCTTTTAACTTGACTTCCAAACTCTCTTCTTGTTGAAGATGTCTTGTTAAAGACTGGTTTTCTTTTCTAAGCTGCTTAATAGTATCTAAGGCACATAGGAGTTCACCTTCCAAATCAACCTCACTTTCTAGTTCATCATATTCCTGTTCAGAGTTAACTTCACCCAAAGATTGATCTACTTTTACACAAGTTTCTTGATCATTTAAATATTCATTAATGATCTCCTTGGACTTCTTTTCAAAACTATGAAGGTTTACACCTTCTTCACTCTTAGATGTTTCACAACTTATTTCAGTATCCAAAGATATCTCCTCTTGTAACTCACTATTCTGATTCATTTTAGTCAACTTGTCCCAAACTTCCTTAGCACTGTTGTAATGAATGACTTTTGTAATGAGTTTATTTGGCAAGTTATTAAAAATAGCATTTATAGCTCTGGTATTGAATTCAAGTGCTTTCTTCTCCTCAAGAGTGGAAGGAGATGTTGTAGATGTAGTACAACCCTTTTCAATTGTTGCTCACACTTCAGACCCTAAAGAAAGTAAGTATGTTTCCATCCTATGTTTCCATATAATAAAGTTTGTACCTTCGAATTAAGGAGTTCCAGATCTAGGATACTCTTCCTCGTTATTCCTTATACTAGATTCAGGTTGAACATGATGAATATCATTTTGCTGATAACATCTTTTTCCCTTATTCCTTATGTTCTTTCCCATACTAACCAAAGTACTCCAAGAAACCAGGAACAATCCTAGGTGGGTTAAACCTATCAGAGGACCCTACGCTCTGATACCAATTGTTGGAGTTATAGACAGACACTAAGAGGGGGGGGTGAATCAGTGTCAACTTTTTCAACTTCGACCAAGATTTTAATTCTGATTTCCTTTTCTTTCAACAATAGAGAAGAGTAATCACTTTTGAAAGCACAAAGATATGACAACATTAACTCAGTCTATTAGACAACTTATGAAAATATGATTTGAGTGAGATATCTTGCATTTTCCAAAACAATTTTGGCTAACATTGATTAACAATCAAAGCAT
>VDFB02047397.1:72589542-72642310 GCA_007258455.2 Sequoia sempervirens | reverse complement strand
TGAAACATGTGATCTTTGTTCATCATTTACAATAGTTTGAATTTCAATTGGTAAGACATTGTTAGTCCCAATGCCTAGGAGGGACCACCTCCATACTAGCAAGGCAATCGGCTAAGTTATTAGCCTCTCTAAAGACATGAGAAACATAGACATCTTCAAATGTGTTTAAAATAGCTATGGAGTCCTTAATTATATGCTCGATTGTCAGGAAGGAGGGATAAATTTCTTCAAACTATTAACCACATTCAAGGAGTCCCCCTCCAACCATAGTTTTTTGATCCTCTTCTCTTGAGCTAATTTTAAGCCAATTATCTAACCATTGTTATCCCTTCAAGATTGGGCAAAAAATTGACATAAATCAGGTCGTGGAGTTTGAAGCTGAATATTTAAAGCGGCTTAATTAATGTTGGAGTGTATGAACATATGTTAGTGTTCTACCTATTTTCTATGCCACAGGTCTTTCTTAAGCTGGCTCTTTGTATAGAATCATAGAAGTTAAAGAGTCGTGTAGAAATCAAGGTGACGTGGGGAAGCCTTCGATGGTCAGCAAGGTCAACCGAGGTCCACGTCAAGCTTTGAAACTCTGGAGGTTGGTTCTTTAAATAATCCTTTAGCTACATGTGGCAAAGAAAGTCTTGAGGACATAAAATGCCAAATATAGTTGTGAAATTTTTAAAAGAGTTCATTGCATATGTTATACCTAAAGTTGTCTCTCTTTAATAGCTATCACCTAGATTATTTTAGAAATAATCATTCATTTGGATCCATTTTACTTATTTGCAAGGGAAAGGGAAGGATTTGATTATCCACCCAACTTATTTGTGAGTCATTTTTATTTGAAGTTGTATAATGCCAAATAACCTACCATTATAGCTAAAAGGAAGGGACATGACATTATAAGGAAGGAATCAATATTTATTTAGTTGGAACTGTAGGAGTAATATATGATGTGGGATCAGTAGATAACAATACATGCCTAAAATTGGCTATTAAAGTACCTTTGAATCTACATAAAGGCATATGGATGGTCGAGCATGGTAATACTGTAGCAGATTAATATTCAGCTTTGCGATTGGGTAGAGTTTTGCCTCTAGTATGGTTGGGAATGTGAATTTGGGTTGTTCTATTTAAGTCGATGACAAAGTATAGTTCCAACATTATTATCCACCATTATAGAAATTGAACTATGCAATTTTGCAATATATACATATATTGAATGAAACTTGTGACTTGGTGTCATAATCAATGAACGTATGCTAGGGAGTCAAACTGTACATCTAGAAATGGTGGAAACTACAAGTCAAAAAATTGTAGAATTATTATTTTTATCTAAAAGCTATTTGTAAACAACTAGTTCATAGTTTAATATCCTCTTTTTAAAAATTTTGTATGTATTGAAAGTAACTAGTTGTAATAGTACCAATAAACCAATTGGGAATGAAAGTGAGACTGGTCATATTTTTGATAAGCTTGACTTAATCCTTCAACGCTTCAACAGTAGTATCATGTTTTCAATTTGGTGCAATATTCCCAATAGATTGTGCATGGAAAATCTTGAATAACCAAGAGGAAATAGAGTTTGGTAACTATGTATGAAACAACCAACATTACCTATCTAGGGAAACTGTACAATTACCTTACTCGAGCAATCTGTTTTACATAATTAACAGTGAGAAAGTGTGCAATTTTTTTTGGAGATTGGTGTGGTTTTTTATAGTGGTATCAAAGCTCATAATTTCTTCTTGCTGGCCTGTTGGGTTGTAAATCATGGCTTCATTGAGTGGAAAAGAGTTGGGAAATAATTGTATTGCAATAGATAAACTTGGACACTTGTCTCAATCAAAAGATGTTCTTTTCAGCACGTTGGAGGAAGTAGGGAGTTGTTTGCATATGGTGGATCAATCACCTTCTTAGTTAATTCAAATATATATGAATCCATTAGTGACTTCCTTGGGTGAGAAAAAAGTTGTTGAGACACAAAGATAAGGAGGCAATAGTTGTTGTTACTTATTGCCTTAGTGAAATTATAAGGATTACAACTCTCAAGGTTCCCTACAAAGATGACATAATGAAGGAGATTCTACAACTAATTGTTGAGAGCTTTTGTGGGTTAGGTGATATTAGAAGTTCTTTTGGTAAGAGGGTTAAGATTTTAGAATTGATGGCAAATGTTAGATCATGTGTTCTCATGATTGATTTTGATTGTGATGATCTTATTCTTATAATGTTTCATCATTTCTTGGTCTCTATCAGTGAGGATCATGATGAATCTATTCCTACTTGCATGAGAATCATTATGGCCTTGATTAGTAATGAAAGTGATGTTAATTTCTAGCCTATCTTATCTTTGTTATTGGTTGTTTTGAAGCAAGAACATGTTACTTCTACAACTGCATATAATTTGGTATATAGTGTTTTCAAAAAGTGCAAAATGAAGTTGAAACCTTTCTTGGTTAATGAGGAACAAGTGGATGAAAAGGAAATTACAATAGTGGATGAAATTCATTCTGAACATAGTGTTTTTCTAACTCCAAAACATGAATTAAGCAAAGAGGATGTGATAAAGATGGCTGATATTGAGAACCATGATATTGAAGAAAAAACAAAAAAATTATTATATGAAGTTGAGGTTGATCATTTTCCCAATGAGTCATGCGAGTTGAAGAAACAAATGAAAGTTACAAAAGATATGATTGTTGCAACCCTAACATGTTTTGACCACACACACAATATCAAATATCATTGAAGATCTCTTTTGGAAGGCCCAAATTGAGAGAAGACAAAGGGGTATTGAAGGAGGGTCCTCTCTTGCAAATTTATAGGTAGTCAAAGGAAACTTGAGAACTTTGAAATCAATTTTTTTGAGCTTAATTTCAGATAGGGATTGTTTCATTAATCTTGCATAAAACATTCTTGTTGCATTGAAAGGAAAGGAGCAAGAAGTAGATAAGTTCACCTTTGAGATTAAATCTACTAAAGATTCTTTGGAGAGTACTCAAATGGCTCTTCAAGAAGTAGAAATCCAGCTACCTATTGTAAAATAGTTTATGGAGCAAGAAGTGAGGAAAGATTTAAGGAAATCAAGCAATTAATAGGTGAGTTTGATAGGCTATATTTTGATTTAAATTTAGAGAAAACTTCCAAGTTGGAAAGAATAGAGTTGGAATAACAAGACGATTGGTTGGAGGGACGAGTGTTAGAATACCTTCTTATAGTGATCAATACCTTCTTTGATTTTTCCCTCGTAGCTTGGGAATACAAGTGTTAAAATGGATCATGCACCTCCCCTATTGATCTACTTCTACTTTCACTGATTTATCAAAAAAAATCTTGTACATTTCTCCTATAATGTAGAGCATGAGGTCGCCATGTTGAACCTCTATAATGTTAAACAACACAATGGGGAAAGTTTTGCGGCCTATCTAAAAATATGGAGAGGAATTGCTAGTAGACTTTCATGGCCAGTGCCCAAGAAACAAATTGTTAATATATTCATCCAAAACTTGAACCAAGAGATGTCTTTCCATATTAAAATCCATTGTACATCCAGTTTTGATGAGATCATTGAAAAGGGGGTAACCATTGAAAAAACCCTCAAAGAAGCTTTCTCAATAAAACATGATAATGTTTCCTATGGTTCAACCATTCAATGAGTCTAAATTGAAACCATCTTGGTACAAAGACAATAAATATTGCGACTATCATAGGGTCAAATTTCATGCCACTAATAAATGTATGAAGCTGAAGAATTACATTCAAGACCTTATTGATATGGGCAAGATCAACATAGTGGGAACACATCCCACTTCACCAAATGCTCAATTGGGGATCTATCAAAATTCCTTTCCAAAACATTCTCAAGGCCAAACCACCCCTTCATCCACTTCCGGTCAAGGAAATGCCCAAGGAAATCATACAAACAAGATTGACTATAACAAAGTTTCATTTAACTATGAAAATTTTGTAGGATGCATTACCCAAGTCCACCTACAAGTTAACATGGTTGGAATCAAGCCCAAGGATCCCAATTGTGTTGTCACTACTTGACGTGGAAAGATTACCATCCAAGGACCACTAAATGCATATATCCAAAGTTCACAATACAATATCTTTGATCATCTTGGGAAGAATCCTACGCATACATCAATCTTGGAACTTCTTAAATCATCTACCATCCATAGGGATGTATTAGAGTGAGCTTTACATGAATCACATGTCCCTATCATTGATCTTACGCAGTTCAAGCTATGTTTGGGCATCTTTCTTCCACCTATTAACTTGAATTTATCCAAAATGATATGCCTCCACTTGCTCCATCCCATAATAGAGCATTGCACATTGAGGTCCTTATTGCCAAGCATAAGGTGAAGAGACTCTTGCTTGATAATGGTTTGGATTTAAATCTATGTATGTATTGAAATTCATCAAACAAGTGGGATATACTGCCTTGGATTTAGGGAAAAAAATGATCATAATAAAATCCTATGATAATGTAGAAAGGGACTCAAAAGGAACAATAGGCCTCTTGAACCAAGTGGGTCCTGCACTCCAATACACTACCTACCATGTCATCAATTTTTATCTCACTTACAATCTCTTCTCGGGCATCCATGGCTCCATGCCATGCAATCTGTCCCCTCCACATACCATCATTGCTTCAAATTCCCCTATAGTGGGATAGAAGTCACCATTCATGTCAATCCTCAACCATTTGAATATTTTCACGCATTGGAAGCAACCTTCTAGCATTTTCACCATTACCTGGGCAGGTGTTGAAGTTACGTCTTTCAACACAACTCCATCGTCTTCCTACATCGATCTTGCCACATTGGCCTCATCATCCACTTCATCCACCATCCCCAAATTCAATGCATTTAAGATCGATATTGATGATAAAGGATGTGGAGAATATGAATCACTTAATTCCTTCAACAGTGGCACTATGCCCATCTCTCCATACTCTTATGGTAAACCCACTCAAAACAGCTCCCAAAGTGTATCCAATATACACACAAGTGTACCACTCATGAAGAGTTATAGATCCACTATATTTCAATCATTAGGCACTTTAGAGGAGGAACATATTGATGACATCAACTCATGGTTACATAAGGATGATGAAGATGTTGAACAATCTCTCATGGATCAACTACAACCATGAGTATTTGTTGGATTTCATCTTACTCAAGAGATGCACTATCAAGGTAAAAGTTTGGGTCAATATGAGAAAGTAATTGTGTATCCTATTTCTCTCCCTAAGAATGAGGAAAATCAAGGTCTTGGATATGGAGCACCACAACCACAATCTATCATATTGTCAAATACTTTCAAACATTTAGAGGTTGTTTCCAACATTGTGGATAATGTTGTAGGTATAATTATCTTAGAATCATTTGATGACTTGGATATCTAGCCCCTATTGATCATCCAGCCCATTTTAACCATTGACCTTCCCCTTTTCTTTCTTGAACTCATCTCATGGGACCAACAAAACTTTGCACCTCTCAGCATCTTTCAGAATGATAAGGAATTCATTGATTTCATGGGGCTTCGTGAGGACATACCTATTGGGGATCATAAATCCAACTTTATCTATAAGCTTGATACCAATGCATACTTTGAAGACGATGAATCCCTTAGCTGCAAATTTAAATATAAATGGAAAAATCAAGAATTCCTTAGTGAAAACCACTTTGAGGCACTTTTGGATTCATCAAAAGTAAAAACTAAGGGAATATCTTATAGTGAAAACCTCTTTGAGGTGCTAGAAGATGAGTAAATTCATCTTCCCCTAATGGATTTACAAAGGCTTGAAAGTTCCAGCATCGTAATTGAAGACACCAAGGAAATAAATTTGGGATTCAAGACATAATTGAGGATCACTTATCTAGTAACATCCCTCTAGCTTGAAGAGAATCAAAATATATCAACTATCCTACAAAAGTCATCCACAATATTTGCTTGGTCTTCTTCAAATATGCTAGGATTAGACCCATCTCTATTTGTCCATCACTTGGTGGTACATCTTGACACTAAACTAGTTAAGAAAAAGATAAGAAAATGCACCCTCAGATAACCTTATTGGTCAAAGAAGAACTAGAAAAACTCCTTGAAGTGGGATTTATTTGGCCAATTGACTATCCTGAATGGATATCCAACATAGTTCTTGTTGCTAAGCACATTGGGGGCATCCATATATGCACAAATTTTAGGGACTTGAATAAAGCTTGCCCAAAGGATGACTTCCAATTACCTTTCACTGACATGATTGTTGATCTTACTACAAGGCATGCTATTATCCCGAATGGATGGATTTTTTGAGTGTAATTAAATCCGTATTTTAAATGAAGATCAACATAAGATCGCCTTCACAACCCCATGGAAGGACCTTCTGCTATTAGGTGATTTCGTTTGGTTTGAAGAATATCAGGGCTACCTATCAATGATCCATGACCGTTATCTTCCATGAACTCCTTCACATTATCATGGAGGACTATGTAGATGATTTAATAGGTGAATCTAAAATAAGGGAGGATCATCCTCAGGTCCTAGATCAAATCTTTAATCACCTTGAGAAATATCAGTAAATGTAATACTAAGAATTGTGTATTTGGTGGACCACTTCAAGTAAAATCTTGGGGTTTATAGTTTCTAGAAGAGGAATTGATGTTGATCTAGCCAAAGTCAAAGATATCATGGATATGCCTCCACCAAGGACACTTAAACAACTTAGAAGTATTCAAGGTAAGTTACATCTATCATGAGATTTATTTTTATCTTGCAAATAAGTGCCAACCATTCACTCATCTACTTCGTAAAGATGTCACTTTCAAATGGGATGAATCATGCCAACAAGGCTTCAACAAAATTAAGGAAAAGCTAGCTAGTTTTATAGTCCTTATGCCTCCAATTAAAGGAAATCCCCTCCTTTTGTATATATTCATCAACTCTAGTGGCAGTAGGGGCACTCCTTGCACAACACGATGAAACAAGAAAAGAGATAGTCATCTACTATATTAGCCACACTTTGGTTGGATTTGAGCTTAATTGTACCCCCACGAAAAAGGAATGTTTAACTATCATATTTAGTTTCCAAAAACTATGACACTACATGTTAAGTCATCAAACAAATCTCATTTCTAAGTTGTATCCTCTGAAATATATGTTATCAAGGACCTCTCTCATAGGACACATGGCTAAATGGGTTATGCTACTTATTGAATTTGACATTGAGTACGTGGATCACAAAGCTATCAAAGACCAAGTTCTTGTTGATTAGCTAGTCGCAACACCACTAGTGGAAACTCATTACTTGATCACAAATTTTCCTGATGATTCTATCTTCATGGTCATAGAATATCCCATATGGAAATTATATTTTGATGGCTCATGTACTAAACATGACTTAGAAGAAGGTATCCTCTTTATTACCCCATAAGGGGACTTCATTCCTAAGGCATTTAGATTGTTATTTTTTAGTACAATTAACATAGAAAAATATGAAGATTTAGTCATTAGATTGAAAATGGTTGTGCAATAGAACATCACCCAACTTTAGGTCTACAAGGATTCCCATCTTATCATAAAATAGGTCAATTATTAATATCAAAATAAGGATGATAAGCTCCTCCCCTACAAATTCATGGTTGATAGCTTCAAGAAATATTTTGCTAACCCTAGTTTGAATAGCTGTCTTGGTTGAACAATAGATTTGCACATGTAATGGCCACCATTCTTTCATTACTCGATATGCCTCTTAACATTCACTGGTGTGAATTTCTTATGGACCAACTGCTAGTCCCAACATATGATGTTCCTGATACTGATATGGTGTGTGAAATTGTTGGTCTTGAATCTCCTTGTTACCATGACATCTACATGTACCTCCATAAAAAAACCCTCCCACCTAACCTTACATGCAACCAATGTAAGCCATTTATCCAATGATTATCCTGCTATACCATTATGGGAGATACACTTTATTGAAGATGCTTTTATGGTCCCTTACTATGATTTTCAAATTCTATAGAAGCTAATCTTGTTTTACAAGAGGTACACAATGGTATTTGTGGTTCCCATACTAGCAACATGGTCTTAGAAAACAAACTCATCAAAACAAGATACTATTGGCCTGTGATGGAACACGATGCATGTTAGTATGTCAAGAAGTGTCAAGCATTTTAGCAACATGGAGACCTAATACATATTCCTTCTCAATCATTGCAACCCATCACTTCACTATGGGACTTTTCTCAATGGGGCCTCAATCTCGTTGTAAAGATATGTCCCTCATCTTCTAATAGACACGGGCTCATTATCACCACCACCAAATATTTTACTAAGTGGGTGGAAGCCATCCCCCTCACCCACATTATCAACATCCAAATTAATTCTATACCATATCATTTTTCATTCCCTTCACCATCATTTATGATAATGGAAGACTATTCAAAAACCAAGATATTCACAACCTTTGCAAACAATTTCACATCTAGCATCAATTGTCTAATTCGTACTACCTACAAGGTAACGACCAAGCCAAGGCAACAAATAAAACCTAGCTTAAAATCCTCAAAAAGGTTTTCAAGGAAACTGGTTGTGATTGTGTAATGGAGCTGTAGTGTAGGAAAAAGTATCCCTTTTCCACACTTAATTAGGAATTAATATTAAAATAAACTTAATTATGCCTTAATTTAGTGTTCTAATATGTATTTTATATATTCACATTAAGTTTAAGGACTTATTAATTAAAATAGACTTAATTGTGCCTTATTTTTGTGTTGAAAATTGTATTTATTTACACTTTCACACTTATCTAGGGCCTCTTTAATTAATTGAGATTAATTTCCCTTAATTGCCCCCTTTAATTCAAATCCAAGCCTAATTAATTGCATTTTTCGAAGAGGAAACTCAACATTCATCAATGCCTAAACATAACACTCATCCTTGAAGAATGTGTGTCCTAGGTAAGTGACCTAGGACCCATTCACAATAGGGCGAATGGGTCCTCACTTAGACCTAGGACCCCCCTTTTTTGGTATGTTTTTTGTGGTATTTTAATGATTTCAAATCCATAATTCAATGTTGGCTTGCGATATTTGAATTTCGGGATATTAAGGTAACTACATATAAATATAAGTTTATTTCACTTAGTTTCACCTAGATTTTCAAGTGTTCAAATCCTAGATAAAAGTTTATGATCAAGAGCATTATCAAGAGCATTTCAAGGCATTCAAGGGCAGATTTATTGAAGATTTATTGCAATAATCAAGATCCACATCCACTAAAGTCATTTCATGCAAGATCAACATCAAGATTTCAGTCCTTCAAAGGTTTAATCAAGGGTTTGGTGAGTTGCAACATTACATTTGTTCATTCATCATTCCTTCATGCTATTTCATTTCATTTCAAGGTTTAATTACCAAAATAGGGTTTGACCAAGGCAAACCCCCCTTCACCCAAAAACAAATATTTTTCCCCTTTCTTTGTGTGTTGCAAATTTGTAGGTTGACGAAAGGTTGAAGATCTCAAAAGTGGAAAATTGCAAAGTTGTCACCTTTATTGTCATTTCATGGAAACTCAGATTCTAGATTTGTTTTCAACAATTCGACTAAGAAAATCGGGAATCTAGGAGTGCATACATAGTAGCAGAGAACCCAAAAACCATTTTACAGAGCCCTAGCCAGGTGCCATTCACCATAGGGTGAATGAGTCCTTAGTTGGCTTCAAAAAAGCACTTTTTGTGAGAGGTACGCAAAATTTAATATACCTTCCAAATTCTCCCTAAAGTCTGTAGGTTCCATCAGTTTTATGTTTAAGCTTTTAAATGCACTTTATAGAATACAAATTGGAGTTGCTTTGCTATTTTTAATCTTTCTTTGCAAAGTGCTATTTGACCTACACCCCCATCCTAAAAAAAAAGGGAAATTTGAAGATCCCTCCATAGAATTGATTCTCCTAAGGGTAGTTAGTTAATTCCTAGTGGGGATCTCATTTCCTAATGAATTGAGGAAAGTAGGGCCCCTTTTCCCTCTTTGAATCCATTTTTCCATTTTGGGAAACCCTAAGGACACCCCCTATTTTCTTTCATTTCAGGAGAAAATTTGCACCCCTAGGAAAATTCCCCATTTTATCACCCCTACCTTAGAAAATGTAAACTCGATGATGCAATTCCTCCACCGCTACCTCGCTCCTTCCACCTGACCATGCAATTTTGCATCGGTGGAGGAATCTCTTTGGGGGACGTGCATCGTGTTGCTGTCCTGACATGATTTCTGCCCTTGGATTCCGTAGAGGCATTATGTTTCTCTATTGGTCGCTAAGCGTAATGTCTCCTACATCCTTAACTGACCAAAAATGGATCTTTTTCCTCCCTTTTGCTAGTTCAAATGGATTCTTTCACATTGATTCACTCTCTTGGACTCTCTTTTGCTCAATTCTCATTATATTCACTCTCTCTTACATTCTAAGTTCATTCTACAACTCTTACACCACTTCTTCGCTACAAGCTACTAGTTTTGGCTCCTACACCACAATCTCATTGCAACAAGGCTGCTATTGGAATATTCTCAAGCTTCTTCCTTCCACTACTTGCCTTGAGTGCTCATAGCTACGAAGGTGATATTGTTCATTGTTGCTCACTCTTTGCATCGTCTTGTTTATCAAGCAGCATACTAGTTGTTTGTGCTCTTTTAGCAATATTACTTCCTTTCTACTTCCTGTAACACTTTCTACACTTTGTAGCTTCTGACTGTCCGTGGAGATGGGAACATCGAAATGAGGGACTGATTGAGGCAATCCTCTAAAACAACCAAAACTTTTTTCTCATTCCCATGTGTGCAGGTGTTTTCGAGTGGAGCTATTTGAAGAATCAACTCGTGGGTGAAAAGGCATGTTTTCTCACCTTCCTTGTCATTTCCGCAATAATTTACTTCTTAGTATTCTTTTCGCATATTTGTTGTTTCTATCATTTTTATTTTATCAGAGCATAAAACATCACATAGTCAGGTAGTTAGTAGGTTTCTTTGAGTTTTTGCTTTTATTCTGGACCCCTGTTTGTATAGATGCCAGTACGTCCCTAAGACACCAATGCGTTGCACTGGAGTTTGAGATCCACGCTACCATCCTCAGATAGTGAGTTGTCTGGGCAGTAGGTTGAACCTTTGAAATTGGTTCTTCTAACCCTATGAACATTCAATTTTAGTAAAATGAAAGCGACAAGCTATCTGCCCTTCCTTCTCAGCCTTAGTTCCTTGTCCTTTTCGATCTCCTTAGCAACGAGGTAGTTTAGGGAAGCCCGTTCCTTGGGGCTCTCCTGTGACCTGGAGTCCCAGGGGTGACAGGTCCCCCTTCTCTATATTTTGGTGAACCTGACATGAATCCTTTGTTTCTATTTCTTTGTGTTGAGAATTCTTCTTCTGGGTGTCAGGTGTGTGTTAGATTTTCATGTTGTAAAGCTTTATAACTCAATCTACAACCTCTGGGCACATTTCCAGAAGAAGTGTACAAAATTTAGAGATGGATTTTGTGAAGGTCACTATGGGTCTTACCCATGAAGAATTGACCTCTAGAACACATACAAGTTTTTCTAGTCCCTATGGGGAAGAATCCTGCATTCCTACTCCCCCCACTTCTCCTTCTGCTTCATCTATGGAGGAGGATGAGGCTGTTGAAATTCCCGCAGAGAAACTTTTGGCCCTTAACATAAGGCTTTTGGAGTTTGGGGAATATTTGGGAAAATAAATGGCTACGGCTAAGGCCGCTAAGGTTGTGAATGACTTGAGAGTTATGGTGGACAAGGATCGGGTAGGTCTTGAATTCCTTCAAGGTATTGTTGACACAGTGTACACTCATGTCCCATCATACAACCCTCGGTCCGACATTGCTTGAGATCTTGGGTCTGAGACCACTGAAAGACAAATAGAAGTCTTGATGCCCAAGGTATCGATGTACATGGCCGAGACTAGCCCATTTGATTAACACTATTTCTATTCCTCAGGCACCCCCCTTGTCGTTAAGGTGAAAAGGGTACCCTTAGGTTTCAACCCTACCCACTCTAATGCTTTTGGTGGTGGTTTTGGAACCCATATTGGTCCTAGTGGCAAGGTATCTACTAGAATGGAGGCTGGTGGTTTTGGTGGCTCTGGTGGTAGTTCCACTAGTCCTATCTCATCCTCTGACCCTATTTTGAATGCCTTGTTACAGAACATGGGTCAAATGCATAATCAACTAGCAAACTTGTCCAATTCTACTTTACAGTCTATCTTTCAACCATTCTTTTGTCACAATTCTTTATCGATAGCAATTCTAAATACTCCTATCCCTCAAGAGATGGAGATTCTAAAGTTTGAGAAATATGATGGTAAGGGAGATCCTCAAATGCACGTCTCGACATTCAATTCCATGTGAATGGATTTCTTTCACCATGATGCTTTAATGGCTAAGTTGTTTCCAAGGTCTCTTAAGGATACTACCCTCGAGTGGTATTGTTCCTTACTCGACAATTCTTTCTTTTTGTTTGATCAACTGGTAAATCAGTTTCTTTGATAGTTCCAGGCTAATATCGTACCAAAGATAACCTTTTTGGATCTTGTCCAATGTAAGCAAGGGAAAGCGAGAAGATAACTGATTTTATTGCTCATTATCAAGCACTCTTCTCACAAATTTCTTATCCTTTGCCTAACTTAGATGTTTAAAAGGTCTTTGTCGAAAACTTACAAAGGCCTTGGTAGGAAAAGTTTTCTTAAACAAAATATCCTTCTTTTGTACATCTATGTGAACTGTGTTACGAGAATACTAGTAGACGGTTGCACAATTCGAGGGATCTTCCTCGCGCTCCCGTTATGAGGATTGATCTATAGTGTCGGTGTCTGGTAAGAACAAGGCCATTGTAAATGTGGTCTCTATGTCTAACGATAAGATCTTGAAGCGTAACTGGAATTTTACAAAGTTATCAAATTCTTACACTTCTATGTTGAAAATATTACTAAAAGATAAAGTCTTAATATTATCAGACCCCTGACCTCTTACTGAACCCTATCTTGATTGGTATGATGAGAATTAATTCTATCAATACCATCGAATACATAGACATGATACCTAAAGTTGCATGCACCTGCATCATGAGATTTAGAACCACATCGATGACGATACTATCTATCTTGACGGGAAAAAAATAGAATTCCAATAAGTCTATGGAAAAGGCTAACAACAAGTTGTAAATCTATACAAACCCATTTTCGTCTCATTTCTCAAACTTAATTACTAAACCCTCTACTTCTATTGAGTGTATTCCATTGAAGTACGTTAATATGGTCTCATTCACATGTATTCCCTCCCCCTAGCCTATGAGTGGATCACCAGACATTAATTTTACCTCACAGGATTTACCAATGAGCAAATATCCTTCTCCCTTGTACATTCCCGCTTGTGTCAATAAGAACATTGTGACTAGTGTCCTAGTTGACCTCGTGAGCCGAGTGAATGTTATAATGGAAGAAACTCTACTATTAAACTTTTTTCATAAGGAGGAATACAAAGAATCGAAGGCCACTATACACACACAATGGGTTCTCGGTCCCTCCTCTCGGTTCTATTACTCTTTTGATCTTGGTAGGACCTAGGGTCATGGATACCTCTTTTGTTATAATTTCAGAGTCAGGCCTGTTTAGGGTGAAACTAGGCATCTCGTGGCTGGTTTCCATGAATGGTTTCGCTTTGATGATTCATAAATGTCTCAAGTTCTCTCATGAGGGATTTGTGCACATTGTGCACGAAACTAGTTATAAACCACTGGTGTCGTGTGGGGGCTTCTCATTAGACCACTTTTGGCTCGCTCCCATCGGTATACTCCCTCCAAGGATAGACTTGCTATATTGTGCCTATGTCAAATATAAGACTGGGGTCATAACACCAAAGATGACCTATCCAATTTCTCCCTACGCTATTTCAATAAAAAAATTTATGATTGTGCAATAACAAGTTGCCTCCTCCTCCAAATAAAAGGGTAAGGGGAAGCTTGCTCATGACCATGGGCCTTCCTCTTCTGCATCTCCTGCTCTATTTTCTTTTTTTTCTCACCCTGTTATGGCATCCTCGGCTCCTGCTCCCATGCCTTGCATGGGGATCCCAATGGTGTTCACTTGGTGAAAGGATAAGTTTCAAGTGTTTGAACTTCCCATCTTACCCACAGTTCCTTGACTCATTGTTTATGGCAAGGGGAAGGTTCCTCATGGAGTTTCCCCCATGTCTCAGCCTTTGCAGCCTCCTACCATTCCTCCTATAGTGAATAGGAAGAGGCCCATTGTTGAGGCACTTGTGTCTGCTTCTCCACCTGTTATTGTTTTCGCTCTCGTGCTTCCTGCTCTTGCTCCTACCCCTATCTAGAAGGCTTCAATCCCATCAGAAATGGTTGTGGAGGAAACTTCTATGGAAGAACGAGATCCTCACGTTCCTTCTTAGGTTGCAACTTCTAGTGCCCGTAGTCAACGTAATCGACTTGCGTATGAGCACAAATGTAGGAGAGAGGCTTTGGCTGCTGAATAAGCTACCTTGTGGAAGACAGAAGGGGAGCTAGTAGCTCCTGTTTTGGCACCTCCTATTGTGCCTCATCCTCCTATTCCTTCTACTTCAATTTCAATTGCCTCAGTTCTACTTCTAGCTTCCCTGGTGGGTGTTGATGATCCTCACCCCAAAAGGGTGCAAGTGTTCATTGCTCCTTCCATGGAGCCTTTGCTTTTGATGTCCCTTCTAGACATCCCTCCATTTTCTTAGCCCATAGACATGCCGAACACAATAGTGGTGTCTATCATGGATCTATCCTCTCCCTCCTTTGCCTCTGCTTTTTTTGTGGGAATCCAACATCCTCCATTGAAGTCCAAGCCAAAGGATGACCTCACTTTGAGTGGTGGTCGAAAGAAGGGATCACCTTCTTCAAGAGCTAGTTCCACTTTGGCTTACATTGTCCTTGTGATGGGGGAAGCCTCGACGTCCCCTAAGTTTGTCACTGCCCCTCTTGACAAGATCGACAGTGGATCTCAGGCGCCTCCTTCTTCTCCTACTTGGTTAACACATGGCACTCTGGTTAAGTGCATGTTTAAGTTGATGGATTATGTCCTGGATCTATCAACGATCTTTGTGAGATCGATGACCTTCACCTCACAAGAGCTTAGCAAAGAGGACCTTGATGTATTGAAGCTAAGGTAGCATAACAAATTCCTACACTAATCTTGAGAGGAGAATAATGCAAAACTTTTACAAATCTTTAACAGTTACAAAAACTTAAACATAATAAACATAAATATCATGCATACCACAACATATTGATTTACATGGGGAAAACCATTTCAGGAGAAAAACCCCACACTCCAAAAGCCGCCCAATATCTTATTTAGTAAATCACAAAGAATGCAATATACTTGTAGAGCAAGCTTCTCACAAGAGTATCACCACTCAGAGATCCAGAGACAACACGACCGCTATCAGAATCTCAGAATACATCACTCTCTATAGCAGCCATAATACAACGCCATCATAAAATAGGGTTACATTCTAAGGCAAGACAAGCCAAGAAAATATCTACCATTAGATCTAAAACCTAATAATGAACAGTCCAGATTTATAACACATCATTATTTAATGTATGTCAGCCATTTTAGAAATTTCCTAAAAGAGTTAACACACTCACATTTTTCTCTTTGCTACCATTGTATACACCTATCAGTGTAACGAGGAAATATATATAAATATATATACATCCTATCAACAATAAACCATATATAATTGCAAGTTTGAGACACATTTTCCCAAAAAATCTCCCACTTGTCAAACACTTTGCAAGAGCAACGTGAGGGTGTAAACATTGACTCTTTAATTGCTAGGGGTCGAAAGTCCCATAGTCTCTAAACACCATCTGAACTTCTATGTGCTCACAGGCTTAGCTAAAGAATTGGTAACATTCATCAAAGTCTCTACCTTAACTAGCTTCACCCTGTCATCTTCAACCATATCTCTAACTGTACATCAATGTGCTTGGTCTTGGCATGAAATGTCGAGTTCTTGGCTAGACATATCACACTTTGACTGTTGTAATAAATTATCAGTACACCTTATTTTATTCCAATATTTGAACACAGTATCTTAAGCCAAATGGCTTCTTTCAAGCATGAGTAGCTTCCATATACTCTGCTTCAGTAGTGGACAAAGCAACCACAACCTGTCGCTTACTCATCCAACTAATTGTCCCACCAAATAAAGTAAACACATAAGCACTAGTGGATTTTTTGCTATCAACATCACCTACCCAGTCTGAATCCACATAACCATGAATATCAAGGGAAATCTTGTCTTCAGTCATATTACTATGATTACATAAGGAATAATCTAAGGTACCGCACAAATATCTGTAGACTTTTTTAACTGAATCTCAATGAACTCTACCAAGATTAGACATATATCTGGAAGAATTCCCATTGCTTGGAAAATTTATGGTCTAGTACAAACCATAGCATACATCAAACTTCCAACTGCACTCTAGTAAGGCACTATGCTCATGTCTTCCATCTCTGATGGAGATGTTGGACAATCTAACATAGATAACTTTGTTCCAACTGAAACATGAATGCACAATGGTCTACAATCTTGCATATTAAACCTTTGTAAAATTGAGTTGACACACTTACTTTGGCCAAGCCATAGCTTTATGTTCACTCTATCTCTTTTAATTTCCATCCCAAGAATGTGTTTAGCTGCACCAAGATCTTTCATTTCAAATTTAGCAGCAAGTTGAGATTTTAGTTTTGAAATCATACCTTTCCCTCTACCAATAAATAACATATCATCAACATATAATGCAATAAATAGGAAATGATCACCATCAGTTTTATAATAAACACAATGATCTAATTTAGAACTCTCAAATCCCAAACTCAACACATATGTATCAAATTTTTGGTACCGCATCCTAGGACTCTGTTTCAAGCCATACAAAGATTTCTTCAATTTTCAAACCAACTTACTTTTACCTTTCACCACATTGTGCTCTGGCTGTGTCATATAAATATCCTCCTCCAAATCATCCTAAAGGAAAACAGTTTTCACATCCATTTGCTCAACCTCTAAATCATATGCAGTAGCAATAGAAAGAAAAAATCTAATGGATGTGATTTTTGCAACAAGAGAAAATATCTCACCATAATCAACACCCTCAACTTGAGAGTAACCTTTCACAACTAACCTTGCTTTGTACTTCTCAATACCTCCATCTAAACAAATATTTTTCTTGAACACTCATTTGCAACCAACAGGTTTTCATCCTTCAGGCAATGGTACAAGATCCCATGTATCATTTTTTTTCAAAGATGTCATTTCTTCATCCATAGCAATCTTCCAGGATTCTGCATCATTCATACCTAGTGCCTCTTCTACATATCTGGGTTCATCCATGTTAGTATTCAAAGAAAAAATACATCTCCCATCATCAGGTGAATACCTTTCAAGTGGTTGTCTATGTCTTGTGGATAGGTATGAACAAGTTGAGTTGGAGATTCTTCCTCCTCTTCTAAAGATCCAGAGCTAGATGAGCTCCCCTCAACTTCTTGTCTATCCCTGGGCCTCAATTCAACTTTCTCAAGTGTAGAAGGAAATTGAATCACATCTTCTTGTTTGCTTTGTTTTGGCTGCAATGTAATAGGAGAAGGCCCAGTTTCTCTAAAAATAACACTTCTACTATGTATTACCTTCTATGCAACAGGATCCCAAAGCTTGTATCCTTTCACACCATAACTATATTTGATGAAGATACATTTCACAACTTTTTTCTCCAACTTTTTTCACTTCTCCTTTGGCACATGTGCATATGCCTCACAACCAAAAACTCTAAGATGTCTTAATGAAGGCTTGCGACCCGACCATGCCTCTATAGGCATCTTATCAACAAGAGTTGATGTAGGAGACCTGTTAATTAGGTAACAGGAAATGGCAACAACTTCAACCCAAAAACTTTGTTCTAGGCCAACACCACTCAACATACTTCTAGCCTTCTCTATCAATATCTTGTTCATTCTTTCTGCAACTCCATTTTTTTATGGAGAATACAGAGTTTTCTTCTATCTATGAATACCACAATCTTTACAGAATCTATGAAAACCATTAGAGAAAAATTCACCGTCATTATCAGTCCTTAAACATTTTATTTTCTTTCCAGTCTACAACTCAACCATTTCTTTAAATTCTTTAAATCGACTAAAAACTTCAAATTTTCTCTTTAGAAAATATACCCATGTCCTTCTACTATAATCATCAATAAATGAAACATAATATGTGGATTTACCAATCGAAGGAACATCTATAGGACCAAACACATCATAATGAATAAGATCTAATACACCACAAGATTTATGAGAACTCGAGTAAAACTTAATGGCATTTTTTTCTTCATAAACGCAATGCTCACAAAAATTGAATTCAAGATTACAATCAGAAAAACCTTCAATAAGGTTTTTATTTTTCACAATCCTTAGATCCTTTTCTCTAATGTGGCCAAGTCTCTGGTGTCATAACATAGTTTTCTCTGTAGGCAATTTTTTTTAGAAGAAAGATCACCCTTAGGTACCCAAAAGCCATGACCATCTGCTGAAGGTGAAACCCTCACTTCTTCCATAGACTTGCTTTTCACAGAGGTACTATTACACTCAACAGTGCATGCATAAATCTTATACAATGTGCCATTTCTGAAACGTCTAGCAATCACCATAGCACCATTGACCATCTTGCATCCTGCATTAGAAAATACTACCTGGACACCCACATCTATTAGTTTGTTCACAGATAACAAATTTCATGCTAATCCAGGGATATGCAACACACCATTAATCCTTTTTATTCTACCATTGAAGAAAATCTAATTTTAACTTTACCATGGCCAACAATGTCTAAATGAGAATCAACACCCAAGTACACCTTACCTTCATCAAATTCTTCATATTCAGAAAACCAATCTCTATGGAAAAATACCTCCTACTTATCAATTGATGAGCTAAAGGGGCTCTATTATGAATGGTTCATAAGGCACAACACTTGCTGAAGGTTTTGCAAATGGGGTAACAACTCAAGCGGGCTTAACCTTGGAGAAAACTCCCTAGTTAAGCGGCTTGAGTGAGCAGTCTGGGATGGGTGACCTCCCGGGACGGACCAGTGCTTCACCTCTGTGAGCATCACCTAGATGCAATGAGTGCTAAGTGGACCATTCGATATCATGAGAGATGGGTTCTTGTTGAACCACTACTCATGAAACATGGGTCAATGAGTTTGACTTCGAAACTACGGTTGAATCCTGATAGCAATATCATATTTTGACACGCTGTGGAAAAATACCTCCTACTTATCAATTGATGAGCTAAAGGGGCTCTATTATGAATGGTTCATAAGGCACAACACTTGCTGAAGGTTTTGCAAATGGGGTAACAACTCAAGTGGGTTTAACCTTGGAGAAAACTCCCTGGTTAAGCGTGCTTGAGTCGAGCATCTTGGGATGGGTGACCTCCGGGGACCCAGGACGGTCTTCACCTCTGTGAGCATCACCTAGATGCAATGAGTGCTAAGTGGACCATTTGATATCATGAGAGATGGGTTCTTGTTGAACCACTACTCATGAAACATGGGTCAATGAGTTTGACTCGAAACTACACGGTTGAATCCTGATAGCAATATCATATTTTGACACGCTGTGGAAAAATACCTCCTACTTATCAAACCAATCTCTGTTAAAGGTCATATGGAAAGATGCACCTGAGTCAATTAACCATGCATCATTACCTGCACGAGTTGCCAAAGATGTAATGAATGTGTCACCATCTTCCTTCTCAGACTTAGAATCAAAATCAAATTTCTTCTTTTTCTTCTTCTTTTCTTCATTGCATTCCTTAGGAACATGTCTAGGATTACTACAATTCCAACAAATAACTTTGAACTTTCCAGGAGATTTAGATCTCCCCCCGGACTTGAATTTGTCATGCTTCTCATTTTTCTTGCATTTTTCCTTAAGTCTTCCACAAAAATTTAGGGCCTCCTTGGCAGTGATGGATACCTTCCTCCTCATCTCTTCAAAAAGCAAAGAAACTACCATATCTTTAGTCTTCAATATAACAAAAGTACTCCCAATATCCATGACAAGAGAATCTCATGAATCAGGCAAAGAACAAAGCAGGATCTGGCATTTATCCTCCTCATCCATTTTGACACCAACTAATTCCAATTGATCCACCAACATATTCAATGCTTCCAGGTGGTTTTTGATTCGTCCACCCTCTTCCATTCTTGAGGAATACAACTTCTTCCTCAAGAAAATCTTGTTCACTAAAGATTTGGCCTGATACATCTCACCAAGCTTCTTCCATAGTTTTTGTGTAGAGGTCTCTTCATGGACATTAATTAAAACAAAGTCTCCCAAGCACAATCTAATTAGACCCTTGGCTTTATGGTTGATAACATCATATTGAGCAGCTTGAGTAGGATCTATAGGTCTTGAAACATTCTCATCAACAACATCCCATAGATCTCAATCTATCAACAAATCCTCCATCTTCAACTTCCACATCTCAAAATTATTTCCAAAAAATTTCTCCACCTCTATTCTCCCTGATGAACTTGCCATCTAAAAATTCCTACAACAAGATCACAAAGTGTCTTTTGCACAAGCTCTCACTCAAATCTGGATTAGTTCAGGAAACCCAACAACCCACAACTGAAACCAAAGGTGATCAAGCTCTGATACCACTTGTATGGAAGATAAGGTAGCGAAACAACTTCCTACACTAATCTTGAGAGGAGAATAATGCAAAAAAATTTACAAATCTTTAACAATTATAGGTTCTTAAACAAAATAAACATAAATATCATGCATACCATGACACAGTGATTTACATGGGAAAAACCCTTTCTGGAGAAAAACCCCACACTCCAAAAGTCACCTAATATATTATTCATTAAATCACAAAGATTACAATATACTTGCAGAGAAAGCTTCTCACAAGAGTATCACCACTCAAAGATCCAGAGACAACACAACCGCTATCATACTCTTAGAATAGATCATTCTCTACCACTTTCATAATACAATGCCCTCATAGAATAGGGTTACATTTGAGGGCAAGACAAGCCAACAAAATGTCTGCCATTAGATCTAAAACCTAATAACAAATGGTCTATATTTACAATACATCATTATTTAATGCATGTCAGCCATTTTAGAAATTTCCTGAAAAAGTTAACACGCTCACATTTTTCTCTTTCCTACCATTGTATACACCTATCGGTGTAACTAGGACATATATATATATATATATATATATATATATATATATATATATATATATATATATATATATATATAAATATGTATACATCCTATCAACAATAAACCATATATAATTGTAAGGTTGAGACACATTTTCCCAACATTTGAGGGGACTTCTTCCTTGGCCCTTGTTGTAGGAGAGTTGGAGGGTACTCCCCTTGCTATATCGCCCTTGCAGGTTCATCCTACCTCCTCGTATAATGACCTAGATTGGGAGCAGGACAACCTGTTGGTTGATGAGGAGTAGGGGGTACCTCTTCTTTATCTGTAGATTAGATTCATGTGTTTGTTTTCCCCCATGCTTGTATTTATGTGTTTGTGATCCTACCTGGAGGACCCTTGCTACCCTTGTAGATGCTTGGATACAGGCTTGATTTTTTTTGTGAAATTTCTCTATATGTTTCATCATTCTTCTATATGTTGTGACTTTGATTTTTGAACACTTGGGGACGATGCAAAGCGTTGTGGGAATTTAGGCCTTCCTTCCATGTTGACCCATTTTAAAAAAAAAAAATTCATTTTTCCTTCATGTGCTCTTCTTCACGATCTAGTAACTTTGGGCATTGATTATCTTTTGTTCATACACCACATGCTACCTATTTATATATGAACTAATCTGACCCTGAACTCCTAGATCCCCCTGTATCTTGATTTCTTCATCTCTACTTGCCTCTTGTTTTCTTTGTCTTTTCTTGTCTCTCTTTTTGCTTGCTTCGTGATGTTATGGTTCTTATGTGTTGTCCCTTGCATGCTTGACAACATTTCCATGTTTACATCTCGCTATGTATCATGGGACACAACATCACCTCTTCTTTCTCTCCCTAGGATGCCACGTGCTCTTCTGCTTTGCACACACCATCCTAAGGAGGGCTTGCCACACTTCTCTAATTTTCAATAAGGCGAATTTGGTGGCCAACAAATCCCTTATTGAAAATATTTCATTTTTCAAAAATGCATTCTTCAACAAGGATCCCATTCATGGAATTTTTCTTTCGAAAATGAATTCATAGCAAAAGAATCTAAAAAAAATTCCTTCAAAAAAGGAGTACTTTTTTCTGATGAATAAGTTTGAAAACTTGCTTTTGAGAAGGAGCATTCTTTTTATCAGATTATTTGACGAAAGGGGTCTTTCAAAAGGATTCCTTGATGACGGAATCATTTGTGAAAAAATGTTGTGCTTTTCAAATTGAAGTGTCCATTTGTGTGGGCCCCTTGCTATCTTGGAGGGTTCCCAATGAGACCCCTTTGAAAAATTCTCCTTCAATTGCTTGCTCTATGATGTGTCTGCTTGTTTTAGCTTTTTAGTCTAACATGTTTTTTTTGTAGCTTAACATGTCGCTTTGCAGGGCCGAGCACCTATAAAGTTGCTTTCACTATTAATCTTGCAGGAATGAGCACCTTGTCAAGCTTGCCTTATGGGATTGAGCACCTAAAGGGCCTTTCATATCAAACTCTTTAGGATCAAGCACCTGTGGAGTCCTTTCATGTCAAGCCCTACAGGACCAAGAACCCATGGTTCTCCCTTTGTAGGATCGAGAACTTGTAGAGCCTTTGTTCAAATTCTGTGGAACCGAGAATCCATGGAGCCAATTTCATAGGACTGAGTACCTATGGAGCCATCTCTTTCTCTTTCACATCAAGGTTGCCCTATGGGACCAAGAACCTGTAGAGCTACCTCTTGCACTTCCAAGTGTGCTAGATTGGAGATCTTCTTCCTCAATGGTTAAGGTATATTCGCTTCAACCTATTTCTACTTTACCTCACATTCACACTGACATGTATGCTCACTAAAGTGGAGGCAAAATGTAATAGAGTGAATTTACACCCCTAGAAAAATTCCCCATTTCATCACCCCTACTTAGAAAATGTAAACCTAATCATGCAATTCCTCCACTACCACCTCACTCCTTCCACCTAGCTACATCATTTTGCATCAATAGAGGAATCTCTGTCAGGGATGTGTGTGCACCGTGCGAATGTTCATGCATCTGGTTGCCATCCTAACAAGATTCCATAGAGGCATTGCATTTCTCTATTGGTCACAAAGCGTAACGTCTCCTACATCCTTCATCGATAAAAAATGATTCTTTTTCCTCCCTTTTTCTAGTTTAAATGGATTATTTCATATTGATTCACTCTCTTGGACTCTCTCTTGCTCAATTCTCATTATATTCACTCTCTCTTGCATTCTAAGTTCATTCTACAAATCTTACACTACTTCTTAGATGCAAGCTGTTGGTTTTGGCTCCTACACCACGATCTCATGACAACAAGGTTGCTATTGAAGATTCTAAAGCTTCTTCCTTCCACTACTTGCCTTGAGTGCTCTTAGCTACGAAGGTGATACTGTTCATTGTTGCTCACCCTTTGCATCATCTTGTTCATCAAGTAGCATACTAGTTGTTTGTGCTCTCTCTTAGCAATATTACTTCCTTTCTACTTTTTATATTTCTTTCTACACTTTGTGGCTATCTAGCTATCTGTGGAGGTGGGAACACTAAAACATGGGACTGACTGAGGTAGTCCTCTAAAATAGTCTCGATATTTTTCTTGTTTTTGTGTGTTCAAATGTTTTTGAGTGGAGCTATTTGAAGAATCAACTCATGGGTGAAAAGGCATGTTTTCTCACCTTCCTTGTCATTTCCACAATAGTTTACTTTTTAGTCTTCTTTTGGAATATTTGTTGTTTCTATCCATTTTATTCTTTGTTAGAGCATAAAACATTGCATAGTTCGGTAGCTAGTAGGTTTCTTTGAGTTTTTTCCTGTATTCTAGACCCTCGTCTGTACAAACGCCAGTGCGTCCCTAAGACACCAACGTGTCGCACTAGAGTTTGAGATCCACGCCATCGTCGTCAAACTGTGAGTTGTTTGGGAAATAGGCTAAGCCTTTAAAATTGGCTCTTCTGACCTTGTGAACATTTAGTTTTAGCAAAAGGAAAATGACAAGTTATCTACCCTTCCTTTTCAACCTTAGTACCTTTTCCTTTTCGATCTACTTAGAAAACTCAAGGTAGTTTAGGGCAGCCCGTTCCTTGGGGCTCTCCCATGACCTGGAGTCTTGAGGGTGATGGTCCCCCTTATCTACAAATTGACATCTTCATCTAAATCCCACCCTATGGGCTTACTGCACATCCATTCATACACCCACAAGATTTACACCATACTCCCTCGTCTTCAATGCTAAAGCGATCTTGCCCCTTAATATTGAACTCCCATTGTTGTGTATTTATTTGAAAAATCTTATCAATTATGATAAATATCGGGTTGCCTACTTGAGTCACTTACAACTCCTTGATGAATGATGCCTCAACACTTTTAATCATCTTCAAGCATATCAAAATCGCTTAAGAAGGAGCTACACCAAAAAGATCAAACCTAGAGAATTTTAAGATGGTGACCTTGTTCTTAAGGAAAATCAGAGGAATCAACAGGATTGAGAAAAGAATAGCAAGTTTGAGTCTAATTGGTTGGGACCCTATATCATCATAGCTAGGTATGGTTTTAGGGAATATCAGTTAACCACTCCAGAAGGAGAACCATTGGATGAACCTATAAATATCATGCATCTCAAGTAGTTTTATGCTTAAACCCATGGGGTATCCCACTTTTCAAAAATTAAAAATATCAAAAAATCAAAATCCCAAAAAGGAAAATAGTCAAGAGAAATAATCCTTCCTATGGTGAAAATCACTTTAGTGGTGCCTTGGACAAGTACCATGGTGAAAACTTGGGAGCATGCATCACGTGTCATTAGTTGTGCTCTATTATCTAGCATGCCTTTACACCACCTTTGTGCTATCCATTATCACATATCTTCATGCTATTCCACCTATCACTCATTACCCTCATATCCTCTTACTACCATCTACCTATCATCTTTGTCTGTTGCTATCCCTAATTGATTTTTTGACTATTTAGATCACTATCCCAATTCTTGAGCTTCATACATTGGTTTATCAACATATCCTAACAATATTTGATTAATCATAATCATCATAACATACACTAGAATATCCCTTGAACAAGATCCTCTAAACAATGTACATCATGTAAATATCATGTGTATTATACATATTATCGGTCCTCTATGTCATCACCTAGATTCATTTGTCTATATGTGTCCTTAGGCCCCATCTTCATGTCAAACTTCCTTGTGTTGATAGGCATCCCCCTATCAAGCAGGTATTCACAAACAATGGTACTTTAGTCTCTTTGGTTTCAAGTGTCTTGATTTCCTTGTGTCATGAAACATCTAGTCCTACCCATCCATCTTTGACCTTCACAAGATATATCATTCCTCACATTAGGTCACATCTACCCCACCCATCATCCTTACAGAAAAATGTACTTAAGATATTTTGTTATTTGATTGGTGCTTTTGGAATCTTTGTTTATCTTTTTTTTTTAGCTTCCTACTTTACCTACTTGAGGTCACCATGATCCATCACATCATGGTATGCTTTGATTAGTAAAACTAGGGGTATGTCTTGGCATTTCATTTGTTGTGTTTTTTTGGTTTCCCTACATACTATCCACCAAGGCCTCTTGAGACCTTATGTTATGCAAGGGTATTCCTTTTATTTTTGGTTTTCACCATCATTCCCACCAAAGTTCCCTGACACTTTGTGAGATGTTGGACCAACCTTTTCATTTGTTGATTTAGGCCTATGCATGTGATATAGCATCACCCCGATTACTCATATCTTGGTGCATTTTATCTCTTGCTATATCAAGTTAAGTGCTCACTAATCAGTTTATTCGGTACTCACCCCCCATCCATTTATCCTACTTATTGCTAATTTATTTGTCCCATCATTCCATCCCACCTACTTATCTACCCAATCCATTTTCCTTGACTCTTTGCCTATCATGGGTTTTGTGTGCAAGTGCGTCCCTTGAATCATTTGCTTATTTTGGCACTATGATTGATGTCCTATGGTGTGACTATTGCATTTCATCCTATAGTTTGTCTTATTCCTGCCATTGATCCTAAACATCTCATATCATTCTCATTTAGATTCATCATGGAATTTTAGGTTCATTAAGTTGTTTATATTTTTTAGTCTAAGCATCTTTATATCATCACATTTAAGATTCATTAAGTTGTTTAGTCTAAGCATATTTTCATCATTGCATTTTAGGTTCATTAAGTTGTTTAGATTTGTTAGTCTAAGCATCTTTTCATCATTGCATTTTAGGCTCATTTGGTTGCTTATATTTGTTATTCTATGCATATTTTCATCATATCACATCATTTCATTATCATTTAATTGCTTCTAGGTGTTTAGATTTCGTAGTCTAATCATCTTTTGCATTTTTAAGTTATCAATTTATTACCATTATCACATACACACATGTCATCCATATACATCCATACATCAACAAAAAATATAAAAAAACCATCATGCACCATAACATCATATAGACATACATCTTGTATCACACACATTAGTCACATCACCATGCATCATAGAATAATATAGACACACACCCTACATCGCCATCATCAATACTATATGAGTCATATAAGCATCATATCAAATAGGTCATCCATACTCACCCATCATAACTATCATCATATACTATCCCTACATACACATAATAACATATACGTATGCATCAACCATCTCACCCATATCTCATAAAAAAATAAAATGTCCATCATATATGGATCATTGTCATCATAATATACAATAAAATCAATGTGCTCAACACATATACATCATAGCCACCTATGTACATCAATAAAATTTGTAAAAATAGCCCTATCATATGGCTATCCATTGTTATCCCCCTCTAAGTGTGTTAGGGAGCTTGGTACTCTCCTTGATGTTATTGGCCCCACCCCTCCTCCTCGGGGCCCTGATGACAGTGGTGGACCCATCAATCAAATCTTAGTTGATCTTGATCTTGTTGATCAAGACTCACTCCTCCTATATCTACTCCTCTCATAGAAGTTTGGTGCTTTGGTCTTGGTTGGGACTACCTCCTCATATAATCCTTTGTAGGATTGAAACTCTTGGCTCACCTCCACTAGCTATAGAGCCAACTTTGTAACAATTTATCCACCATTCTGCATCTTGGATACATCCCTCTCTTGGTGATACTTATTTTGGACTACCTACAATCACCCCCTCTCTAAATCTCAAGCCCCTCGATCCAACCTCAAACCATCTCACTCCATAGTCACTGTAGTAAGGGTCATCTAAGGGTTGTCCCTCTCAGTGGTTACTATAGTCAAATCCTCTTACATGCAGACTATCCTTTGTTGAAGCTCCACCACCATACTCTCCAATGTAGCCACCCTCATCTCTAGGTTTCCATTATCTCCCTAACCCATCTTCCTGTGGTGAGGACACCTACATTGGAACATCCTCCAAGTCGAACATCTTAGGTGACTCTAGAGATCTTTGTCTCCACCTCCATCTCCTCTGAGCTTGATGAGATATTATTGATGGCAGTCACCTCCACCAACTCCTCCTCCATTGTCTCCCCTCCTCCTTCACCCCTCCCTCTCCCTATGGCTCTATCACCACCTCTCCATCTCCCCTTGCTCGTTGGCCTCCCAAGCCTCCTCCTTTGTGCCTCCTCCATTGTCACCTGCATCCAACCCACCAATGTTGCACCTAGGGCTTGGGTTAGTTATGTTAGCTTGTGTCTCTCCCACCATGTGTTGTATCTGTCAATCATATTGAGGTATTCTACTCCTTCATGCATATTCCATACAATATGCTTGAGCTACCTCCACTCCTTTATAGTTGTCCTCTGAGCTATCAGGGGACCCCACTCCATCACCTCCCTAATCAATCATACAAAAGCATGTGGCCCATTGGTCACATCATGTCTCACTCTGAAATTCTTGGTAACCATGTTGGGTCAGTATCACTTGATTAGATATGAATATCACCCAATGATATAGCATGTGGTAAACATATATTGCTCATATCGCTTATACTCCTATCATCCCCTCTGCCCTGAATGGTTTCCATACAATATCCCCCTCCTCCAGGTCGTCCAACACCTACATCTAATATAGCATACCATGAACCTCCTTGTATCATAGCCTCCCTCTCCAATTAAAAAACATAGGCTCATTTGTGTCCCTATCCATTCTCACACCCACTTATCAAGTGACTACAATGTGCTCTCATTTCCATATCTAGAGGAGTGTGATATGATTCATACTTTGCCCACCCTTGTAGAAAATCATATGTAGATCCTTGTATAAGTGGGCCAAAATACATGACCCCTAAGCAAACCTTCACTGGTGCTTGACCATGTCGACCACACACTCCCCCAAGGTCAATGTAAAGAATTGACCACTCTAGTTGGGAATCAACACTACACTAACCAATCTAAACAAATACAATGCCATCCTTAACACCAAATATGCACACCAATCTAGGTCAAGCTACCATCCTCTCACTGAAGCATCGGTCCTTTGAAACAATCTTTGCAAAATCATCAGTATTGTCTCAATCGTGTTGTGTACCCTTGGGCCCCTAATGGGCAATCATAATATCCTTCACATGTCCTCTAAGGTGACAATCATATCTCTTGTGGGGAGATGGAATGTGCTCATGTCCAATCTCCATCACTCTACAAATGATGTTAGTAGAGGGTGATGGGACTAAATCATTGACATCTTTTCCACGTAGGCCACATCACATGTGTCTAGGAGGGCCCAATCCGCATCCTAGAACTGATTCATAAGTTTTCGTACCGTTGACCACCTCTCTTGAGTCCTCATAGACACAAATATTTGGAATGCATCACCAAACTACATGTTAACCTTTCTATCACACGTGAAAATATTTTTCTTCTAGAAATTATTGTCTTTTTACCTATCCTTGATGAATTTTCCCTTGCACAGGGTGCATTCACCTTTTATTTTTTGCATTCACCCATTAGAAAATTCATCCCTCAATAAGGCACATTCACTTAATCTTTTTCGCATTCGCCCATTTTCAAATTTTCCTTTGCACATGGTGCATTCTCCTTTTCCCTTATGTATTCGACTTCTGGTGAACTTTTTCCCCCATCCGACACATTCAACCTTTTTCACCTTAGTATTCACCTCTTTGTTGGCATATTCGCCCTTTTAGGGAACATTCATCTTTTTGCATGCATTTGCCTTCATTTTGGAAGATTCACCTTTATTTTTGTGGATTCATATCTTTTTGGCACATTTTCCCATAAATATACCCATTCATCCTTCCATAGGTGGATTCGCCCAATCGGGTTGGGTGAATCTGTCACACATATTTTTCAACCTAGCATTAAATGCAAAAACATTTATCCTAGGGGAAGTTCAAAATTGCATACTTGGTCACCTCAACCTCCTCTTTGTTCTATCATCCTCACCTGGTTTGCACGATGGTCCACAAATGGTACATTTTCCATCATCTCCTCACCAAATTACTATATACGTAAGGTTAAAATGAATAGCAATTAACCCCTAATTACTATTTACAAACCCCTAATTCATCCCCATCACCTTTCATGCTACCATTTCTTCCCCTTAGCTTCATTTTCCTTCTCTTTCTTCCAGTCTTCCTTATTTTTTTGCCCTTCTCTTCTTTTGAGAGGCTCCTCGAGCCCCTTTTTCTCATTAGCCCTCTCAAGGGGGCATCATCCACCCTAATCACCCTTTCTACTATATTATCCACACTAGGGAATCTATTTCACCCACTTTTCTTCATGTTGACTATATTTTATTTTTCTTTGAAACATCATTATTTTAAAATTATTTCAAAGAGGGGCAAAATGTAGACACCTCAAATTGATCATTGTCGTTTAATAAATTTTATCCTATTTTCATCTAATTCCCCATCGTCTACTTTAATTAAATAATGACATTATTTAATTAATATTTCTTATTTTCCTTGTAATCTCCACTAAAGCACTAAAGTAATTAAATATTTTAATTACCTACCCTATCCATCCCACTTTACCCTTTCTTGCATTGAATTAAATAAATAAATCTATTTATTTAATTTATCCATCTTTTCCTCTAAATGAAATTAAATAAAATTATTTAATTCCTCTCCCTTTCTCTCGCCTAGTCCTATCCTCTAATCCTAATCTTAATCATATCACTAATAATATACACACACTTAATCCTTGATTAAGAGGTGTCACATCCTCCAATTCTCCCACTTTTCCTAATCAATCCTCTAATCCTAATCCTAATCCCTCTCTTAATCACTTACACATTCTTGGTCTATGATTAAGAAAGGGGTAAAATCCTTTCCATTTATTGTGTACTCACCATGTCCTCTAGCCTTAAAAGCTTCCCCCTTTGGGAAGGAACACACATGGGTCCTTGTCCCAAATTACACTCAAGGAATTTTTAATTCCTTTATTCCCCTCACATCATCCCCTTTGGAGTGTGAGGGTGAGCCTTATCTTTGTGTAAAGATCTCCCACACTCCAAAGCACCATCTCCCTCTCTAGCCCTCTGATTGTGCTACTTGGCACAATCTTGTGGCTTGAGAGATCACATTCATCCCTCACTATTGATCTCCCTCAAGCAATCCTAACCCTTCATCCATTTTCAACCAAAATATATAACCTAACACTTAGTCATTTTCATAAGAATCTCACTTCTTTCGAATGAGCATCGTTATATTTTTGAAATCGTGAGTGAGCACACATCGAATTAAACATAAAGGTAACATCTACATAACAAGGAGTGTAAAATACTTTAATTTCATTGAATTATATGCTTGTTTGACTTTGTAAGCCTAAAATTGAGTGTTTTGTTTGATCTTTGTGTTGTATGGTTTTTATTGTTTAAATCATTCACAATGACACAAATTTCATGCACACAACTTGCAAGAGCAATTTTCATCAAGAACTATTTTTATTATCTTTAATAACTTTTAATAGCGGATTATTTCCATCCATTTCCTTAGGGATATTAATGATGACAATAGGCCAAAATTATATTATTTTTAATAAAATTAATCAAAGAAAGAAATTCTTATAGTTGTTCATATAATGATATTAAGAACTATTTTAATTATCTTGAACCTATCCATTTCCTTATGGATATTTGTTATGATAAAAAAGTTATTACCATAAAAAATAAATATAAAAGAATAGGGATAGGAAATAGTAGTCTTTTTAATGATTGATTTAGCTCAATTGTCATGATTTTGATATGTTAGATCAAAAGGAGAAATTTGTAATTTGCATACTACCTCTATATTCTTTCCACTTGGTCAAGCTTTGTCAATAGGACAAATCCAAGAACTTGGTCTTTCTTGATTTGGTGCGGTGGCATTTGTGTGACTACAATGGCATCCTACTATTGCAGAGGTTCCTTATCTTACCGTGATTATGTCCTCTATGACTCTATTACCTATCCCTTGCATTAAAAAGTTTAATTTATAAATGGGGTGGTGTCATAGGAACCTTTGGGGATTTTCATTGTGGATGTTGAATAACAAAACTCCCTTGATGACAATGAAACTTCATAAAGATTTGAAAGATTCAAAGAATAGGTGCCTTGAAAATTGTGTAGTATTACAAATCATAAGATATGAGCACTATTGTCAGTTTTTGTAACAATTAATGTATTTTTAACTTGCTTCATATTCTTTTTATGTTGTTTCTTCAATTTCCATTATGCTATCATTGTGTGTTCATCCAATTATTTTTGAGAGAGAAGGTTGTGGAGAATGAAGTAAAGGTTGAGTATGTGCCTGCAAAGGATCAAATTGCTAACATATTTACTAAGGCTCTTCCTAAAGATACTTTTGAGTATCTCCAGGAGAAGTTAGGGGTCATTTCCCCTCCTTTCTTGAACTAGATGCATCAGTCTGGTGGATCTATGGATCTATCTTTCTTTTGGACTGATGTTTAGTGGGTACCTCTCAGGGGGAGTAGGTAGTATCTTGTGTTGTCATTGGAAATTTTTTTAGGTATACTCCTAAGGGGGAGCATTCAGTATAGGTAAGGTCCTTAATGTCAAAGGGGAAAAAATTTTTAAATATCTTTTTCCTTTGCCATTGATGTCAAAGGGGGAGAAGAGTATCATGTGAAAAGGTTTATCTACTAAGGGGGAGAAAGTAAAATAATGAGAAAGTGTGTTCAGAGCCGTTGTGTTGTCTTTTATGGTTTTTCACATCATGTGTTGCCATCAATGACAAAGGGGGAGATTGTTGCAAGTATGAAGGTGTTGTCATTGATGTCAATTGGTTAAATGGTCAACTGGTTGTTGTTGTCATTGATGTCATGTATGTTGGTTATTGGTTGTATATTTCGAGGATATTGAGAAAATTGTAATAAAGAAAGGTTGCGGGTATTCAGTGTTTTCTCTGGGTTTTGGTCCAAAATGTGTTGTTATGCTAGTGAGGATCTAAGGTATTGCTCATGATTGTTGGAAGCTGCTATATCCAGATTTTGGGTTTCTAGATTGTTGTACAATATGAGTTATGTTCACCAGTTGTGAACCGTTCTTTTCTGTGTATCTAGTTGTGGACTGGGAGAAATGTAGTTGCTTTAGATTTCTTCTTTTTTGTGCTTTATGATTTGCAGTTTTTAGGATAATTTAAAGAGGTCATGTTCAAGTTAATTTTATTATCTGGAAAGATTGGATCGTGTTGATGTTGAGTGTACTTAATTGATTTATGTGTTTCACACTAGTTTTGGCCAACCTTGTGTTAAAAACTACTTACAAAGATCGTGGAAGTGTGTTGAGGCATGTTGGGACTTATTTAGGTCCTTATTTAGTGTGTGTTTGGGTCACCCTCATTCTAAATTCCACCATAGAATTTTTTGGAATCGACCTAATTTGAATTTGTAAATACAAGTGGTATGTGGTTGACCTTGAATGAATTTCAAAGTTGAAGACGGTATAAATATAAGTTGAGATGTTGAGAAAATGATGAATGAATGCAAGAGCAAGATAGATGTGAGATAGTGCATATGTGATGCAAGTTTGAGTAGATCAGTACAAAATTCAAGTGGCGAGTTTCTGGAGGCAGTGAGTTGAAGGTGTACTCTATCATTCAAGCATGTCAACAAGTGTGTGAGTGAATTGTGGTGGAAATCTCTATTGCATTGAGATTGTTTTCTCTCTATAACAAATCTCTTCTATCTTCTTTTGTAATTCTCTGGCAGTGAGCCCTCCAGGTGGTTAACCCTTACTGGATAGTGAGTCATGTTTTGGTAATGAGCTTTTCTGGCAGTGAGCCTTTGTATTCAGTTTTGATATTCTCTATATTGTGAGCTAATCCTCAATGTGGTTTTTCCCTTATTGGGTTTTCCACATAATTTTGGTGTTATTGTGTGCATGGTTTTGTTTCTTTTAGTTTATGCTTTTACACTTAATGATTAATCATATTAGCAAAGTAAAGGATTTATGAATGATAATAGATCTGATTTTTGGTGGAAGTTTTAAAGGTTAAATTTGCTACAACTGATTCACCCCCCTCTCAGTTGTCTTGTTCAACACATTAATGTTTATAGTGAATACCAACATGCAAAATTTATTAGAAGGAAAAATAGAGTAATATGTTGCAAGAGTTTCACCCTTGGTCTCCTTCTATTGTGCAACATGACACTTGGGTTCATGACATGGCTTAACCGCCTCCTATGGATCTTGGATCTTGTATAAATTTGGCAGTTGTATCAGGCATTAACAAGTTGATATTTTGGTGCAATGGCAATTGCCTGTGCAACAATTGGTATTAGAGCCAAGGTCAAAAGTTCAAACCCCTCACTTGCGTTGGGGGTATTGTTGCAAGAGTTTCACCCTTGTTCTCCTTGTACTACGTAGAGCGGCGCTTGGGTTCATGAAATGGCTTAAACACCTCTTGTGGATCTTGGATCTTGTATAAATCTGGCAGTTGTATCAAGCATTAACAAGTTAATATTTTGGTGCAATGGTAGTTGCCAGTGCAACATAATATTTTTCTATTTTTAATTATTTTGTAAACAAAGCTAACAAGATGACACATGAGAAGGATAGTCACAACAATGAAATACACAAAGGGAACACAACAATTATGGTGGAGGTAACAAGGCTAAAATAACCAAGGTAAGGAATAAAATGTGATAAAGGAAAAGAGTACAACAATTATAACACAAGAAAAAGTATAAAAAGTATAAACTTAAAAATAGAAGAAACTATATTTTTGGTCAACATAATGAGAGTGTTGGTGAAACACTCCATAATAAATTGCATCATCTCAAATTTATTGGAAACAAGCAAAAGGGTAAAAAAACAAAAAAAAAGGAAAGGCATAAACCCAAAAACAAGGGAATATGCTTTCAATCCATATTATGAGAGTATTTTTGGTAATCTATTACTTTTCATCATCCAAAATTTATAGTCCACAAGCACAAAAATGAGAAAGGAAATCATTATATATATATATATATAGAAAAACACAAAAGGAGAGAAAAATGACAAGGAGAAAGAGAAACAAATACACACGAGTTGTTTATAACCCATGTGTGTCAAAATGCACCAAATTGTGACTTCACATCATTAATTAGATGTTAGGAATAAAATAAAACACTAAAAAATATTGAAACACTTTGAACAAATGAAATAACATATGACTATTCTTTAATGAAGCAATCATCCTCAAATTTATATTGAGAAAATGTGCCGAAATGATTCATTAATGAATTATATTTAGATGTCATAGCCTCATTAGGAATAGGAAGGATTGAAGTCAAGGTTTTTGAGAGGAAGAATTTTTATTTTGGGTGTGGATATTCAAAATTATTTAGGACTATCCTCCTTTTCAATGGTAATAAATATTGGTGAGAGAATTATGTTAGGTGTAGCTCGGTAAGAGTGAAAACTTGGAGCAGATGAACAGTTCTGAAAGAAGTGATTAGGCGAGTAGCTTCCATTCTCAGTGTTTGTTCTTGATTGCAACACAGTGCATGAATCTAGTTGTGGATTCTCTTGTTGTTGCTATGACATCTAACATAGAGCGAAGTATTGCAAAAGGGGAAAGAAAAAACAGGCTATGAGATTGAAAGTTGTGGCAAGGAAAACAAGAGTTTCATAGGCTAATGATTCAGTGGATTCTACCTCTGACTTGGAGGTTATGGAAGAAAATATTGACATGGAGGGAGAAAAAAGTGCAAGATGTGCAGAAATAGTGGCAGCAACAAATGAAACACCCAACACAGAGAACATGGTTTCCACCTAGAATGCTAAAAAAGGAGAAACGAGTCTAGAACTTTCAAATGAAGAACAAGGAAAAACCCTAGAGTTTCAGCTGCTTGATGAAGTTGTAGATCTCATTGCTAAAAAATCAAATTAATTTTTATTTTTTTTTAGAGGAATTCCTATAGAATTAGATTTTTACAAATGGGAAAAAACAAACTGGTAAAACAAGGGATGGGAGATTGAAACAATAAGAGGTTTAGACAAGGGATATGTCTCTTGTATGTTTAAATCAACAAAGCATGTACAGGTTGTGTTGCAGTATGGAACCTAGATTATGTGTGGGTAGATTTGTTACCTCCAAGCCTGGACATTTGACTTTCACCATGAAGTACCTTCCTGTTCCCACTACCCAATGTGGCTAGAATTTCCATTTTTAAACTTATCCTTCAAACTGTACCTTAAAGACATCGTGGCCCAACTGGGTAAAGTAATCTGGTGCAAACAAAGTCCTAACAAGTTTGCTAGTCTAAGAGTTCATCTGAGAGTTTGTGTGGAAGTGAATTTGAACAAACCTCTACTAGAGAATATTAAATTATATGGCCCAGGTTTTGAAATAAAATAGCCAATAGTTTGTTTGAATAGGCCCAATGCTTTCTTTTTCTATCGAAAAGAGGGTCATTTGATTTGAGATGGTCCTACTAGGAAAAATAGATTTGTCCTTCCCCAATCTATAGCTACTACACCAAATTCTCAAATTAACTCTATTATGCCCCCTAGTGATCAAGATCCTTCTGATGTTGATCCTTCAGGTTCCTCTTATAAAGATGTGGTTATATTAGATGAATGGAGAACTGTTAGGAAAGGAAGGAACACCCCCCTCCTCTTCCTCTTGGCCCCGTTCTTCAACTGGCGAATTACCACACTCCCATTCTCAAGGCTTGTTGAAGTCCCTTAACAGGTTTGTTTCTCCTCCTAATTCTAAATAGGGGTCAAGGTCTCCACATGTTTCAAATGAAAGATTAAGTAATGAACAAGTTGTCTCTCTTTCCAATCATTTTAGATTCTTGTCACAAGAAGAGGATAATAACCCTTCTAGTTCTCCATGAATTGCAAGATTTTATCTTGGAATGTAAGAGGGATTTCTTACCCTCAAAGGAAGTTTAAAGTTAACGACATCGTCCTAAAATTTAGAGACTTGATGTTTTATTTTTACAAGTAAAATTAAATAATGAATTCTTGGATATGACTCTTTTTCACCTTTAGAAAGATGATATGTTCCTCCATATATCTCATAGTGATGGTTGTGGTGGAGCGAGGCTTGGTTTGTCTCCTTGGATGTCTATAAATGTCATTAATAAAGGAGAGGACTCGTCACATAGTTGTTTTTGGGCTCTCTCTTTTATCAATGGGTAGCCTATTGGCTTTTTCTCCATATATGCTCCCAATAATCCTAAAGATAGGTCTCTTCTTTGGGATTGTATGTCTAAATACCTCCCTAATGTTGATTGGGTGCTAGGAAGAGAATTTAATATGGTTGAACATCATGAAGATCATAGCTAGTTTAATTATTGTAAACTCAGCCAAGATGAATATGAAAGATGGATTTATTGTCGAAACATTGTTGGAATGGTGGACCCATTCATAATAATTTTTCCACCCATGCAAATAATTGATTTACATGGTTTAATTTTAGATCAGGGAATGATAGAAATTTGAGTAGATTAGATTGGTTTTATGTTTCCCACAACTTGAATCTATAGGTTTCTTCTTCCGGTTCATGTGTGCTAGTTGATTATACAGCTACTTTATCTGATCATTTTCCTATCATTTGTTTTGTCTCTCTTACTCAAAAGACTGTCCCTGAAGATGAGCTCCCCTACAAGCTTAATACTTCCCATTTCAAAAACCCTGAATGTGTTTCCTCCTTGGTGGGATTTGGAATTGTATTCCAAAACCTCAAGAGGGTGGGTCATGGGTTGCATGGCACGTGTGCTACTATATCAAAATGCATTGAGTTTCTTTGATCTTTTGGCAAGAGAATGGCCTACAGATGTAAGCGTAGAGAAAGAAACCTCCAAGGGTAATTAGAACATGCTAGGAAACAACTAAATGCCAACCCTTATGATGAAAAGATTCAAAAGTATATTGCTATTACTGAAGCACAACTATTACTGGTGCAGGGTGCTAAAATCAGAGCTAGGCTTCATTAGATAAAGGAAGGGAATAAAGGTTCTAAATTTTTCTTCAAATATCTCAATTATAAAAATAAGAAGGATAAAATAGGGGCTATAATGGATGAAGGAAAAATTCTTATTGATCTTACTGAAGTTACTAATTTCTTCCTGAACTTCTATGAAAAATTATTTAAAGAAGAGAAAAATTGGCAAGATATTCAACAAACTTTGGCAAAAGAAGCTCATAAATCTATTCCTAATAAGATTGATCTAGGTTATAGTGGAAATTTGGATCGAATTCTCTCCATATCTAAGAACTTGAATAAGCCCTTTCTCTATGAAAACAAATAAAAGTCCTAGTTTTGATGATCTTCCAGTTCAATTTTATCAAACCATGTGACATCATATCAAAGATGAATTTTATTTGCTTTACTTGGAAGCTCTCCTTAGGTCCAAGTATTAAAAAGGGTTTGATCAAACTTATTCCTAAAGGGAAAAATGAAGATTCAATTGCTAGTTGGAGACCAATTACCTTGCTAAATACTTCATACAAAATTATGGCTATCAAAATTAAGCCAATTATGTAGGGTATAGTGAGATTTGAACAAACAGGTTTCATAAAAGGCAAATTTATACTTGACAATATTATGCTGGCTTGGGAGACTATGGAGTGGGCTCAACAATCATGTCAAAATTCTTTAGTGATCAAGTTAGATTTTGATAAAGCTTATGAAATTTTTTGTTGGCATTTCATTCTTAAAATGTTACAGTGGTTGGGTTTTGGTCCAAAGATCCAAAATCATGTGCAAATGTTGTTTAAAGATGCTAATGCACACCTTGTTATTAATAAATCTATATCAACCTCCTTTGGGCTACAACATTCCATAAGGCAAGGGTGTCCTTTATCTCCTTTTTTATATGTTATTATCATTGATGCACTTGGATATCTTCTTCAAAAGGCTAATCATATGAAGCTTATTAAAGGTATATCCATTCCCCTGGATAAGGTGATTGTCAATTCTCACTTTGTTGATGATAGCATGTTGTTTCTTCAAAATTCTAAAGAGGAATTGAACCACACCTTGGGCATCCTTAATCTTTACTATGTTGTTTCTAGATCTCAACTAGCTCATAACAAAACTAAATTTTTAATGTCCCAAAATTGCTTCATTCCTCATTGGATTCCTAAAGAATGGAGGCTTATTAAACATGGGGAGATAACAAGATATTTGGGTATTCCTTTTGGTATAGGGGTCTCTCTTTCTGAAATGTGGAGGTGATTCTTAAATAGACTAAAAAATAAATTGTTCAATTGGGGCCACAAATTTCTATCTTTAGCAAGTAAGATACAAGTTGCTAACAATATTCTTATTGATGCTTATTTTTATTACTCATCTTGTTGGATGCCTTCCAAGCAAGGTTATGAATAATTGAATAAAACAATTCAAAAATTTCTTTGGTCTAAGTGGGATGGTAATGCTAGTTTTATTGCATATTCTTGGTCTCATTGCATTCAATCAAAAACTAAAGGTGGCCTTGGCCTCATAGACCCCAAAACTCAAGGGATTTTCCTTGTGTCTAAATGGATCGTTCGGGCTACAAGTGAAGATGAATCATGGAAAATTTTGGTCCATTATAGAATCATGGAAGTTGCAATAAAAAAAATGGAAAGATGTCAATTGGTTGGATAAGATGTTAATGTCTCCCTTTAAAATTAGAGCCTCTTTTCCTATTCAAACCATTTGGAAAGCTTGGAAACAAGTTTGTCAATTTTTAGAATGGAATAACTCCTCCTTGCAACATGGTTTTAGTTTTGCTTTGGCCTATATTTGGTGGAATAGACTTATTAATTATAATAATCAGTCACTTGCTATTAGCTTCCCAAAGCAAGCTTATTATTTGTTTAAAAAAGGAATTGAAAAATTCAAAGATATTTGGGATTTTAATACATTTGATTGGCCTTCTTGGCATTACATCAAAGAATAGTATGGGTTGAGTGAGAATTTTAAACATTTTTTTTATCTTTGTATGGTCCTTAGTCCCTCTTGATCTCTCTATGAAGTTTTGTACTCCCGAAGATTGTAAATTTTTCAAGGATTGGAAATGGTTGTCATTTAGTCCGTTCAACTATTTTCCCTTGAAGAAGGTTTATTCTCAGGTCCTTCCTTGTTGGCCTCTTACTCCTCATCTTAATCATAAGTGGAAATGCAGATTTAGCTCCAAATTTTGGATGAAAATTAGTGCTCAAATATGGAAGTCAAAAGTTGATTATGATATGCAAGTGTTGGCTTGGAAAATTTTACATTGCAAGCTACCTGTCAGGGATAGATTGAAATGTATGATGGTTCAACCTAACAGTTTCCCATTTTTTCTATGCAATGAGAATATGAAACATATATTTTGGGATTGCATTTTTGTTAAGAAGCAATGGACAACGGTGTTTACTAACTTTCTAGCTATTTTCTTTCATTTTCTAAATTGGAAAGAGGCTATATTTGGTTTGGGAATGCACAACAATGTTATTGTTGATTCTATTAGATAGGTTATTTTAAGGCATATATGGAAGGCTAGATGTTCTGTAGTGTTTTTTAAAAACTATCATCAGACAACTGAAACTTTAAGGCTTTACTTTGAAAATTTTTCTTTAGGTGATTTTTTTGTTCTCGCGACTTCTAGTTTTATGCAAGAAGAATATGAAATTCAAAGATCAACTTCAACAAATTAAAGAACAAGTGCTACTATTTCAGTCTGCTAGTAATGTTTGGCAAGGTAAAATTGCTCAATATATGTAATGAACTCTTAGCCTTCTGGTTGTATTTTTTCTTGATGGTTAGTCATGTATATTCTTTTCAGTGACTTGCTGGTAGCTTCTATTATTGTTTCAATATAAAAAGGAGGTTTACATTCAAGTTTTGGATGTGTTGAAATACGTGGAGGAAAATAAATATCTTTAGAATCAATTTTTGAGTTAAGTTTTTAAAAGTGTGGACTTGAAAGTGTTTTCAGATTTAGGGGGGAGAGGAGGAAGAGTTATGATTTTGATATTAAGATTTCATTTTGGCTGTGTAGTGGTATGAGGTTTTGAGTAGGTTGAATAGATGCATTAGGAGTGGGAGAGTTAAGTTGTGGATTAGGGGGTATGGACAAAGTTGGAAGAAGTAGAGAAAGAGATGAAGGGGGAGGAAAAGTGTCATGCTTTAGAAAATGGTTGGTATGTAAAGGGTATAATGGAGGAGCATCATCAAAGTTATGTGGTTTCTATTAGTTTAGGTTTTTATTTCCCAACATTGGGTTTTTCCTACACATTTATTTAATCTTGTTTAGGTTAATAAAATGAGTATTAGTGTTAGTGGAGTGTGATGTGTTGACATATTCCATGTGATTTACACTTTCCTATTTTTGAAGTCTTGTGGTTTATTCCTTTGATTGATTGTATTTGCCACCTCCTCCCTCTCACTTAGCTTATATGTACTTACTTTCCTAACTTGTTTAGGTACAGTTTTATCATTCATGTAGTTTCATGATTTTGTGCTTACCTAACGTTATTTTTTCTTGAGAATTTATATTACTTTCTTTGAGACTAAATCTAAAATGTTATTTTGGTTTCAAGAATTATTAGTATTTATAGCTTAATTATCTCTTTCTTGCACTATTTTTTGGGTTTTCATTTGTTCTAAAAATTATAACATGGTATCAAAGCTCTAAATCTAAAATTCTCTTCCCTTATTTAGATATTTTTCTCTAATAACTTTCACATGGTGCATCTTGGTGCAAAATAGACCTCACTATCGAGTTTAGAAGGCCTAAGAGCCCATGCAACAATATAAAAATCAATAGGGTTTAGAGTTAGAATTTTTTTAGCATTTTTGGGAGGGTTTACAAAGTTTTGTTGTAAAAAATATGTACACCTATATGGATCCATACAAGCCATATTGCATAGTTTGTATAGGTCATACAATTTAATAGTTGTAGGTTGTAGATCTATACCATTAGCAAAAAATTTGATACACTCCAAGTTTTATTCTTGTCTACACCACCCTACATCATCCAAGTATAGGATTTTTTTAGGTTATTTGATTGGTGGTTGTATGTGTGTGGTGTCATCCATTAGCGTACTATGTATAGGTAAGTTGAAGTCCCTAGTTCCTTCTAGCCTTGAGGTGGGCTTCACTACAATAGGTAACAAGGATTCATCACCAAAGTTGAAGATCTACCATTGTTGATCCACCTCGACTAGTATTCCCAACTATGTTGCGTATTATTGCATCATTGTTACTACTCTATTATATTTTCTTGGTTATCCCAAGTATCGCCAGCCTCTAGCCACTACAATTATGGCCTTGAGGATATTTTTATGCCCTAAAGGGAATTTTTTTGATGTAGCATAACTTGGGCATATGGTATTAGATTTTTACAAATAAACAAGTATTAGAAAGCTAGTTCTATGTAATTCATAATGATCCATAAGATTTTTCTTGATTTTTCCCTAGGTACCTATTATTTTAGTTTGAATTTAGTTTTTCTATTTTGACTTATATTTTGGATATCTTACAAAATATTGGATCATTTTTTATGCTACAAGTATTTCAATTTTATTTGTTTTGATCTCTAATCTGTATATTAGGAGTCTATCATTGTAAAATCATGGGTTTTCAACACATTCCCTATAACGCCCTTGAATAAAGGGAAATATAATTATTAGAATGATGACATCTTGAAACATGTCAAATGGATTCATCTCTTGCCCCATCTTTATGGACTTGTCCTTGAACCAAATACACAATCAAAATTTAGCATGTAGAATCATAATTGATCTTGTCCTAGGATTAATCAATAGAAGTGTTGATTTTGACACTACTTGCTCCATCTAACATATTGTGTGTTCACACTTTGGACCAAATTTTGAGAAATCTAGGGAGACCCACATCACTCTCTATTTCTTATAGATCCTATTGTGGATATTCTTTTGTCCCTTGATGATTGTGATAAATTTCCACATGACAATGATATGAAAGAGGAACTTGATTGTTTTATAGGTCTTGATAGTTATGATGACACTGATGCTTCTCTTGATGCTCCTCCTCCTATAGAGGCATCCATTAGTTCTTTGGATTCAATGACTCCTAATTTAGATTCAAAGGTTTCATCTTCTTCATCTTTGAGTCACTATCTTGAGGCTAAAGACCTATGCATTCCAAAATTAGTAAATTCATCTTTAGGTATTCGTATTTAGACATCTTGTGTGGACACATCATTATGGGATGGCTAGTATAGTTGGATGACATACATGGAGATCACACCATCTTCATCACCTTTTACTTTGAGTGATTATTTATAGTAGGTGCTTTGTAGTCTTCTAGATATGGTACATTGGGATGAGTACTTGATATGTATTGTAGGTTTATTTTGTGAGTCCCATATTGTAGGTTTCATAGACACACTTGAGGAAATTCATCTCCTCTTTGATAACTAAGGTTTTTCACATGTTGAGGGAGAAATGCAAAAAAATAGGGCTTCTTATCAAAATGGGGTTATTGAATATGTGATGCACCTATCTTCCTTATTTCATTAGGAAATGAGATCCCCAAAGGTAGGATTGCTTTCAACCCTAGGTGAATCCACCCTATTGGAGAGCTTACAAATTTCCTTATGACAAGACGGGGTAAAATATGTCTAAACAACACTTTGGGGAGAAAAGCTAAAAAATAGTAAATGAACTCAATTATGCAATGTGAAACTCGAATCATCAATTTAAAGCATAAAACAATAAAAAAAAAAAGATTTTTGGAAAATCTGAGAAGGGTAAGTTGATGTATACCAGTCACCAAAAGTTATTACTGAGTGTCCTCCTGGGACAATTTTTCCTTGGGGTGAATGGGTCTTGCTACAAGGATCCAAAATCTAATTTCACAGTCCTCTTCTCTTGGATCTACACCCTCGATTCCTTTGGATTCCACTATCAAAAAGTTGGAAATAAATTATGTAAATAAGATTTCGTGGTTTGACAACTTTGATGACAACTTTGTAATTTTACAATTTTGCACTTTTGATATCTTTAATTCCAATCCTTCTTCACCTACAAATTTGCACATACAAAGAGAGGGAAAAATTATTTATCTTTTGTGAATGGGGGTTTCCTTGGTCAAACCCCATTTTGGTAATTAAACGTTGAAATGAAATGAAACATGAATGGAAGGAATGATGAATGAACAATGTTATGTTGTAACTCACCAAACCCTTGAATGGAAATCCTTAGAGGACTAAATTCTAACACATATCTCCAAGGATTAGATCTTGCATGAAATGGATTGATTGGATGTTGATCTTGATGCTTGAATGCTTGAAACCTACATCACAATGTTAGCTCCAAAACATGCATGAATGCAAATAGCTTTGACATGATGCTTGAGATCTTGGATGTTGATGTAGAAGAATGATAAATATTCTCTTGAACACCTTTGACAATAATGTTTACTCTTTGTGAAGTCTCCCAAAAAGTTCTAGTTTTGAATTGATAAAAATGCCTTGTATTTATAGGTAATTTTCTAATTTCCCAACAATTAAACATCAAAGGTTGACAATTTGAATTTGAATTTGAATCATAAAAATGTTGCCAAAAACATATCAAAAAGTGAGATCCTCAACTTAAGGAGTACCCATTCACCCTTGGGAAAATGTGTCCTAGGACCTAAATCGAGGACACTCAATTTCCAAGGCAATTTAATTAATGCTTGCAATTGTTTAATACAAGTTTCCCTTTCAGAAAATGGGATTAATTAGGATTTTAAATGCGTAATTGGGCCAATTATAGGCTTAATTAAGTCCAATTAAATTAAGGGACCCAAAAATAGAGTGAAAATGTAAAGGTGTACATTTTTCTACACTATATTTAGCCCTCACTTTAGTGAAAGGATGAGCCATATGCCCAAACTCACACTAAAGTAGACAAATAAGTGTTAAGAGGGGTCCACGTGTACAAATTTTGATGGGATAGGATGAAAAAGATCAAGCCCCCAAGATCAGGATCCGGTTTTCTATATCCACAATATTATTTTAGTGTTTATGCAAACTTTGTTAGTTGGCTTTTTTGTGATCATTTGTGCATTGGTATGTTGCATTGAGATAGGAGGATGGATATACAAAGGCTTGATTACAGATTTTGGGTTGGTATGTTGATGGAATGAAGTTCTATCTATGTTTTGTATACCTTGGTTTGAGGTATGGTTAGCTTGGATGAGTTGCAATTTGTTGTGGTTTCTATTCTAGGTGGTATGAGTAAGGCAGCTACTCAAAGCATTTTTTATCATTTGAATCTGATGCTTGTGTTCATGTAAAGATTGTTGCAGGTTTCAATGATAGTTGATATGTTTCACCTTGGCATGTTCCTTTTTCTTCCATAAGTGGCATGTTGGTGGATGTGGATATTTTTTCTTGATAGTGGTTAAATCATGGTTGCTATTTTAGGTATCTTGTTGGAGCACAAGAGCATGGTGAAGATTCAAATGGTACATCATTGGCTAAGGGATGTTTTCCCCCTGTTTGTGATTCCTATGGAGGTATTTACAATGCTAATGTCAAGTGGAAGAATGTTAGGATTAAGGTTCCATCCACCTTGTAAAACCTATGTCATGGTTCCAACATCCTTGAAAAGTGTCTCTAGGCACTTAGGATGTATTGGGAAAATATTTTGTAATATTAATTCTCACCATTGTTTGTAATATATTCATAAGGGGTGATGGGTCCACTAGCAGCAATAAAGGTGAGTTGTGGATAAATATTTAATATTGTTTCCCACATGAGGATGCCTAGAATGGGATAATAAAAAATAAGGAGAAATAATTTAAATGAGTGACTATTGGGATTCTCCAAGTGGGAGCTTAGAGTGAGGCAACAAGTGTCTCTTGGTATTCCATTTATTGCATTTAATGTAATATTTATCTTCCATGTTTGGGCATCCAAGTTGGAGAGAAAGTATTGGATCCAAATCTAGTGTCCTTTCACATTCTGAGGAGGTATTCTAAGGGTTGGGGACATTTGGAATGAAGGGTCATCTTTGGGAGCCTTGTTTGGGGCTTAATATATCTTCACAAGTCTATAAATTCAACCTCTTGGATGTAGAAAATATGAGCAAAGTTGAATGTAGAGTTTCATTGCAAGTACAAGGATAGGTGGAGTCATAAGGAGGTTTTTCACAACTACACAACTGCTGCCATGTTGGAGGCAAAGAGGGGAACGGAAGTAGTTGTATTGTAATCTCATTTGTTTGAAGATAATGCATACTTGGCCTCTCTTCTTGGTGGAGTTTTTTTCTTGCAAGGACTTCTCCACGTAAATCTTGTTTTATGTGATGCTCCTGTGTTGTTGATTTGTGCCTCATTGCTGCTATCTTATGGTGATGTTATTCTTTATATATTGTTGTTATAATTTCACATAAGATGGTGTTAATAAGCATGTTATGTTGGCTATTTTTTGGCATCATAAAGAAGATAGATCTAATCATGGTATTTCCATATTAAGGAACTTAATTTTCATATTTACATATAAGTTTCAGATTTTCATGTTGATGTAGTCCAAGCCTTGTATCTCATCCATTGAAGTCATATTTGGATAGAGATTGAATTCCCAAAAATTGGTATTGAACTTGTTTATTTCTCATCAAGGTTGTGTTGTGTAGTTTTTTGCATAGTTTTGAAGACGAACGTGAAGGTACACGCAGTTGTAAACTATGTTCTAGGTGGTTGTAATTGAGAGTTATGTAACTCTTTGCTAGTTAATAAAAATATTGAATGAATTTTTGTGAATGTAGCCTACATTGGGTGAACCATGTTAAAATATTCGTGTTTTTTGTATTCATTTTTATTTTGTAATTTGCATTATAATTGATAATTAAATTATTCTACATCCTGCCTATAAATCCCAACAGAACAATAGTGAGAAAAATGGATAAAGAAAAGAAAACTTAGGTGGAGATGAACGTGCAATTGGAACAAATGAAATAATTCATTGAGAAGATTATTAACACTTTGTCCCAATAGAAAAACGCTTTTACAAGTGCTCCAATTTTGATATCCAAATTGGAAGAAGATTCATTCCAAAGAATGAAAAACAGATAATATGTAATAGATAGAAGGATTAGTGAATTTTTGTAAGATGTTAATGAGGTCTTTGACCAAGGGTGTCAATTGTATGAACATGTTAAGTAGCTCAAGAAGAAGATTCATTTATTTTTATAAGAATTAAAAATTGAAGAAAGTAGTGGTTCACCCCACGATGTGACGGTAAGTCACAAGGCCCTGTTGAGAGGGCTTCCCAGGTTCGACTCGCACCAAGGAAAGGCAGTTGAAGGCACACTGTTGGCGGCTGTTGACGGATGAACGAAGGACATAGAATGTTGTCCTGATCAGAGGTTCAGACCACATGGGGTCCCGCGACAAGAGTTGGGAGCTAGACGCCAAGCTAAACACAGTGGAAGTGGTGCAAGGTTACGACGCGTGAGCTGGAGATTGGTGGTGGAGCCAGCTAGAGGGAGAACGAAGAATAGAGAGGATGAAGGATGAAGGATGAAGGACGGGGAGAGCTCTGAGGTGGAGAGATAAGGAGCAAAGGAAGGAAGCGAAGGACAGAAGGAAATGGAGTACGAGATGGAGGATAAGGGGTAGGTCCGAGGAGGAAGCGGAGGACAGAAACAAGGAGATAGGAAGGATGGGTGAGCTCGAGGAGGGAGCAAAGAAATGGGTGGAAGGAGGAGGAAGGGAGGAACGACAGAGGAAGGAATACCAAGAAGGAAGTGGAGTGACGAGAAAAGGAGGAAGAAGGAGGGATGACAAAGGAAGAAGGTGGCAGAGGAGATTGGATTGGTGTAATACCAGACAAACATGGGGATGAGGTCCCCCATAAATTGTGGCCTCACTAGTTCAAAGCTCCAGTCAAAAGCAATCACCAATCAAACAAAAAAAATAAAAATTGAAGAAAGTAATTATGAGAAAAATCTCTTGAAGGGTAGGTGCAAGAAGTTGGGTCCATAAAATGTTCGAAAAGTGAAAGTGTTTTCCCAATTTTCAAAATTTGTCACAGATGGACTAAAAATTTGAAGCACTTACACATAGATTTTTAAAAAGTCTAGTAATATGAAATATAGTATTTTGAGTCTAGTTTTCAAATATGTAATTTATTCTAATACCCAAATTATAAAAAATAATTTTTAATGGGCATGTACTTTTTAGGACAATACCATGCATGTGTACAACCACCATAATTTGACCTAAATAAAATTACTTTTCTAATTCCTTTTGGGGAAAGTGTGTATTATATTGAAGATTGACGAGGATATTTTTCATAATTTGTTTCCAAACATATATTTTTTATTAATTTTTATTGGCCCTAATTATTGTTTTTGAAAACCCCTCATGTACGACCACCATAATTTGAGCTAACCTAATCACTTTTTGTTTTTTTTTTCGTTGTGTAAATAATTATGTCTAGATTGATGCATATAATACTTTTTGACAAGAAATTTAAAAAATTAGAAGTTATTAAAAAAATACAAAAACTTGACATTTCAAGTTTATGGACCAATTTCCTTAGAAATTAATTAAAAAATAGAAAGAAAAAAATCAATTATAAAAAATATATATATTTAAAAACTAGACCTTGTCATCTATAATGGGTTTTAATTTCATAAAAAGAAATATTGAAAAAAAATCTTTAGCCATATTGCCAAAGTTGATTTTTCTCTTAATGTTTTTATGACATTATACTTGCAGGTCCAAGGCTAAGGGGTGGGTTTCCTAGCCTAAAACAAAAGCAAATGAATGGGTTTTAAATTTTATGAAACACATACCTACTTTAAAATGCATACACGTTCTAAAATCTTATATAATTAGAAGTGGGTACTTGTTTTAAAATGAGTACTCATTTTTGAAAAAAAAAGGTAATCGCTTTAAAAATTTAGGTTTGGGAGCTCAAGCCTAAACAGGTACCTATTTATATTGGATTTTTTTGCAAACCTGAAACTTCCCTTATATGTAGACCCAAATTCTTGTTTTTACCTTAAAGTTAAAAGCAACCAATCATTTGAACTAAGAATAACTAAGAATTAAAGAAATTGTCCAAGATGAAGAGCCATATTTTGTGAAGAAATGCATTAGTATAATTTCCTTCAAGACAGACTTAATAACTTAGTATAAGCTAAAAATACTAAAAGAATAAAAGAAGGTATATTAGGCTATGTGCAATTTTGAAGATTTTGTAGATCATATTATAAGCCATGAACATATACATTTGGGAGAACGAAGGCTTGACTCAATAGGCATCATCAAAAGGCATTGCAAGATCAATATGGAAGAGGTACTCAATCAAGCTACAAAATTTGATAGTTTCATTCTAGAAAAATGTCTAAAGACCAAAGCTAACTTCAAAGCTATTGGAAAGGAACTTCTTGACATAAAGAAATAGGTAGAATGTTCACAACAAGTTTTTGAAGATTACAAGTTTAGGTCAAATGGGTAAATGGACTTGATGAAACAAGTTTAAATAAGTGCCTAACAAAATTCATGAAATACAAAGGCAAAAGGTAAAATATTGAGCTAATGTTCATATTTTGAAATAAAAGGCATTCTTTCTATTTTTCGCAATACAAAGGTTGTTTTTTAGGTTTAATTAACTATTTTTTGTTATAAAAGGGACTTAGTATGGGATGTTGAAAATGTAAATAAAATATAATTGGGTCCACTAAGATAGTAAAGTCATCCCAAATTTTGAGAGAAAAAAGGGCATCTAAGTAGGGCATCTAAGTTTCCTAGGGTTTGCATGAGGTCAACCCAAATTTTATGAGTTTATCTTTAAAAAGAATAATTATCTTTAGATGGGGATAGAAAATATTTTCTTTTGCACGATGATATATAAATAGAAGAAATACATTAAATACTTTAAAGCAATTAACTGCCAATTGAAACTGAGGCACTAAGGTTTTCCTTGCTCTACAAAAGGAGGTGCCTAACATGTAATAAGAATCATTTTTTTTTCTTAGATTTTTTCAATCAATTGTATCTTTAGAGTCTCTTTGGAGTTTTAGTAGTTATTAGTTAGAGGGAGATTTATGAAGAAGAAAACTAAGTTCCAATGTAGTAGTCTTACTAAAATTGTAACTCTTCCAAATCAATAAAATGGTTCTATCTTCTTCATTTTTTCTACTATTGAGAGTTGAAGTGCCCAATTTCTCTTTGCATCATGTTGAATATTTATTTAAATAAAATTGAATGCTTAATGATAAATCATATACAAATGAGTTGTGGATGTAATACATAGAATTTGTGTGTGAAATACAATAGTTTTATGTGTTTCTTTTTGTTTCTCATCAAAATTTCCTTAAAATATTATAGTTTCAGTGTGAATGATAGAGTGTTAACTAATCATAGCAATAGGTTAATCATATTTCTTATATTTTCATAATAAATATTACAATCAGAATGCAAAGATAACTCAATTTATTTTATTCCTTGCAAACCCTATTTCTTTTATCTTTTCTTTTACAAACTATTAAAGTGGGATTATGTTAGGAATTATCCAACATTGAGACTAACAAGATGAATTTGAAAAGGTGAAAATTGGCTTATCTAATCCAAATTGATTTAAATTAGTGGAACTGGCACAGGCTCGAACCTTGAATAAACAGGCCATCTTGACCAACCAGATTATCCAACATGAATATGACCCAACTCCCAAGACCGTGGAGGTGACAAATCATCAAATTGATTATCTTTTTAGGAAATGTGGAGTGATCTTCACTCTGCTCATGTTTCACGTGTCAATTTGGCCATCAATATTTTATACTTGTGATACTCCATAAGAGGAACTATGCTTATTTTTTTCCATGTAGCTTGGTAATGATCCTTCTAAAATGTGGAGTCAAAGGCTAAATATGGGTTTTTAATTTCAAGGATATTTGGAAATGCAAGTAATTAGATGGTGTGTCTATTAAATGACTATGATTGTTGTGTATTCTAATATTTTTTATTAATAAATTTTTCCTTCAATAAGTAAAAAAAAGGTCTAAGTACTTGACATAACATTTTGGTTATGTTAAAGGTCAACTATATCTATAGCAAAACTTTTTAAAGTTTTACTTGGTTAGTATATACACTATGTCCAAGTTTTGGTTTAGCATGACGTCACTAGATCTTGCATTTTTTTCCAATCCATTTTATAGTCCATGGTATTCTTATGTGAATCTTGTATACACACATATATAGCTTGATAGATAAGGCACTGATCAAAGACAACCACATACTCTTTATAGAGTGGAACTATATGTGTTATTGTCATATGGGGATTCATACTCTATCAACCTTTAGAATTGAAGATGTGCCTTCCCTACCAAAGTACAAGTTCCTCAATATTATACCTAGTTGGTGAGTTGATGCATCACAAGGGTGTGTTCTCACAAGCTAAAGCCAATTGTTGTCATTGAATTTTAAACAATTTAAAATTTTGTGTAAAAACTGTGTGCTCCCTTCATAATTGTATAGTTTATAAAGAATATAGATTTTACCCAAATAATGGAGTAGATCCCTTATTGTAAGGTATTAATGCCCTCGATCATGATATGGGTCGTGCATAATCTACCTACCTCTTGATTTGAACATGTATCTCCCATGTCAAATAATTGGTTAGTCATTGTTAGAACCACTAGGTTTGGTACTGTTGTGCATGTTTTGCACACACGCCTTGCCGTAGGCAAGGACCCCCTTTTTTTTCGCTCCCGACAGGCTGCTTTGCTCCTATCTTGTTTTGTGTGCCCCATTTTCCAAGCCCAAATTGGTCATGTGCCTTCAAATGATCAAATCCCCCTGACCAAATTCACCTACTTGAGGTATTCAAATCTACAAAGAAATAAAGTCCCTCGTCCCTTTTCTGCCTTTTGTCTTGTTCCTGTTGGCTTGGTCCCTGATTGCTTGATTCGCTTTTTTCCACATTTTTTACTTTGGGGATAACTTTTTGGTGGATTTGGGATGTGTTTGTGGTGCCTAAGTGAACTGCCAAAGTTTCTTCAATGTTCAGTAAAGTTTCGGTGGTTTCAGAATTTTCCCTCTAGAATTCCCTTCCTCTTTGGTTGTTTGGAAACATCTGTGGACCCCTGTCAGTCCGGTTTCCACATTTTTGACTTTGGGGTCAACTGTTTGGTGGATTTTGGATGTGTTTGGGGTGCCTAAGTGAACTGCCAAAGTTTCATCAATGTTTCGTAAAGTTTCGGTGGTTTCGGAACATTCCCTTTGGAATTCCCTTCCTCTTTGGTTGTTTTGGAAACATCCGTGGACCTCTGCCAATCCGGTTTCCACATTTTTTACTTTGGGGCCAACTTTTTGGTGGATTTGGGATGTGTTTGGGGTGCCTAAGTGAACTGCCAAAGTTTCGTCAATGTTCCATAAAGGTTCGGTGGTTTTAGAACTTTCCCTCTGGAATTCCCTTCCTCTTTGGTCGCTTTTGGAAACATCCGTGAACCCCCGCACTGCTTTCATTTTGACTTGTGGGGCTAACTTTTTGGTGGATTTGGGATGTGTTTGGGGTGCCTAAGTGAACTACCAAAGTTTCGTCAATGTTCCGTAAAGTTTCGGTGGTTTCAAAACTTTCCCTCCAGAATGCCCTTCCTCTTTGGCTGTTTTGGAAATATCTGTGGACCCCTGTCGGTCCGGTTTCCACATTTTTGACTTTGGGGCTAACTTTTTGGTGGATTTGGGATGTGTTTGGGGTGCCTAAGTGAACTGCCAATGTTTCGTCAAGGTTTGGTTAAGTTTTGGGGATTCTAGAATTCCGTCTCTCTTTGGTCGTTTTGAACATCTATGGAGCCCTGGCAACCCGACCTCCAGAGCCCGGCCCCTCCGTGGCTGTTTCTGGGACTCTGTCCCTCTATGGCCATTTTGAACATCCGTGGAGCCCCGGTAACCCGGCCTCTGGAGTCCGGCCCCTCCGTGGCCGTTTATGAGATTTCGTCCCTCCGTGGCCGTTTTGAACATCCGTGGAGCCTCGGCTACCCGGCCTTCAGAGCCTGACCCCTATGTGGCCGTTCCTAGGACTTCGTCCCTCCATGGCCATTTTGAACATC
>VDFB02047397.1:72549880-72589442 GCA_007258455.2 Sequoia sempervirens | reverse complement strand
TGTCCCTCCATGGTTGTTTTGAGCTTCCAGTTTTTGTCAAATGAGTCCAATCTTAAGGAAGTTTTTCTGGGCACTCTTCCTTCCCCTTTTCCCATGCGCTATAATTGAAAAATCTTGATTTTGCTATGTTTTGTGGGGTCTGGGAACTTCCCTTCTAGTTTGTTGTCCCTCGTTCGCTGCCTGCCCCCTTAGGTCCGCATTAATGTTTATGATCCGAATGAGCTTCAAATATGAATATTATGATCTTTTGGTGATGCATGGATGGATCTGACAAGGATTTTGCAAGATTTAACTAACATTTTCCTTGATTTGTGTATGAAAGCACTTACGACCCTTCATGTATGCAGGATTCAAGAAGCCTACGGCGGGTCCGTGAAGGAGACCCATCGAGAAAGCTGAACAAGGAATGCGCTAGCTCCTGTCACCATTCATTTCATGCCCACCTTTCCTCATAGCACCCATCAACAGAGCTAGCATTAGAAGAAGGCCTGTGCCAAGGAGGCCAAGGACAAAAATGCAAGGGGGTGGCCTTGAAGAAAGCATAAGGTAGTTGTCCGCCCGAATCAGGGGCAACCAATCTATTGATGCCTATCATCGATGGACTCGTTTGATCCAAGGAAGAACAATGCAAACACATCAAGTAAGAAGACAGCTTTTAGGCAGTTTCAGCTATAGTAAAAGGGCAATCAGCTAAATGACGAAATTGCTATAGTGACTGGCACTAGATGACAAAACAGAGAAAAGACAAGGAATGTATTTTTAATTGTTGAATATTGTGGGGTAGGTGAAACCCTAATGTAAAGCAAATCTGGGCCATTCATTGCAAATTGATCCTAGCCATTCATTTGGGCTTTGGAAAACTATAAATAGGGGCTTGCCCCTCATTTGTAAGGGTTGGAGAACTGATGTAAAGACATTCTATAGCAATAGAAAGCAACATTGCATAATTTATGGGTGTTCCTTTTGAGTTTGCTCTTTATGTATGCATGGTTCAACTTCCTTATTAGCTTAGGTGTTAGTTTCTTGAATGGAAGTGGTGATGGTGATTGTTGTTTCAGTATTTGATGAATTTCCAGCTCATGCTTTTTGTGGTTCATTGATGATGAGTCACTTTGCAAAGCTAGTCTGAGCTCTTTACTTCATTGCTGCAACTTAGTTCAATTACATGTGCATGATGTGTGTGTGTAATCTGAAAATTTGCAGTCCTTAGAAGATTGCACTAGTTTTGTGTAGATGTAGGTTCTCTTGGTCAAGAAAAATTTAGTTTAGGGAGTTTGTCTACTGTAGCAGCCTTCATGATCACTGTTCATTCATAGTTTCAGATCTAGGAACCATCTCTCTTCCCTGCCCTTTTTTCCTTTTTTTTTAATGAGTGACCTATGCTAAGGTTCATTGCATATTGTAAATCCAAATCCAATGATGAAATGGAGTTCAAGACTGTTGTTTGAACCTGCAGCAAATGCACAACTCTCCTATCTTAAGAACTTCATTTGCAGATCCAACTTCCCATGCTTTGTAACTCATCTGTAAGACCGCCTTGTGATTCCAGCAAATCACATCAAACAACTAAGATATTCCAAGTACTGTCAAGACCTGACATTAGAGACCTTAGGATAGTGTTCTGCAATCTGATTGTGGAAGATTATATTTCAAGAGAGGTAGTGCACCTATGCACTTCCTGTGTTGAGAAGTGTATAAAAAACACATCAATAGAACTAGCGCTAAAAGGAGGGTATGACATGTTGAAGCTACAAAGCTGAAAGTTGGAAATTGAAAACAACGCTTTCAAAGAAGAAATCTGAGATAGGGAGATCTTTTTTAATGCTAAAAATCAAAAAATTCTGAAGGCAAGTAGAAGCTGAGTCAAAATGGAGCAGCATGCACAAATTGACATCACTCAATTGCATGCATATTTGAACAAGAGATTGAAGAAGCCATTGTAACAATTTGCATTGGCAGATAGATGTCGGATCCATTGCACTCATAGGCACAACGAGCTGGGATGTCTCACATTCTTGAGCAAAATCGAAAGGGTATTATAGGGAGAAATTCCCTTTTGGGAAATATACCAGCCCTCGGCCCCCGAAGACCCACAGGAAGAATTGCAAACCATGGCAGCCAAGGCGTTTAAGGAGCTGATCCAAGAAAATTTGAGCAGCAAAGACAAACCAAGATTGGAGGAAATATTGATGTCTAGTTGGTGCAGATTCCACAATGCACCCCACTCCGAATTCACTTGCTTGTCATGCACAAAAATCATCGCTCAAGCCAAGGGTTGTTTGGACAAGTTGGAGCAGCCAACTCTCAATGAGGAGAAGTTATCCCATGAGGAAAAATAGCTGTCAACATCCGGAGGACAACAAAGTAAGGATGAACCAAGAAATTTGATACAAGCTGATGTTGGAGTAGCAGACATTGAAGTTGAAAACCAGGAAGAAGAGGAAGAGGCAGATTTCACTAGGACAGCAAGGTGCCTTGGTGAAAATTTGATTGGAATTAATTTAGAAGGTTTTCCCTCCACCAATCAAGAGCAGTCCTCCACTCCAGAAGAAGAGCAATTGGTAGGTGATGATGAACCAATGAAGTCTGCAGCCATGGATGTTAGGACAACTAACTCAGATGCTGAAAATTGGAAAGAGGAAAGGGATGACAACCTTGGAGCAACAAAAAATGATGATGAGAGCATAAGTGAAATTAGAATGTGATACCTCTCCTTCATAAACGGCAGTAATCAAGAATCTGAAAATGCAGATTTGGAGTGGGAGCAACCACTCGCCATGGCTGTCTACCATCAAGCTTCTTTTTCAAGTGATGATGAGGACCCGATCACAGAGAGATATGACCAGCTTGTCTCCAGGTTGGAAAAGGATTGGTCGGAGCTGAAATACCAAGTGAATTTGGAGGTGCTACTATTGCCAAATTGGTGCAGACTTCATGATTCATCACACTCTGAGTTTGCATGCGAGCTATGCAAAGAAGCCATTAAGAAATTCAAAGGACAGGTGAGGCAGCCAAGCATACCACTTCCTGTAGTTGCTTCAAGGATGGAACTTGTAGAACAAGAGCCTGAACTCAGTGATGACTCAGCTAAAGGTAGGCCTCAAAAGGATGTTGGGGCAGCAATCGAAGAAGGACAACAATATAGTCTTGGACTTTCGAGTGATGAAGTATATCAAGCGAGAATGTTGTCCACCAGTCACCGAGAAGTTCTTCCTCTTGAAGAGCAGTTGTGTACCACAGATGATGGGCTTTTTGGCGAGTCTTTCGAGGGAAATTGTGAAATGGACTTTGGTCCCCTCGATGAGGTGCCATCAATTGATGACTTTTTTCCATTGGGAGCTGCACTAAGGAGGTATGCTCATGTCGAGTAAGCACATCCCAGAGGACGGTAGCGATGAATACATACTCCTTGAGCCCCCAAACAGTGATGCACTAGAGTTTCCAGATTGGGAGAGGAGCTCCTTCTCCATTTACAGCGATAGTGAGCAAGAGGAAACAAGTAAACGTCATGATGAGATGCATGAACAACAAAGAGAAGAAGACAAAGGTGGAGGTGCTGAGATAGCTGCTAACAGAGATGAAGCACCCGACTGACTACAAGATTCAACTTGGAGTCCTTCCGCCATGATCATTGTTGATCCTTCTTCATATTTAGATGGATACAATAGGACAAATTTGTGCATGTCATTTTCCCACAATGTTGAACACCACATAAATAAGGACAGCCCTTGGGGAAGGAGATGAGACAACATGCTGCCCCTTGGGGACATCAACCAAGTGGATCCCAAATTTGCAGATGATCAATGTGGAGAAGTATTTCTTTTTGAAGAACTGCCAACCGGGGCTATAGGTCCCATTGGTAGATTGGAAGAGTTGTTTGTTGCCCCGTCCTCCCAGCCTTATGCAAGCTTAATGTCTGAAGTGTTGCACCCTCCACCGTACCCGTTCAAGGCTACCGATGCAACGATCAATGATGTTGTGCTTGCTCTCGACTGTCCAACGCTGCCACCTCCATGTGATGACATCCAGGTTCTATCCTTCCTTGCCCCTATTATTTCTCATAATTGCACTTATTATTTTGATTATGGGAATGAGGGAAAACAAATATGTTTATGGATTAACCATGGGTTCAACGAGCCTCCTCAATTGTTGATTTTTCATGATAACGTGATTGAACTTGAGTGTTGCAATGTTGAGTTTTTTTTTCAGAATATAAAGATAAATTTGCACAGTTAAAAATGACAACAATCGCCCATTTGCTTGTGCATGCACTGTGAAATCCAATGAATGTTAATGTTGGCTTGCCCTACCTGAACATAGTGCTTTGTAAATATCTTTGTACATAGCCCGTTTTGAGTAGTATAGGTTTCCTGTAAATACTCTGCTTTCCTGCTTTCCTTAGGTTAGTTGGTTTGATGTAGGTTGCTCGGTTTGTAGGTTGTTTTCTTTTTGTTTGCTTTCGCTTTGTTGCTGCTTTGCTCGAGGTCCCTCTGCTTTTAGCTGGGCACATCTGTGCACACAACAACCATACTTATCGCTTGGGGTTGTTCTACATATTTCTTTGTCAAACTCTAATCAAGTCTTTAGAATGGATGGTGAAGGTCTTATGTTAGTGTCGAGTGATCTGGGTGTTTGATTCAAAGAGGATAAGTTGTTGGTTTAGTCTGACTCTGATGTATTCTAAAATCTTACAGCCCTTACACATCTTAAGAATTCAACGATCACTGTAGGGCCTTTTGTGAAGCCTAGTTAAGTGAAAAATCTAAAATTCTGCTCCAGTGCCACTGTGATTCCCAGCCCCGAACGTGAGCTTCAATGCTTGCAGGTTGAAATAAAAGAGTTGAAAAGATAAAATAAAGATAAAAAGAAAACATTGAAAATTAAAAGAAAGAGAAAATTCAACTTTTCAGGGGTATCCGAGCAACTCTATCGGGACTATGGACGCCTGGCTGGCAGTAGAGTAATGTTCGGGAGAATCACAACGATAACCTTATTGGGGCTATGGACGCCTGACTAGCAGCAAGGCAATGTCCCAGATGCTTTTGGAGTTAGAATAAACTACATAGCTTAACTTGACGGAGCTTGGGTTCCTATAGCAACTGAAGGATGGGAATTAACGCAATTGCACACACTTGGATTTTCAGCATACTAAAGGTTGGCTTGGCTAATCATTTTGATCCTTTGGTTGGGCGTCTAGTTTGTTTGCCCTAGCATGAAAGTCGGAACCAAAGATTTTGGGTTCGTGATTCCAGTTTGTCATCAAAATGCTCTGGAGTATTTCCCCAGCGAGTCACCATTTGTTGTGCATGTTTTACACACACACCTCGCCGTAGGCAAGGACCCTCTTTTTTTGGCTCCTGACAGGCTGCTTTGCTCCTGTCTTGTTTTACGTGCCCCATTTTCCAAGCCCAAATTGGTCATGTGTCTTCAAAAAATCAAATCCCCCTAACCAAATTCACCTACTTGGGGTATTCAAATCCGCGAAGAAATAAAGTCCCCCGTCCCTTTTCTGCCTTTTGTCTTGTTCCTATTGGCTTGGTCCCTGATCGCTCGATTCGCTTTTTTCCACATTTTTGGCTTTGGGGATAACTTTTTGGTGGATTTGGGATGTGTTTGTGATGCCTAAATGAACTGCCAAAGTTTCTTCAATGTTCCGTAAAGTTTCGGTGGTTTCGGAACTTTCCCTCCAGAATTCCCTTCCTCTTTGGCTGTTTAGAAACATCCATGGACCCCTGTCAGTCCGGTTTCCACATTTTTGACTTTAGTCAACTTTTTGGTGGATTTGGGATGTGTTTGGTGTCCAAGTGAATTGCCAAAGTTTTGTCAATGTTCCATAAAGTTTTGTGGTTTCTGAACATTCTCCTGAATTCCCTCCTCTTTGGCTATTTGGAAACATCGTAGACCCGCCGGGTCCGGTTTCCACATTTTTGACTTTGGGGCCAACATTTTGGTGGATTTGGGATGTTTGGTGTCTAAGTGAACTGCCAAAGTTTTGTCAATGTTCCATAAAGTTTCGGTTTAGAACTTTCCCTCTAGAATTCCCTTCCTCTTTGGTGTTTTGGAAACATCTGTGGACCCCTGTCGGTCCGGTTTCCACATTTTTTACTTTGGGGCCAACTTTTTGGTAGATTTGGGATGTGTTTGGGGTGCCTAAGTGAACTGCCAAAGTTTCATCAATGTTCCATAAAGTTTCGGTCATTTCAAAACTTTCCCTCTAGAATGCCCTTCCTCTTTGGCTATTTTGGAAACATCCGTAGACCCCTGTCGGTCCGGTTTCCACATTTTTGACTTTGGGGCTAACTTTTTGGTGGATTTGGGATGTGTTTGGGGTGCCTAAGTGAACTGCCAATGTTTCGTCAAGGTTTGGTTAAGTTTTGGGGGTTCTGGAACTCCGTCTCTCTTTGGCTGTTTTGAACATCCGTGAAGCCCTGGCGACCCGACCTCCGGAGCCCGGCCCCTCCGTGGCCGTTTTTGGGACTCCGTCCCTCCATGGCCATTTTGAAGATCCGTGGAGCCTCGGTGACCCGGCCTCCAGAGCCCAGCCCCTTCGTGGACGTTTCTGGGATGCCGTCCCTCCGTGGCCATTTTGAACATCCGTGGTCGTTTTGAACATCCGTCGAGCCCCGACAACCTGGCCTCCAGAGCCCGTCCCCTCCGTGGTTGTTTTTGGGACTCCGTCCCTCAGTGGTCGTTTTGAACATCCGTGGAGCCCCGGCAACCCGACCTCCGTGGCCATTTTCGGGACTTTGTCCCTCCATGGCCGTTTTGAGCTTCCAATTTTTGTCAAATGAGTCCAATCTTAAGGAAGTTTTTTTGGGCACTCTTCCTTCCCCTTTTCCCATGCGCTATAATTGAAAAATCTTGATTTTGCTATGTTTTGTGGGGTCTGAGAACTTCCCTTCCGGTTTGTTGTCCCTCATTCGCTGCCCGCCCCCTTGGGTCCGCATTAATGTTTATGATCCAAATGAGCTCCAAATATGAATATTTTGATTTTTTGATGATGCATGGATGGATCTAATAAGGATTTTGCAATATTTAACTAACGTTTTCCTTGATTTGTGTATGAAAGCACTTACGACCCTTCATGTATGCAGGATTCAAGAAGCCTATGACGGGTCCGTGAAGGAGACCCATTGAGAAAGTTGAAAAAGGAATGCGCATAGCCCCTGTCACCATTCATTTCATGCCCACCTTTCTTCGTAGCACCCATCAATGGAGCTAGCATTAGAAGAAGGCTTGTGCCAAGGAGGCCAAGGACAAAAATGCAAGGGGGTGGCCTTGAAGAAAGCATAAGGTAGTTGTCCGCTCGAATTAGGGGAAACCAATCTATTGATGCCTATCGTCGATGGACTCGTTTGATCTAAGGAAGAACACTGCAACACATCAAGTAAGAAGACAACTTTTAGGCAGTTTCAGCTACAGTAAAAGGGCAATCAACTAAATGATGAAATTGCTACAGTGACTGGCACTAGATGACAAAACAGAGAAAAGACAAGGAATGTATTTTTAATTGTTGAATATTGTGGGGTAGGTGAAACCCTAATGTAAAGCAAATCTGGGCCATTCATTGTAAATTGATCCTAGCCATTCATTTGGGCTTTGGAAAACTATAAATAGGGGTTTGCCCTTCATTTGTAAGGGTTGGAGAACTGATGTAAAGACATTCTCCAGCAATAGAAAGCAACATTGCATGATTTATGGGTGTTCTTTTTGAGTTTTCTCTTTATGTATGCATGGTTCAACTTCCCTATTAGCTTAGGTGTTAGTTTCTTGAATGGAAGTGGTGATGGTGATTGTTGTTTCAGTATTTGATGAATTTTCAGCTCATGATTTTTGTGGTTCATTGATGATGAGTCACTTTGCAAAGCTAGTATGAGCTCTTTAATTCATTGCTGCAACTTAGTTCAATTACATGTGCATGATGTATGTGTGTAATCTAAAAATTTGCAGTCCTTAGAAGATTGCACTAGTTTTGTGTAGTTGTAGGTTCTCTTGGTCAAGCAAAACTTAGTTTTAGGGAGTTTGTCTACTATCCATGATCACTGTTCATTCATAGTTTCAGATCTAGGAACCATCTCTCTTCTCTGCCCTTTTTTTCTTTTTTTTTAATGAGTGACCTATGCTAAGGTTCATTGCACATTGTAAATCCAAATCCAACGATGAAATGGAGTTCAAGACTGTTGTTTAAACCTGCAGCAAACACACAACAACTCTCCCATCTTAAGAACTCCATTTGCAGATCCAACTTCCCATTCTTTGTAACTCATCTGTAAGACCGCCTTGTGATTCCAACAAATCACATCAAACAACTAAGATATTCCAAGCACTGTCAAGACCTAACATTAGAGACTTTGGAATAGTGTTCTACAATCTGATTGTGGAAGATTATCTTTCAAGAGAGGTAGTGCACCTACGCATTGCCTATGTTGAGAAGTGCATAAAAAACACATCAACAGGTACAATTTTAATTACAAAAAAAATATCATAATAGAAACTACATTTGAAAAGAACATGATTCTCACTAAATAAAGAGAATTAGTTGTAAAAAATTTTATATTCATGAATCAAATAGAAAGTATTGTGGGCCTCTTCAAGAGGTAACCCCCTTAAGAGCATAGATTTGATACAAAATATAATTCAAGATGATCCTTTCTTTATTAAATTCCACTATATAAGTATCACAAAAATGACCTATGAGGTACAACACATATGGGATAAATCTACACACTTAATATGAACTCATTACACTATTATGATTTCATGTGATGCATGTGGGACAAATTCACACAATAGAAATAATTATATTATAAATTTAGGATGTAAGGGTCATTACAAGTTTATTTGACAAATCATAAGTGTTGAGAAAAAGGTGTTTTCGTTGAGCATGCACCCTCTATTGAATGAAGAATTGAACTGCTCAGTGAAAACATGGGAATGACTTCAAACTATGGGACCTTGCTAAATAAATCCAAACATCAAAATGAAGGGTTGGTTCCCTCTCTAAACTAAGTGTAGAGGATTGATCCAACTCAATATTAACTACCTACAACTAAAAACCTAATCATACTATTGAATCTTCAAGGAGAAAAGAGAGAAGAAGCTAAACAGAAAAATGAAGGTGATGCACCAATGTTTAGAATATGATTATCCCCTGATCATTACAACACAGAGAAAGAATGAAAATGTTAACGAGTTTGCACAGTCCTCAATTATAATAGTTCCTAAAAGCTATACATGTTAGGATTTTGTAGACACTTAAGATATGATTTGTTGTTAGCCTTGCAAAATAAGTTTAACAAAATGTATGAACATCCAAGAACAACATTCATTCAGGCATGAAGGTAAGGAAAATTCACACAACAAATCCAAAATGAGGAAAGGTAAAAATATTAGTTTTCATTAATCAAAGGTTGCAAGCTATTTTCCAGTTGTACAAGTGTAAAAAATACAAGTATTTGCTCCAAAAACTAAGGGAAGAACCCTTTACCATGAGAAGAAAGATTCCTTTTATCTCAACAGGTGAAAGAGATAGAGGGAGAGAGAAGAAAGTGACAAGGAGAGAACCCTAGTCGTCGTCTTGCAAAACCTTGGCATATTTGCAAATAAATTTGATCTACCTATGTGAAGAATATTCCCAACACTCCTACAAGTACCTACATTTGTGAAGATGAAGATGAACTACAAAAAACCCCCACAAATTCTACTTAAAATGTGGCTCAGGCATGGCCTTCTAACAAAAAGAGGACTGTGAATTGCAAAGGAGACATGGGTGTTTCCTTTTTCCCCTTGAAATATGTGGGAATGCATTTAAACTCATCTTTGTAGCTCCACGGCTTGAGATTGGTTAGTTAGGAGGGTCGTTGCAACATTCATGGCTTTGCTAAGCAGATAAGCACCGAAAACATGTCGTTAGTCCTTTATGCCTTCCTTGTGCACTAGGAACCATTTTCCCTAGCCTTTTCCCTGCCTTTGCAACAATCAATTTTGAATTTGTCCGAACAGGTAGTTGAGTTGGCTTGGGTAGTGAGTTTGCTCCCCATTGGTGTTAGGTTCAACTCCACTTCCAAGTTTAAGAGGTGGGACTTCTTGCGATGGTGTTTGGTTGGAGAGACTCTTGGCGAGGGATGTTATCGGTGTGACTTGTGTTCGGTGTAACCCTCTACCGAGTGGGTTGGTCTGGCTGACAAGTTATTCTTATCGGATGTTGGGGAGACTTTGGGTGACAAGTGGTTTTGGCGAGAGGTGTGACCTTAGAGACTCTTGGCGACGACAGATGATTGTCTCGCTGATGGTATGATCTGTTGTCGGTATGACTCCTGGCGAAGGATGGACTCAGGGTGACTTGGAACCTGCGGGGTGACTCTTAGCGACAGCCTAAGTCTTTCTAACGGATGTTCATATTAGTATGACTTGAGGGCTCGTTATGGCTCATAGCGACTAGAAATTGTTTGGGCGATGGGTCTGCTGAGGATATCAGTGAAAGGTCTTGCCGATCTTACCAATAGAGTAAGTCTCGCTGATGGGAGTGTTGATGTCGATGTGACTTTTGAATTGGTTTTGATCTCCTACCGATAGCGACGGATGTGTAATCGGTCTTGTGGCATCGGGGAGACAAGGTTAGTGTCTCACCGACATGTGACACAGTTTGAACGTCTTGACCGAATGACTATCCTACGTGGTTTTTCTTCGACCAATCAGAGAAGCAGAATGGGAACCGTTGGCTGTTAGACTGTTGTGACTGTTCCTGTGAGGAAGATCAATAGACCGTGAGCGACATGGATATACTATGTAATCGATGATGATGATCAGTTTAGTGAATAGTGGTGTGAACGGGTCAGTGTGTGATCAGTGTGTGTGAATTCAATTCAGAGAGCATTGTAACTGGGATGTTTTGTACAAGGTTGATCATTGAATCTGATGCTGTAAATTGACATCAGAAAGTTAAGTCTGAACTTTGTATGTAATTTTGTTTACTGTAATACAAAGGTTTTCTTGGTGTGGTGGGTTTTTCTCCCGTAAGGGTTTTCCCACGTAAATCTGGTGTTCATCTGTGTATGTTAATTTCTTTGTTTCAGTTATTTCTTTCATGAGTATCTTAATTGGACTGTAATTGAAAATTTAAAGTCACCTCTGCATTCTTCCCTGAGGTTTTGATGTTAGGAGAGTTTGTTTCGCACCTAAGCTTTCCTTACACTCTTAGTGGTAATGCTACTGCTTGCATTCTATAAGTTGTGAATCATTTATCCTCGACTAGTCCTCTCTTGGTGAAATTGAGCAATATGTTCCCTAAGGTGAGACCTTTCATGAACTAAGAAAAACCCCATTGAATACCTTATCCTATTTAATAACTTTGTCATGGTCACCAAGCATAACACGACTTGCTTTCTAGTGGAGCTTTTTTGTTTTTCATGAGTGTCTAGAATAATGTAGCTTGCTGGCCTTGTGGAACCTTTGACCATTTTTGTGGTGCCTTATCAAAGTTATTAGGGAGTATAAATTTTGGTATGGTTAACATATGGGAGCCTATAAACCTGGCATGAATTTCCCATCTCCACTTGTCTTGGGGGCTCACCTAGTGTATATTAGACTGTATTAGCCCTTGTGAGCATATTTTTTATGGCCACCAAGCATAACACAACTTTCTTTCTTGTGGATCTATGTTTTTCATAAATGATTTTACATCCTTACGGGTGCATTTGATGGACATGGCATAATACAAATTGCTTGTCCATCTTTATTTCCTCTTTGCTTTAATTTTGACATTGTGTGTTTGTGTATCTTGTCTTGTTGCTTCATATCATACATCCATGTGTGTCTCTTTGTGCTTATGTTGGTTTTCCATGTGTTTGGCCAGAGTCACAACAATTATCAATAGGATAGTTCCATCGGCAAGACTTCTCCCAGAACTAAGACTCATTCCGACTATCCAAGTTACGTTGAAGGCTTAGGTTATGTTGATCGCTAAGAGATTCCAGAAGTCACACTGACAAGCTGACAAATTAAGATCAGAGGCAGATCGGCCAGACATCTCAGCAGTCACAGCGACCATGCTTCCTTAGAGGTTTCGGCCTGTGAGATTGAGGCACACAATTCCAACAATCTCCCACTTGACGAAGATCACACAAGCACCTCCAGAGCACAACAAAACTACTAAAATTCATGGGCATCAAGGCCCACTGAACTGGCACACCACCTGAACTTGTTTGTGCTCACTGGCTTCGTCAATGCATCTGCAACATTCTTTAGAGTATCCACTTTTTCTAAAGAGACATTTCCATCCTCCACCATATCTCATACAAAATGATACTGCACATCTATATGTTTCGTCCTGGCATGGAAAGTAGGATTCTTCGCTAAACAAATAGCACTCTGACTGTCACAGTAAATTGTTATTTTCCCTGCATCAAAACCAATGTTAGAACACAAACGTTTTAACCAAATTGCTTCTTTACAGGCGTGTGTTGCTACCATGTATTTTGCCTCTATAATGGACAAAGCGACTACAGCCTGCCGCTTACTCATCCAACTCACTGCACCACCATTCATCATGAAAATATATCCACTGGTGGATCTTCTACTGTCAATGTCCCCTGCCCAATCAGAATCCACATAGCCTCGAATGTTGAGAGTCCTCTGTGATTCAACCAAGTTTCCATGGTAACACAATGCATATTCAGAAGTGCCCTTCAAATATTTGAATACTCTTTTCACAGCATCCCAATGTGATCTTCCAGGATTAGCCATAAACCGACTAAGTACTCCCACTGCTTGGGAAATGTCTGGCCTTGTACAGACCATTGCATACATTAGACTGCCAACCGCACTAGCATAAGGCACACTGGTCACGTCCTCCATCTCAGTAGGAGATTTTGGATAGTCTTCAACAAATAGTTTTGTTCCCTGCAAAACTGGAACAACTAGCTGCTTGCAATCAGTCATACAAAACAGTCTTAATATACTTACTCTGACTGAGCCAAAGTTTTCTACTTTTCCTGTCCCTGGTTATTTACATTCCCAGAATATACCTTGTTGCACCAAGATCTTTCATTTCGAACTTTGCAGATAACTGAGTTTTTTAGATCAGAAATCATTAACTTACTATTGCCTATGAACAACATATCATCAACATAGAGAGCAATAATAAGAACTCGATCACTTTTAGCTTTGTAATACACACAATGATCAGATTTTGATCTTACAAATTCCAATGACAAAACAAAAGTGTCAAACTTCTGGTACCACATTCTAGGAGACTGCTTTAATCCATATAGAGATTTTTTCAACTTGCAAACCAATTTTTCTTTACCTTTCTCCACAAAGTGCTCAGGCTGGGACATATAAATTTCTTCTTCAAGATCACCATGAAGAAATGTTGTCTTCACATCCATCTGTTCAATTTCTAAGTCATACGCTGCTGCAAGTGACAAAAGAAATCTAATGGAAGTCAACTTAGCTACAAGAGAAAAAAAAATTCCATAATCAATTCCCTCTACCTGGGAATATCCCTTCGCAACCAACCTCGCCTTATACTTTTCCACACTGCCATCCAGACCTATTTTCTTTTTAAATACCCATTTGCAGCCAACAACTTTTCTGCCTTCAGGCAAGGGCACCAAACTCCAAGTATCATTCTTTTCTAATGATGCCATTTCTTCACTCATGGTTCCAACCAAGAGTTTGAATCAGACATTCTAAATGCCTCTTTCACAGTCCTAGGCTCATTAGTGCTAGAAATTAAAGCATAGACACAAGTAGAATCTATCAAAGAAAACCCATACCTATCAGGTTGCTTTCTTTCACGAGTTGACCTCCTCACTTGTTGAGGCTAAGGTTGTTCTTCTTCTTCAGAATTGCTTGAGCTCTCCTCAGATTTAGGTACATTTTGAATTTTCAATTCCTCTTTATCTGGTGTTGGAAGAATTTCAACTACATCCTTTTTGTTTTCTGATTTTGTCTTTGATTGCAGATCCAAGGTAGAAGGCTTGAACTCATGAAAGATAACACTTCTGTTGTATATAACCTTCTCCATATCAGGATTCCAAAGCTTGTATCCTTTTATGCTAGCACTATAACCAATAAAAATACATTTGATAGCCTTGTTTTCCAATTTAGATCTTTTCTCATTCGACACATGTGCATATGCCTCACAGCCAAAGAATCGAATGTGTCTCAGAGAGGGCTTCTTTCCAAACCATGCTTCCAAAGGTGTTTTCTCAACAAGAGCAGAATTAGGAGAATGGTTTATCAAGTAACATGCTATAGCAACTGCCTCAGCCCAGAACTTCTCCTCCAAGCCAACACTGCTTACATGCTTCGTGCTCTTTCCATCACTGTCCTGTTGAACCTTTCTGCAACTCCATTTTGCTGCGGAGTGTAAGGTGTAGTTTTATGTCTTTTAATCCCATGATCTTTACAGTACCTCTCGAAATCATCAGAACAAAACTCACCGCCATTATCAGTCCTTAAACATTTTTTTTTTCCAATCTAATTTTCTACAAGGTTCTTAAATTCCTTAAATCGACTAAACACTTTTGATTTACTTTTCAAAAAATAGACAAATGCCCTTCTTGAATAATCATCAATAAACGATACATAATACCTTGATTTAGACAAAGAAGGAACATTCACTGGACCAAAAACATTAGAATGTATATAATCAAACAAACTAGAAGATTTGTGAGGATTGGAATAAAATGAAACATGGCACTGTTTACCATATGTACAATGTTCACAAAATTTGAATTCAAGGTTACAATCATCAAACCCTTCAACCAGGTTTTTATTCTTCAAGTTTTTTAAACCTTTTTCTCCAATATGGCCAAGCCTATGATGCTAGAGCATAGTCTTTTTTGCTGGAAGTTTAACTTCCATAGAGTTTACACTATCAGGAATTTTTACCTTCTTTTCTCCATGAGTAGCTTTATGTGACTTTACAGAGACACTATTGCATTTCACAGCATGTGCATCCAACTTATATAAGGTACCAATACAAGCACCCCTTGCTAGCACCATAGAGCCTCTAGTCATCTTGCAGCCATTTCTAGAGAACGTGACTTGCACTCCAATATCATTCAGCTTACTAACAGAAAGTAAATTTTGAGCCAGACTTGGTATATGCATTACATCATTGATTCCCTTCACTCTTCCATCAGGGAATTGAATTCCGACTCTTCCATGACCAACTATTTCCAAAGATGAATCACTTGCCAAATACACCTTTCCACCATCATATTTTTCATACTTCGTGAACCGGTCTCTATGAGATGTCATGTGGAAAGATGCTCCAGAATCAATCAGCCAGACATCATCTGATGCCTGTGTAGCCAAGGCTGCAATGAAAGCGTCTGCATCACTCTGAGAAGAATCATTGTCGGAAGAATTCTTCTTCTTCTTCTTTTTCTCCTCTTTGCAATCCTTTCGAACATGACTAGGTTGCCCACAATTCCAGCACTTCACCTTCAACTTCTTGCCAGGAGACTTTGATCTCCCTTCTGATTTTGATTTGGACTTCTTGTCCTTCTTGCCTTTTTCTTTCAATTTTCCTCTAACAGCAAGAGCCTCCTTTTCCATCTCAAAAGATTTCCTTCTCATCTCTTCTGATAACAAAGAAGCAACAACATCTTCCATCTTAAAAGTGGATGTCGTACTCCCAATAGCCATCACCAGGTGATCCCAAGAATCTGGCAAAGAGCATAATAACAGCATACAACGATCTTCTTCATCAATCTTCACACCCACAGATGCTAACTGTGTAATCAACATGTTGAAAGAGTTCAAATGATCAGCAACAGACCCTCCCTCTTGCATTCTCAAAGTGTACAACTTCTTCCTCAAGAACAATTTATTCACCAAGGACTTGCCCTGATAAATAGCTGCCAGTCTTTTCCACAAGGAAGATGCAGTCTTTTCTTCATGAACATTCAAAAGAACAGAGTCTGCTAAATAGAGTCTTATCGACCCCTTTGATTTTCTATCTGGAAGGTCCCAATCCTCTTGTTTCATGCCTGTAGGCTTCGTTCCAGACACATCAAGCCATAGATCACGATCAACCAATAGATCTTCCATTTTGAGTTTCCACAACTCAAAATTATTGCCATTGAATTTCTCAATTTCAACCTTTCCTGACGTGTTTGCCATCTTAATATGTAATTCAAATTACCAAACTTCTACAAGACTCCCATTGAACAAAATTGACACAAAAAACCCAACGTACCCACAAGGATAACACAACTGGCCAGGCTTTGATACCACTTGTAAGGAAAGCTTAGCTGCGGAACAAACTCTCTTAACGTCAAAACCTCATGGAAGAATGTAGAGGTGACTTTAAATTTTCAATTACAGTCCAATTAAGATACTCATGAAAGAAATAACTGAAATAGAGAAATTAACATACACAGATGAACACTAGATTTACGTGGGAAAACCCTTACGGGAGAAAAACCCACCACACCAAGAAAAGCTTCTTTGTATTATAGTAAACAAAATTACATACAGAGTTCAGACTTAACTTTCTTATGTCAATTTACAGCATCAGATTCAATGATCAACCTTGTACAGAACATCCCAGTTACAAAGAGGAATGCCATATACCAAGAAAGGTCACACTCTTGAAGGAAACCAAACCCAATGTCACCACCAAGAAGACACATCATGTGAAGTAAGAAGACCACACTTTGAATAAAAAATTCATACTTTCTAGGAGATGTATGCTATCATCACTAGGAAGGGAACATGCAAACAATGAATGGGGGACAATATGCCCCCCACTTAAAATGTCAACATACTTGCTATGTTGGTATTTTAATTAGAGGGAGAGAAATAAAGGATCCTTGGAAAAAATGCACACCTCCCAAAACTAGCTATCCTTTCCCCCAAATCATAGAGACAAAGACAACCACCAAGAACTATCATTTTGTTGCCAAGAGAAATATGGTTGCACCTAATATTGTACCACCATGAATGACAATGAGCAAGAAAAATAAAGCTACTAATGCCACATAGTGATGAGCAACATGATAGGATGAAAATCATTATCAATTAGAGGAGATAGGTGCATCAACACAAGGAATAGGACCACAATCCTTAAGATGTTGAATTTTATTACTCAAAGCCTTACATTCATCAGTTGAATGACCATGAACTCGATGATATGCACAAAATGAACTTTTATTGTAAAAATTTTTTTGTGTTCTTGGAGGGAGAAATATCAAGCAAGCTTAGAAAAGCCTCGACAAGGTATCCTCTTGATCAATAGTAGAAGATGTTCCTTTCTTCTGTGACAAAGGTATCTCTTGCTTACTACAAGGTTTCATACATACACAAGACTCTCTAGATTGTGAGATTTTCTACTCTCCCGTAAAGGAGGGTGTAAAATCTAGTGAACCCCAATCATTACTATACTTCACTTCTTCATCCACCTCATGTTGTTTTTCACACATTCTTTTCTCTTCATGATTCCCCAAAATATTTGGCTTCACCTTAACCTTACATAGCCATTCATTTTCATTTTTGAATTGCTCATCCATTCTTCCATTCTCCTTGACATCAACATTCTCAACTCTCGATTCTTCTCTTAAGAACCATGCTATCTCCTTATCCTCCATGGATATTTTCTCTCTTTGGACTATCCTTGAGTCCTCTACAACCTCTTTTGCTATCTCTTCTTCTTTTTCCTAAACATCACCCACTTCAACATCAATGTCACCATTACTTTCATTAGTTTGAGAAAATTCAAAAGAAATTTCTTCCATTTCTTGTTCAACTAGTTTTTCAAACAACATGTTATCAAAACTTATTACCTCATCCATTACCTCATTTTTTTTGCCCCATACTAATGTACGTTCTTCTTCTTACTTAACAACAAGATTTCAATTCCTATCCACTCATCCTTCAAGGTTGTTAGTACATATTTCATCCCATCATTTCTTAACTCATATGTGTTGTTTTTGCTATTATACTTTGTTGTTGTGTTATAATGCCACAACCTTCTAAACATAATGTGACATACATCCAAATGCATAATATCACAAAATATTTCATCCTTATAACTGCCTATAAGAAACTCAACTTTGCATTGCTCATGTATGGTTACCTGATTACCTGTTTGAAACCAAGTCACTAAATAGGGTGTGGGATGTGGTATTCTTTCCAAACCCAATTTATCTACCATATATTCAGAAATAGTAGTATCCATGCAGATATCTGAGATCACAACTTGAAAAAATTTACCTTTAGACTTGCAAGTAGTCCGGCATATGCTTTCCTTTTCCATCTTTCTTTCTTTCTTGGCTTTCATTTCTTCCTCTTGTATCATATTTTCCATTTCTTCCTCATGTAGCTTCTTTGCCACTTTGAAAAATATATTTAATAATGATGATTTTCTTTTCCCATCTAATGAAAACTAGAGGTGGTTAGCTTCAATATGATCTAAAACAACCAATTCTTCAAGCCTTCAAGTATTTAATGGTGGGTTCTTGCACACAAGGCCTCAACTTTTAATAGCACTCCATAACAGGTTTTTCCATCTCAATTTCTTGTGAAAACCTCAAACCAAAAATGTAAATACATTTTTGGATACCCTTTATGGAATTTTTTAACATACTAAATTTGTAGGTGGAGTTGTTTTGGAACACAAGGGTCAATTCTTGACTGTTCTGTTTTGCACTATGCCTAATTAGGCTTGTTCAACTAGGTCACAACAAGGGTTTCACTCTTCAAGCATCAATTATTCAAACCAATAACTCAAACATGTCTTATAGAGTCTTCCTTAACATTTCCAAACAATTCAAACAACTTCCCAAGTGTTCTTCTCCAAACCCTAAGTCCTATGTGGTTCTAATGCCTAATTGCTTAACAAACTTGGTAGCAACAATTTGAGGTTTTTCGGCCATAAATTTCAATGAAGATTTGATATCAAGAATGTAAATATATTTTCAGACACCCATTTGGGCCTTATACATCATATCTTGGAATCAAGGCAGGTTTCTTTGTACAAAAGCCTTCAAAATTGACTTGTTTGCTCACTATTACCTTGACGAGGGTTTCAAACTTGTTTGCAATAAAATGAGCATAACTCCATCAAAAATCAATGAAATTGAGTGAAATAAAAAGAAAAAGAAATTAGATTCAAATATATTTCATTTCCAATTTGTCTCAATCCATGAAGTGACTGTACATGTCTGTACCAATCATTTGAAGATAGAAAAATGTTATGGAATTGTAGAAAATAAAGTACTTTTATTGCTTCAACTTCCAAAACTTTACAACCAGCCCTGCCTCCGACCACACAAGGAATTTTTTAAAATTTTCCCTAATTTTCCAATGGACATCAACCACTTTTCAATTTACAACTATTCAAATTCTCACTTTATGCAACATTGACTCTTCACATTCCACATTGTGCAATTTGACAACATTTTTGCAAACTTGACAACTTATACAACTTGAATCTCCAACCCACCTAGAAACCTAATATTGACTCAAACAGACATGAAATGGTCATAAATGGCCTTATTACATGCAAAAACATCAAACCAAGCCAAAATATTAACTTACACCTACTAGACCTAAGGTGCTCCTGCACCAGAGAGATATTAGGGGATGAGTGACGGATAGGCAATGTGGTATTAAGGAATGTGTCAACAATTTCATTTTCTTGCACTAAGAGACTTTCATAACTAGGAAAGATATTGAAAGAATGACTAACATGCTTGTTAATGATATTTTTCTTGGCATACTTGGAAATGAAAGATACTGACATTGTGTGCCAAAAATGAAAAATAATCTATCCAAATTATGCAATGCTTTAGAAATGTAAACAATTGTCTTATAGATTTGATGATTTTCAATACTGAAATAAATTTGGAATGATTTAAAATGGCTAAACTAAATGGATGATTAGACATAATGCATAAAATAGAAATTCCTAAAAATTGATAGACTGAAACAGTGGTTTACCAACGGATCTGGGAAGTGCAAAGGACCACAAAAATGCTCATAAAAGTTGGTTTTTATGAGCCCTCAAGGATTAATTTTCCCAAGGGTGAATGGGTCCTTGTATAGGGTTTTTTAAATGAAAAATGTAAATTCTGAGTTATTGTTTGTGTTCTCTATTCTAGGTTGCAAACTGTGGTTTTTGTGATAGAATTTTCCAGATTTAGGTTTCCTAATGCAAATGAAATTAATGAAAAATGATGAACAAAGTGACACTTTTTGAAATGCAATTTTGACCAAATTTATTGATGTAAATGACTAAAAATACACTAATATACAAGTATTGTGCAAAATCAATGTAATATGTATGCAATTTTTCAAAATTTTCAAATTTTAAACAATACAAAATGCAAATTTAAAATTGTAAATGAGATGAAAACTAATGAAAATTTAACAACCCTAAATGAAAAGCAAGCTAATGCAAATCCTATATCTAGGGTGTTAATGAACTCCAATTTCATAAATTAAGATGCATAATGTCAGATTCACCAAAATGAAATGTAGAAAAATAGGGCTTCTTATCAAAATGGGGTGATTGAATATGTGATGCACCTATCTTCCTTATTCCATTAGGAAATGAGATCCCCAGAGGTAGGATTGCTTTCAACCCTAGGTGAGTCAACCCTATTGGAGATCTTGCAAATTTCCTTATGACAAGATGGGGTAAAATCGGCTTGAACAATAATTTGGGGAGAAAAACTAAAAAATAGTAAATGAACTCAATTATGCAATGTAAAACATAGATCATTAGTTTAAAGCATAAAACAATAAAAAACAACATACTTATGATAGATATAAGAAGGGTAAGTTGATGTGTACTAGTCACCAAAAGTTGTTGTTAAGTGTCCTCTTGGGACAGATTTTCCCTAGGGTGAATGTGTCTTGCTACAACGATCCAAAATTTGATTTCATAGTCCTATGCTCTTGGATCTGCATTCCTAATTCCTCTGGATTCCACTATCGGAAAGTCAAAAATACATTATGTAAATAGGATTCTATGGATTGACAACTTTGATGACAACTTGTGAATTTTGCAGTTTTGAGATCTTCAATTCCAATCCTTCTTCACCTACAAATGTGCACATACAAAGAGAGGGAAAATTGTTTATTTTTGGTGAATGGGTGTTTTCCTTGATCAAACCCCATTTTGGTAATTAATCCTTGAAATGAAATGAAACATGAATGGAAGGAATGATGAATGAACAATGCTATGTTGCAACTCACCAAACCCTTGAATGGCAATCCTTAGAGGACTAAAGTCTAACACATCTCTCCAAGGATTATATCTTGCATGCAATGGCTTGATTGGATGTTGATCTCGATGCTTGAATTCTTGAAACCTACATCACAATGTTAACTCCAAAAACATGCATGAATGCAAATAAATTTGACATAATGCTTGAGATCTTGAATGTTGATGTAGAAGATTGATAAATTTGCTCTTGAACACCTTTGACAATAACGTTTTCTCTTTGTGAAGTCTCCCAAAAAGTTCTAGTTTTGAATTGATAAAAAGACCTTGTATTTATAGGTATTTTTCTAATTTCCCAGTAATTAAACATCAAAGGCCGACAATTGCAATTTGAATTTAAATCATAAAAATGTTGCCAAAAACATATTAAAATTGAGATCCTCAACTTAAGGAGGACCCATTCACCATTCGCCCAAGGGTGAATGGGTCCTGGGACCTAAATCTAGGACACTCAATTTCCAAGGTAATTTAATTAATGTTTGTAATTGTCTAATACAAGTTTCCCTTTTGGAAAATGAGATTAATTAGGCTTTTAAATGCATAATTGGGCCAATTAGAGGCTTAATTAAGTCCAATTAAATTAAGGGACCCAAACATAAAGTGAAAAAGTAAAGGTGTACATTTTTCTACACTACAGAGGGTATTGACCACTCTAAGATATTTTCACCTATAACTAAGATGGATTTGTATGCCTTATCCTTTATATTGCTACATCTTAGAGATGACCACTTTTCTAGATGAATGTAAAGAATTCCCTCTTGCACAATGATATTCAAGAGGATATCTACATGGAACAACCTTTAGGATTTGCGCAAGACTCTTCACTTGTTTGTAGGATTCAACATTCATTGTATGGTCACAAACAAGCCCCCAAAGATTAGTGTGAGAAGATTGGTAGTTTCTTGATTGCTTCTAATTTCATTCATTATCACTTAGATCACATAGTGTATATTCATAGACATGAATACAAGATTTTGGTACTAGTATTGTATGTAGATAATTTAATTCTCACTAGTAGCTCCTCATCCATGCTTTAATATATTCAACACACTTTGACATGACTGATCTTGGGCTTCTATATTGTTTTCTTAGTCTTCACATCCTATAGTCTACTAAGAGGATTTATAAATACTGACAAAAGTATGCCATTGACTTGCTTCATTGGTTTAACATGGATGATTGTAAGCCTATTTCTATACTATTGTAATCTAATGTCACTTTGACTATCACTTGCACCACACCTAGTGTTGATGCTACTTTGTACAAATAATTAGTTGGATTTATTTTGTATTTTACCCACACTCATCTTGATATTACCTTTTGTCGGGACTCAATTATGTTGTGTCAATTTTTTCTTGAATCCCTTCCTTTTGTGTGCCTATGTAGCCTGATCCCTTATCAATAACCAATATGAGAAGTCTACAAGGGCCATCATATTGTAATGTGTTGCTTTCTCCGTGTTCCCTTCTCGTGTCTTTTGTCCATTCTCTAAAATTAAAAAATTGGCTAAGTATAAGTGGTCAAAGGTTCCATAGGAACTAGGAACCATTGGTTATTAATTCCCATGGAACCCTCAAAAAAGGGTTCTAAAGTCATTTCCAAGCCTCAAAACCATGCAAAAGGAGCCATGACTTGTAGGGAGAAAGAAGTAGTTGCTTGTGAGAATTTTGAAGGTGATAGGATATGTCTTGATGGGGGCCAAACTCCCATAGGATGAATTTTTATAATATTTTTTAGGGTATGATGATATATCTTGATCCAAGGTGATGTTCTACATGGTCTAGTGCAAAGCATTTTCCCACATTGTCCTAACAAAGTTGAAGTTCCATAAATGTCTAGATGGTGATCATTTATCCACATATCCCAATGCAAGCCATTCTCTCGCAATATCCTAATGGAGGTCTAATATCTGCAATGGCTAAGAGGGAAAAGAAGACAAGAAGAGAAGAGGCGTCAACACTTTCATTGGTTCCTGAAACCACCCAATGTGACAATAGTTCTTGATGAATGCAAAGGCACCAATGAAGGGAAGAAAAGGAAAGTGAAAAAAAGAGAAGTGTGAGCATGCATTTGGTGGAAGTTCCTAGTAAGCATGAAAGTGCTGATAGGTTCCTATTGACAATGATATTTCCAATAAAGGAAAAGAATAGTGCCTTCATCACTTCTTTGCAACATGAGGGTAATGAATGTAGAAATGTGTTTGTAACGACCTAGTCCATTTGTAACATAAAACGATGTTAATTTACATCCTACGAGTAAGTAAACGTGTTAACATGACATTGCAATAAAAAATTTCCCTTTTCTTCATTGATAATACATGAACAAGATGCCATATCAAATTACAATAAAGATTCCATTTCATTATAATAAATTCACAAGTACATGAAACAAGAATACATACCTTAACTAACATAGCTCCAATGAGCTTTAGAACAAATAGTAGTAAGAAGGTCTAAGAGATTGTCCTTTCAAATCTTGGTACATTGACCGCTTGCTATGGAGGAGAAACATCGCTTAGGCACTTGTCCACCAACCACAAACTTATAATGCGGTCCCTCGCACACCTATCATTTGATAGATGGCCCTCCCTTCGAAAGAAGAGATTGGCAGGGTATCCATTAACGATTACCAACTGAGCATAGTGTTGTGTCCTACACAACTAGAACCTTGCTATTTCACAATCTCGAACTAGTACAAGGATCACAATGAACTGACAATGTAGTCTCAACTAACTCACATCTATGTGGAAGTCGTACATTTCACTACTTTGGCCAAAGAATTCTCATTCAGTACTTTGAATGAAGGTCATCTATCATATACACTACTCAGGGCCGGTTTGACTTAAGGCTATCTTACACTACGCATAGGCTTAGTCCTTCATTGGATTATCTATCATCCCAGACCATCCTACAACAATCTTATCTACTAGAAATGAACCAACATAACAAGTGAATCACTTAATCCCTCCTATACTAGAAATCTTTGTCCTAGGAGTCTGTCAAGCTTACCTCAGTTAACCTAATAACTTTAAGTTGACTGATTATACTTGACTCCTGTCCTCATTTCGATCCTAGTATATATATTAACTATTACCATCGTATTCTCCTTATATGGAGATCATACAAAACATGCAATTTTCATACTAAATGCATTTTAAGACTTCTCTTAATTCCTTCACATAATTTTCTATTTTATGCATAAAAACTAAACATTTCCCTTAAATTCTTTCACATAAATTTCCTTTACACAAATTCCTTTTATGCATAACATATAAACATTTTCCTTGAAAGTTCTTTTCCCCTACAACTAAAATGCATTCAGGAATTAACTTTCAAATTTTGCACTCACAACAAATACAAAGAAATTGAAACACAATGATCAGATTCAAAATTGTAAAATGATGGTTTCATGCCTGATTATAAGCTTTCTCTCCTATACGCAGTTCCAGTCCTTCTCTCAATAAAGCCCTTAGTATTGAATGACTTCTCACTCAAAAAAAGACTTCTCAAATGTTGATTACTCACTCAAAATGAATTCTCAATAATGAATACTCACTCAAAATGGACTCTCAATGATGAATACTCACTCAAAATGGATTCTCAATGATCAATACTCACTCAAAATGGACTCTCAATGATGAATACTCACTCAAAATGGACTCTCAATGATGAATACTCACTCAAAATGGATTCTCAATGTTGAATACTCAGTTGTAATGGAAATATACTCAGATTGTGGTAATTCACTGGTAAATCCTTTGTCTTTATCACTCAGAAAATAGAGTATGATTTCAGAAATATGGAATGGTGAAACAAACTCAAAATATAATGAAAACTCAGATTCAACAAAGTGTAGAATAAAGAATGTTAAGGCATCTATATATAGAGCCCAAAAACCAACAACTTCCACTCTTGTAGGCATGCAAAATGATAGAATTGTGTTTGAATAGTTCAAATGAGACAAGTGGCGGGTTTCTATTCCCTTACTCAACATTTCAAGAGGTGATTCGACCTCTATTCTTGCCAGCAAAACAAGAAAATTTAAACTTTGCACATGGTTGAAAGAAGAAATCAACATCTACAGGAACTCACCATAAATGGTGCCAACTAAAAAATGATTCATCTTTTAAGGAAATGGTCATGGCTAAACTCAATACACCTCATCTCCTCACAAGTTGTGTCACCCCTATTCCTTAGCTGGTTTGAATCCCTCTCCTAGGTGAAGCGCTCTCGCGTGTTCTTCTTCTAGAGCCATATTTTTCACAAGAAAATCTCTTTCCATAGTTTGAAGCAAATATTTTGCTCTTACAAATGTTTAACATTTACTTTTCAAATATATCAATTTCCCTTTGTGAAAATGATTGAAATTATTCCAAATGAGAATAGCCCGATTCTCATATATTCAATTGAAAGATATTTATTAACTTTCCATAGTTTAACTTTGCTATTTACTCCAAGTAAAATATAATCTTTTAATTTTCCATAGTTTAACTTTAATATTTACTCCAAGTAAAATATAATCCATTATCCACTTTAAGAGATTTAAAATATTTTAAAACTTTATACATTTTAATTATATATTTATATATTTATATTATAGTTTTATTTACTTTACCCCACACACACACACACACACATATGTTTTGGTAAGACTATAATATATATATATATATATATATATATATATATATATATATATATATATATATATATATATATATATATATATATATACATATATAAATATACATACATATACATATTTATTCGTCGAATACATATATTGTGAGCCATTCAACATACTTTTCAATATATATATCTATGTATATGTGTATACATGTGTATATGTAAATTCCAAGGCAAATATTATAATAATATTATTTATCCATAGTTAATAGGTAGCGTGTGTATCTATATACATGTATATACTTGTATATACCTCAGTGTACACATATGTGTATGTATACCACATCGACACATACCTATGAGCATATCCATCTGCTGATCATACGTCTGTATCAATATGGATACGTGTATATACTATATACAAGTGTACACATATCCACTCTACCTATTCGCTTATATCCATTCACGTTTTCCACACAATGATCATAATACAGTAAGTCAGATAGACAAATACACATCACTCACAAAGCATAAAGAAGTAGACAAGACTCCTAAAGCCTATGGATGACTTATCAAGACCATCATAACTGACTTGGTTTCTCCCAACCTATAATGACATGTGTGTATATGGTCAAATGGTTCTCATTACTGTTTACCTGACTAAGCTCCTCTCCTGAGTGATATTTCTCCTCTGCTTGGAGGAATGGTTCGCACACCTGCATTAAATGACACGACAACAAAAGTCATATGTTCACAACAAAGCAATATACATGAAACATCTCAAAAGTTAGAATAAACATTATTCAACAACTTACATGCAACATTCGTCTAGGATTACATCAATAGAAGTAACAATCAAATGAGACAATCATTAAATGGAACACACTCATATTGATAACAAGAACATGTTTTATTCATCACATTGATCCAATCATTACAATCAATCGCCCTATGCAATAATAGCTATACAATCAGGGTGTAACAGTGTTAGTCACAATTTTCCAACAACAAAATTCATCCTCCACTCTCTCCACCTACCCATAGTTATGAATTCATTCACCTAGTTACCTGAATTAATTGCAGGTCCCATCTCTCAATCTACAACATTCATTCTAGGTGTGATTCAACCTAATTCACGAGTTTTGAGTGTGCTATAATGAACATCAATTATGGTTTACATATGGCTTCTACTATATGAATGATTTTGTCATTTTTCAAAAAGTTTGGTTGTTGTGTGCTCTCCAAATGTTGAGAAAGTTGTAGGGTAGCCATTGAAACTAAATCCAATTTGTTTGGGTGATGAACAAACCCACAAAATTAAAGAAGACTAGTATTGCACATTGATTTTGCTATAGAATTTCTCCATGGCATTGAGTGTATATTCAATAAGATTGGATTTCAATTTTCTACATTTGTTGGCATGAATGCAATGCTGAGTTAGAAAAGTGCAACAACACTTTGAAAACATTGCAAACCTTGTAACAATCTTTCTTTCTTTATATATGAATATGTATGTTGTTTTATTTTAGATAAATACGTATGTTTTGTGTGATCTTCATTATCATTGTTGTATGCAAACTTACAAAGCTACATGTTCTTTGATTCCTATTTGTTCATTACCTTGTGATCTATGACTCTATTACCCATGAATAGGCATTGGTTTGGAACCCTGACCAGTCTCACACATCCATAAAGCAAAACATAAACTAGCAGTGCAAGAGTAGGTGTATATTTTGTGCATTGATAGCCTTGAAACATAACTAGGGATCTATCTTCATGAGCTTCAAGTGAATCTATCTCGCGGGTCATGCTTGCACATTTATATTAGCTATATAGGGGTTTAAAGATAATTATTTTTACTTGATTCAATGGCAATATTTGGGGCTAAGTAGGCAGGTCGATTTTGGCTATCATTTAATTTATTGTTGTCCATTATATTGATTTTAATACCTGTTAAGGTACACCTCTAGGAATACCCTCCTGAGTCTAAGTTGAGCTTGAAGCATAGTAGATAAACTTGTTCTCATTAAGTTGGCCTTCAACCCTTCATGATCTATCAATGAGTTGAGTTCACTTGCATGACAACAACCTTAGCCTTGGGAGTGAGATTTGGTTATAAGAAGCAGAGCAATGGTTTTGGGACCCAACACCTTTAATATTGGGATTGTCTCCCACTTTTACCATTCTCCTCATGTGAGTCAATGAAAGGTAGCCAAACATATTTTAAGGTATATTCAAGGCACCATACATTTCAATATTCACACCAACAGATTCTTAGATAGTAGGCTTCATTGACTCAAAGGGCTTGTGATGTCAACTCTTGGAAGTCCACTTTCAAGTTTATTTTTTTCCCTTGGTTCTAGTCCAATTACATGGTTCTGTGAAGTAATCCAATATTGCATTATCATCCATTAAAGCTAAGTATTGAGGAAAAATACTTGCTAGCCAAGAGGTTCTATAGCTTGGACAAATTATGAGAGAGTTTTGTCTACCACTCGATCATCCTACTATTCTCTGGTGTGATAACCAAATTTCAATTCACATTTCTCACAACCTAATGAATCATTAGATGATGAAATACATTAAGATGCACATGTATTTCAATTGATAGATCGTTTATGATGGTGTTCTCTCCTTAGAGTATTTGTATACTCAAGACCAAATTGTAGACATCTTCACTAAACCTTTAGCATCACCTCACTATCTTAAGTTGGGAAATATTCTTGGGGTGAAGGAAGTTGTCCCCGAGGGTTCATCTTGAGTCATCCTTCCTTTGTATTGGTTCTCTTCTTTGGAGAGTTTTTCCCATAGAGTTTTCCCCTTTTTTATCTATGAGAGGATTATATTATTCACGAGTACCTCATTAGTCCCAACTATAGGGACTCATTTTTTAGTGTTTATATATCTCCCTAAGTATCATTTAAGTGGTGGTGTTAGTGTGAAAAGTAGTTTTACATATCTAGTTTATTTTTACCTAGTAGACCTATTCACATTACACTTGTGGTCAATTGTGGGTTTTTTATATTTTTGCCTCACCTCATAGGGACTTTACACATTTTCTTACACTTATCCCAAGTTTTCCACACATGTCACACCTTTTGGAGGGTTAGTCAATTGTTTGCTCCTATCTTCCTTCTTTCACCTTGTCTTACATATAAAATGAATTCATTGTACTATATCATTCACTTTTATGATAGTGTTTGGATTTTTATTATGAAATTCATTTATGGAAGTTATTGGATTTTGTATTCATTTTTATTGTTACTTCAAAAAAATCTTACAACTAGACCAAGGAGTCTCAAATAAGCCTTTCATTACTGAAGATAAGCTAGATAGGTTTATGGGTGCAATGAAAGACCTATTCTACAAGGTAGCAAGACATTAAAAAGGTATACTGTCTCATAACATTGCAACACATTTCAATGAAGGCTAATGCTTGCATAACATACCATATAATATTGATTGTTTCAATAGACCACAACAACATGATAGACAAGTGACTTCCAAGCAACAAAATATTAAGTAGCAAGATTTAAGGAAATCTCATATCCTTTAAATGGGATAATGTAAACTTTCAAGACATCTCATTATAGTGTGAAATTTATTATCTCCCATATAAATCCACTTAAATGTGCAATTTCCTTATCAACCAACAAGGCAAAAGAGTTCCCTAATGAGGAAGGTGCTACAAAGTGTTATGAAGATAGAGTTGACTAGCTTGATGAGTTGAATATGAATTCATAGAGGAAGAAATTGAAAATATTCACTGTGATCTAGTTGATCAGATCCTTTAATATGATCATAATATAAGTTCAAATCAGTATGAGCTACCTATTTATGATTTTGAATAATTACTAGAACTCATGCAATGAAGGTACTTAAAGTCCAAGCATTCAAGTGAAAACAAAACAATCACTACACATGTAATAGTAGTGCAAGTCCAAAGTGGATATTATATACAAGATAGATAAATGCATGAACAAAGTGATACCAAGTTACTACTAGATCATGTAGAGTTGATATGAACAATGACAAGGAGGAACAAATAATAAAAATGAGATAAGGAACAATAGTGTTGCTAAGAAGGTGATGGAAAAGAAGAATCCAATACACTGGTAAACGATAAATAAGAAATATGTTCTAAGAATTCCCTAAACATGATGTACCATCAATTTTTATAGATATTTTAGAAGGGTAAAATCCAAATGATAAGGTACAATCAGTTCAATTCTAGCCATTGGAAGAACAATGTGTAGATAGAGTGAAGGAACAATCACGAGGCAATGATGTTCCTTCTTGTAGTCAAGTCATGCCTTACATTCCTAATGAAAATGAATTGACCATATCACATGGTCAAATGGACCTATCATATGCTATTGTTCCATTGCATGAAGAAGAGGTCAACCTACATAGAGAAGAGAAATGGTTACACATCGTTGAAGATAACTACAAGACAATAAATGAAGTGCCATAGTTTGATGCTAGTCCTAACCTTCTCTTGAGTTTTTATGATGAAAAATATCAAGGAGCTACTAATTATCTCCTTTTCTCTATTACCATTGAGAACATGAATGAAAAATTAGGCACATGGAGTGAAGAACAAACTAATGCACATGTGAAAATCAAGGAAGCTCTTTAAGAAGCATCAGTCTTGATAAGTTTGGATTATTCTAAGCCTTTTCAACCCATCCCCTCTACTACATTCTATACTAATATTGTTGTTCTACTTCATGATAATGTTGATGGGTATGAACAACTTGTTGTACCTATTAACAATAGGATGTTACTTAATAGCTTGAATTGGAGAAGATTATTGCTTGTGGCATGACTATATGAGGTTATTGAAAAGTGTGGTAATAATGTGTGCTACCTCAAGAGAATAATCAGAGATCTAATGGAGGTGTTGGTTCATGACACTATGAATCGAGTATTACTTCTTGTAACTAATGAGTTTTCCTTGTATATAATTTGTTGTGTGTGTGTTTGTCCTCGCGTAATTATGACTTTGTTGGTCATGATGAAATATAATGGTTTTAGTCCCTCCTTGTCCCTTTTTATAGTTTTTAAAACTAGAGATCTAAACTCTATGTTTGCAAGAGACACATGTCCCTAACTAAAGCCAATGTTGGGACTTAATCAGATAATGCCAAAATTGCTTAAGTCCTAGCTCCCTTGTGCATTAGATCTCATTATGCCCGTCATTTATGTTAGAATATAATGTTGTTAGAGGTCGTTACTCTTATAACATTTATATATTGTTCTAATATAAGGTTATACAACCTTATGTATTATATACTTTCTTAAGCATGTCCTATTTAAAATTATTATAGTTTAATACTATAAAATTATTAATTATTTATGAATGGTGGATGTTAAATAGGTGTGACTAATGCCCCTTCAAATATTTTGCCACCTTTTTTCTATATTTAAGAAGGTTCTCTCTTATTTGAGAGCATGCGAATTTGGAGATTTATAGTGAATTATATCACTATGCATACGAGGTATTATTGGTCATGTGGAAGTATGTAGATGAGGGTCCCATGTTCAATCTATTTAATTAATATACTATTCTTTAAGTGTTTTAATAAAATGATACTTTATGAGGTTTTTACCTAAAAAGGTTTTCCCCATGTATATCTTGTGTAATGTAAAATATATGCTTGTGTGTTTCTCATTTTCTTTATAATGATTAGTATGATATGATCCTAATTTCTAACAATTTATAACTAGTCTGAGAAATCTTCAAATAGGTCTTCCCTTGGTCAAATTGTCCAAGTGGCGTTCCTCTTTATCCCCATGTTCTTGTTAGGTGCTGGAAGTTGCAAAAAACTTGAAAAGTTCCAAGTTTGGGATTTTTTTTCTACTCATTCAAAATCCCGTCTTAATTGTTGGTCCCGCATAGGTAACCTAGGATTATGACAAGTGTCACAATCATATGACATAAGAAATAAAAAAAATGACTTAAACATGCCATAAGTAACTTAACTAAGTGTGATGGGACCTACATTGGAACCAATTAGGTAATATACCTTATTCAAACCAACACCTAGGACTTGTCTTTAAACATGACATTCTAGGTGTCGAGTTCAACATTTTTCATACACAAGCTAAGGGGCAACAATATAATTTTAAATGACATTCTAGGTGTCAAGTTCAATGATTTTCTTACACAAGCTAAGGAGCAACAATATAATTTTGGATATGATTCAACTTAGGATTGTACAATTGAGATTTGAATAGGGTACACATAATCACACTTATAATTCTAAGAGACAACTTCACACTTGTGATTCTGACTAGGGTAGGGAAACATGTAAAAATTAACTTAGGTTGAAACACTAGGGGGTTGAATTGGAAAATGATAGGGAACTTGGTTGAGTTCAATTAGCTTATGCACTAAAATCCATCGATTTGAGCACTATAATGACACACTTATGCACTTTTATCTTCTATAATGTTATACATTTTAAAATAATAAATGTTGAATCATTAATTGGGTGAACTATTACATCTAATTCTAGGTGTATAATGGACTTCAACAATCAAGGCTAGGATTTTTAGTGAATTTGATAAAAGAGAATACCCATTCAGAATGTTGCACACCCAATAATTAACGCTAGGTACAAGACTTGGGTGAATTGATGAAAAAATACTCAATTTGGGTGTGGCGTGCCTTAATGGAGAAGACCAAGTGCAAGCCTCGAGTGACTTTGATGGAAGAAATAACCATTCTAATTATGGCATATCATAATGGACAAGGTCAAGTACAAATCTTGTAGAAATTTGACAAAAAAGAGATTCCCATTCTAGGTGTGGTCTATTGTAACAAATAAAACTAAATATAAATCTCAAGAAAAGTTAACATAAGAAATACTCATTCTTAAACGAATTTGACATAAAAGATACTCATCTCAATTATGTCACATTCTAATAAATGAATCTAAATATAAATCTTTAACATATTTAATAAAAAGAGAGTCATTATAACTTTGATGTACCTTAATAGATAAGATGAATACGAAAAATTTGATAGAAGAAATATCTATTTGAATATAAAATACCCTAAAAATAAGACTAGGTAATTCACATAAAACAAAATAGAATAAAATTCCAAAAATCAATACCAAAACTCAAAAAACTATGCTACAAGAACTATTCCAAACATAAGAAATCTGATACATAGCATTGACTTAAAGTAGAAAAATTAGGATGGAGACTAAAACGGTGTTTAAGGCCTATAAAAAGTAGTAAATAAAAAACGCATTGACCCGAACATAATAAAGAGATGGCCATTAAAGCCTTCACTTTGAAGTCGCCAACCACAGCGAGTTGAAATGAAAACATGAGGTGGAAATGAAGTCCACAACGACATTAGATTTTTCAGGCGGGTCCTACACAAGACAGGATGTAGTTCCCCTGGCTTCAATCTAATTTCAATCTGTTGCCAAGAAACTGCCGAGTTTTGTGATGCGGGTGAGCAAGCGCTAAAGCCAGGGCATGGCATTTTCGCTTTCAATTTTTAAAATCTCTTTTGTTGGGTTCTGATAATATACAATTATGTGGCAAGCAAGGGTTTGATGGAAGGTCTGTTGAATTCTTGCAGTCAAGTTTAAATCAATGGCCGTTACAGTCATTCCAACTTCATTTCGCTGCCGCCCATCTCTTCAGTCTTGCACATTACTTTCACCCAGCTTTGTGAATTATTACCCCAGGCATGGAAATTGCTTTTCTGTAAATTCATCACACAGGCTTCCTGGAAAATTCTCTCGCTTATTGCCCCTTGCACGCAGGTCGAGTATCAGGAAAATGTCTGCTATACCGGTAAATTATCTTTCTATTATTGGTTAGCTTTTGATCAGGGATTTAAAAACTAATGTTCCCTGGGGATTTTAACCTGGAACTATCCCTATAAAATCCCCAACACCGATACGTTAACATTTGATGTTATTTTTTAAGATGACTTTAGAATCTCGTTGACGAGTAGCAGGAAATATTGATTGTTCGAAATATTCTAGGCAGTGTTTATCAAATAATCCTGAGCTCATTCCAGTCGTCAATTTTTATGGTTCTTATGATGAGTATTTAAGGGTGTATTAAAATGCTGATTCTTTAAAAGTTGTATGCAATTTTTATTCTAAAACCCTGAGAAATTCCATTTAACAATTTTACAAATCTTATGATGAACCATGATGGGTAATCCTATAAAGCCAAATTTAACGCAGATTTTAGCCGGAAACCCTCTTCTAATTTATGGATCGTGGAAACATTAAAGATTTACTATTTATTATTATTATCACTCGGAGGTGCGCATTGATACGGCTTTGGATATGCTATACCCATAGTCAACAAGGTGGGACATTTAATCCAAATTTGGCATTTAAATAAGTTTCTGGCATTTTAAACTCATAGCACTGCAGGGAAGATCCAATGATTTTATAATACTTTTTAGTAGTGAATTCCAATAGCAGGATGTGCTTTGGCTTAGATTCTACGTTCAAGGTGTATTTCTTCCGTCAAATTCACCTGCTCTTTTTGATTGGTAAAATTCTGTTGCAGGATGTCATTCGGCCTAGATACTATGACCGAGGGCATCTCTTCTGTTAAATTCACCTCAGTTTTACACATGGTCTCATTTTTTAGGTTGTGCCTTAAACAGAATTATTGGAGTATAGCCATATTCAGAATTGGAGATGGTTGTTATTCTAATCAACATTTCACTTTTGTAAATACAAACATGTATAATGTCTTGTGGTGATTTGAACACTAGTCTCCATCATGAAAGCTTCGATAATTGATTACTTGAACTCGTGCATTTGATTTGTAATTTACCACTTGAACTCATTTCATTTGACATAAATTTCCCTTTTTAATTTTTATTGTTGCTATTTCTCATTTTCAATATTTGAAGGTTTTTTCCTTATGATTTTGTTTTCTTTAACTATAATTGGAAACAATTGGTGGACAAAAAAGTTGATTTTTAGATGCAAACTAGAGATATTTCTGTATTCAAGACCTCAATTTGAAGTAAGGGTCAGAAGTTAGTTTCAACAGGTGGGCAAGTTAATTAAAAAAAAATAACAACTTGCTTTAAGATGCTTTTAAGTTGAAACATGATGCCACTGTAGAGTGCTCTAGGCGTAATTATTTTTTGAATTAACACATTTTATACAACCCAATATAATCCATTAACTGTGGATCTATAGACAAAGGTTTTTGTCATATTCCAAATCTAATTAATAAACAAGGAGAAAAAATATTGCAATCCTAAATTAGCACCAGTTGGGAAGAGGATTTATGATCCACAAGGCTCAGGAAAAAATATCGCTTAACAAACAACCAAGTGTCTTATAATCATGAAATATTTTTATCATTATTACAATAACTTAATGTTTTGTTTATTAATAATTACAGGAGGTTGAGCTTTTTCTTCTGGGAAATTAAGGGGCTCTTAGCTAACCAGGGCTCAAACCTGGGTCTTTTGCCTTGTAACACCCTGTCTCGATTGGTTGACTCAGCTCGATGGGCCATAATAATTCCACTGTTACTCTGTTTTAAAACCCAGTGTCTGCATTATCTCAGGCTTTACTTGTTTGTCCTCCCTCAAACAATGGAGACCATTAACCATGCATTTGACCAGTCCTCAAAATAATAAATACATCCTAAGGTATGGGTGCAAACTAAATTCAATGATTTGAAACCAGGAATCAGTTTGTAACATCATAGCAATTGCAAAAATTTGAACTCTTTTTACCTACCCTACATAACGTTAATGCATATCTATGGATGCATCCAAATGAACATTAGAAGCCTAAGAAAATATCACTAATATTCATTATCTGCTTAGTGTAAAACTAGGATTTTCTTTTTGACTTGACTTTGTAGGCCTTTATTGAGTGAGTTCCTTCCCTCCAAGACGCAGATTTTCATTTTTGCATAACTATACCTTTTATGCAGAACTCCTCTTTGGTCATTCCGATTGACATTTCTTAGTGCTAAGGGAAAAGGCAACTTGGGTCATGCATTTTGATAAATCATGCAATGACATGCAGTCGAGTGACAATTCTAACTTATGAAAAGCCTAGTTGCTTTGCCCTAAAAAATATTTTTATTTGAATGCCTCTCTTATGTACAGGCTATAGTAGTTACTTTTTCCACCTTAAATAGAAGTTCAGTATGACCTTACGATTATTGTTTACTTTTTCTGGTCTTCCAATCTGTATAATGTTGTATCACCAATCATTAATATGACAAGCTTCACAAAGAAAATAACTTTCTGTGGTGACAGTTTATTCCAAAATATGTAGACAAAATTGTATTAGAATTCTGTCATTTTACTGAACAATGGTTGATTTGGGGCTTAAAGGTCATTGTCATTATTCAGGTACGGGCAGCAACTGTTGAAAATCAAGAGGTGAAATGGTGGGAAAAGAGTGGAGGACCAAATATGCATGATATCCATTCAACTCAAGAGTATCTAGACGCACTTAGTCAGGCTGGGGAGAAACTTGTGATTGCAGAATTCTATGGCACTTGGTGTGGCTCTTGTCGAGCCTTGTATCCTAAGGTAACTTGAATGTAGTTGGCAGACATATTTGTATATTAAATCTCTTTTGTAAAGAAATTTAATTTTTTTTATTTGATCTTAGGCAACCAGGATGCATAAACTTCAGATTTTGTTGATTGAAATTTGGAGTTTTGAGGTTATCTACATTTACTGAACTTATGTTTATGTAACTACTGAGCAAGCCTATCTCTTATTGCAAATTTGGTTGGTGCTGTCAATAAAGTTGAGCAACAAGTTTTGAGGAAAAATTGCATATATAATTTTGTTGTATTTGGTTGGTGCTATCGATAAAGTTAAGAAAACAAGCTTCGAGTAAAAAATTTGGTTACTGGAAAAGTTAAGAAAACTAGAAAGCTTTAAATGTCATATGATGTTCATATTGACTGTTTTGTCAAAGTATAGTAGAAACATAGTGATCTCTAAAATGCTGGAAAGATCTATTCTCGAATAAGTAATTACTGTTCAACTTGATTTTCTTTTTTATAATTTCTTTGTCTCATTAGCATTGCTAAGTTGAGTGAACTGTAACACCTGCTAGGATTGTTTATGGAAGAATAATTCCATCTGGGAAGTTTATCAAATATCTGTTTTCTAATTCTGAAATTTTTGTTTGCTGTAACATTTTGACACTGATTCATGTATATATGGATTATGCTGTATTTGGCAGCTGTGCAAGATGGCTGCAGAGTTACCTGATATTGTATTTCTTAAAGTCAACTTTGATGAAAACAAGCCAATGTGCAAGAGCCTGAATATCAAGGTTCTTCCTTATTTTCATTTTTACCGTGGGGCAGAGGGACGCATAGAGTCATTTTCTTGTTCATTAGCAAAGGTAAGAAGACAAGAAATCACACAATTATATTACAATTATTTTTTCACTACCGAGTGTTATTTATATTGATTAGTTTCTTACTATTTTCCTGAGAGTGGTTTGCTTTGCTATTAAAATCTTAGTGTATTTCTCCATTTCCATTAGTTATTTGACTTGTCTTTCTGAGTATTCATCTTTTGCCTTGGTGATAAAAATGAAAACCTGGAAACTACATTGTCTTCTAGATATTAAGAGGGCCTGGGTTTGTCTCTCCACTACTGTTTGCCAGTTGACATAAGGGAATTGAGCTAAATTTGAACCAGTAGCATTCCAAATTGATTTCTTTTTCTTGTTTTGCTGAAAGGCATACTGAATAGATGGTTGCTAATATACCTGTTTAAGTGTATAAGTGAGCCAAACCTATAATGCACCTAGGTTAAACATACAAGATGATAAACTTATCAAAATAAGCACACCATTTAGGTTCTAAAGCATAGAAATTGGTACTATATGTGTTATGGATGCTCTCAGCAAATATCTGATCCAGGTTAAGATAGATCTCTCCTAGTGTAATCAATAACTTGGCTAGTATGGTCCCTGACCCCCTTCTATTTGACAGTGTGAGTGATTGTTAGTTTTGATGATATATCCATGATTCAGCTTGTTATTTATCTGGATTATAAGCTTAGCAAGATTTAAATTGGCTCAGTAAAATATATAATTGTAATTATTTGTGGACATAAGTAATTTTTCAAAGGTATTGCAATAATGGAGAGTTCCTGCTTAGAGTATTGTGAGATCAGTCAAGTTTCAATTGGCTTACTAGAATATTTGATGTGACTATTCCTCAACATAAGCAGTTGTTAATTGTAACATTGCATTTTTAGGAAATTTACGATTTACAACAAATAACTTCACTGCTATGTGTTTTGTGCTTATTATAAAAGTTGTTTCGTGCTCTTCATTCTATGATAAAACTTTATGATTGAAATTAAAAGCTACCAGCCACTACATAACACTAGTGATTTAGAAGTCGGGAAACATGTAGAATACATTAATGTATGTCAGTCTACAAATGACATCTGAGTATGATACACCACAGGAAGCACATTTGTCTACTGGTGATGAGTCGGAGGTCCAAGGAGGCTGCCTCCATCAGAGGTTTGACAGCAGTGGGTTTAGTTGGCCTGAGTGAAAATGGCTCAAACTATCTGGACTTAGTTGGAAGTGTCCATCAGTGTTGGATGTCAGAGTGCTTTTTATTCTGTTTGTGGATTCCTGCTTTTCATTTTCTTCTTATGCTTTAGAACTAAGTTGCTGGTTCTGGCACAGATCCTGGTTCAGGTTTGTGGATCAGGCAAAATTATTTTGGGGATGAGTTTGTTTTGGATTCGTCCATTTGAAGCCTAAAAGCAAGAATTAAGTTTAGAGTATGACAGCATCATGTAAATGACAAAACCACCATAAACTCGAATGCCATTTAAAACATAAGTGGTAAATATTATAAAATACTCATTGTTCAAACTTCAAGTTCAATATTCAAATAATAATATCAAGTTCATCAATTAGTTTTGAGCATGAAATGGATTTTCTAGACCATCAATATCATCATCATCAACATTAGATAATGTAGGAACATTTGAAGAACCAGAAGTGCAACATTTTGGGAAGTGGAAGCATCCAAGTCAGTATGTTCTGGCTCCATATCCCACAACTTCGTGTTCCATTCCTTGTAGCCATGTTCGTGCGAAAGGATGGACAAGTTGGAATGCACATAAATTGAGTTTTTTTGCCATTTTTGAGTGCACTTTGTTGTGTTTTACTGAGCGGATGAGAGAGTATGTACTCCAGTTTCTCTTAGATGCAAATGAACTAGCAACCCATGAAGACAAAATGGAGAGATAAGAGTTATACATAATAAAAATAATTTTTTTTAAAAACTATAAATGAAACTTTAAAGATCTAAAAAGAAAAATCTATTAAACTTGTGATAAATTGTTGGCCATGTTGGCCATGGAAGTACCACCAATTGTGAGCACACTTCTTAAACTTATCATGAAGAGCCTCAATACTTTCACTATCAAAGTGTATAAATAATAAAATCAATGAACTCACTCGTGATTACATTTTGCAAATTAGGATCAGGAAAGAGTCTATGAAATGCTTCCTTGTACCCTTTAGCAACTTCATAATCTCTATATGGGGACATCTTGTTGGCCAAAAAAAATCTTAGCACTATAGTATTTTGAACTCAATGCAAAGGCAAGAAGATGTATTGTGGTGGTCATTGTGTTCCATCTTTTTTCAATAATTTTGTG
>VDFB02047397.1:72518162-72549780 GCA_007258455.2 Sequoia sempervirens | reverse complement strand
AATAATTTGGGATTTGGTTCAAGATGAACTCAGCGTATAGTTTCCTGAGGAAATACAACAAGAATTCACAATTGTTGCATAGTGGGTCATCAAAAACCATGTACCACCTATCCCAAAAATATTTCCTAATCTTTTGGTGGTGGCACCAATGAATGGGAAACCTCTTCGCATTAAGGCTAAGATTTTTGATTTGTTCTAGAATTAGGTGAATAAAGAGCACAAATCACCTTTAGTGAATTTTTAAATATTTTACTTGTTTATATGATAGTTTATCATAATATGCCCTAGCTACCTCCCTCCTATCTTGCCATCCCGTTATTTATTGGGTTATTGAATCTACATTTTTTAACATCTCTTTCATTGAATTTGCTAGTGTCATTCTTTCTATAGTTGAAGCATTTGGATCACTCAACCCTCTTTGATAAGATCCTCAATTTGTTTTGTTGTTCTCAATTTCACTCAAATTTTTGAAATTGCTAGGAGGGTGTTGAGTGATTGGTGGGGGAGGTTGATTTTGTTGTTGAGGATTTGTAGGATCATTTGTATCTCCTACAAATTTTTTAAAAAAATCAAATCTAACCTAAAACAAACAAAATCAACTTGAAATTAAGAAATTCAAAACAAATAGCAAACAATACTTACCTCCCACACCTCTTCGTCATCATGGTGCCATCTTTGCAAAGAAAAAGCAACGGTTGTTGACAAATTTTGTAGAATGCCTCCTCCTAGAATGCAAGCATGAAAATGAGGGTTTTTGGCCGCGGGCAGAGTAGAAAAACAAACAACAGAAAATGAATCACTTTCACTTTTTTTTTGCTTTTAAAATGACATAACGTGAGCGTGTTATAACACGCTCGCGTTATGTCATTTTCAAATTTTTTTTGGAGTTGACCACAAAAGTGTAACCCAACTTCATGCACCTGCTCTAAATAAATATTCAACAAGCTCCCTTCGGGTATATTTTTTCTCTAAGTATCGGCCCGCACATCACAAGGAATCCACTCGGCCTTTTTGTCAAAGTCTGCTACCCCCTCCACGTGTCTGCTCTGCGCACCATAGAGGTTTCCTTTCCTTCACATCTCGGGAACCCCGCTATGCTCCCATGTGTTGTAGCTATGGATCATTTTGATCGTTCCTTTTTGCTTCCTCATCGGGCCCTACTCGAGTGCCATGTAGCTCTCATTTCCCAAAGAAATTTGGTGGGCCCCACGATCAGCATCTATAATGACTTTTGCTATGTGTCTGCTCTGCACAATATTTCAACGAAAAGGATGAAATAATGACCACTGGCAGCGAAATGTTGCCACGCGTCTCTTTTGCGCACAACCGATGATCACTTTCCTCCACTTTTGGATAAAGCTCCGTCCACACGACACGTGTCACCTTGGCGCAAGTCTTCAACGGTGAAAGATAAAGGTTCACATGGGCAGCGCTATGTTTCCACGTGTCTCTTCGGCAGGTTTTGTATTCGGGTGATGAATCAAGCAAACCAAATGATGTGATTGGCCACCGCGTGTCATAATTAATTCATCAGGATGATGACACTTGTCTGTTTAACCTTGTCAGGACCACCGCCAGCATTTGCAGGGGATTCACCTAGGGCTGGAATGACCGGATGCTTGGTTTCAAATCTTTTATGTTGCAATGGCTTGGGGAATATACTCATTTCTGCATCATTGCCAAAGATCATGAAATCTTTTCTGTTATTGCTCTCCAAGGCGGTGGGAGTTTTCTGCTATATATACTTCTCTCTATTTTGAGTGAACGGCCCAGATTTTGAAGAAACACTGATTTTAGGAAAAGACACCAGACCTTTATTACTATTTTATTTTATTGTAAAAGACTTTTAGACTGTGCCAATTGTTCGACCTTTCTGTTCTTTCATGCTATTTGATAAAATTTTAAATTGTGTTGCTATTGTCTGGATATTTCATTTGAGAACTTCTATATATATTGAATGCAAGTTTGTTGATCTAGATAATGTCTAATGAATCTTCTTGGCAGTAAGAATGTATGCAATGTTATTTTATGTCAATGAATGGATTATCTATACTTTAATTTTTAGTTTCTACCTTTCTAGAACACTACAAATACCAATCGAGCCCTTAGATCTATGATTTATCATTCCTATCATTAAGTCTTGGTGCATCACCTTAGGTTAGACTTTATTTTATTATATCTATTTCATTCTCCCTTTCCAAACCCCATTATAGAAGAAGCCAACTTCTTTAAAAACCTGGAGGTCACTCAATTTAGTGCAAAAGGTCCCCCATAAACTGAGTTTCCCATAGGACACTATTGCCTTGTCAAATTTTAGCATCAACAGTTTGTTCTTTTTCTGGCACGCCCAGTGGGACAAAGCTTAAATGAATTTGCACTTTAGAAGGGTATATGAGCCATCGGCCTGTAACTAGATCGCAAACCACAAGAGACCCCAATTTTCTTGTACTGCCACTAGGAACAGTGCAGGCCGCAAGTCAGTTGGTAACCGTTCTGATCCCTCCACCCATTCCTTTAACCATGTTTCCAGCTACCAATAGAAATTACATGGCATGGGATGCCAAAAGTCCCCTAGCAGCTCCAGTAGCACCCGTTGTCTAGGGTGTTATCTTGGTCTTAGCTATGAAAGTTATACCCAAGTTTACCAGAGATGGCTCAAGAACACTCACAGAACATCTGCAAGATGTGGCGAACATGTGTCTGGTGCACGGGATCACTGCATAGAACGTATCCCTAAGGCTCCTCACCACATCTTTTAAAGGCAAGGTGTTGGATTGGTACCAAACACTGACACCTAGCACTATCCACACCTGGGATGAGCTTGGTGATCCGTTTTATGAGAGATTTTCAAATGACGGAGATCGCTCCTCACTATATTATCAATTATCTATCATAAAACGAGCTCCCCAAGAGGCTATGATGGACTACAATGCCCAATTCCACATGAACTGGTAGAGGATCCCTGTTACTATCTACCCAACTCTTGAGTTGGTGTTCATATTTTATCTAAAGTCTATCCACCCTGACATTTCCATGATGATCAAATCTTTAGGGGGAGCTACTCTACCAAATGATTATAGTGTCGCTGTCAAAGCTGAGAATCATTTGATAGATTGTGAAAAGCTGCCTTCTTGGCCCATTATGCCAATATTTCCTAAAATATCAGTGCCCGCACAAGAAGTCATGTTGAAAAGTGTGCTCGCACCTCCCTAGCCAATGTACTCATATGCAGAAGTGCCACAAAATGTCGCCTCTACATCTAGTTCTTTCAAGGATGAAATGAGCGATCTTAAAGAAATGTTGCAGACTATGGAAAATGATATAACCACCCTCAAGCAGAACCAAGCAATGTCTTCGAAGCCTACCTATCAAAACTATCAAGGCAGACGGTCCTCATATCAGCAAAATCAATACCAAGGCAATTCTCGCACTAATCCACCAGCTCTGAACACCAACCAAATGGTGTTGGTGCCTACTCTACCGATGAGCACTTCACCAAGCTCGAGTAGGGAATTGACTGTGGGACAAAATAACCTCATTGATGATATCAATATGTGGTACTTCCCTTGCAATGATGTGCATATGCCTCGAAACTGTCTGTGTCTCAACTTACAACAAAAGGTGGTGAAGTAGCGCAGCCAAGGCGCGACGTCAGACCATGGATCATATGTATATTCCTCGCCACAAATGGAGAATGCGGTCCTTACCATGCAGATGCAAGGGATCTCTCTAGAACAAGAATCTGACATCGCTACTGATCATGTGCTCTTCTCGTGGATGGAAGAAGAAGCAGTGTTTGCTAATGATATGTCTGTATCAAAAACACCGCAAGTAAAATCTGACTATAACACTCGCTCAAAGAGGAGATTTATCAACGAATCAGTTGCTCCGCAACTAGCTAGTCTGCAACCTAAAGGTGCTTCCGATTAGATACTTGGCACTTCCACTGTGCCGCCACAATATCAACCACGGAAGGAAATTATCATAATGAGCGCAAAGGAGCAGAAACCTCCAATTTTTCTACCTTTTAACGTGGTGGAACAATTGAAGAAATCATCTGCGAATGTGTCTCTATGGGACATTCTAGCTATCCTGAAGAAGAAGACACTATTACAAAAGGCACTTCAAGTAGAGATCAGTGCAACACCAATGAAGCAGTTAGCCAATGCAAAGGTTGTTGATCAACTATCCCCTGCCAAAGTCCTTACAAATAACACAACAGAATCCCCTATTGAAGTCAGAGGTAAGTCGAAGCCTCAACCCTTCTTCTTAACTCTCATTATAGGGAAGAAGTTATTGCACAATGCTATGATTGATTTTGGTGCCAACACTACGGTTATGCCTAAACAAATAGTTGAAGCTTTAGGACTCAGCTATGAACCAATGAAAAAGGGAGTAATGCAGCTTGATGGAAACAAAGTTGAAACTGTAGGTATGATCAAAGCACTTCCTTTAACTCTATTTGCTTGCCCTAGTATCACTATGCCCGCACGACACTGTGATCATAGATGTTCCTCCCATGTTCGGCCTCTGTCTATCCTGAGAATTTACTTCAAAGGTGGGTGGATACCTGTCCCTGGATTGGTCACATCTGATTCTCAGAACCAAGTATGGTGCAAAAATGAAGATAGAATCGGAACCGTTACATTTTGAGCATGTAGCGGATGAAGCCATGATAAATTTTGAAGCTATGCATACCTCTATCACCAAGCAAGAAATGTATTATGCTGAATTACTAGAGGAAGAAAAGGTGACCGAAGACCGGAATGATCGAGAAGATGCTCTGTTAAGTGAACACATGGACAATGATCCTTTCGGCAATTACCATGCTACAAGATTGGGCACCTATGTAATCTATGATGAAGACCAAGTGCTCTCGAAGGTTGCCAAAGAGTTTGAAGGTGGCCAAGCACCTGAGCTGTGGACATTGTACTTTGATGGAGCAAGATGCAAAGTAGGCGTCGGAGAGGGGATATGTTTGATATCCCCACAAAATGAAAAAAATACTAAGGTCTTTCCGCTTCCAGTTCACTTGTTCGAACAATAAAGTTGAATATGAAGAATTAGTTCAAGGTTTAAGCCTTGCAGAGCAAATGGGAATTAAGCAATTAATGGTGTTTGGAGATTCTGAACTGGTAGTCAACCAAGTCTGGGGAATTTCCGCGGCAAGGAATGTTTGCATGAGATCCTATCGGCATCGTGTTTGGGACCTAGTTGAAGGTTTTGAAGCTTTCAATATTCAGATTGTTTCTCGAGACCAGATCAAGACCAGATCACATGGCAGCAATCGGATCCTAGTTTGATCTTGTCTCCGACTTGATACATAACGAACACTCTATACAAGTAATAGTCTGACCAATGGTCCCCAATAATGATCAAAGCTGGCAGGTGTTTGAAAGTGATGAACACATTGCTTCATTCATCCAATAATCGAGGGAATTCACCAATTAGCTACAACCAAAAATCGCAAAGGCTTATGAAGGAAAAATCATGCAGCTCAAATCTAACAAACTTCTGAAAGGATTGGTTACTCTCGAAAACCTTTTTGATTGTGATGATGCGAGAAATTATAGATGGAATTTTGTGGCAAACAAAAGCGACTATATAGATCTTTAGGTCTCAGATGGCAGAAGCCTTCGAGTCAGGAAAGATGTCCTGCACCACAATAAATAGAGGCTCATCAATTTCTATGAGAAATATGAAGGGGTAGTGGCCTGGTTTTATGAAGACCTAAAGGGATACAATCCCAACATCATCCAACACACCATCGAGCTGACAGAGGGTGAAAAAATAGTCTGACAAAAGCAAAGGCCAATAAACCCCAAAATTGAAGCACTAATGGCGCAAGAGCTAACAAAGCTAATCGAGTCGTGGATTGTCTTCTCTATCAAGCATAGCATGTGGGTATCCAATCTGGTCCCGGTCCAAAAGAAGAATGGAGATATCTACTTGTGTGTGGACTTCTGAGACCTGAACAAAGGAGATAGAGTGAGGTTTATGCAAATAGGAAAGTATCCGCCAATTCTTTCCTCCCAAAAGAGGAGATACTATCGGCTATAGAATTGTGGATATGCGCTAGTGTAAGGAGTCCTTTTCAAAAGGAATTTCAATGGTCTTCTCCTGCGATGCGTTACTATAGAGCAAGCGAGGAGAATCCTTGACACTTTCCACAATAGTGTTGCAAGCGAACATTTCTCCGCTAAGACCACTGCCATCAAAATCATGTGTGTAGGTTACTATTGGCCCACACTTTTCAACGACTCCCACTATTTGGTAAAATCTTGCAAAGAATGCCAGTTCTTTACAGGCAGAAGGAAGAATTCTGTGATTCCTCTCAAGCCTATAGTGGCGGATGAACTGTTTGCACAATGGGGCTTGGACTTCGTCGGTATGATTAATCCCACTTCCAGTGCTAGGCACAAGTGGATTTTAAACACTATAGATTACTTCACAAGATGGACAAAGGTTGTTCTGCTTAAAAATGCAATAGAGGCAGAGATAGTGGATTTCCTCGAAGGGTTGGTGACAAGGTTCGGTCCTCCGAAGACTATCATTTTTGATAATTCCAAAGCATTCATAGGCACAAAGGTATATCACTTTGCATTAAAAAATGGCATATTTCTTAAGACATCATCAAATTATTACCCGTAGGGGAACGACCTAGCGGAGTCAACAAACAAGAACCTAGTCTGACTCCTTAAAAGAATTGGTTCGGAGCACCAGAGAGAATGGCACAAAAACCTCTGAGCAGTGCTTTGGGCAGACCACATAACTCCTAAGAAAGTCCTTAAGAATTCACCTTATGAGTTGGTATACGGGAAAGAAGCATTGTTGCCTATATCTATGGAGATTCCAGTGCTTCAACTATTGAAATCCCTCGAGATAGAACAAAATGGCACCATGGAGGTTTGGCTTGCTGAACTGTTACAAGTACAGGAAAAAAGGGAGAATTCCCTAATAGCCATGACAAACCAGCAGCAAGTGGTCAAGCGATGGTTTAACAAGAGGGCTTCTGACCAAGGCCTAAAGTGCGGAGACGTAGTGCTTAAATATAATGAAAGGGTTGCTAAGCCAGGTCAGCATGGAAAATTTGATAGCCTATGGGAGGGCCCCTTTAAAATCATTTTGTGTAAAAAGCATAACGCTTTCGAGTTAGAAAGAATGGAACATGAACCCTTGGGAATCCCGATTAATGAGATTCATCTAAAGTTGTTCCATTAAGTGCCAAATTTTATTGTACATATGTGAATAATGCTTTTATTTTCTTTCCCTTTGTGTTGGCCAGTCTTTTTAGAGATTAGTTCGTGTTTAGGCAGAAAGAAACCCATCATTGCAGAGAGTAGAGCAATAGAATTGCTTTACAAAAATAATTAGGAAATACACCCATATGCAAAGGAAATATGCAAATATGCTAATAAAAAAAACCCATACAACATATATGCAAAAAGAAAAGAGAGTCGTGGATTTTATAAAGATATATGTCATTATATATTTACTCATTCATTTTTACATGCAAAAAATGGCTAAGAGATAGCCATAATTCAAAAAGTATATGATTATACGTGATGTTCTTTTCATATATGCTATATCTATGGCCTTTTTTAGGCTTATATACAAAATATGGAAATGGGTGGCGTATTCTTAATAGTAGGAAACAAAGAGACAAGGAGGCATTTTATCCGAGAGCATGAGCAATATCAATCGATGCATTAACAACAACGTCTACGGTGTCTTCACCAGTAGGTACATCAACAGCAAAAGTAGAATCACTTGGAGCAACCACCATTGGAGGAGGGAACACCAGGTTCCTGAAGTCAGTGTACCAATCTATGTTGTAGAATGGAACTACGTTGTAGCTGTGGAACAGGAAGTGCAAGGCCTAGGTAACCCTCTGTTGATGCTCCTCACAAGTTTGGAGGTGGAATCCACTGAGAAATGGAAGCCATACAATGATCACTCCTTCTTCAATGTAGCGCCAGAGGTCACTGGCTGTTGGCAGGCCTACCCCATACGCAGCGTGAGCGATGACCTCACCTAGACCATTCAGGTACTTTTTCAAAAAAATTTCCTTTACCAACTTCAAAATTAGAGGCCTGGGGATACCAATGTCTAACATTGACGCAACAAAGTGTGAGCAGATATCGATGTTTACATGGTATTTGTCCTCATACTCTATGCAGTCTTTACCCAGAACCCATTTTATGGCTATCAAGACTAGGGAGTGTTTATTTTTGGTCATCATTTTCAAACGCCTAGTGGAAATCTCTCCCAGAAAAGTTGTTTGTGACTTGTAAGAAACTAGCCTAATGGGAGTATCCATGATATTGACACAATGCTATTTATTACCTTCTAACTACTCCTGAAACTTTCCTACCACCTAGCCTATGAGAAAACTCGCTTACTGATGCTAAATATTGTGCTAATGACCTATTGCTAAAATTTTCTCAAATGCTAAGTGTGATTTCCTCACTACTTAGCGGCCTATTTATAGAAAAAATGAGAAAAAGCATGCTAATCCATTTCGAGAAAATATGATGATAACCAAGTGCCAACTTGAAAGGTGTGCCTGCGTTGGCTCGCATTTCCTGACCGGTTGCATCTGCAAAAGTACAGCTCAATGCGTGTTAAGTTAATAAGAGCTAATTAATTAATTTTAAAATGGTGGCGCTCATCGACAGTAAGCTACATAGTTTGTAGGCTATTGTGTCACCTCACATTTCCTAGAGCCCAAAGCAGGATTCATATCTTTTCAGGCGGTGGTCATTTGCTTTGGCTTAATCATTTCGTTTAGGATATTAATTGCCAGCACATACTAACACAAGGTTAGAAGGAAAATTGTCGGTTCAAGTTTCAAGGAAATCACAGCGTATCACATGGCTGCCAAACACAATAATGAATTATTGCCACTTCGAAATGGAAATTAATTCATTTTTGCACGAGCCAAGGAATTAATGGTACATGCCGAATTAAATGCAAAAATCCCACTTTCTTCTACCACCTTGAAAAAGGATAGCTAAAATACTGCATGAAATAGATTTTAATGCTTAATGTCTTTTGAAATATGCCAAGCCAAGTGAAGAGAGGTTTTCAGCATACCTAGAGCTGAGTAAAATTATGAAGAATTCAAAACCTATAGAAGCATTCATCTGAAGGAAAAATGTCAGAGAGTTCATCACAACAAATTCAAGAGGAGATTGGCCAAGATTTGCTTAATGCTATAAGGTCCTTAGAAGATGTGTATATCTATGAAGATTTATCTTATGCTATGCCTGGTATACCAATCAAGCCGAAGAGGGAAAATATGATATAATTGGATAGGCCCAAAGATTAGAGAAACCATAAAAGGGTTGAAGAGAAATGGGATAATATTCATGACCCATGCCTCGCAAAAAACCCTAAATCCTTAAGAGAATTACCCTATGCAAGGATGAGGTCACCTAAGGGAGACACATTGATAACAAAGAAAGTTTGGTACAGTGGCCTCCCACAATATATGGTCCCGCTAGTACATTATTTCCTGGAGATAGTTGATGCTGCCATTCAGCGTTATAACCCTAGCACCCATTGCATCGAGAGCTAAACCTTAAGTGTTCATATTAGCCCACAAGCCATTTGGAATATGCTATTTATCCTGGACCCAAGTAAAAGAAAGGAGCGAATTGAGTCCTTCTCTCCTGCTAAAGGAGAAAAAACATGGAAGGCAATGAAAAAGAGCTCAAATTTCGTAATGGACGAAATTGGTAGGAAGGGAATCTCAGGTACTAAGCTGCCAAGTATCTCGTTGTCATGCAGTTCATTTCGCAAGGATATGCAGGATGCCTTGTCAATGCTAGTGTTTGTGTGTGGTCGGGACTCCGACAAGATGGTGGAAACCTTTCAGCTAGGGCTGGCTTTCCAATTCTGCAAACAACATGATACCTTATGGTATGATTTTTCTAAATTCCTAGTGGAGGAAATGATATGGAAAATAAAAATTACCCAGTGGAAGGAAGGTTTAGATTTCTCTCCTTCCTAGTTCACATGTTCCTACATCAAAACCCTGATTTCTTCGGCAGGTATTTTGATTTTTCAATTTTTGATGAGAAGCAGAAGAGGAAGCCAATATCCACATGGACACCCTTTCTTTCCCTAACATATGATTAGTATGCATTTTTGGATTATTTTATAACTTTGGTCTTGCAAAATTTACAAGGAGGAGGTGACACAGTCTGACTCAACATAGATTAGACCAGATATATGTAGAGTTTCACTCCCGTTTGTGACTGGTTCTTCGGAGTGGATTTCACAATTCTCCGGATGCGGGGCTTCATCGCTCACCCTTTCCTACTCCCGGCCTGCATCACAAATAGGGTGCTCACGCTTGAAATGTATTGGCAGGTATACATCATTGATTATACCTTCTACAACAGCCCAAGTGTCAAGAGAAAAGGATTTCTCACTTGTCTGAAGAATTTCAAAACGGTGACTCTGTTAAAGAAGCAATCAAATCAGCTATTGTAGGATAAACTAGCTCATTTAGGGTTGGTTTTGGTATGTGATAAATGGGATTACAACCCTTTCAATGACCTGCCAAAGCCACACATGAAGGTTAGTCATGTTCATCGACCCTACTGGGAAAAGAGAAGCAACCCGCGGGCAAACAAGGATGAAATTTTTGTTGAACTAGCACATGTTCCCACACAGGATACCAGAGAGCCATGGCACAAGTTTTACTTTGATGTGGCAGTGGATAAAGATAATGTCCAGATGGAATGCACCATGTACAACTAGTTGCAGAAGAATAAGGAATGGACTAACAAGAAGATGGAAGCTTTCTGGAAATATTGCCAAGAGATAGGGCAATTGGATGCTCCTAATGAAAACTTGAAGGATGACAAAGAATTTGAAAAATGGTGGGTTGAAGGGCATCCCAACCCTAACTCTAGCACCAATAAAGGCAATGACTTAGGAGGTGAATCCGAAGAACAACAAGAAGAAACGACTACTTCTGCATCCTCTGTACCATAGGAGAAAAGCTCTGGACAACCCGCCTATGTAGCCGCAAATGTACGGTTTAATGTATCAAGGGCTTTACATACACTCACTTGGGCCTCTAAGGCAACTAGAGTACCACAACAACAACCAATAGTAACTGCCAAGGTTGGGGAAACCCTACCCACAAAACAGCAACGTACAAAGACCATTAACAAAGAGAGTTTGCAAGAACCCGCCAAAAGACAGGTGCTTGTAGCTAGCCAGGAGCCTGAAGAAGAGGAAGAGTCACTAACGATTCTGGAGCCACCATCGACCAGTCCACAGGTAAAGTTTGCTCCTTCTCTTAATTCCCAATCCTTGGTATTATCTACTGTCTCTGCGATAACCCCTACCATGAGTACTAGCCCTCTGTTTCCCACCTTTGATCCAACACATGTAGGAGGTTTCACCTAGTTCTCACATATCACTCCACCCGCCTTTACTCCTCCACAAACCCTTATGCCAGCTGATGCCGCTCAGGCCCTCCTTGCCTTGATTTTTGAAGGCATGCCCTCTACGGGCACCCCCACTTCCACTATCGTTGCAAATCCTCCTCTTCCCTCACAGCAGGCCAACTCCACGATGATAGCTCCTTCACTATTCCAACCCATGAGTCCTCCCATTGGTTCACCAATTGAGCCATGGCAAGTGGCAAGCCCTTCTGCTAGTTCTCAAACCAAGCTTTGGAATGTGCCCCCTTCTCTCTGCAAACTATCACTCTCCAGAAAAAGCAAATGCTCGAGCCTATCAAAATTACCTATCCATATGCCCTACCTTCTGGTGCTCCTTTCACAGGCAAGCTAGTTTCATCGCCAACCCAATTCATGGTGCAAATTGACTGTGAAAAGGAAGCACGCATAAATAGAATGCAAAAGTGCAAGGCAAAGGATGATAGTACACCTTATGAGCCAAAAATGCAAACTCTCTATGATGAGACCCGACAAGAGTTGAAGTTTGAAACCATGTACCCGACGGTAACCAAGCCATAGGGGGAGATGCGTCCATAAGAATATGAGATATATGTGGTAGGGATTGACATGAAGGTGGGAACACCACAGGATAAGGTTGAGTTGATGGAGGAAACATAATGGGTGGTCACCTCTGACTTCCATAAAATTGGTCGCCAGCTGAAGAAAAGAGATGAGCAGCTTAAATCAGTAAAGGAAAAGGCTAGTTTTTTAGAGAAAAAGGAGAAATCCTTGGAAGCGAATGTTGCACGTTTGATAGAAAGGGCGCTGGCAACAAAGAATGAAAGAAACAGACTTTATGGTGAGCTTGCAAAGGTTCAAACTATCGACCCTGCTATGGTTAACGAGTGGTGTACTAAGAATCAAGAGGCGAAGCAGAATTTGCAACTAAAGAATGAGGAGTTGGAGCAGCTTCGCATTGAATATAATCAAGGGGTAGCATAGAAGAATGAGGCTTCGGAGCAGCAACAAGCTCAATATGAGCAGGAGTTACAAGAAAAAGAGGCTGATTTTGAGGGCCAAAAGGCCCAATTAGAAAAAGAACTTCAGGAGACAAAGTACACTCTTGAATGCATTTGGCAAACCACTCCCGAGCTGAGGAAAACTGGAATAAAGAGATGAGCAGCTCCGCGGAGCAACTAGAGTCCGAAAAAATAAAAAGTACAGAGTTGGATGAGGCCATTAACTCAAAGGATGCGAAGATCGCTTCTCTTAAAAGCTTGCTCTTATCCTCCCCTGCGCAACTGGATATTATTCCATTAATTAGGCAGTTGTATATTTCTCATTGGGAAATGATTAAAACTTTTTGCCTAACATTGCAGCCCACACTCCGGTTCATCGCCAAAGCATCGAGACTGAGCTAGGAGGCTCATGGTACAATTGAGCAATTCTCGCGGTTTATCTTGGAAAGGGTTCTGGAAGCAAAGGATTTGCTCACCAAGCTATATTCAGTCTCTAATGAAGACCTTGCCAAGGCAGGAATTGAAGATCAGGATGTTGTTTCCCAAATGGAAAATAAGTTTATCCATTTCCACGCTGCCTTCCAGTGCACTAAAGTAGCTACTGCTACTTTGAGCAAGAGAATGGACAACATGCGGGAGAGTTTCTCCAGATTGAGTGAGATGGGCATGTCGTCTCCATTCCTTGAGGATGGATCCATCGCTATAGTTGAATAGATTGTAGAAAGAATAGAAGAGAAGGAGAATGACCCCGAGGCTTTCCAGACTTTCAGCCATCCTCCTACTGCAGTGGACATTGAAGGAGTCATTCATCCTCTTGCACAACTATTGTTCCATTGTGAAGCGAGGACTGATTTACTTGATATTCTACATCATAAGGAAATGATCGACCTAGGCAGAGCGTAGGAGAATTTGTGCAACATAGTAAGGCCATCCGAGGACAATTGGTCGCCACTGTAGGTGGCTCTTTCTAGACTCTGACTTCGTCACTTGGTGAATGGCACTCTGGTCTACGAAACCAGATAAATTTTGGGTTCTTCGTTCCTCAAGTGAAATGCCCCTGGTAGTCGCCAACAGCTATGAATAAATATTCAACAAGCTCCCTTCAGATATATTTTTTCTCTAAGTATCAACTCGCACATCACAAGGAATCCACTCGACCTTTTTGTCAAAGTCTGCTGCCCCCTCCACGTGTCTGCTCTGCGCACCCCAGAGGTTTCCTTTCCTTCGCATCTCAGGAATCCTCGCTATGCTCCCACGTGTCGCAGCTGCGGGTCATTTTGATCGTTCCTTTTTGCTTCCTCATCGGGCCCCGCTCGAGTGCCACATAGCTCTGATTTCCCAAAGAAATTTGGTGGGCCCCACAATCGGCATCTGCAATGACTTTTGCTATGTGTCTGCTCTGCGCAATCTTTCAACGAAAGGATGAAATAACGACCGCGGGTAGCGAAATGCTGCCACGTGTCTCTTTTGTGCACAACCAATGATCGCTTTCCTCCACTTTTGGATAGAGCTTCGTCCACGCGACACGTGTCACCTTGGCACAAGTCTTCAATGGAAAAAGATAAAGGTTCACACGGGCAGCGCTATGCTGTTGCGTGTCTCTTTGACGGGTTTTGTATTCAGGCGATGAATCAAGCAAACCAAATGCTACGACTGGCTACCATGTGTCATAATTAATTCACTAGGATGATGACACTTGTCTGTTTAACCTTGTCGGGACCACCGCCATCATTTTCAAGGGATTCACCTGGGCCTGGAATGACCGGATGCTTGGTTTCGAATCTTTTCTGTTGCAACAACTTGGGGAATATACTCATTTCTACATCATCGCCAAATATCGCAAAATCTTTTCTGTTATTGCTCTCTGAGGCGATGGGAGTTTTCTGCTATATATACTTCTCTCTATTTTGAGTGAAGGGCCCGGATTTTGAAGAAACACTGATTTTAGGAAAAGACCCCAAGCCTTTATTACTATTTTATTTTATTGCAAAAGACTTTCAGACTATGCCAATTGTTTGGCCTTTATGTTCTTTCATGCTATTTGATAAAATTTTAAACTATGCTGCTATTGTCTAGATATTTCATTTGAGAACTTCTATATATATTGAATGCAAGTTTTTTGATCTAGATCATGTCTAATGACTCTTCTTGGCAATAAGAATGTATGCAATGTTATTTTATGTCAATGAATGGATTATCTATACTTTAATTTTTAGTTTCTACCTTTCTAGAACACTACAAATACCAATCAGGCCCTTAGATCTATGATTTATCATGCCTATCATTAAGTATTGGCGCATCGCCTTAGGTTAGACTTTATTTTATTATATCTTTTTCATTCTCCCTTTCCAAACCCCATTATAGAAGAAGTCAGCTTCTGTAAAAACCTGGAGGTCACTCAGTTTAGCGCAAAAGGTCCCCCATAAACCGAATTTCCCATAAGACACTGTTACCTTGTCAAATTTTGGCATCAATAGATTAGAACTAGACAATTGTAGGAGAAACCAAGTGAAAGAGACATTGTAAGGAAAAGGGGTGAACCAAATAGAAGGGAAAAGCTTGCTAGGGCATAACTTTCACCCCTTAGCATATTTTTCAAAGCTTCAAAAGACAATTGGGCTCAATTTTTTATGCTTTACCCAACTATGCTAAGAAATTTTGACAAAAGACCACATCATTGATTTATCAAATCAATTATAATATTTTGGAAAATAATGGCCAAGGCACAAAAAGGGAAGGGACTCAAGCAAAAAAGGAATTTCAAATTTGAGTCCCAACACATGGTTCCTCCTATTTTTTGTTGCCTCAACCTAATAAAATATGCACCACTTAGTTTCAACTCGACTCTAGGACTAGACATGAACTTGCAACCTAATTCCAAGTTCTATATTTTCTCTATGGCCCACCTTCCACCTAGTATAATGACCTTTCCACATAGTTTCCTACCAAATCCTAGTACCCAACAAAAACTTGAAAACAAGTTTTGGGTCCCTATTCTAATCTGACTCCTAGACTTGGCCAGAGTCTAAAAAATTATTCTTTCTAGTAAAAAGATCTAACATATAGGATCATTAAATATACTCCTAATGGATTTTCTATGCTTAATAAGAACATATATAATTACTATCACCCCTAGATCCTTAAGTAATAATTTAAAAATAAAAATATGGGAAATTTGATAGATTCTTTGCTCCCTGAATAGGATAATTGATAAGACTAATGAAAATTTTGAAAATATCCCAAACATGATGAGTTACAAGTTCCAAGGAGTCCCTAGGATCTGCAATATTACATCCACCATTCAAAATATCATAAACACCAACTTGGGGCATATTAACCTCAATTTTTTTTGTAAAGAACAATTGGAGATGTTGCAACCCCTAGATCTAGAATCATTTCAAATGATAGATTGGCCCACATTGTTGGATTGTCATCCTCCCTACAAAACCTAAAACTGATCCTTGCTTGTGCTACACACTACGATTTAGATACGATAACATCAAGGGATTCAAATGGGAATGTTGTTTTGAGCATTAAACCTAACCTCATAGCCCATGTTTCTTTACCTTTACTCAAGGAAACTTTGAAGACACTAAAGGAAAATCTCAAGAAGCCTTTGAGGCTAATGAGGAACATAATTTCAAGAATCTCAATAATTCTTGGTTAGCCAATGCAAATAAAGAAATAACTAAGATCCCTAAGAACTTGACCAAAGTAGATTATCAAGGGGATATTAGAGACATTCTTAATCTTCTGAATAGGGTAATGAGTAAACCAAAATCTAGGACATGTAAAACTTGAATGTATTATTTTATTTATATTATTTTGAAGGATACAATGTATATTGACTAGGTCCATATTGTAAGTGAGAATTTGCATCAATAGTTGACCATTATTTAGGTGACTAAGAAATTCATAATGGCATCTTATGTCATTTATTTTGTTCCTAGGATTAACCATAGAAGGTACATTAAGGGAAGGGATTTGACAACAAATAATCTAGGAATACTACACCTAGTTTAAGTTTGAGGAATCTTAGAGACATTATAAAAGGGTGAAGGATGATATTATCTACCCATTATTAATAAGTTATCTAGGGATGATAGGATAAGGATTATTGATGAGGGAAATAAATTAGTGTCTAAGTGGGGACATTGGTTCATCCAATTCCCTAAATATACATAAATAAAAAATTGGGTTTTTTTTAAGCATCATTCTTGCTCCAAAGATTTTTCAACAACAAATGATCTTGCTATAATTTATAAGGAAAAACTTGGAGATACTAATTTTTTTAATAAGAGGAGCATAAGATAGTTGTTCAATTTCCATTTATCTTAGGATATTATTTTTTCCCTAATATAATATGTGTGAGAGCCTTTGACGAAGAGTTGTATTTTCTTAACCTAAGGCCACATGATCCATGAGTAGGATTTGATCTTGATGGAAAGATTAAGAAGGTTTCTTGGGCTAGACTATAAGCATAAAGCAACCTTGGAGGGCTTCGTGGATGACTCCCATAATGACTTTGATATTAGAAAAATAATTTTCTATAGGTTGTCACTAAAACAAATGAAATATATGAATATTGGTGAATATATCTCAAATAAATTAATAGACGATGGTAACATTTGGAACCCAACCTATGATCTTCAAAATGTATATATAATACCTCTAGCAATGGTCAACTGGATGATAACCAAAGACAATGATATGACATTAATTAACCAAAAGGTAGAAAGTTATAGTATGGGATAGTTAGATGCCATGAAAAAATGGCAAAGGAAGTAGAAGAAAATAAAGAAAAAGATTGATCATCCTCTTGTCTATAAAAGATCTAAAACCAAAATATTAGAGCTAATTGAGAAAAATATTTTTTTTAATAAGGTTACCAAATTAAAAGAAGCTATCGAAGTAGGGGTGATAGGTGGATTTGGAGTAGAACATCTATAAAAATCTTATCTTTACAAATTGGATGCTATCCTTCCACCTCCTTTAGCTTACACTGATCAGTCATAGAGAGCATAATTTTCTACATCTTCTCCCTTTTCTAAAAGAACTCCTAGAAAGACACCACTAGGAACACCAAACTTTGAAGCACCAACTAAATCACAGGTTGAAAAGGATTGTGAAACTCAATTCCCAATTAATGAAGTGATAAATAAAGTGGAAGACATTTTATATACACCACAATCCCCTTTGAGCAAGACCGAGTCTCAACATGAGTCTATTTCTATTGAGGACATAGGAGATGAATCTAATCAAGTAGGAAAGGAAGAGGTTGATCAACATGTGCATGATTCAAAAACCCTTCATGATAAAAATACTTAGACTCTCCTTCTAAGAGTCCTCAACAATAGACAATCCTTTATCCTCCTACTTCATCTTGACAACAAGGGAGCTTAGGTTTTGCTTCCAAGAGGAGAAATGTTAAAATAAAGCCATTAGATTTGGAAGCAATTACAACCAAGGTTAATAAATAAAAATCCAAAAGAAACCTAAGGTCCTCTAAAAAATATGAATGAATTAGAATAGAGAAAGGATTGTTAAAATAAAAACTCCTATAGTAGATAAGAATGCTAGAGACATGTCTACTCATGATTATCGTCTCACACAAGTCAACTTGGGAAAACAAACAAGGTAGGAAGAGGTAGCTTCTTTGGACATAACTATTGAATTCTTGAAGCTAAGAATAGAAACAAACAAATAAACCAAAAGTCAGCTTAAAGAATAATTACAACTATAATGTTTTGTTAAAACTTGATAAATAGATAGTTCACTACCAAGTACCTCTATAGGTGCCCTAGTTTTAATCTATAAGGGAGATATTGATTAATTCTAATAAATGAAATAGAAATGACAATGTTTAGATAGCTAGATAGACATGCTTCTATTCAAAGATTGCAAATAGATAGAATTTGGATGTAATTTTCATCAACAAATTCATCATCTAAATTAAATAATGGGCCAAGTTTTGGATTTGATGAGTAAAGAAGATTATTCTTATGAAATAAATCTTCCTCTAATAAGAGTGATGACTAAGATGTATTCTTAAGAGTTGATAAAGATTGGACTTTTGCAAGTCGATGATGTTGATTTTGTTGAGAAAACCATCAAGATAATAGCTTTCTAGTGAGACTTAATGACATGTTATATTCAAAATATTTTTGAGGAACACTAAGAGGTAAATAGAGTTCATGATAATTTTAAAGATTTTGTAAATCTAATAATCATCCCATATTTGGTATACATGGAGAAGCATGATATTAAATTAGCACAAGAAATTTAATAGGTGATAAAGAACATATTCGAAGAGTTAAGGAATAAATAAAATGAAAGTTTGGTGGACCAATTGGTGTAACTTGGGTATGCTTTTGAAATTCTAGATAAAGATTTAATAGATATGAACAATCAGTTGGATTTTTTTGCATAAAATGTGTAAAGATTCTAAGTTTTGAGTTTATTTTTGAATGGTCCAAATAATGCAAAATTGAACATGTTTGAATGATTATCTCAAGTACAGGAAAATATGGAAAGGGAAACAATAATTTTGACTTTGAATAATTTTAGCGCCATGCCAAAATTATTATTTAATCACATTGAGATAATTTATTTGTTTAATTTATTCTTTTATTTGTAATTTAATAAAGACTTGTTGTAAAATGGGTCCCACTCAACATATAAAGTGGTCCCTATACTTTAGGCATTGTTAAGTTTAAGTTTTAGAGTCATGGTTGAGAAATTATGTAATGTGATGTATGTATCAACTTTTGAATACTAGAGCATGCAAGCTATTTTGGACTGATCTAAAGTTAGGAATATTTGCATGAACTTCTTGATAGAAGATACTACGTTATGTTTGGATAATTTTAGCTCCTTTATTTTCCTATAAAAGAATGTATCTAAGGTTGTACATGGGACTCTTTTGGTATTTTCTTTTAGGGAGATAAAAATAGTTAATAATATTTTCATTTATGTAATAGTTAGAGAAATAACTTAGGAGGAGAATATTGAAATTATGGTGTAGTAAATTCTTGCTAGGATTAATAAAGATCCATCTTTTTCAATTGTCTCTTGTGTCTTGAATGATAGAGTGATTTAAGAAATTTTTATGTGTAGAAATTATGTGAAGTTAAGAATAATTTATATTGAGTATCTATTCTTTCTAAGTTAGTGAAATTATCATTAAATTTGCATGTGAAATATAGTGGTTTAATGAGTATTATAATTAACTAGATTAATTTGAAGATTGCACTTGTTTTTTGTGTGGATTGAATTATTGTTGATCTTGACAAAGTAAGTTTGAAATCAAATTCCTAGATTTTCTCGCATGCAAAAAAAAAAAATCTTAAATCAAATCATTCATCTTTAATTTTACCTCTTGTCAACCCTACTTATTTTGTATTTTCTTTTACAAATCGTTTAGATTATATTAGAATAAAATTAAAAATTCAATAAGTTAAAAAACCATGAGAAAAATAAAGATTCACAAACAAAATAATCATCTCGAGAAAGACCTTATTTTAAAGTTTATAAGTGATCAAAAGCCCCTTGAATAAACCATCCATAATTGAGCACTAAGTTACCCAAAACCATTGAGACCCAACTATAAAGACCTTGGGGATAATAAATATTTAATTTATTATCTTTCCAAGAGAGGTTAAAATATTTCATTTTACCTATGTTGCATTATGCCAATTGGACCATCAACAATAAGTACCTAAGTTTAATTTTCTTATACATGTGTACATTTGTTTATAAAGATGACACTTGACGAACACAAATATATTTAGTTTCAAAATTCATGTGGAAGTAGGGGATTCAAATTTTAAAAAACAAGATAATGTATAAGTATGCACTCAATAAAAGAGATTTAAAAAATTTAAAGGGTGAAACATGTAACATTGTGTGTATGTTTGAAGTATATTAATAATAGTTTGTTTTTGTTCCAAGTGTGTTTGAATGTGCCCTTGACAACTATCATAGGAAATTTTCAAAAGTATTAAAACATCATTTTAAGGTATGCTCACCTAACCATAGGGAAAAATCATTAAAAACAATAATTCTTAGGGGTGTATGTGAAATAAAAGGGAACATCTATGAAGGTGCAAGATCAAAATTTGAACATGTACACCTAATGGGGAATTTCACCATAGTGGACTTTGATTTCAAATTTTAAAATTTAAAATTTCATTTCAATGTGAATGTATAATAGAGGAAAACACACCTTATAAAGGAAGATGAGTAACATTCATAGGTGTGTGCAATAGGTAGAAATACACACCTAATAAAGATGTTTGAAAATAAAAGAAATATTTTAAAGATTATTAATAACCTTTCTTGAGAATGTCCCTTCAATGAAAATTATAACCAACCATAAGACTAGTCCTATGATTGACCCATGCCTGATGAGACTCAAGAAGGTACTAGTGTATGTGCCTTAAAAGGCCTCTTTTAACTAGCCTCTCCTAAATTTGAAGGAACCTTGTCTTTAGGTACAAGTTCCACTCACAAGATGGTAGACTCCTCAAAAAATTATTTGAGCTCCCCCAATATTCCAAGCCTCAACTTAAAAGCTTTATTTTCGCTAGCTTCTTCCCAAAAAAAATGATAAGGGTCTCAAAAAGACAAGTGTTGGAAAGGATTCTAAACCAAGAAAGAAGTCCTTTAGAGAAACAAGACAAAAAGCTACTGCTAAGGAAGAGGCTAATAGTAGGCAGAGAACATTAGAGCAAGTAGACTCCAGAAGGAATAAAAAATGATTATTCTATCATTGAATATAAGGGGACTCAATAGTCCCCATAAACAAAATATCCCCATGAACCTTATCAAGGACTTTAGATCAAATATTCTACTTCTTCAAGAAACCAAGATGAGTTTAGAAGCTTTTGGGAGAATTAGTAATTATATTTGACCCTTTCCTCAGTTTCTAGTTGTGGATTCAAATGGAGCTTTGAGGGGGCTTTCCACTATGTGGAAGATGTATGATTTGGAAGGTACGCTCCTCTTTGATAACAATAATTTCTAGAATATCTTATTCAAAAGCAACATTCTTTAACTTGAGTGGGATCTTGTCCACTATTTATGCCCCCAATAATTGTCTTCAACATTGTAGTACCTAGGATAATATTATATTCTACATACATTATTTTTCCAATGAGAAATGGTCTCTAGAGAGATATTTTAACACTCCATGTACCCCTTCGAGGTAAAGGGTGGTTCTACATATTACCTTGATATAATGTTGGACTGAGATAATTCCCTTAAGGGGCCTTGTGGATATTGATCTAGAATGTTTATAATTCACCTTGTCCAATAAAGGAACTGGGAATAACTTAATCCAAATCATATCCTCAACTCTCAACTCTTCTCAGAATTGGGTTATAATCGATAAATGAAACCTCTTGACTCTTCTCAAAATTGGATCTAATCATACCCCTTTCTTATTAAACTAAAAGTCTCTAGCCAAGACATTATTTTCCTTTTAGATTTGAAGTTGTGTGGAACTGCCATTTGGATTGGAAATCCCTTATTGAAAAATGGTGGAAGGTAGATATTGACAGTTCTATTATGTTCAAATTTGTCCAAAAGTTAAAGCACATCAAGGAAAACCTTAAGAATTGGAATAAGAACACCTTTGGGAATATCTTTATATAGAAAAAGGAATCTCAAGATCAATTAATGATGATCCAAGAAGAGTTGGAATCAACTGAGGCTTTGGAGGATCTACATTCAAGAGAAAAATATTCTCAATGTTCTTCATAGTCTCATTGAGAAAGAGGAAATCTTTTGGAAACAAAAATCAAGGAATAAATGGTTTAAAGAAGGGGGCTGGAACACTAAGTTCTTCCATCGAACGATCCTCAAACACAAAATAAGGAGCAAGATTTCATAATTAATTATGGATGATGGTTGTGTTATCACAAAAGATAATCAAATTCAAGGAGTCAAAATTTATAAGGAGATGGTTAACCTTGACCTACACCCTGTGTGCAAGAATGACACAATATCTAATCAAATGCTCTAGGTTATTCCTAATTATATTTCTTATCAAAATTTATTGGTCTTGGAAAGATTATTTCTAACAAAGAGGTCAAATATGTGATCTTTTTTTACTCTTACAAAGCTCCAAGATCTAATGAATTTTCTCTTGTCTTTTTTCAAATTTATTGGGAAATTGTTGGTTGGAACATTATTCAAGTTGTAAGAATTTTTTGACTTAAGAGAAATTCTTAAATAGATGAACAACACCTTCATTGTTCTTATTCCAAAATGTGTTGGTGCAAATAAAATGTCTAAGTATATACCTATAAGCTTATGAAATAACATCTATAAGATCTCCAAATTGTTGGTCCTAAGAATTTGACCTTTCTTGGAGAAAATTATACATTAAAACCAAAAACGGTTTGTCCCTAAAAGACAAATAATTGATGCTATCATAATGGTCCATGAAAATTTACACTCTATGGACAAAAGCAATAAGGAAGGTATGGTCCTAAAATTCAACATCACCAAAGCTTATGATAAAGTCTCCTAGCAGTTTCTTTCCAAAGTCCTCTACAAGTTTGGTTTTAAAAATAAACTCTCAATATTTTAGGGAAATCTTTCTCAACACCCTCCTCCATCTTGATAAATGGCAACCCACACAAACACTTCAATGCCCCGGGGGGGTCTTGGGAAGGAGACCCACTCTCCCCCTATCTATATATAATCCTGGTTGAGATATTGGGAAAAACTATAGAGGAGAGCATTACTAAAAAAAAGGTTAGAAGGTTTCAAGCCTACATCCCTCTACCCCAATTCTCACTAGCAATTTTTGGATGATACAATTATTTTGGGGGAAACCACAATGGTTGAAGCTACATAATGGAAAATAATACATAATGAATACGCCCAAGTGTTTGGCCGAAAAATAAAACTTTGAAATACAAAATAATAATTACTTCTCTACCAAAAGATGTCCTTAACTATCTCCTCAGCACCAGGCTAAGAACTCTTTGAAGAGTTAATAATGATGATAAGGAGGTGTGGTAATATCTATTATCCCTCATTTCTTCACTACAATCTAACTTTTATTTTTCAAGATTATTCTCTGTGTGTGTGTGGGCTTTCTGCTCTACTTCTCTTCAACTATGGGTAACAACCTGCTTTAGAAGGAACTGTATAGCTATGAGAATGTCAAGGACAATGAGGAAGTGTGGGAAACTTTATAGACAAGAAACCTTTCCTTGTATCTACAAACTATGAATGGATATGCTACTATCATCTCTATTGAGTTTGCTAGCTCTTTGAAAGCTGGCATAGTTTATGTGAGGAGCCTCTTCTTCCAGGTCTTTGTGGAGTTGATTGTTGCTACTATGAGCCTACAATTGGAAAGGGTTCATATACCTAAGAAATTGAAAGGAATTTATCAGGAAGAGCTACATCAGGAAAGAGCTCCTTGGAGTCTAGAAAAGGGTGGCAGAGGTGCTCATGAGATACATCACGCTTAAAGGATGGTATAAATGGTTTTAGCCATATCTCTTCCCCATGCTCAATCATTTCAATCATAGTATCAATATGATTTTTTTCTTATTGGCTTTACTCCTCTTTGGAGGAGTCTGTGCAAAAAGTGCTTCGAAGTGAGAATGAGCCACCCCTACATCAAGGGCTCATATATTGTCTCTATCACAACCATTTAGCACAAAAATTGGTCCCTCCTATTAGGTACAAATTTACAACCCTTAGTCCACTTTGAGGAGGGCCTTGCTCTCAAAAAGGAAAAAATGTGTCAAACCCTTTCCACCTACAAATCCCTACTCCCTATGAGATGGCTTGACTCACACTTCTATTGTGAACCCTCTTCACACTTTGTTTCCAAGAAGCACAAGTTCTCTTTCATGACCCCTTTGACAGGAACTCCCTTTTCCTCTTCTAATGATGATGAATTTCCCTCCCAACTCCCTAAATCAAGACCCTTATTATACTACCCCCAAACGAAAGAGCAATTTGTTCTCCACCTGCCCTATCCCCCCCATGAGGATTGCATCCCAAAGGAGCCCATAGAAGTTGCTACACCCCTAAGGCCTTTCAACTTGTGTAAGGGTAAAGCCCCCACTTTTGTTGGGCCTCTTTTTTCCCTTGGCTCAAAGGTGGTTCTTTGGAGAGGAATCCTCAATGCAACTCATAAGGTCTAAGACTTGAGGAGAAGGTTAAAACTTTCTTCAAGGCCATCAACATTTAGAATGACAATTGGTCTAGTGGCATGTCATCAAACTAAAAATCCAACCTTTGGAATCTATCACCCTCTTTCACGTCCTAGATTGGTAAACCAAAGCGGTTGATGATAATATTTGGGATTATGTGAAAAATCTAGTTGAAATTTTTGACAAATGGGAACATTTACAAAAAGAGGTGGACTCTCTCAAAGTTAATCAAGAAAGCATAAAGAACAAGATGAAGGAAATAGTAAACTTCAATAAAGAATCTGTTAAGAATACAACCACCACCTTGTATGTGTTCCAAGCCAAGCTAGAAAAAAGAAGGGCTAAGAAACATGAGGACCAAACCAACTCTTCCTAGCCTGGCCCTACTTTTAGAACCAAGAAAAAAGACAAGAGGCTAAAGGAAAAACCTCTACTTAGGTTGAGCCCACTCATGCTAACATTGGTTTTTAGGGTATAAAATCCATGGAAGGTACTTTCAAAGAGAAATCAGAGTTCCTAAATTGCAAGTGGCGGACCATAGATGGCCTTACGATGCTTGCTAACATGTTGGTTCTCATTGTTTTTATACTACTTCTATTGATTTTGGTTGATCTTGTTGGTTCTATGTTCTTTTGTTTTAATGGTGTTGTTTACCTTTTATGGATGCTTTGTGATGAGTCCAAACCCTTCCTGTATTTTATCTCAATCAAAACATGGGCCTCATTATTCTTAGTTTTATTGATGACTATTATCTAAGGCTTTAAGGGCATTAATGTAACATACTCAATGGTTAGCATATAATAGCTACATTGCTCTTTGCAATGTGTATCTCAATGATTCACATTACCCATGAAGCAAATGATCCTGTCGCTAGGGATATATGGTGGTTTTGTTAGCATTACAATGGTTGTAAGCCCTCCCTAAGAAATGCTATATTATAAGGGATAACAAAATATAGTATTTGCCTACATAGTTTTATGGTTGGTAGGTCAAATCTTGAGGGTAGCCATATATAGCCGATGGGCATTACTTTTTCCTACCAGTCAAAAATTGATTCATGTGACTTTCATATTGTCATAGGTGTGTCGTATGTGAATAATTCAAGGGAAGCATTACAAGTGTCAACACCTTCCTCTATTATTATTTCATTTGCTTTACATGGAACAATGCCCCCAATGATTAAAATAAGTCTCAAGCTTTAACCAATATCCCATGATGAATAAAATGGTTACATCGAAACTATTTCAAAATTGGATTGTCAATGTAATCAATTTAGAAGAAAGCTGACTCCTGGACAAAAAAGCACCTATGTATGTAACGTTATATCATAATACCCATCCCCATCCCCCATGCTGTCCTGACGGAGAGACTTAACAGACAGAGTTGAACGTTGACGAACGAAGATGGATGGAGTATGGGAGTCATAGAGTACGTACAAAATTTTAAAAACGAGCAGTGATTTAAAAAATGAGCAGCAATTTAAAAATTTAAAAATGAGCAAGTTGCAGGAGGTTTAAAGCAAGTTTGAAAAACAATCCACCAGTTTTGCAGGTGTGTCTGCTATGGAGAGCGAGGAATGACGATTTGCCACTGGTTGATTGTGGCCAACTGGAGAATGACGAGGCTGTAGTTTTTGAATTCTCCAGCGGTGAGAGTTTTCGAAGATGCATTTTGGAAAGCAACAGATATAAAACAGGGGAGGAATTTGAAGGACAGAATGTGTTGTTGGGTATGGGAATTTCAGCACGGAAATGTTTCTTGATCTGTCAACCACAACGCAACCCTCCATTATCGTCGGCTGCTCTGTAAGTAGATTTTTATATCTTTCGGCTCGTTCTGAGCCCTCTATGCTACAATTTCAAGTGAGCTTTTTCTTGGTTCTTGTTTACATTGTTTGATCACTTAGGTGGGTTTTTGGTTTCTGATCAGTGTAAGGTCGTGGGTGGGTTGGATTCATCGTATATATCCTTGTAATTCATCGATTGTTGCTGTGTGTTGAATTTTTATTGGCATTTTTCAAGAATGCAATTTTTTGTGCTCTAGATTACTTCGAATCTGAGAGCTCTCCATGGCAGGATTGTTCAATAGCCTCATCACATGCTCTTCATCTGGGAACTTACTGCATCGTTCTTGGCCTTCACATGTAACACAACATCGATAGCCAGAGAGCTTTGGTGGTTTTTTGTAACACTTCAGGAAAAGGTATCTGGTTGCCCATGAACAACTTTATGGTCTCGAGAAACTTGTTCTTAGGGCCATAAAAAATTTCAATCTTTTAGTGAAGCTTTCTACGTTTATTTTGTAGCCGCTACCAGAATATTTTGAGGGTTTTGAGCCCCCATTTGCAGCTTCTGCCATTTCACTAACCATGATCAGTTTACATTTGCTAATGTACTCCCAGCCTGTGTGAAGATAGGAACTTTGGAACAGGGTATAGATATCCATAAGGGCATAAATGATAAGGGCATTTTATTAGATGATGTCATTGGAAATGCTCTGATAGACGTGTACATAAAATGTGGAAGCACAGACAAGGTACGTGAGCTGTTTGACATAATGCTTTGAAGAAATGTGTTATCACGAAATGCCCTGATTGCAGGATATTCACAAAGGGAGAAAGCTAACTCCTAGACAAAACACACCTATGTCAGGTTATTTTTCCATTAAGGGATTGCCAAAAGAGTTTTATTTGTCCAATCGCTTGAGCACCTGGAGCTACAACATTGTAGCTTGCTATCTTCACTACCAACCAAATTCAAAGACCTAAGGAACCTATGGCATTTGGATTTGTGCTCTTGCAAGGTGCTAAAGAATTCTCCAAATTATCTTGGAGATTTTTCCAGAATGATTGGATCATATTTTATGGATTGGTTATTAAAAATTTTAGTTACAACACAAAGTTAAGTTTATTGTATGGTTGTGGCAAATACACAACTTTTTCTAATTTCAGTTTTCTAAAAATAGTTCCACTGTAAAGTTTTTATTTTAGTTTTCTAAAAATAGTTCCACTATAAATTTCTAATTTGATTATTCATTTTTCCTTGATTAATTTTTTTTTAATCTGTAAAAATAAACAAAATGCTCATCCAATTATCAAGAAAGTTGGTTATAAATTAAAACAATTTTTGATGTTCTTGTAGTTGGCGGCAGGCATACATTTTGAAAGATTGTGACAAGGGCATTTTACAGACAAATGGCTAGCATTTGATGAATTTTACTTGTCAAGGAGCTCTCCAAAGCTAAGCAACTTCAAATGATTGAAATGCACCAATTGTTCTTTTGTGCAATGGCCGATTCTGCCAAAATTTATGTATTTTCCCAAATGCATCTAGTGGCATCTTTGCTAATATGTCTCATCCATTTGGTTTAGAAAACTCTTTTTAGATTCAGTGTGTCTCGCACCCAACATCTAGAAGTCAATGGTGTAAACTGCATAATTTTAGATCACAAACAAAACACAGTAATAGTTGTTAATGGTCATTTTTAGTTATTGAGATGCTTTCACCATATCTAGAGGTGAATTTGTTGTCAGCATGAATCAAAACTGGATCATCCTATTGCATTTTGTATGCTCTAGGTTGTAATGAGGATGACATGTTTAATATGATGATAGGTGCAAGCAAGTTCTTTGAATCTTGTGGATGTGTATGTTATTTTAATACTTTATTTTATTTTTGAGAATTTTATATTATTTGAGTTCATTTTGTTACTTGATATAAGAGTAAGTTCGTGACATTAATATTCTCTCATTGCAAAGGTTAACCTTATATTTTAGTAATTTTGATTCTGAAAATTTCTTACATACTTAGAGTGTTGTTATAGGGAATTTATATTTCTTATTTGTTCCTAATGTCTTGTGTTTCTAATATAGGCCACTTTCACGCTTGTGAATATTGTCTTTGATATATCTCATCATAATTAATTTAATTTTCTAGCGGGTTTGACCTACAAGAACACATTCTTTGTTTGACTCAAAAAACTCCTAAACAATGTATCTAGACACCACTTTAACATAGATATCTAGAGGAAAAAGTGAGCATCTTTTCAAAATATATATTCTATTAGATCAATATCGTGTTACTCGTATCAAACTTGTATGATATATCAAGTTTATGATAGTTAGAATTGACCCAAGAGATTCTTAAATCACTTTAGACTCTAAGACATTCATTGGATCTGTGATAGGTCGAATGTGTGCGTTAGAAAGCAAGCAACAAGTTAAAGAGTGCAAATAAACACCAAAACAACCTACACCTCAAGATTAGCCTAAGTTGGAAACAATGCAAAGTAAAAGCAACAAAATGGAACTTTATACCTTGCGTTGAGTCGATCCTTTGGTTGGCCCTTCGATCTTTGATGTGTATGCTCCTTGGATGGCAAGATGCAAGCTAGATGAGGATGTGAAGATGGATGCAAGTGGATGAAAACAAGAAAATGGCTAAGTGTGGATTGAGAAACAAAACTGCAAGAGTTTGGCTAGCACAAAATGATCTCTCCAAAATGAGAGAAAAGAGGGGGTATTTATAGGATTTTTGGGAAATTCTAGGGGAAATGGACGGTTGAGATTGATCCACCAAATATCAAGATGTAGGGCTAAGGTGAACTCACAAGCCCTCACATCTTGACATGTGGCATGTGAGATAGCCCTAAAAGGTGAAGTGGACATGAGGTGGAAGGAGAAGGACATGACATGGAGAGGGGTACAAATTACCTTGGGATTGGACAAGATCTCCTCATAAAGGAGGTACTTGTCCCCATGTGGGTGAGAGGACATGTGAGGAATTAAAAATTCCTCAAATATTCTCATGGGGAAGAGGGAAGGAATTTAAAATTCCTTAAATGCATTGGGGGATTAAAAGTGAATTAAAAATTCACATGGGGAAGGGAGATGCCTTGCCCAAAAGGAGAAAGTCTTTAATAGGGTTGACTAAGGACACATGTCATAAAGGACATGGGGAAGAGAAAAGGAATTTAATATTCCTTGGAAGGATAAAAGGAATTAAAAATTCCTTGAGAGGTTGATTAGGCTAGTTAGTGAGGGATTAGAGGATGGTTAGGTGGCTAAGAGAGATTAGAGGCCAACTTGCAAAAGTTGGAGGATGTGACACATCCTAATCAAGGATTAGGCATGTGCACATCCTAATGATGAGATTAGAAGATGGATTAAGATAACATAAAAATGATAGAGGATGTGACATGAAGGGAATTAAATAAATGGAATATTTATTTAATTCAATTGATGGAAGGAGGATTAAAGAGATAAGGTATTATTTGATTAAATACCTTAGGGATTTGGCAGAATTAAAGATATTAATTAAATAATAGCAGTATTACTTAATTAACGAAAATAAGATGAAAAGGGATGAATTTGCATAAATTAAGTGTCCAAATTTAGACATCTACATTTTTCCCCTCTTTGAGATGGTGTTACGAAGTAGCATCATTTCAAAGATTATTAAAATATAGAACCTAGAAGAAGATGGTTAGATTGGAAAAGATGCCCCAGTCATTCAAAGAAGTGACTAGGAAGGAAGATGATGGGGGTAAAGATGAAAGTTAGGGATGAAGGATGCCCCCTCGAGAGGACATGCGGGTTCAAGAGAACATGGGTGGGCTCTCGAAATGGATGAGGTGATGCAAGGGGAGTTGAAGAAGATGCAAAGTGATGGGAGATTGGGAGGGCAGTGTGATGAAGGATGAAATGCAATCTAAATGCAATTTGCCATCGTCGGAGCACTGATTTTTGCTATAGCATAAGACACAAGACGCTAAGGTATGAAGAACCAAGGCAGTTAGTGTCTAATGCAGAAAACAAACATAACAAACAAGAAGGCTATCCCAACACCCCAAAGTCATGGTGACCTTGGTGGGCCAGGTATTGGGATAACCACAAGCACACAAGGATGCCCCAGTAACACAAGACCTCAGAGATCTTGGTGGGTACTACGTGGGACAACCGAGAAGACAAACAAAAGATCAAGATACACCCCTATGTTGACTAGTCAAAGCACACCATGATATGATGGATCAAGGCAACAATGACAAGTGATGATAGGGAGCTCAAATGATAAACAAAAGCCAAAAGCATCAAAAGATCACAATTAATTTCAAATGTCCTTTGCCATAGGATCAATCAAGGGGATGGATGGGATTGATGAGGTCTGTTAGGAAGGATGCATCCTGTTGAGACCGATGATGGATACTAAATTAAAAGATTGATATGACGTAGGATATTCATAACCGATTGGATATGATGATACAAGTGGATCTTGTTTGTTAAGAACCAGCGAGATAAGGGCGTAGCGTGATGATTGGATTGATTCTACACCAAGTTCTGGGGTTTAAAGGGCGTAAAGTGTTGACAATCAAATTTTTCCCGATTTGGCAATTTTCAAAAATTGTCAAATTTTGCCATTTTAGGAAACTTCATGGTCGTATGTTTGAGAGTCCCAATTTTTTTCAATAAATACCCATTGGTGAGATAGGATGAATTGCCAACTAACATCCCAGATTTGAGATATGCATTTTGAGTTATGAGTGAAAACAATTTTTCAAAATGTTGGAAAAAACACTAAATTGGGATTTTGAGGGCCTAGATGAAAGTTTGAGGCCCCGAAAATGGGTCAAAACGGGTTCCAATGGCTTTTAAAGAACCCAATTGGAAATCCACTCGTTATCTCATAACGCAACCACCCGTCAAATTTCAGCTCAAACGGACACCCGAGTCAAAAGTTATGCCCTCCAGAAGTTTTGGTGTAAAAATCAACACCCCCAAAAATATGGTTTTTCAATAAATTTTGAAAATTTCAAGACATGGGTTTTGTCCAGGGCGTCGAAAGAAAAAATGGGTAGGAAAAAATTTTTGCTAGTGGCCTCGGATTGCGTGCTAGAGGGGGAAAAAGGGCGGCGGCCACGTGGACCGGTCCGCCGCCGCGGACGGACGGGTTCGCCGCCAGGGTGGCAAGTCTGCCGCCGCTGGCAGACGAGTCCACCA
>VDFB02047397.1:72430303-72516252 GCA_007258455.2 Sequoia sempervirens | reverse complement strand
GGGAATAGATCCAAGACCTTGCATACTAGATTTGTTCTTTGACTTGGATGGGCTCTAAAATACTGCTATCGTGAAGGCCTAAAGACCTTTTTCCTTGATATTTCATGTTCTTGAGCATTTGATCCATGATAGGATTTTTGTTATTACGAAAGCATGATGGGGAGAGTCCATTGTGGGTGAGGGGGATGATGGGTGGTATATACACTGTGTTTTTCTTCTGCAAGGAGGCCACCATTGAAGAATGTGAGAGTACCAAGGGGATATGCGAGTGGTGTGGGGATAGCATTTTTAGGCAATGATGGGGGATCATGAGAGGGAGATGATGGGATAGCAGCATTTGGATGGGGGCTATCAGGGGAGGGAGTAGGGGATATGATAGGATCTGATTTTGTGGTAGCGGGCTCATGCGATGAAGATGGAGTGGTGGAGACAAGGGGATCATGGGGTTGAATGGATGGGGGACTGTGATCTTGCGGTAGACTAGATGGGATGGTAAGATCTTGATCTGGAGGAGGGGATATGTTGGCATGCTTTGGGTCAGGCTCTTGGCATGACTCATCATGTGCAGGAGGCATGATAATGGAGTCATGGGGGGACTCTTCAAGTGGGGAAGATGGAAGGATGGAGGATTCAAAAGATTCCTGGGAATGGATACTAGGAGTGGAAGAAGTGGATGGGTTTTGGGTGTCGTTGATAGGTTCGACGGCTCTCGGAGTAGGGGGTGGGTGTTCAATGGATTTGGTAGATGTGATGGTAGGAGATGGGGACTCAGTAGATTCAGAGGATGTAATGGTAGGAGATGGGGACTCAATGGATTCAACGGATGTGATGGTATCATCAATGATAGGTGTTGGATGGAGAAGGGTCTCGTCACTAACGACCATGGATGATGGGTTGGGATGGCATGGTTCCACGACTGCAATGTGTGGAGTGGGAGATGTTTCCTTTGTTATAAGTCCTTGGAGAAACTTGAATACGCTAGGCTGAGATGGCGAGGCGGGAGTGGATGAAGGTTTATGGATTAGTGGACTAGGATTAGATGGAAGATTAAGACTGGATGGAGGATTAAGGTAAGGATATGGGCATGGGGAGTTAGGATAGGATGACATGGATGGTGGATCGCTAGTAGAAGATATGGGCGGCGTGTTGTAATAAAGGTATTGGGATGGTGGATTAGGATGGGAAGATGCAGGTGGGGGATTAATATAGGGAGATGTGGATGTTGGATTAGGGTAAGTTGGTGGGTGTGTTTGACTAGGATAGGAAGGTGTGAATGTAGGATTAGGCTGAGCGGATTGGTATGGAAGATTAGGGTAGTGGGTATATGTGGATGAAGGATTGAAATAAGAGGATGTGGATGGGGGATCAAGATAGGGGTATTGGCATGGTGAATTAGGATAAGGGGATGACGTAGATGAAGGATATGATGGGTATGATGGATATCCCTTGTCAAAGGTAGCATAAGGGGTGTGATTAGGCATAGATGAAGACATGATGGGATAACTTAATGGGGTGATTGGATTTTGGAATGTGGGTGGAGAAAGCTTACTAGCAACGATAGTGTCAAGGGAATCTATGTCGTATACCTCTTGATCAACAAGACTTTCATTATCATCATTGACGTAATTAGGGTTTCCCTTGACCACTATTGATGGAGGATAAGAATTCATGATGGTGAAAGGATAAAGAGGATGGATGAAATATTTTGGATGGAATCGGACTAAAGCTCAAATCGGGATTTAGGACAAGCTCAGATCGGGATTGGATTAAAGCTCAGATTAGGATGATTGGATGATTGGATGGGATTGATTTTGACAATTGGATTGGATGATCAAAGGATGATTATGACACCGAATCTGCTTCGAGATGGAAGTAGATTGATTGGGTCGAAGGTGATTGGATAGGGATGCGATTGGATTGGATTGGATTGGATGATTGATCAATTGAATGATCGGATGATGGATTGGATAGGATGATGAAAGGGACTGTAAACCCCGTTCAAAGATTATCCTAGGTGACGTAGGCTACTGACTGATCAGATTAAAGGATGAATGGATGATTGCGGCACCAAATCCACTTTGAGATTGAAAATGGATTGATTGGGTCGACGATGATGATCAACTTAGGACGGATGACAATCCTAAGAGGATGTTAATGATGACGATCAAATCAGACACTTCGGTCAATTTGGATAATAACCCGAGACGAAGTTTAGGGGATTTGGATGGGGAAAACGATGATTTGGTTGGAGAAATGGATGAATGAATACTCAAAACTAGTAAATGATTGATTGGGACGGATGAGCGATTACTCGGAACGAGTAAACAAATGATCAGAATGATAGAACGAGGGTTCAGAATGATGAAAGGAGGTGTGAAATGTATGAATGTTTACTCGGAATGAGTAAACGGATGATCAGAATGATAGAACGAGAGTTCAGAATGATGAAAGGGTGTGTTGAATGGATGAATGTTTGTTTTAGGACAGGTCCGCCACTGCACTAGGACAGGTCTGCCACTGCACAAGGACAGGTCCGCCATTGCACTAGGATAGGTCCACCACTGCACAAGGACAGGTCCGCCACTACACTAGGACAGGTCCGCCACTACACAGGGACAGGTCTGCCACAGCAGGACAGGTCCGCCACAGCACAGGGACAGGTCCGCCACAGCATAGGGACAGGTCCACCACAGCAATTGGACAGGTCTGCCACAACAATTGGACAGGTCCGCCACAGGGTTAGGACAGGTCTGCCACTGCACTTGGACAGGTCTGCCACAGGGTTAGGACAGGTTTTCCAAAGGGGAAGTTTTTAAGTTGGATGTTTTGGATGGATGGGTAAGGCAAAGGACCCAAAATATAGCAATCATAAAAGACTTGGCCAAACTGACAATCACTAGTTTATGCACAAGAAAGACAATTCAAACAGCACAACCTTAATATTAGTAAAAACGGGTATGGTCAACGAAGTCTTCTACTCTAGGATGCACATGGTTGTTAAGGAGTCCTCGATATACACCCGGTACGTGAGGTCCAAACCGTGAACACCAACCCGTTACAAGCGTGAGTCGGGAACCTTAGCGAGATACTAAAGGCTCGGACCAACTCTTCACGTCATCCCGACGCTTCGCCAATTACAACGTGGTTGGATTGAGGCATGCCTTTCGCTTCTCCTTTATATACCACGCAGATGCGGTTGTAATCGCCCCTTGGGGTGATGAAATCCTGCGCGTCCCACTAAGAAAGTGAAAAAGGGTGACTCAAAAGGACTTGAAAAGCTACATTTTGCACCGTGATTGCCAAATGGCACAAGGGGATTGGATACGCCAAATAGCCTTCCCAAACATGCCAAACAAGGTTTATTGACACCCTTTAATTAAACTATGTTCCTATTTTACCAAAAGAAAAAAAAAAAAACTTGAATTTTACCTTTTGGAGGACAGTCCGCCACTGTATGACAGTCCCACAAGATTAAGAATAAAGTCCGCCCACGCAGGACATCGCACACAGGGATAGGTCTCATAGACAGATCCGCATGCATTAGATCAGTCCGCCAACGATCGACAGTCCGCCACCCAGGACAAATCGGGCCACCGCGTCGATAGGTCCGCCAACAGTCAAGCCGCCGCCAAAGTCCGCCACCGGACAGTATCCGCCACTCTGTCAGGACCAGTCCGCCACTCTGCAACCTGGACCTTGAAAAATGCAAAAAACAACAAACGTGAAGAAAATAGACCCGTTTGTGGGTCCCACCGGGCGTGCCAGAAATGTGATAGGTCAAATGTGAGCGTTAGAAAGCAAGCAACAAGTTAAAGAGTGCAAATAAACACCAAAACAACCTACACCTCAAGATTAGCCTAAGTTGGAAACAATGCAAAGTAAAAGCAACAAAATGAAACTTTATACCTTGCGTTGAGTCGATCCTTTGGTTGGCCCTTCGATATTTGATGTGTATGCTCCTTGGTTGGCAAGATGCAAGCTAGATGAGGATGTGAAGATGGATGCAAGTGGATGAAAACAAGAAAATGGCTAAGTGTGGATTGAGAAACAAAACTGCAAGAGTTTGGCTAGCACAAAATGATCTCTCCAAAATGGGAGAAAAGAGGGGGTATTTATAGGATTTTTGGGAAATCCTAGGGGAAATGGACGGTCAAGATTGAGCCACCAAATATTAAGATGTAGGGCCAAGGTGAGTTGAGAACTCACAAGCCCTCACATCTTGACATGTGGCATGTGAGATAGCCCTAAAAGGTGAAGTGGACATGAGGTGGAAGGAGAAGGACATGACATGGAGAGGGGTACAAAGTACCTTGGGATTGGACAAGATCTCCTCATAAAGGAGGTACTTGTCCCCATGTGGGTGAGAGGACAAGTGGGGAATTAAAATTCCTCAAATATTCTCATGGGGAAGAGGGAAGGAATTTAAAATTCCTTAAATGCATTGGGGATTAAAAGTGAATTAAAAATTCACATGGGGAAGGGAGATGCCTTGCCCAAAAGGAGAAAGTCTTTAATAGGGTTGACTAAGGACACATGTCATAAAGGACATGGGGAAGAGAAAAGGAATTTAATATTCCTTGGAAGGATAAAAGGAATTAAAAATTCCTTGAGAGGTTGATTAGGCTAGTTAGTGAGGGATTAGAGGATGGTTAGGTGGCTAAGAGAGATTAGAGGCCAACTTGCAAAAGTTGGAGGATGTGACACATCCTAATCAAGGATTAGGCATGTGCACATCCTAATGATGAGATTAGAAGATGGATTAAGATAACATAAAAATGATGGAGGATGTGACATGAAGGGAATTAAATAAATGGAATATTTATTTAATTCAATTGATGGAAGGAGGATTAAAGAGATAAGGTATTATTTGATTAAATACCTTAGGGATTTGGCAGAATTAAAGATATTAATTAAATAATAGTAGTACTACTTAATTAACGAAAATAAGACGAAAGGGGATGAATTTGGATAAATTAAGTGTCCAAATTTAGACATCTACAGGATCAAAATAGATAAGTTCATAATAATGTTAAATTGATTTAAAACAACATTAAAAACTTCATTTTTTGTCATCAATTCTAAAACAAAATGCATTTAACCAACTCATTTAATTTTAAATTTTTAAATTTGGATGAATCACTCCTTTATCCTTCTATCTTGATTTGACTAAAGACACTCTTGACATAATTTGATATTGTATAATAGTATTTAAAGACATTTAATGTATTCATTTTAATAACTTAATCATTCAATAATATTTAAGAGATCATACGAAAATTATTCTAGAGAATAATACATAGCAACACATTCAATATGGTGCAACCAAAAGAGTAAAGAATCCACTTGCTTAGGAACTTGTCTATAACTTTCAAAAAAAATCAATTTCAACGGATTGATCAAAGGTGATATCCCCTTGTGACATAACAAAAATCCTTTAAGGTATTTTAAATATCAATAATCCCAAAGCTTTTTAAAAAATGCACAAAATAATTATAGTTTGGAAAACACAGTGGGTTGCAAGTGGGGGATACATTACATAACTAAAACCAAAGGGTTGTTCTGAAATTTGAAGGTGGACTTCATTACATAACTGATAAGGGACAGTGTGTTTTCCAACACTACAAATAATGTGAGCATTTTTTGTTCCCTGTTGGAAAACACGCTGTCCCCTATTAGTTATTTCCAATGTTGGAAAACACATTGTTCCCTGTTGGAAAACACACTGTCCCCTATTGGAAAATACATTGTCCCCTATTAGTTATTTCCAATGTTGGAAAACACACTGTCCCCTATTAGTTATTTCTAGTGTTGGAAAACACATTGTCCCCTGTACACACTGTCCCCTGTTAGTTATTTTCAACATTGGAAAACACACTATCCCCTGTTGGAAAACACATTGTCCCCTGTTGGAAAACACACTGTCCCCTATTATTTATTTCCAATGTTGGAAAACACACTGTCCCCTATTAGTTATTTCTAATGTTGGAAAACACACTGTCCCCTATTGGAAAACACAATGTCCCCTGTTAGTTATTTCCAATGTTGGAAAACACATTGTCCCCTGTTAGTTATTTCCAATGTTGGAAAACACATTGTCCCTTGCTAGTTATTTCTAGACATCCTACATTCTAATGATGTCCCCTATCCACTTTTCCTACATAGGAGACAGTGTGTTTTCCAACACTGCAAATAATGTGAGCATTTTTCCTACACAGGGGACAGTGTGTTTTCCAACACTACAAATAATGTGAGCATTTTTTTGTTCCATGTTGGAAAACACACTGTCCCTTGTAGTTATTTCCAATGTTGTTCTAAAATTTGAAGGTGGACTTCATTACATAACTGACAAGGGACAGTGTGTTTTCCAACACTGCAAATTCATAAGGAAATAATTGACAAGGGATAGTGTGTTTTCCAACACTGCAAATAATGTGAGCATTTTTTTGTTCCAATCATATCAAGAAAGTGAAAAACACATTGTCCCCTGTCAAGGGACAGTTGGAAATGTCATTTTTACTGTAACCAAAGAGTTCTTCTAAAATTTGAAGGTGGACTTCATTACATAACTGACAAGGGACATTATGTTTTCCAACACTGTAAATTCATAAGGAAATAATTGACAAGGGACAGTGTGTTTTCCAAAACTGCAAATAATGTAAGCATTTTTTTGTTCCAATCAAATGAAGAAAGTGAAATTCCAGTTTTACTGTACCAAATAGTTCTAAAATTTTAAGGTGGACTTCATTACATTGTTGGTGTGTACAAATCAAAAAAATTTCATAAGGAAATATGAAAAGGGACAGTGTGTTTTCCAACACTCCAATAATGTGAGCATCTTTCATAAGGAAATAATTGGCAAGAGACAGTGTGTTTTCCAACATTGGAAATAATGTGAGCATTTTTCATAAGGAAATAATTGACAAGGGATAGTGTGTTTTCCAACAGTTTAAATAATATGAGCATTTTTTTGTTCCAATTAGATGAAGAAGAGAAATGCCATTTTTACCGTACCAAAGATTTGTTATAAATTTGAAGGTGGACTTCATTGTATTCTTGGTGTGTATGCAACAAAAAACTTTTTATAAGGATATAATTGACGTGGGACAGTATGATACACCCTATTTAGAAATTATTATTATTCTTGATTATCATTAAGGTATGGTAGTGAAATTATTATTCTATTTTTTGTAATGTATTAAGGTCTCAAAGATCACCCTCATAAGTTCTTTACAGTCTAAATAAGAAATGGATTCACTCTCTATATAAATATCATTGGTCATCACTCAAAGGTGATTTTTTAATAGCTCCAAAAGATATTTTTTGTTAATATTGGTGAAGTTTAGTAGCACATTGTGAAGAGTATTATATCACATATCAACTCAAAAGATTATATTCTATATAGTGGTTGTGTATATGATTCATTAAAGGTTGAGGTCTCATGTTGTAAGCCCTTAATACAAGATAGTAAATGCAATTATATGAATTAATTATAATTCATATTTTTATTAATTTAGTATGTCATCAAATTCTACTGTGAGCGTTTGTGTAATTGGTTGTATGGTTGGATAATCCTTAAATAGATTCTCTAGTCACAATTTTATCACATGGTATTGAAGTAGTGGTTTTAAATCCGAAAGGACCTGAGAGAGAGGGAGTGAGAGAGACCTGAGAGAGAGAGAGAGCTAAGAGGAAGATGGAGAGTGAGAGACAAAGAGACCTAAGATGAAGATTGAGAGTGAGAGACCTGAGAGGGAGAGAGAGAGAGAGAGAGAGAGAGAGACCTGAGAGGGAGATGGAGAGTGAGAGAGAGAGAGACTTGATCCATTCCCTCTCCCTCTCTACCTACCTTTCCCTTAATCCATCCCATCCAACCTCTCTTTCTACCTACATCTCCCTCCTTCCCAACTTCCCCCCTCTATCTACTTCTCTCTCCCCTTCCCTCTCCACTTTCCCGATCTTTATCTACTTCTCTTTTCTACCATTGTGTATGATGAATTTATAGCACATATATTTATTCTTGTATATATTTCTAAAGAGACTTCTCCTTTGTACTAGATCTTTATCAATACCATCATTGTTTTAAAAAACTCTAGTTGCTCTATCACTTTCTTCTTTAATAATTCATAGCTTCTATAAGGCATTTGAACATTTCAAACTCTCATCCACATGCCTTGTAAACACATTTGACAAAAATTATCAATGATTAATTATGATGATTGCATCAATTACATGGTAAAAAAGAGCCTTCTTCAATTGTTTAATTAATCAGATTATAGTGTAAATATGGATAACATTAATCATTTATAGTTTCATTAGTTCATTATTCAATTTATTCAATTAATCATGTATAATGCAAATATGGAAAACATTGGTAAAAAAAATGTATTAACTAAAATCCATATAGGCATACATCATTATATGTCCATAAAAGTATAACATATATACAAGAAAGTCATAAAAAATTAGGATTGTAGATAAAAATTTATATAGCCATACATGTCATTATATGTCCTTTACAAGACTTGTCTACCTTTTTAGATAAGAGTTGATTTTTCCTTTTCCTTATCATATATTTCCAATTGTATTTGTTCCATGGAATTCTTAAGTTCAAGAATCTTTGACTCTACCACTCCCTATCTTCCTTCTTCCCTCTTTCTCTCCCTCCCTATACCCCTCCCACCCTACCACTTCCTATCTCCCTACATCCCCCTCTCTCTCCCTTAGATTAATAAATTTATATTAGCCTAAAGTTAACCTAATGAATTTGTGCAAGTGAGAGATGATTGTATAAGTGAAGTTGAAAAAATGAATTCAAAGATTCTTGAACTTATGAATTCCATGGAACAAATACAATTGGAAATAAATGATAAGGAAAAGGAAAAAATTAGATCTAAATGCAAAAAAAGAGAATGATATCACATTCATAAAAATCTCACCATGATAAATGCTTGTATCTTTTCTTCACTCATGTTTGGGTCCATTTTGTCTTACCAACATCCGTAATTTATGACTATGATCCATGAATTTTTTACTTTTGGTAGACATTGCGGACCATTTAAATACATAAAGGAATTAGTCTATAAGCTTTCATTTGTAGATAAGAAACCAAATGGATTAGGATTTAAGGTTTAACCTAATGGATTAATGCAACAATGATGATGGATTAACCCAAAGAGAGACATAGAGATGGTGCTAAAAGATCTTATAATGAAGAAATTGAACAAAGAGGAAGTAGTAGTTCATAATGAAATAAAAGAATAGACGAATATTAGATAGATGGAGGATGATATGGTAGATGTAGTGAAACAACCTTCATATGATTGTATTTTAGATGTAGAATGGAAGGACATAGAGTATTTGAATGTTTCCAAAGAAAATGGAGTATTGGTAGAAGACATAAAGGTTGCACAAGAGTTACAATGCTTATGAAGAGTCAAGCAAATGATAAATCCCAATAAATAAATTAGAGAGAGGTAAGTCATTGATCATGAAAAGACTTTTGTTAAACAATGATGGTATCAATAAAGAACTATTAGAAAGGAGAAGTATCTTAGAAATATATTCAAGACTAAATATAAGTATCTTTAGAATATCCAAATCAATATAAAAATGAGCACAATTGTAGAAATAACATAAGGTACTAGTAAGTGACCAATGTTTGTTAAAATTTAAGATAGGTACATGTATTATGAGGAAGTATTGCATCATGTTAAAGGATATATGTCATTTATTTTTTGGAATCTTGGCCATGGTAGTATGAGAATAAATTAATACATTTGTATAAAGAGAATACTTACACTATGATGAAGGACATAAAGAAACATACTCTAGGGATGGATGATTTGATAAACTATTTTACGAAGATCTAGATTTGAAAGTAGTTATCTCTAGATTATAATAGAGGGAGGGAGAGAGATGGAATGAGGGAAAGAGGGAGTGGTAGGGTGATAGGGATAGAAGGAGGGAGAGAAAGAGGGAAGGAGAGAGATAGGTATAGGTATAGAGTGGTAGGGTGGGAGGGATAGAGGGAAGGAGGGAGATATGGAGTGGTAGGGTGGGAGGGATAGGTATAGAGAGAGTTAGGGAGGGAGGGAAGGAGGGGTAGGTGGAGAGAGGTTGTGTGAGTGTGTGTGATGGAGAGAGAGGGGGAAGGAGGGAGATAGGAAGTGGTAGGGTGGGAGGAATAGAGGGAGGGAGAGAAAGAAGGAAGGTGAGAGATAGGAAGTGGTAGGGTAAAAGGGATAGAAGGACCCAAAATGGACTTAGTATGATGGGAGATGTGATGGTGGATTGTGGGAAATAGGCACCCAAATAAATTTATAGGATGGAGGAGGGATAATGATAATTTTTTTGGGTGGTATGATGGAGGGAGATGGTGAGAAATGGTTTAGAAGAATGATAATAGATTATTTATTGACTTAAGAGATTATTCCTGCTCTTGAGAAGTTGAGGAAGGAGCATGTGCACAAATTCATATGAAATAAAAAACATCTTGACTTTATCCACTTCTACATTTCCATTTTCCCATTGCACATACTGCACATGCACCTTCCTCAACTTCTCAAGAGTGGAAAGAATCTCTTCAGTCAATACACTATCTATCTCATTCACTTTGGTTTGCTTCTTCAAATTCCTTTTCCATTTCAACTTCTCAAGAGAAGGAATAATCTCTTAAGTCAATACATTATGTGTTATCATTCTTCCAAACCATTTGTTACCACCCCCCTCCATTATACTAGCCCAAAAAAATTATCCTTATCCCTATCCAAAAACATTATCCCTATCCCTCCTTGACACTATAAATCCAATTTGGGTGCCTATGTCCCATAATCCACCATCACATCTCCCCCTCCTACTAAGTCTAAGATATTATTTTTTTCTATTTCCATACCATTTCCCATTTATACCCAATTTGTTGAGAATGTCTTAGTGGAACAATATATTTAGGGGGAGGAAGAGAGAGGGAAGGATGAGTTTAGGATAGCTAAGACAATGATGATGAATTTAGGGTAGCTAAGAAAATGAATTAAGGTCTCAATGATCACCCTCATAAGTTCTTTAGAGTCTAAATAAGAAATGGATTCACCCTAATCCTATGAAATGGCAAGAAGTATTCCTATCCTTGTTCTTGTTCAAAACTCAATGGTGGAAATCTCAATGGGTCGTATGATTGTGCTTGTTCTAAAAACACTTGAAAAGAAGAAAACCAAAGTGAATGAGAGAGGGGATGGGAGAGGTATGCATAGAGAGGGAGGGAGAGAGGGGAGGAGGAGGGAGATAGGAAGTGGTAGGGTAGGAGGGAGAGAAGGAGGGAAGGAGAGAGATAGGGATAGGTATAGAGAGTGGTAGGGTGGGAGGGATAGAGGGAAGGAGGGAGATAGGGACTAGTAGGGTGGGAGGGATAGGTATAGAGAGAGTTAGGGGGGGAGGGAAGTGGGGGTAGGTGGAGAGAGGTTGTGTGTGTGTTTGTGAGGGAGAGAAATGGGGAAGGAGGGAGATAGGAATTGGTAGGTGGGAAGGATAGAGGGAGGGAGAGAAAGAGGGAGATACAAAAACATGCAAAAAAGTAGACCAAAGTAATTTTTGTATATTTGGAGAGGAGGATTGCATCCACCATGTTGATGATATCTTAATCAAGACTAATGAAGTGTTGATTAGAGAAATCAAGGTTTAGTTGGAGTATAGTTTTGAGATGAAATATCTAGGAGCTATAAGATACTTCCTTGGTATATAAATACATAGAAATATGGATAAAAAGAAGCTATGGTTAAACTAGAGGAAGTATCTTGAGACTATTCTATAGTGGTTCAACATGCACAATGATAATCCTATAAGTATTCATTTACCAATATCCACTAAGTTGAGCCTACAACAATGCCCTAAATCCATGGAGGGAATGAGGGATCTAGGGAGTAGTAGGATGGGAGGGATAGGTATAAAGAGAGTTAGGGAGGGATGGTAGGTGGAGAGAGGTTGTGTGTGTGTGTGGAGAGAGAGAGGAGGAAGGAGGGAGATAGGAAGTGGTAGGGTGGGAGGGATAGAGGGTGGTATATGGTATATGGTATGATATAGGAGGGGGGTGGTGAAAATGGTTTGATCATGTTTCACAACACCCAGTGTTTTCCAACCTTCAATTATTGTAATGAAAACCTTTTCTTATTTAGAGAGTATGAATGTGATGAAAGGTACTTTCAAAATTTACCACAACTATTAATTAGAGTAAAATTATGTTTCAATTTCCTCCTATGATGGAAAAAAAATGCACAAAATAATTGTAGGTTAGAAAACATAGTGGGTTGTGAGTGATTTCATTTTGCTTAGTCTACGCTCAAGGGTGGAGAGCTTGGGGAGGAGTTTAAAGTGGGGGATACATAAAACTAACAAAATTGACATGAGGGGTGACTAACCAAGGGACAGTGTGTTTTCCAACACTACAAATTCATAAGGAAATAATTGACAAGGGACAGTGTGCGCATGAAATTGTAAAAGCAAAGAAAGTGAGAGATGATTGTATGAGTGAAGTTGAACAAATGAATTCAAATATTATTGAACTTAAGAATTCCATGGAACAAATACAATTGGAAATAAATGATAAGGAAAAGGAAAAAATTAGATCTAAGTGCAAAAAAAGAGAATCATATCACATTCATAAAAATCTTACCATGATAAATGGTTGTGTCTTTTCTTCACTCATGTTTAGGCCCATTTTGGCTTACCAACATCCATAATTTATGACTATGATCCAACCTGCAATTATTGTAATGAAATTTTTTGTTATTTAGAGAATACGAAACAAAAAAATTTCATAAGGAAATAACTGATAGGGCATAGTGTGTGAGGGGGAGAGAGAGGGGGAAGGATGGAGATAAGAAGTGGTAGGGTGGGAGGGATAGAGGGGGAGAGAAAGAGAGGAGGGAGATAGGAATTGGTAGGGTGGGAGGGATAGAAGGACCCAAAATGGACTTAGTAGGAGGGAGAGATGTGATGGTGGGTTGTGGGAAATTTAGGCACCCAAAATGAATTTCACGAGCTCAATATTTTATAGAAAATAATTAGTAGGTATTTCATAGGGTATCCTTCATAGTACACACTTCACATTGTGCATGTTGCTTCATATAAGAAATCGCTTAATGTCAACAACCAACATTTTCTCATTATGCAAAAGAAGACCAAAGTTTGTGTTACTTATTATAAGAAATTGCTTCATATAATTATTAGGGATTTCATAGGGTATCCTTCATAGCATGTAGTACAATGTATGAACTAAAAAAGGAATCTACTCTAAAAGAACTTGAAAAGAAGAAGACCAAAGTGAATGAGATAAATAATGTATTGACTAAAGAGATTATTCCTACTCTTGAGAAGTTGAGGAAGGATCATGTGCACTATGTGCAATGGGAAAATGGAAATGTAGAATTAGAGGAAACAAGTACTAGAATGTACGAAATGAAAAAGGAATCTTCTCTAAAAACACTTTAAAAGAAGCAGACCAAAGTGAATGAGATAGATAATGTATTGATTGAAGATATTCTTCTTGCTCTTGAGAAGTTACAGAAGGTGCATGTGTAGTATGTGCAATGGGAATATGGCAATGTAGAACTGGAGCAACAAGTACTAGAATGTATGAAATGAAAAAGGAATCTGCTCTAAAAACACTTGATAAGAAGCAACCAAAGTGAATGAGATAGATAATGTATTGATTGAAGAGATTGTTGCTGCTCTTGAGAAGTCGAGGAAGGAGCGTATGCAGTATGTGCAATGGGAAAATGACAATGCAAAAGTGGATTAAATCAAGAGTTTTGTATTATATATGAATTTGTGTAAGCAAAGAAAGTGAGAGATGATGCTATAATTAGAAATGAACAAATGAATTGAAATATTCTTGAACTTAAGAATTCCATGGAACAAATACAATTAGAAATAGATGATAAGGAAAAGGAAAAATTAGATCTAAGTGTAGAAAAAGAGAATCAGTTGGGTGGAGACATGAAATTCTTATCTAAAAAGGTAGACAAGTCTTGTAAGGAACTTGTTAAAAAAACATCTGCATTCTCTAATCATAAGGAAATAACTGCATTCTCTACCTCTCTCTACTTCTCCTTTGTACTAGATCTTTATCAATATGATCATTGTTTTAAAAAACTCTAGTTGCTATATCACTTTCTTCTTTAATAATTCATAGCTTCTATAAGGAATTTGAATATTTCAAACTCTCATCCACATGCCTTATAAACACATTTGAGGAAAAATATGAATGATTAATTATGATGAATGCATCAATTACATGGTAAAAAAGAGCCTTCTTCAATTGTTTAATTAATCAATTATAGTGTAAATATGTATAACATTAATCATTTATAGTTTCATCAGTTCATTATTCAATTTATTCAATTAATCATTTATGGACAATATTGGTAAAAAAATTGTATTAACTAAAAATCCATATTGAACTTAAGAATTCCTTGGAATAAATACATTCCTCTATACTTCACTCTATTGCTCCTCTCTCACCATCATTTGATTCTTTCAACGTATGGTGCTCATTCTACTCAGCTCTATTTTGAAATAGAGAAAGATCTTAGGACTTCAACTCTACTTGAGATTTCAAATGTGAAAACTTATTTTGCAATGGCAACAATGTTGCAATTTCTACTTCAATTACCTCCCACCCTACCACTCCCTATCTCCCTCCTTGCCTCTTTCTCTCCCTCTATCCCTCCCAGCCTACAACTCCCTATCTCACTCCTGCCCTCTTTCTCTCCCTCCCTCTATCCCTCCCACCCTACCACTTCTTACCTCCCTACATCCCCCTCTCTCTCTCTCCCTTAGATTAATAAATTTATATTAGCCTAAAATTAACCTAATGAATTAATGCAATGATGATATATGTTAGGTTTAGGGTTTAGGGTTTAAGGTTTAACCTAATGGAGAGAGAAATAGAGGAAGGAGAGAGATATGTAGTGTTAAGGTGGGAGGGATAGAGGTACACATATAGAGAGGGGATGGGAGAGGTATGCATAGAGAGAGTAAGAGAGAGGGAACAAGGGAGAGAGGGAGGGATAATGTGAGGGGTAGGTGGAGAGAGGTATAGAGTGATAGGTTAGATAGCGAGAAGTAGAGATAGAAGGTGGGTGAAAGGAGGAGAGAGAGAGGGTGGAGGGAGAGAGAGAGGTGAGATAAAGAGAAGTAGAAAGGGAAGGAGAGAGAGGGGGAGATAGAGAAAATTAGAGAGGGAGGGAGGGGGAGATAGATATAAATTCCCTATTTGAGACTTATATAATCTATTGATTATTATATAGCCTTTGAGATGATTACCCAGAGGAATTTTCCCTAGTGCCCCATACTATAATTCTATTTAGGAGACAACTGAGGTTTAGAAAACTAGAGTGAGAGAGGGAATTAGGAAGAGATGGAGAGAGGTTGTATGGGAAGAAGCGAGAAAGAGAGGGAAGGAGGGAGATAGGGAGAGGTAGTTAGAGAGAGGTAAGGTGAACAAACTAGAGAGAGGTAGGTAGAGAGAGGGATCTAGGTAGGGTGGGAGAGGTAGAGAGAGGTGGTGAGAGAGAGAGAGAGATAGAGAGGGGAGGGAGAGGTTAGAACAATGCTTATGAAGATTTGAAAGTAGTTATCATTAGATCATAATAGAGGAAGGGAGGGAGGGAGAGGGAAGGAGGGAGATAGAAAGTGGTAGGGTGCTAGTGATAGGAGGGACAGAAAGAGGGAAGGAGAGAGATAGGGATAGGGATAGGGATAGGGATAGGGATAGGGATAGGGATAGGGATAGGGATAGGGATAGGTATAGAGAGTGGTATGGTGTGAGGGATAGAGGGAAGGAGGGAGATAGGGAGTGGTAGGGTGAGAGGGAGGGAAGGAGGAGTAGATGGAGAGAGGTTATGTGTGTGTGAGAGAGGGAGAGAGAGGGGGAAGGAGGGAGATAGGAAGTGGTAGAGTGGGAGGGATAGAGGGAGGGAGAGAAAGAGGGAAGGTCAGAGATAGGAAGTGGTAGGGTAGGGCATGTGATTATCCAATAGGATTGTTGTGCAATATTATGTGTGAGAGTGGCTTGGTGTCCCAAATTACAAATGAGTGTGTGTTTATTAACTAATACCAAAACTAATCATATCTCATAGTAATGAAACATCTATTTGGTGAAATGATCCTCTCCCTATGATGTAATTGTATAGTCAATATGGTAGGTAGGGGCAAGAAAGTTTGTATGTTAGCTTGTTGTTGTTAGCTTGTTGTTGATGGTATCCTTGCGTATCATATCAAAAGCATTAAAATGTATATAGTTCATCATAGTTTGACTCTACATTAATGCAATTTGATTCCTCAAATTTATCCATTGGTTGTTATGATACTTCATCCAATAGTTGATGTAATATCTTGGTGTCTATGTATTTTTTCTATCTTTAACAATGTTAAATTTCTTGAATTGATGGTTTCATATTAAGAATCTTTTCATTTCATTTTCTACATACAAATGCTTGTTGCACATTACGTTATAATTTAAAATAATTTCTTGCACTCTCCATCACTCCTTCCAATCCAAAATTGTAATAAAATCATAATCCATATAAGGAAATTGAAACACAATTTTTACTCTAAGTAATAGTTGTGGTAAATTTTGAAAGTTCCTTTCATCACATTAGGAGGGATAGTGAGAGATGAGAGATGGAGAGAATTCCTTCCAATTGTATTTGTTCCATGGAATTCTTACGTTCAAGAATCTTTGACTTCATTTGTTCAAATCCACTTATAGCATCATCTCTCACATTCTTGGCTTGCAAAAAATTTATGATCTAATTCACTTTGGTAGATACTTCTTTTTAAGTGTTTTTAGAGCAGATTCCTTTTTAGATGCTTGTTAAAGGATATATGTCATTTATTTTTGGGAATCTTGCTCATGGTAGTATAAGAATAAATTCATGCATTTGCATAAAAATAATACTTACACTATGATGAAGGACAAAAAGAAACATACTCTAGGGATGGATGATTTGATAAACTATTTGAGTGTCATAAACTATTTTACCAAGATCTAGATTTGAAAGTCGTTATGCCTAGATCATAATAGAGGGAGGGAGGGAGAGAGAGGGTAGAAGAGAGATAGGAAGTGGTAGGGTGGGAGGGATATGAGGGAGAGAAATAGGGAAGAAGAGAGATAGGGATAGGTATAGAGAGTGGTAGGGTGGAAGGGATAGGTATAGAGAGAGTTAGGGAAGGAGGGAAAGAGGGGTAGATGGAGAGAGGTTGTGTGTGTGTGAATGAGGGAGATAGGAATTGGTAGGGTGGGAGGGATACAAGGACCCAAAATGGACTTAGTAGGAGGGAGAGATGTGATGGTGGGTTGTGGGAAATCTAGGCACCCACTTATGCATTATCATTTTCCCATTACACATAGTGCACATGTTCCTTCATCAAATTTTGAAGAGTAGGAAGAATATCTTCAATCAGTGATTAGGTGAGGATTATGGAATAGATTGGAAATGTGGATGAGGGATGGTATAAAATAAAAATGTAGGGATGAAGGTATGGGGGATTATGAATGCAACAATTAAGTTCATGACAATTGTGAGAAGTTACCAAAAAGGTATACTCCTTTAGAATTATAATTTACTTTTCCTCTACCTTTTAGTAATGATTAATAAAATTCTATAGGAGAATAGTTCTCTTAAAATGAGAATGAATCTTAAAGTAAATACATGAAAGAGGATATGGCAAGGGTACAAAAAATAATATTTCTATCCCTCCACCCTACCACTCCCTATCTCCCTCCTTTCCTCTTTATCTCCCTTCCTCTCTCCCTCACACACAAACACAACCTCTCTCCACCTACCCCTCCCTCCCTAACTATCTCTATACCTATCCCACCCAACCTACCACTCCCTATATCCCTCCTCCCCCTCCCTCTATCCCTCCCACCCTACCACTTCCTATCTCCCTCCTTCCCCCTCTCTACCTCACACACACATACAACCTCTCTCCACCTACTTGTTATGCCCTGCATAACCACCCCCATTTTGATTTGGAACAAAATGGATCCCCCTTTCTCTTTTGGTTTCTTTGCTTCTGGTTACTTGCTTTCCTTTTTGGGTTTCTTTTGTTTCTCCTTGTTTTATCTTTTGTTCTGTCTATTTTAAGTTTGGTTCTACCTCAGTTGGAATTTGGGTTTTCTCCTGAGTTCGGGATTTTCCACCCAATCCGAATTTTCCCGGATCTCGCCCAAACTCCGGCTGAGCGTTGTTGTTCGGGGATTTCCGATCTTTGTGGAATTCCGCGTGGATCGGATTTTCCCGAAATCCCCGAGGCCGCCGAAATGTCTCCTTCTTCGCGGATTTCTTTCTCCTCCGGATTTTCCCAAAATCCGTTCTTCCCTATTTTTTTTGGGTTTGCCGGAATGTCTTCTCCTTCACGGAAATCCGTCCCGTGCGGATTTCCCCAGAATCTGTGAAATGTGAAGAAGTATGGAGAAGTAGGACTGGTTAGTAAATGATGATGCATTTTATGAATAATTTATGCTATTTGGAGATCTCACATGTTGTTCCTTGATTGATAATGATCGGATTAAGTTTCTAATGGGTGTTTTCATGTTTATTCCTCTAGAATCCGCCTGACTCAAAATTCTCCGAAATTCTTCCCTGGCTTGGATTCCGCGGGTTGGCCTGAAACCTAAACTATTTGTATGATCATTTTGTTTGAAGATTTAACGGTACCCTACTGACATAGGATTCACTTTAGTGATGATTTTGATTATTTAACGTCTGTCTATGTGATCTTTATTGTGGTTTTCTTCGTTGAATGCAGGATTAAGTCGCACACAGGATGATATTTGCCAAGGGAGCTCAGTTGGAAGGCATTCTTCTGTCTAGTTGGTCATGAAAATCAACTAAGGTAAAAGTCGGCAAGATTTTTCTAATCTCTTACCGACTGGTGGCTTGGCTCTAACTGTTTGAAATCCAAAGAATCAGAATACTCCCCATTTTGGATCTTATCGGCATAAGATTATCACGATCTCCCCGACCCATAATCCGTTTTGTTCAATGTGCGTCTGTGTTGCCTATTGGCAAGACCTCGAGCAGGTCACGGCGATCCAAGTTCATATACGGGTCCTTATAGGCATAGGAATCTCTCTCAGAAAGAGGTCTCAGCGACTCTGTTATCTCCCACCGACTGCGGCCAAAAGGATTCATACATTGGCATAAGGTTTTCCCCTGCCAAGAAGTCTTGGAGAGTTCACGAAGTCTCCCCGACTAGCAAGAAGAGTCTAATACTTCAGTGGGAGTTTGTCTTCGGGGAGATCTCTCAGTGCAATCTCAAAGTCTTGTCGACTGTTATCAAAGCAAATGCTTCGGCGAGACTCAATAGTGTCAGGGTAACCTTTCACTGAGTGGCTCCAGACACACCGACATGGCGTGAGGGATTCTATCAGTGGTCTTCGGCAAGAGAATTAATAAGTCTCGGTGACCAAAGAAAGAACATGCAGAGGCTTTCGCCAAGACATGAGGGTTCTATAGGACATCTCCCCGACAAGAGAATGCTACGGCAACACATGTGAAATGAAGGAATACATGTCAGTATGACTACAGAAAGGTCTCCCCGAAATGAAAGGATCGCCAAAGGAAGAAACCTTCGGCATAATATCTGGCCGAAACGAAAAAAGTCTCACCGAAGGGTCAGTCTTCGGGGGAACATGAAGGGATCGGGGAAAGGTCTCGCCGATCGGAAGAAGTCTCAGCGAAATGAAGAGGCATCGGCGTAGCAGTTGGAGCTCACTAAGAAGTCCCGGCGACCCCGAAGTGTCTTGCCAACGGAATCAAGCGAGCTCGGAGAAGAAATAAATCGGCAAGAAGAAAGGAGTTCGGGGTAAGGTCTCCCCAAAACATTATAGTCTCTCTAACATCAAAGACGAGCTCGCCCAAGGAGTTTGGCGTCGCTGTGACTCTTTCCGATAGGATAAGTTCGGGGAGAAAACAAAAGCTCACCATGAGGTCTCGGCGACTACGGAGAGCTTCGCCGAAACAAAAAGAGAAGCTGGCACAAGAAGCCCAACAAGAGGAATTTGGGGAGACTCCAAGCAAATGAGGGGGCTTCGCTATGAGGTCACGGAAACAAGCGAAGGTCATGCTGACATGAAGCAGGGTCTGGCCGAAAAAGAAATGGAGCTCGGCCAAGGATCATACCTTCGCCAAAAGGTCTTGGCGAAGGAAGAAAGTCACACCAAAAGGAAGAAAGTGGGCTCGGCGAGAATGAAAAAGGAGTCCGTTGAAGGTCTTGCCGACAGCGATGGATTTCCCAATGAAGGAGGTATCGATATAACCAAGAAGACATCACCATGAAATCTCGTCGACCCGATGGGTCTTGTCGATGGTCTTGGTGAGCTCGGTATAACTTTTGTAGCTCACTGAAACGTCTTGCCGATTGGTTCGCGCTATGCCGATAACTGTTAAAAGACAAAATCGCATCAGGGAGACACGATGAGTGTCTCACCAACATGCAATTCAAGGTGGACCACCTTTCACCACCCGAGAATCTGGCGTGGTGAATGTTTAACCAATCAGGAGGAGCTAAGAGGGCTGACCTATGATAGTTTGATCAATTGACCACCCCTGTGGAAGGCCAACAGAATGCAAACTAGATGGATTCTTTCTGAGATCATAAGGCAATGGATCAGCTCAAGTGATAATGCGAGGGTCTAAGGAGGCCCGATGGTGCTTCCAAGGGATGGTCAACGAATAGGAAGGCCGAAGATGAAGAAAGGAACTATGACTCACTGCGGGACAGCTGTAGTGACCGCTGGCAGAAGCAGATCAGTGTTAATGGTGATATTTTGGAGCATTCAAGGTGGACTGCAAGAGAGTTCAAAGATGGACACGCAGATAGATGAGTTAATGTTGCAGCAACAAGAGATCTACAGATCTTTCCCAGAAATCTTTCATCAGCATGGACAGTAGGGCTTCACATTGAATGCAATCATTGACTCTCTTCAAAGGATCTGAGAGCTGACCTTCCTCCAACCAAGAAGATATTTTGTAAACCCTAATGCAGGGGGACAACGCATTCTTTTTGTTGCATTCTGTATATAAGGAATTCTTGGCTCTTTGTAAAGGGGGGAACTTTGTAGGGTTAGAAAGTAGTAGATAGAGGACTTGTAGAATAGAACTGGTAGTTAGGAGTTAGATTAAGTAGAAGACTAATGTATCTTTCAGTTTTCTTAGGTTAAATGGAAACAATTTGGAGCCACATATTTTCTGTACACTAGTGATTGTGCCAGCTTTGTAAATGTTGCTTATCTGTTTCATCAACAGTAGAAGCAACCAGATTAAAATCTATTTCATGTTGTGTTCCAGAATGGTGTTTGTCTTGCATTAATCATCTGATTTGAGAAGCTAAGGAATGAAGTTTTTTTTTTATGTTTTGTTTGAGTGGTAACTTGCAATATGTTGTTGAAATCAGCACTATGAATGAATGAAGCTGTGTGTTAGTCACAAGTTCACTTTGTTCTGTAGTTTTAGTTAGGAATTCCTTGGAAGGTGTCAGGTTTGGTTAATTTGGATGAAGTATCATTCTTTTATGTTCCAAATCCCTAATCTATCTTTTTATATTTCTTTAAAAACCTTGGTTAGAGTAGATTTAAATTCGTGTTTAACTCCAGAATAGTCCAAAAGCTCACACCAGCAGGCCCCTTGAATATTACTATTACATTGACCACTGAGGGACATCAGTACAGTTGAGAACCAACTACAAAGACCTTGGGAGCTAAGGTATCCATGTGTTGTCTTTCTCTTTCAGGAGAAGCAGAGTAGCAATATTCTATTTGCATGTTGTTGTGCCATTTGGGACGTCAACAGGAACTAGCGCTAGAAGGAGGGCCTGATGAGTAATTTTGGATTATTGTGAGTTGGAGTGGGCCAGGTCTTGGAAAACCCAGCTCCGATGGGTAGCCCTTTGTATATACCAGGATTTGTCCATGAAATCCCTATTCACCTGTATGATCGGCTTCCTTTATTTTTCCCTAACAGTGGGAAAAATGCTTCTAAACATGTCGAAACTTGCACGTGTATTCTCACTTTTCTCCAAGTTCAGCATCAGGATATCATTTGCCAGTTATTTGTCGAAACACTTCAAGGTTCAGCAAGACAATGGTATGTTAATCTGTCACCAGAATCTATTTGTTCATGGACAGAACTGGAAATCTTATTTTTAGATCAGTTTGATCCTCATGCACTAGACCCCTTACATGAATTTGCAACTACAAAAAGGATACCATTAGAACCCATTGATCAATTTAATCACAGATTCTTGTTTATGTATCAAAGGGTTCAATCCTTAGATTGTTGATGATTATATGTTGATAGAACATTACTATTGGGGTTTAAATTTTTCATTGGCAACCAAAGTCAGAGGTTGTGGTAAGGCTACATCTTTGCATGATGCATTTAAAAAGGCTCTCTTATTGGCACAATTTGGAGGTGACACTAGAAATTCAGATAGCCAAACTCAAGATTATAACCCTCTTGTGCTTACAAACTGCCATCATCTGCAGCCTTATGCTACTCCACCCACCATCCCTGCCAAGATGCAATCATTCTCCCCAAGCAGCTACGACCTTCCTAAGGTTCCAAGCACCACATTCCCCGACACCCCATATCAGGTCAATCGCACACAATACCATTGGGAGAATTCACTCCTGCAAAATCCAATCACAGAGTTGAGTACTTCACTCGATAATGAAGTTATAACCATATCATCTCTTTTCAGTCATCTTCCAAAGCATAGTCCATTACATCACAATGAAGTTGTGGATGAAACATTTGATGAGCCAGAATATAATTTTGATGACTTGTTTGGTAAAAGGCATGAAATGGGTGTAAATCCAGAGCATAATGGAAATCTCAAGATCGAATCTAGCTTTGTTGAGAATGCTAGTACTAACGATGGCTGTGATGGAGATGAGCTAAACTCTTCTGACCAGGATGAGAATCAGAGTGATCAAGGATGGACAGAGAGACATGGTTCATGCTGGATTGATATCCCTTGTATGAAAGATCGAATAAGGGAGAAATTAGAAGAGTTGGGAGGTCTGAAACTATCAGAACTTGTTGGGCCAAGTGGATGTAGGATACATCGAACTGATCAACATTCTCAGATAGACTGCAATGTCTTCCTATGAAGGATGGATTTGTATTTCAAGCAAATGATCACTATTGAAGGAATACTTATGGAAGATCCTTGGAGTACCTATCCCCCCAATGAAGAGGAGGAAACACATTTTGGTGGGTTAGTGCGAGAAGATGACTCTGCTGATTTAAGAGGTGAACAGATTGAAATAGGTGACATGCTTCAAAATGAGATTGCCAATGAATCTTCTGGTCAAAGACAGCGACTTAAATGCTAGCATGAAATTTTAAGGGAAGAAATTCAAGTAGATGTGCAGAGCATTCAAGTGCTTCCTGAGGAAGTGCCTAATGGAGTAAATTTGGATGAAGCAGAGGAATGCAAAGAAAGCAACCAGGAGGTTATCTCAGAAGTTGAATCTCTTCAACATAACGAAGAGAATGAGACAAGGGAGTATTTTCTTGATTTTGATTCTGATTGCTCAAATGTGTTGTTAGAAGAAATTCCTTGCTTAATATCCATTAATCAATTTGTTCTTAACACCGATGAGTTTGATGCTAAGTGGCATGTCCTTGCTGATGAGGTGCACGAATTTAAATCGAGAAAGTGTTTTCCTGTCCTTGACTCTATGCATTCAAGTGAGGTTGAAGGAAATCCTTGTTCACCATGTGCAAGTAGCCCTAACATCAATGGTGATAAACTAGAAGCAGATTCTCAAACCCTAGGGGATGACCTGTTGCAAGAGAATGTTCAAAGTAAGGATTCATCTCAAGAAATTCAGAAAATTTTTGACTCTGTGCCCGAGATGAATACAGAGATGCTGGTGAGTGAATATCCTAATTGCAAGACGAACCTTGATTCAGTGGTGTTCCATGATCTGAGACCTTATGAGGAGGAGATCATACAACACAAGCCTGCATTGGTAACTAGAAATCTTCAGAATCAGGTGGTTTCCTTTCATTATCCTCTATGTTTTAATAATTTTTAGTTTGATTATGACATTGGGGATAGTAAAACATGTTGGTGGGTAAATCATGACAAAACTGAGAACCCACAGCTGATAATATTTCAAGCTTTATGTCCTCAGAATGAACTTATTGCCTATAAACTTCATATTTCTGAGTATAAAGACAAATTTGCTAGGCTTAGAACTATGCCTAGTAAGTTAAGATTGTTGCACATAATGAAAAATCAGTCAAGTCAATGTATAATTTTTTACAATTTTGTGTTTGTAAAGTTTAGCTTTTGAGTTAGTTTAGGATTAGGGTAGGTTAGTGTTAGCTTTTGGTTTAGTTAGTTTTCCTTTGTTTTGTCTTTTTCTTTTCTTTTCCTATTCCTTTTGTTTTTGTTTGTAAATAGTTTTTTTTTCTGTTTGTAAATATTCTGTGTGTTTGTAAATAATTTTTTGTTTGTTTGTTTGTTCTTTCCTTCTGTCCTTTGTGTTTCCTTTGTTGTTTGGTCTTTGTTTTGTTTTTTTCTTTAGGGTTGATCTGTCCTTTCCACTTCAAACTCTGGGCTGTTATCTGAAGCATACTTTGGTCATTAGGAGAGAAGTGGTTTAGATATTTTTAGGTTTTCTGGTCAGATGATTTTGTCCTCAATTCGTTGTTTCATGCTTGTTGTCAATAAAAGTTGTGGAAAGTTTTGAAAACAAGGTGCAAAGTAAGTAACCTTCATCAGCTCCCTCTGAATCTGTCACAAATCAATAAGATCATCTCCTCTTGTAATGGTATATTTGTCCTAGGATGGCAATGTTGTAAGACTTGAGTGAAAAATCTGATTTTCCAAGTGTTGTCATGAGGTCCATGGTAGTTTTCAACCCAGATCAGGTGTTAAACATCTGACATATTGAAAAAGAGAATTAAATGAATATTTGGAACCTCAAGAGAAAATAGAAAAGATTCAATATGAATGGGTGATTCCAGTATCTCTACCGGGGCTATGGACGCCTATCTAGCAGTAGAGCAATGCTGTGAGAAAACTAGAGGTATCTCCGTCAGGGCTATGGACGCTTGACTGGCAGCGGAGCAATGCCCAGGATATCATTGCATGAAAGCTAAAGGAAATCAACTCATGTAGCTCAAATCTTACACGTTGTTGTCCAAAAGATGAGGAAAACTTCATGAGAGAGTGATGTACAATCAAGCACACACATAGATTCAGGGGGTAGCCATTGATTGACTTACATTTGAGATTCTAGTTCTACCTTGCTTGTTATAACTGACCCAACTGGAGTTGTGATGTTCATGAACCAAGAGTTCTGGGTAGCTGAATCCTTCATATTCATGAAAATGGTTAAACCATTTTCCCAACTGAGTCACCATTTGTTATGCCCTACATAACCACCCCCATTTTGATTTGGAACAAAATGGGTCCCCCTTTCTCTTTTGGTTTCTCTGCTTCTGGTTACTTGCTTTCCTTTTTGGGTTTCTTTTGTTTCTCCTTGTTTTATCTTTTGTTCTGTCTGTTTTAAGTTTGGTTCTGCCTCAGTTGGAATTCGGGTTTTCTCCTGAGTTCGGGATTTTCCACCCAATCCGGATTTTCCCGGATCTCGCCCAAACTCTGGCTGAGCGTTGTTGTTTGAGGATTTTTGGTCTTCGCGGAATTCTGTGTGGACCGGATTTTCTCGAAATCCCTGAGGCCGCCGGAATGTCTCCTTCTTCGCGGATTTCTTTCTCCTTCGAATTTTCCCAAAATCCGTTGTTCCCTATTTTTTCCGAGTTTGCTATAATGTCTTCTCCTTCACGGAAATCCGTCCCGCGCGGATTTCACCAGAATCTGTGAAATGTGAAGAAGTATGGAGAAGTAGGACTAGTTAGCAAATGATGATGCATTTTATGAATAATTGATGCTATTTGGAGATCTCACATGTTGTTCCTTGATTGATAATGATCGGATTAAGTTTCTAATGGGTGTTTTCATGTTTATTCCGTTGGAATCCACCTGACTCAGAATTCTCTGAAATTCCTCCCTGGCTTGGATTCCAAGGGTCGGCCTGAAACCTGAACTGTTTGTATGATCATTTTGTTTGAAGATTTAACGGTACCCTACTAACATAGGATTTGTTTTAGTGATGATTTTGATTATTTAACATTTGTCTATGTGATCTTTATTGTGGTTTTCTTCATTGAATGCAGGATTAAGTCACACACAGGATGATATTTGCCAAGGGAGCTCAGTTGGAAGGCATTCTTCTGTCTAGTTGGTCATGAAAATCAGCTAAGGTAAAAGTTGGCAAGATTTTTCTAATCTCTTACCGACTAGTGGCTTGGCTCTGACCGTTTGAAATCCAAAGAATCAGAATACTCCCCATTTTGGATCTTATCGGCATAAGATTATCACGATCTCCCCGACCCATAATCTATTTTGTTCAATGTGCATCTGTGTTGCCTGTTGGAAAGACCTCGGGTAGGTCACATCGATCCAAGTTCATATGTGGGTCCTTATCGGCATAGGAATCTCTCTCGGAAAGAGGTCTCAGCGACTCCATTATCTCCCACCGACCGCGGCCAAAAGGATTCATACATCCGCAAAACATTTTCCCCTGCCAAGAAGTCTTGGCGAGTTCACGAAGTCTCCCCGACTAGCAAGAAGAGTAAAATACTTCAGTGGGAGTTTGTCTTTGGGGAGATCTCTCAGCGAAATCTCAAAGTCTTGTCGACCGTTATCAAAGCAAATACTTTGACGAGACTCAATAGTGTCGGGGTAACGTTTCACCGAGCGGCTCCAGACACACCGACATGGCGCGAGGGATTCTATCAGTGGTCTTCGGTGAGAGAGTTAATAAGTCTCAGTGACCAAAGAAAGAACATGCGGAGGCTTTCGCCAAGACATGAGGTTTCTATAGGACATCTCCCCGACAAGAGAATGCTACGGTGACACATGTGAAACGAAGGAATACATGTCAGTATGACTACAGAAAGGTCTCCCCGAAATGAAAAGATCGCCAAAGGAAGAAACCTTCGGCATAATGTCTAGCCGAAATGAAAAAGTCTCACTGAAGGGTCAGTCTTCGGGGGAAAATGAAGGGATCGGGGAAAGGTCTCGCCGATCGGAAGAATTCTCAGCGAAATGAAGAGGCATCGGCGTAGCAGTTGGAGCTCGCTAAGAAGTCTCGGCGACCCCGAAGTGTCTTACCGACGGAATCAAGCAAGCTCAAAGAAGAAAGAAATCAGCAAGAAGAAAGGAGTTTGGGGTAAGGTCTCCCTGAAACATTATAGTCTCTCCGACATCAGAGAGGAGCTCGCCCAAGGAGTCTTGTGTCGCCGTGACTCTTGCCGACAGGATAAGTTCGAGGAGAAAACAAAAGCTCGCCATGAGGTCTCGGTGACTATGGAGAGCTTCGCCGAAACAAAAAGAGAAGTTGGCGCAAGAAGCCCAACAAGAGGAATTCGGGGAGACTCCAAGCAAATGAGGGGGTTTTGCTATGAGGTCACGGAGACAAGCAAAGGTCATGCCGACATGAAGCGGGGTCTGGCCGAAAAAGAAATGGAGCTCAGCCAAAGATCATACCTTCGCCAAAAGGTCTTGGCGAAGGAAGAAAGTCACGTCGAAAGGAAGAAAGTGGGCTCGGCGAGAATGAAAAAGGAGTTCGCTGAAGGTCTTGCCAACAGCGATGGATTTCCCAGTGAAGGAGGTATCGGTATAACCAAGAAGACATCGCCATGAAGTCTCACCGACCCGATGGGTCTTGCCGATGGTATTGGTGAGCTCGGTATAACTTATGTAGCTCGCCGAAATGTCTTGTTGATTGGTTCATGCTATGCCAATAACTGTTAAAAGACAAAATCGCATCGGGGAGACACGATGAGTGTCTCATCGACATGCGATCCAAGGTGGACCACCATTCACCACCCGAGAATCTGGCGTGGTGAATGTTTAACCAATTAGGAGGAGCTAAGAGGGCTGACTTGCGATAGTTTGATCAATTGACCGCCCCTGTGGAAGACCAACACAATGCAAACCAGATGGATTCTTTCTAAGATCAGAAGGCAATGGATCAGCTCGGGTGATAATGTGAGGGTCTAAGGAGGCCCAATGGTGCTTCTAAGGGACGGTCAATGAATAGGAAGGCTGAAGATGAAGAAAGGAACTGTGACTCACTGGGGGACAGCTATAGTGACCGCTGGCAGAAGCAGATCAGTGTTAATGGTGATATTTTGGAGCATTCAAGGTGGACTGCAAGAGAGTTCAAAGATGGACACGTAGATAGATGAGTTAATGTTGCAGCAGCAAGAGATCTACAGATCTTTCCCAGAAATCTTTCATCAGCATGGACAGTAGGGCTTCACATTGAATGCAGTCATTGACTCTCTTCAAAGGATCTGAGAGCCGACCTTCCTGCAACCAAGAAGATATTTTGTAAACCCTAATGCAGGGGGACAGTGCATTCTTTTTGTTGCATTCTGTATATAAGGAATTCTTGGCTCTTTGTAAAGGGGGGAACTTTGTAGGGTTAGAAAGTAGTAGATAGAGGACTTGTAGAATAGAACTGGTAGTTAGGAGTTAGATTAAGTAGAAGACTACTGTATCTTTCAGTTTTCTTAGGTTAAATGGAAACAATTTGGAGCCACAGATTTTCTGTACACTAGTGATTGTGCCAGCTTTGTAAATGTTGCTTATCTGTTTCATCAACAGTAGAAGCAACCAGATTAAAATCTATTTCATGTTGTGTTCCAAAATGGTGTTTGTCTTGAATTAATCATCTGATTTGAGAAGCTTTCAAGGAATGAAGTTTTGTTTTTTATGTTTTGTTTGAGTGGTAACTTGCAATCTGTTGTTGAAATCAGCACTGTGAACGAATGAAGTTGTGTGTTAGTCACAAGTTGACTTTGTTCTACAGTTTTAGTTAGGAATTCCTTGGAAGGTGTCAGGTCTGGTTAATTTGGATGAAGTATCATTCTTTTCTGTTCCAAAGCCCTAATCTATCTTTTTATATTTCTTTAAAAACCCCGATTAGAGTAGATTTAAATTCGTGTTTAACTCCAGAACAATCCAAAAGCTCACACCAGCAAGCCCCTTGAATATTACTATTACATTGACCATTGAGGGACATTAGCACAGTTGAGAACCAACTACAAAGACCTTGGGAGCTAAGGCATCCATGTGTTTTCTTTCTCTTTCAGGAGAAGCAGAGTAGCAATATTCTGTTTGCATGTTATTGTGCCATTTGGGATGTCAACACTACCCCTCCCTTCATCCCTCCCTAACTCTCTTTGTACCTATCACTCTCACCCTACCACTCCCTACCTCCCTCCTTCCCTCTTTCTCTTCGTCCCTCTATCCCTCCTACCCTACCACTTCCTATCTCCCTCCTTCCTCCCCTCTCTCTCCCTCACACACACACACACAACCTCTCTCCACCTACCATCCCCCCCTAACTCTCTCTATACCTATCCCTCCCACCCTACCACTCCCTAGATCCTTCCTTCCTTCCATAGATTTAGGACATTGTTGTAGGTGTTGTCCCTAATGTTTGACTTGTTAAAATTTGGGATAACCAATCAAAATTTTGATAAAATTCTAAGATTTTCTCTTCTAAGGCACGTATTACGAGGTGCAAAGATTAGAAAATCTCAATTTTAGGTCTACAGTCCTTTGGGTTATCACTTTTCACTCACCCTCATCCATTTTCGTGAAATTTTGAGTCATTTTTAATGTGTTTTTAGTCAATTTCGGGTTTTTCTGACATCACTGCAAGTAGGAGTTTTTGAGCTTCACTGCAAGTTAATAATAGGAACTTTTTGTGTCTATTGCAAGTCACTTTGCTTTTTAATTTTCTTTTTATTGTCCTTTGTAAGAACTTTTTGAAGCACTTGCAAGTGTAGGAACTTTTAAAGTTCTTTACAAGTTACTTTTTCATTTAAGTTACTTGCAATCACTTATAAAAGTTCTAATTTTCACTTAAAGCACTTGTAATTACTCTTGAAAATTCCGATTTCTATTATTTTGCTTGCAATGGCACTTAAAAGACCCGATTTCACTTAAAGTAACTTGCAAATACATCAAAAAAGCCTGATTTTTGTTAAAGTCATTTGTAAATCACTTTAAAACACTTGCAAAGACTTGAAAAAGTTCGACTTCTTTTAAATGACTTGCAACATGTTTTAGAAACCCTGATTTTAGTATTTTGATGAAAAGTGACTTGCAAAATGCCTATAAAAGCCCAATTTCTCTTTTGAGTGACATTTTTACTTGCTTTGAGCTCTCAAAAACCCGACGCCATCCATGAATAGAGCAGTTTGAGTTCTAGTTCGTTTGTCTACCCTATTCCATGCAGATTTTATAGATCTATGAGCTTAAAAATCGGACTCTCAGCTGTAAATAATCAAGTCTTTTTCATTGTTCTGAGTTTGCAAATCGCATCTAGATTTTTCTCTTCATTTTGGATTTTGAAGCTCTTCTTTCAAGTATGGTTCTTTTCATTCCAGTCTTTTATTGCTTTTTATTAGTCACCATACTTGGAAAATGATGTTCGTATGTTTTAAGAAAAACGTTTTTCATTAAAAACGTGTTTTTCATCATCTCATTCACCTTTATTTTAAAAACACCTTTTATTTTTACCTTCATTGTTAAAATGTGTTTTTCTTATTCTTCCAAAACGCGTTTTCATTCTTCCATAATGCCTTTCATTATCTAAAAACCCTTCATTTTCCAAAATGCGTTTCCATCTGCCTTGCATAATAAAAACATCTTTGTCAAAACATCATCCCATCTCACAAAATGCCTTTTTCATTCATTTGCTAAATTCTCCATTATACTATTAGCCAAAAACATGTTCTCTTTCATTTCATTTCCATATGCCTTTATCAACTGAAAATGCCTTTCATAATGCCTTCATTTTCAAAAACGCATTTTGTTGTTATTGGTTGAAAACGTTATTCACATTCTTTTCTATGCTAAATGCATTTTCTTCATATATTGTTCATTTCATTTGTCTATCAGCTGAAAACATTTACCCTCCATTCCTTTTACATTTGCCCTTCCATTTCATAATCCCATTTCCATTCTCTTGAAAAGAAGAAAAGAAATATAAAATTATGCCCTAGAAAGCAAATGGGATTTTTCCCACCCATTGCAAGTAGGAAGTTTCAATATAGAATGCAAGTTAAAAGTTTCAAAAAGTAACTTGCAATGTCTTTTTAAAATCCCAAAATCCACTATTCACTTGCAGCCAGCCTTTAAAATCCCGAAATACCTTTAAAATGCCTAAAAATCAGACTTTTTGACCTTGACTGCAAATGCAAGTTGAAAGTTTTGACTTGCACTTTTCATAGTTGCAATCTAAATTTTTCATTTGTCATGAAAAGCACATGTCCCTTTCACTTGCAATTAGCCTCCAAAAACCCGAAATGAGTTATAATGCTCATTTTCTGGCCTCATACAGCCAAAACACCATTCTGAGTTAGAGCCTTCACCATGTCTACGCCTGTAAATGTTGATGACGTCTTAACCTTATGGAACTTTTATTGCAGCCTTGCAGATTCTTGTTTGATGACAGAGGAACCTACCTCTCCATCAAACAAAAAAATGAAATACAAATATGACAAGTATCAGAATGAGATTCCTCCTTCTCATGTTGTCTCGAACATTGAAGAAATCAAAGACACGGAGATTGGACATGTTGATATGTCTGAATTTTTGAAAAGAACTAAGAAATCAACTTCTCATCATATGCAGTTGTTGTTGAGAAGTCACATCCATTTGGTTTCCTCTTTTCATGTCGTTGCCCTAGAGCCAGAGTTCGTCCTTGCATGCGCTACTCATTTTGACAGAGAATCCAGAACCATTAAAGATGATGATGGCAATGTGGTCATTAGGCTTGATCCAGAAACTATCAATAGGATTTTCAGAGTTCCAGACTCACCTATGTATTCAGATATTTTAGTAAAGAGTGCTCTAGATCATTATGAACAGAAAAAAGAAGATTATATTCAACACATCAATACTAAATGGCTTTTGAAGCGTCGGACTTGTGTGTCTCAGTGGCCCAAGTTGTATCGATCTAAATTCAAAGAAGTCAATGATATAATCACACTCTTAAGAAGGATAATGGGGTTGAAATTCTCTAATGTCTTTGAGAAGTGGATGTACAAATTCATAGTGGTGATTAGGAAGGCACAACACCCAATCTTCTGGGGTGAAATAATCAACGATAGTTTATGTGAGCAGCTTGCACAAGTTCCTACCACGCTCACATTCTATATGAATTCCTATCTAGTTTACATAGCAGCTTCATTGAGGCAATTTCCAGGCCTTTCTACCATAGGAGATAGATCACTAGTTCCAGTTTGGGAATACTATGATCAGCTGCCTTTGAGACCCAGCAGAATTCATTACAGAAGAGTCCAAGATGCATTCTTTGGTCACTTCATGTGCCTATTTGATAAGACCTTGCAAAACAACAGAGTATCTGACGCTGCTTGGAAAAAGGTCAATGAATATGGTTGTCTTTTCCTTCAGTTTCCTACTTTTACCTACATGAGGGTTGGTTGTTTTGAAGATCAACCATACATGCTTCCAAGGTATCCAACTGATAAAATCATTCTAATGGAGCTTGCAAGACAATTGATGACAGTGCATGCACGACAAGCTGTGCAACATAAAACCGGAGTAAGTATCTCGTCTCATAATCCATTACAGATTGGGAGATACTCCTTGACATCTACCTCAAAGGAAAAAGCTATGGAAACTGAGATTCAGGAAATCAAATTGGAAAGATTCAAGGCAAGAGAAAATTTTGATTATAGAGGAATGAAGGACATGATAAAAAGAGCCTTCACTCATGTACATCACCTTGAAGATATCTGGGCAGATCTCTGGACAGAGAAGGACATCTATAAAATGGACTATTGCAGGCTTACAGTTGAGCAAATTATAAATCTTAATCTGACCTTGATCCCAGAAGGAGTAATTGATGATGGGCAGATTTTAGATCCAGAATATGAGGAACAAAGGGTTGCTGATGTTTCTATTCCAGCAATACAATGGTCTAACAAAGAATCAGTTTCTATCTTTAACAGATTTCAGTCAGTCTTGGAAAATACTAATTCTTGGCTCAAGAGTATAGGCGTCAAAACTATAAAAATCAGGGTTAATAATGATGATGATTCAGTTGGACCTGTTGGATTGAAATCAGAAGTAGAGACAAGTCCAAGGAAGGTGCTTCTTCTTCAGGAACCAGAATCAAGCTAAATATCAATCGTGTTGTGGAGAAACCTTTGGAGAAAGCAACATTAAAAGGGAAGGAGGTTAAAGAGACACAGATCCAAGTCATCGATCAGCAAGAAGGAGAGGTTCTTCAGTCTCCTACTGCTCTAAGTATAATGTCTCCACATATTGATGTTGCACCAGTATCAATACTATCTCCCATGTCTCAAATTGATAGTGATGTTGATTCCTTCTCAATGGTTTTCGTTCCTCCTATTGCTCCTATGGAAGTTGCTCTTCATACATCAAATTCATCCACATTGACTATTTCTATGGAGATTATGCATGATAATCTGGAGAGCATTTTTTATGCTAATTCGATGTATCCAATGACATCACAAATGACACTTCCTAAAATAGATACATCTGCTGCAAGTTTTGATTGTTTTATGGCTAATGTTGATCACAATACGCCATCCAATCAAACTTTTGTTGCAATTCAAACTGAGACATCTCCTAGAGTAACGACTGTGGCGCAAAATGAAGCTGATTCTGCACAAACCACGATTGCCATTTCAAATGCAGATACATTGGATCTTCCTCCATGGTTGAGTCCAGTCACTTTGAAGAGAAAGAAACAGGCAATCTCTCCACATGTGTTTGATTTCCAGTAGTTGAAGAGATCAAAGCCAAAATTTGCAAAGAAGGCTAAAACGGTTTCACGGGTAGTTGTGGACAGCAACAGAATAAAATATGCAGAAATAGTTGAACCCCTTGCAGACAAGTCGTTAGAAGAGATGCAAGTATCTGATTACAAATTCACCAAAGTGGATTTAGGCAAGCAAACACATGTTGGTATGATGCAAGACGCCCAAAATTCAGTAACTGTTTTGACACATAGTTATAATGAACTTTTGGCAAAGAAAGAAAAGTTGAAAGAGGAAAATGCACAACTTGTCTCGGTAATTCAAAAGATTTCCAACTCTTCAAAGAAAGTTAATCCATTAACTTCTTTCACTTCTGAAGAATCAGTCAAGCAATTGGAGAAAATTGCGCAAAAGGCCAAAGCAGTTGATTCTTAGGCAACACAACTGATTGATCAAAGCATACCAGTAATTGAAAAGACATTACAAGTTCTGAATAATGTCAGAATAGCAAAAGTAAAGATGAATCAGACTTTGGAAGCTTTCAAGAAAAGTTTGGATTCACTTGAAAAAGATTTGAAAATTTGGCATGAGATGGATCAAGTCAAGCTAGAAATTCTATGCAGCAATTCAATCATACCAAACAGAGAAAAATACATAGAATTTGAAGAACTCATGACAAACATGTCATTAGTTATTCAGGATCTTATCAAAGATGTCCAAGCTACACTAGAAATGAGTGATGAAGTTCAAAAAGACATCCTTTCTAGCTTTGAGAAAATCCCTTGCAGAATTTTAAATCATGAAGGAGAATTACTTGCAACTGATGTGGTCACTATAGAAATGGCAACAAACCTTCGTCAAGAGCCGGAATCAGAACAGTTTACCATGGATTCAATTCACAAGTTTGTTAATCATCGAATGAACCTTGATAAGATGCAAACTGTTTATGAAAAGCATAGAGAAGCAACAATAAGATATTTTGATGTAATCTTGAAGACTGTTGTGGTTGCCAAGAACACACTAGGCCCCGATCCAAATGAGTTGCAGGAAATTATCAGCAAATTTCAATCTTTCAAAGCTAGGATTGAAATAGAATAAAATGTTTTATCTTTATGCATTTTGTTTTCGACAAACTACATGTAAAACAAATTTTGTAATCGCAAGTGTTCCTTTCACTTGCAATTTTTTAAATTGTCATTACATGTAATCAAGTTACAAGTCAAAATAGTTTGAGACTGTAGTTTTGAATAAGTCAATTGCAAGTAGTTGGTGGTTGAGAAAATTTCTCAAGTTAGTTGGGATCCTCCCACCTTTTTCTCATGAACTCTCTCCTATAAATACTTGAGAGGGTCCTTTGTATTATATATATCTTTTTGGCAAGCAAGAAAATTCTGCAGAAATTTGTACTCATAAAGACTTTGAGCTTTATAGTTATAAGTTGTTCCTTTTCAAGTAATATCAAAGAGTTGCAGATTTCAGACTTTGTGTTGAAATCCTACTTTGCATCCATTGTGTTTTTATGTCATTTTGGAGCATTACTTTGTGATTATTTGGAGATTGTGGAAGATTGCTAGGGAGAGCTTCAATTGAAATATTTTCAGACTTTGTGCTGAGAATGTTGAAGATTGAATTCATAATTTAGAAGTTAAGAAGAATTGCAAGTCTTTGTGCTCATAATAATTCTCATTCATAGTAGTTAATAGATACATCATACTTGCAGACTTTGTGTTGTTTTATGTTGTATATTATCATTAGAATTATCTTTCAAAAGGGTAGATAGGATTGCATATTTTCAAGACTTTGTGCTTGAAATTGCTTTCCAGTCCCGAAGGAAGTGACGGAAGTCTTTGAGCTTTTAGGAAACTTCATTTCCTTTCTACTGATTTTATTACAAACTGCTATTAAAGTTTATTTAAAAGTTCATATTACCTTTCTAAAAAGATAAGAGTTTAATCTTTCCTGAAACAAGAGGAAAGATTATCGTTCCACCCATATTTGTTTTTAGTTAGTTAGATAGGGAAATAGGGGGAGCCTTCCCTTAATTAGGAGAGTTTTAACTCACACACTGTGGTTGAAACCACCATTTTGCTAAACCTCACAAGTTTGCAAAATATTCAACCATCAGTAGGCTCAACTTAGTGGATATTGGCAAAGGAATACTTATAGGATTATCATTGTGCATGTTGAAACACTATAGAATAGTCTGAAGAAACTTCCTCTAGTTTAACCATAGCTTCTTATTATCCATATTTCTATGTATTTATATACCAAGGATGTAGATCTTATAGCTCCTAGATATTTCATCCCAAAACTATACTCCAACTAAACCTTCATTTCTCTAATCAACACTTCATTAGTCTTGATTAACATATCACCAACATGGTGTATGCAATCCTCCTCTCCAAATATACAAAAATCACTTTGGTCTACTTGTTTTCATGTGTTTTTAAAGCAGCTTCCTTTTTCATTTCATAGATTCTAGTACCTACTGCCTCCATTTTTGTTCTTCCATTTTCCCATTACACATAGTGCACATGCTCCTTCCTCAACTTCTCAAGAGCGGGAATAATCTCTTAAGTCAATAAATTATCTATTATCATTCTTCTAAACCATTTCTTGCCATTGCCCTCCATCATACGACCCAAAAACATTATCATTATCCCTCCTCCATCCTATAAATCCATTTTGGGTGCCTATTTCCCACAATCCACTATCACATCTCCCCTCCCACCCTACCACTTCCTATCTCTCACCTTCCCTCTTTCTCTCCCTCCCTCTATTCCTCCCACCCTAACACTTCCTATATCCATCCTTCCCCCTCTCTCTCCATCACACACATGCACACCTCTCCACCTACCCCTCCTTCCCTCCCTCCCTAACTCTCTCTATACCTATCCCTCCCACCCTACCACTATCTATACCTATACCTATCTCTCTCCTCCCCTCTTTCTCTCCCTCCTTCTATCCATAGCACCCTACCACTTCCTATTTCCCTCCTTCCCTCTCTTCTCCCTCCCTCTATTATGATCTAGAGATAACTACTTTCAAATCTAGATCTTTGTAAAATAGTTTATGCCATTCAAATAGTTTATCAAATCATCCATCCCTAGAGTATGTATCTTTATGTCCTTCATCATAGTGTAAGTATTCTCTTTATACAAATGTATGAATTTATTCTCATACTACCATGGCCAAGATTCCTAAAAATAAATGACATATATCCTTTAACATGATGCAATACTTCCTCATGATATGTACTTATCGTAAATTTTAACAAACATTGGTCACTTACTAGTACCTTATGTTATTTCTACAATTGTGTTGGTTTTTATATTGATTGGGATATTCTAAAGATACTTATATTTAAGTCTTGTATATATTTCTAAGATACTTCTCCTTTGTACTAGTTCTTTATCGATACCATCATTGTTTAACAAAAGTCTTTTCATTATCAATGACTTACCTCTCTCTAATTTATTTATTGGGATTTATCATTTGCTTGACTCTTCATAAGCATTTTAACTCTTGTGCAACCTTTATGTCTTCTATCAATACTCCATTTTCTTTGGAAACATTCAAATACTCTATGTCCTATTCCACATCTAAAATACGATCATATGAAGGTTGTTTCATTACATCTACCATATCATCCTCCATCTATCTAATATTCATCTATTCTTTTATTTCATTATGAACTACTACTTCCTCTTTGTTCAATTTCTTCATTATAAGGTCTTTCAACACCATCTTTATGTCTCTCTTTGGGTTAATCCATCATCATTGTTGCACTAATCCATTAGGTTAAACCTTAAATCCTAAACCCTAAACCTAACATATATCATCATTGCATTAATCCATTGCAAATAAGAAAGTGATAGAGCAACTAGAGTTTTTTTAAACAATGATGGTATCGATAAAGAACTAGTACAAAGGAGAAGTCTCTTTAGAAATATATACAAGAATAAATATAAGTGTTATAAATTCAAACAATGGTAGTAAATATATTTTAGCACCAAAAGAGATGGTTCATAAGTTAAAATTGAAAAGGTTAGAATATCCAAGTCCATAGAAAATTTCACAATTGTAGAAATAACATAAGGTACTAGTCAGTGAGCGAGGGAGGGAGAGATAGATTTGAAAAGTAGTTATCTACCTCTCCCCCCCCCTCTCTCTCTCTCTCTCTTACACACACAAGATCTCTCTCTTTATACCTCTCCCACCCTACCTTTGTATCTAGATTTACCTACATCTCTCTTTATTCCTTGCACCTTACCTCTCTGTACCTACACCACTCTACCTCCCTCTTTCCCTCTCTCTCTCCCTCCCTCCCTTTCTCTATCTGCACTCACCCTCTCCCTATTGACCTACCTTTCCCTCAATCCATCCCACCCACCTCTCTTTCTACCTACCTCTTCGTCCTTCCCAACTTCCCCCCTGTATCTACTTCTATCTCCTCTTCCCTATCTACTTTCCCTATCTCCCATCACTCTCTACCTACCAATCCCTCTATTCCTTCAACCTTACCTCTCTTTACCTACCTCTCCATGTCTCTCCCTCCCCCTATCCCTCTATCCCTTTGTACCTCTCTCCACCTATGGGAAGAGGAAGGTTGGGAGGATGGTGAGAGAGGAGCGATAGAGTGAAGTATAGAGGAATGTATTTATTCCATGGAATTCTTAAGTTCAATATGGATTTTTAGTTAATACAATTTTTTTACCAATGTTGTCCATATTTGCATTATAAATGATAAATTGAATAATGAACTGATGAAACTATAAATGATTAATGTTATCCATATTTACACTATAATTGATTAATTAAACAATTGAAGAAGGCTCTTTTTTACCATGTAATTGATGCAATCATCGTAATTAATCATTCATAATTTTCGTCAAATGTGTTTATAAGGCATGTGGATGAGAGTTTGAAATATTCAAATTCCTTATAGAAGCTATGAATTATTAAAGAAGAAAGTGATAGAGCAACTAGAGTTTTTTAAAACAATGATCATATTGATAAAGATCTAGTACAAAGGAGAAGTTTCTTTAGAAATATATACAAGAATAAATATAAGTGCTATAAATCCATCACAAACAATGATAGAGAAGAGAAGTAGATAAAGATCGGGAAAGTAGAGGGAAGGGGAGAGAGAAGTAGATAGGGGGGGGAAGTTGGGAAGGAGGGAGATGTAGGTAGAAAGAGAGGTGGGATGGGATGGATTAAGGGAAAGGTAGGTAGAGAGGGAGAGGGTGAGTGGAGATAGAGAGAGGGAAAGAGAGAAGTGTGGGAAGAGAGGTAAGGGTGTGTGTGAGGGAGAGAGGAAGGAGGGAGATAGGGGGTGGTAGGGTGCGAGGGATAGAAGGACCCAAAATAGACTTAGTAGGAGGGGGAGATGTGATGGTGGATTATGGGACATAGGCACCCAAATTGGATTTATAGCTTCAAGGAGAGATAGGTATAATGTTTTTGGATAGGGATAGGGATAGGGATAGGGATAGGGATAGGGATAATGTTTTTGAGCTGGTATAATGGAGGGGGATGGTGACAAATGGTTTGGAAGAATGATAACACATAATGTATTGACTTAAGAGATTCTTCCTTCTCTTGAGAAGTTGAGATGGAAAAGGAATTTGAAGAAGTAGACCAAAGTGAATGAGATAGTGTATTGACTGAAGAGATTCTTCCCACTCTTGAGAAGTTGATGAAGGTGCATGTGCAGTATGTGCAATGGGAAAATGGAAATGTAGAAGTGGATAAAGTCAACAGGTATTGTATTGCATATGAATTTGTGCAAGTAAAGAATGTGAGAGATGATGCTATAAGTGGAGTTGAACAAATGAACTCAAAGATTCTTGAACTTAAGAATTCCATGGAACAAATACAATTGGAAATAGATGACAAGGAAAAGGAAAATAAGATCTAGGTGCAAAAAAAGAGAATCAATTGGGTGGAGACATGAAAGGATTATCTAAAAAGGTAGACAAGTCTTGTAAATAACTTGTTAAAAGAAACATCTACATTCTCTAATTGTAAAGACACTCTCAAAGTTGAGAAAAAAATGGCTACAAAGCTACATAAAAGTATTCAAGACATTGAAAACTCTATCCAAGAAAGGGATGTTTCTATCCTAAGGGTTGATGAGGGAGTAGTTGATCTAAAGATTCTAGTAAAAGATATGAAAAAATGTTAGAAGATCATGACAATGAATAGTAGGGGATGTTAACAAGTAAGAGGAATGGAGATGAGGAAGAATTTGTGTTGCATCTTTTCCTCACTCTCTCTAACTACCTCTCCCTCTATTCCTTCAACCTTACCTCTCTCTACCTACCTCAACATTGGAAATAACTAACAGGGGATAGTGTGTTTTCCAACATTGAAAATAACTAACAGGGAACAATGTGTTTTCCAAAAGGGTACAGTGTGTTTTTCAACAAGGAACAAAAAATGCTCACATTATTTGCAATGTTGGAAAACACACTATCCCTTGTCAATTATTTCCTTATGAATTTGCAGTGTTGGAAAACACAATGTCCCTTGTCAATTATGTAATGAAGTCCACCTTCAAATTTTAGAACAACATTGGAAATAACTAACAGGGGACAGTGTGTTTTCCAACAGAGAACAAAAAATGCACATTATTTGCAGTGTTGGAAAACGCATTGTCCCTTGTAGAGTTGCATAAAAAAGCACTCAAAAGAGGCATTCTCACGGCTGAAAAAGTAGGCACAACAGAGTAACTTCTTCATAATTTAAGGTAATGGAAAACAACCCCCTTGCAATCTTCCACAACAAGGGCCTCATGTTGGTGTTCCACTTGGTGGTGACTTGGAAAGCTATGTGTGCCTTTAGTACTTGATTGTACTTTTTTTTTACCATTTTTACACAATGGATTAACAAAAAATAATGTATATGGCTACTAAATCATCAATAAATGTACAACCATGTTGCATATAAGAAAGAAAAGTCAATAATAAACAATTAATTTGAATAGAAATATCTTAAAGTGTTAACTTTCAATCAACTCAAAGGAAGCTTCCATCTCTCACCATAACATTATGCTTTCCTGATAAAAATTGGAAGAACTAAGAGTAGATTTTGGAAAGTCAAGACCATCAATCTACTACATTACAGAATGAAATTTCATATACAGACTACTTTTGAGTTACAGATTTTTGTCTACATATCGATATACAGTACTATATAGATATGAATATCATTCTCTACATATTTGCAATTTGACAAACTGAATACCAAAATAGACTTCTCAAAAAGACAACAGTAATATGACTTGTACTTCATGCCATCAGAAAAAATTACCACCTACAAAGAAAACACAACAAAAATGTATAGTTTTTGAATGCTTAAAACAGATCATTTCAAGCTTAATATGTCTTGGTCCTTTCAATTTTTCTGAAACCTTGCAAATCGTCATTGCAGATTCCTCACACTAGTTGCTTTTATTGCTAGTACTTGACTTAACCTGGATACATATTCATCTATGTCTGTCAAATAGTTCACGTGCCTTCTCTATGTTTCCCTTTTTGCAGACTCAAAATCTCGATGGAAACCCTATGCTTCCAAATCTCGCATACATGTCTACCAAAGCGTTTCCAACTCTGATATCTCACGTTAGATGGACGTCCATACCCTATTCGAAAGCTCCATACTTTGTGCCTCTCACTGTTGCATCGTGACCAGCATCCAAGAACCTTGTATTGTGTTATTGGTGATATGCTTATATCGGCATCTGTGAGTGCATTGAAGGCAGCATCAATCATCGATGAGGCTAAGATCGAGCGTTGTATTTTCCCAAGTGTTGTTTTTATGTATGTAACCGCAGATGCTTTGTTGCTTGGTACATCACTTGGATCAGGCGTTCATAAGCACCCGTGTGCTGTCTGAATTCAGCAGACTTTTATGCTTTGGTGACCATCCGTCATTAACCCAAACAGAGACCTGTCCTTTGGTATTTTGATCTCATCGCAGGGATCTTTCACCATTGGCGTGAAAGGAGGGTGAGCCGTGTTAGCCTCTGCCCAAATTCCCAACAGCCACTAGCACCTGATAAACCGTAGTGTAACTATGTCTGATCCACAGTTCGTTATCAGCCATTGCAAATGCGGTGATGGTGTCAGGACCTCCAAGATGGACGAGCAGCAAAGAGCAAAGGCGCTGTCGACCGACAGCGCCCGCATCTGCAAGTGGTGGTTCTCAACAACACGAAATCTCCTCTGCGCCTCTGTGCAGTAAATAACTGGAAATGTACTCGCACAAGATCGTTACTGCCATTACTGACTTTGTCCCTGCAAAACTGTCGTAGGAGAAAGCAGCAAAATTCAAAATTTGAAAACTAACGCCGTTACTGTTCTGTCATCCTTCGGGGAGAAGACAAAAGCGCATGTCCCATCATGTTATGCATGCTTTTAAGTATGTTGTCATGTATGTTTTTATGTGTTTTTTTATGTACATAGGTGCATTTTGTCTAGGAGTTAACCGGCTCCATCAATGTAATGGAATTTAATTAAACGATATTAGTACGTGCCTCGGGTATGGAATTACAATTATTCGTCCAAGTATTAGTGATGAGAAGCTAGTGACCTCTAACAAGTGTCGAAGTACAAAATCTCTGTGACAAGTGGCATCCTCGTTAGTTCGCAAAATGATATTTTTACCTGGGATTATGTTACATATGAATGATGTGAAATTATCTTTTTTAACCTAGTTGGCTCTACGAACTCTATCTTATGTGATAGGGTATTACATGTGTATGTTATGTGTTGAACTTTTACGAGTATTTGAGTTCCGTTTCTATCTATTAGTTTTTTGTATTTTTTGCTTTGTTCGACAAATTCATCGAGGTTGAATTTATTGCCTTTGTGATATTATCCGACTACTATTATGTCTCTTTTATGGGTGGAGCAATTAAGCCATGACTTCTCTGTCAATGAACTAAAATAGTGTTTTTTTGTTCCAAATTATTTCGTTGAATTATACCGCTAGGAATAAAAAGTTGTGTATGGTTGTAGTAATAGTTAAGTGAAAGGACTACTTGTTTGGTAAAGAAACTATCGTTTATTTTGATTATCAACGTCTTCAATATTTTAAAGCAGACTAAATTGAACAAAAGGCAGTAGAAATAAATAGGTTTTCCTCAACAATTTCATTTGGTCATTAAATATAGAAAAATGTCCAAATTTGGCATAATACATAATTTCTAAGAAAAAAACATAAGAAAAAAACATACTCATTTGTTCCTGAGTTACTAGATTGGGTTTGGATTAGGTCTAGGGTCTCTGGTATGTCCATAGAGCAAAAATAAAAAGTCGGGTTGGATACATTTTAAGTTTGTTCATACAAAAATATATAAAAATCATAAATATACACATAATTTACATAACATGCAGATAATAAACAAAACACCCATGAAATTTTTATAATTGCATTTGCCTCAATATTAAAAGCTGTAACCACCTATCTGTAGACATCATCAAGAGCTCTACCTCATGTCACTCTTAAGTGGGAGCATCTAGGATAATATCTAGTGAAGACAAAAGCAGAAAAAATATAACCCACAAAACAAATGCGGTGTACACTTAAAGTTGCTAAAAACTAAAAAATGTGTTGTTTTTAATAACGTGAAGCCAGTATTATTGCTTTTAACACACAAATGCAGATGGCAATACTCCAAGACTCTTAAAAAGATATGCCATAAAACCCCACAACAGCCGCACAATCCCCAAAACGTCGACAAAAAAGAAAAGTGAGAGTAGCATACAAACTTAAAACAGAAGCAGCACAAACAATAATAACACCATCAATTTTATGCACACTCATTGGCCATCATTGGATGGAGAAGTACAAGAACAAGAAGCCTCAGGGAACAGTTCCTTTCTTACCATATTCTGCTCATCTTCCTACCTGTAAAGGCACCATTTGCACAAGCTCTCCACCATTAACGTGTTTCACTCTTTACACGGGATCTGGACCCCAAATTCACCCAGGTACATCCATTCAGCCAAATCTGAGGGCCAAAGGCCACACCCACAGAGGACTGAGCCATGAACCCAGGCTGGGAATGAATTGGACCCAGATCTGGAGGTTTTTCTGAGCGAACCAGTAACTTATATTTGTTCAAGAATATGGGGAGACTCATGTCAAAGATATCAAGGGAAGAATGTCAATGGTTGTTGCATGGCACAAGGTGCATGTTTTGAGATCAAAGAAAATTACTTCCTCAAAGGAGGGCTGCTTTGAATGGAGAAGTTGCATTTTACAAGTGGTGAAAACATGCTACAAAAGAAAAGCTCATACCTCCAAATTAGTTGGCCACTTAGTGACAGTTTCTAACATAATCCCTCTTACAGTTGGCATTCACTCTCAATCTCTCAATAAATATGGACAATGCTTGTAAAGAGCAATAAAAATAATTGATAGCAAATACATATTAAACAAACCTACCAAATAAGGAAGTTACAACCAAAGTCATTTTATTTCTATACACATCTTACTCTGTACCTGAACGAGGATAAAGATGCCACATATATCATGGAAGTGATTGTTTTTAGCAATTGACCTCAACTAAGAGAAGCTGCCATTTAAGCCTAAGAAACTCGATTATGAAGGAGAAACCCATTCTCTTCTACCAGTTAATAAGATTGAATTGAGTAGCTAGCTATCCTCAATAAACAATATTATAAGGCATGATTGTTGCCTCTGCCAATGACATTATTGAAGAAAATAACTTGAAACAGGTGTCATCTATTACATACAAGAATGGCTGCCCAAAACAGACTATTGCTGTCAATATGCATTGAACACCGAATTTTGAATAGCAGCATTGAAAGAAAATATATTTCTCAATATATTGCAATACCACCAGTGAGTATGAACTGGTATGAACTGGTAGTCAGAGTGTACATGATTTGAAATAAATTCCCTGCACAATATCTGTGTGAGTTAATTTATATGAGAAAGAATAGAAAAAGCATTTGGAACTATATAAACGAATGCAGTATTTTTTATCATTCAGTCAAAGGCCCCACTAAAAATTACAGATGAAAAAATTATGCTTATGGTAAAGCTGAAGGCTGAAACCCTGCTGTCACATTTTGAGACTTAGCCAGGTGTTCACATATTTAGTTCTCCCAGAAAATCAGAGAGCCTGATGTGAAAAACAAAACAGATTTTGTATCAGAAATTAGTTCAAAATTAGCACAAATCTACTCTCTGGACATGCAACAAAATTGTTAAAATTTGGGCTTCAACTATACTCAATTTTAATTCACTTATTTGCGAGTCCATATACAGACCTAACATTTTTTGCAATCATTGTACTTCCATCAGCAGTGCCAAGATGCCGAAGCTTTACCTCTTCTAGTCTGCCATCCTTGTATGCATGCTGAAACCCCACAAATTAAATGTATGAAACAATCACATAAACAAATTTACATGGGTAAATACACGACCAATTATGCAGACAATAAATTTATAAAAAGAATGAAATTCTAAAGCACTACACAGATTTCAGATTGAAAAAACATATGCCAGCTGTCAGATCTATAAACAAATCTTCAAGCTAGCATCATATGTGATAATTTACTAAAAAGGAACACAAAATATGGCTTCTTAACTTCTTAATAACGAATGTAAATTTTCTTTCTCTATTCGTTTGCAGTGTATTTTGGACATGGCCATGCCTCCTGTGTCTCATTTTGCTATGCTTGTATTCTGTGTTCAGTGTTTTTTTTTTGGACTTCTTGTTTCTATTCTGTGTTCAGTGGTTTTCTTGTGAAATTTCTGTTTTTTGTGTGTTAATTTGTGCTGGGTGGGGCAGAAAAGGATGGAGGGTGAAGAGAAAGGATGGCCTGGAGCTTTTCCATCGAAGGATCTTAATTCTTAAGGCATGATATTTGAAGAAAGTTCGGAAGTTTTTATATTTCTTTGAAAGTTTTAGAGAATTAAGTTTTTTGCTTAAAAATTATTTTTGATTTAAATGGTTAAAGGGTTTAAGTAGATGTGTAAGAAGTCATTAATTTTTTACCGTTTGCATAGGAATTTTGGAAAAATTATAGCTCTATTTTTTTATTTTTTAGTTGAACGCTCAGATTATACTATTATAGTTGTCTTTTATTTGATGTTTTACCACTGGTTTTTCTCAAAACAAGTATCATCAACTGAGAGAGCCCAATTAATGGGCTTATTCCTGTCTCTCTTGGCAATCTCTATGTTCTTGGAGAACTAAGATACTGTCTGGGATAACTCCTTGACGGGAAGAATTCCTCCCTCACTTCCTCAGTTATCAAGCTCACACAAGAATAAGCCTTATTCTACTCCTGTCAAGCTCCTTCTCATAAGTGTGCAACTGTAAATTTTGAGAAAAGAAGAGAAAAACAAACATATATAATCTGCAGTTTTCAATTGTTCTTCTCATCCATTAGCAATAAATGCAAGTTACTTATACCGGGAAGTTTATGTTAGTAGGCCTCCAGTACTTGAGAGCAGTCAAGACATATGATCTTGCAGCCTTCTCTTCCTTATCATATCCTCGTATACCAATAATATACAAATCAATATTTAGAGTCATCTTAAAGTGTGACAATAACAACTCGTTTTTTTCAGATTGCTTAAATAATGCTCACAGCAATAAATCTCCAAATGTTAAAACTATGACACTGGATGTACCCAGGTAGACTATAATCATTGTTCATTGGTTTGGACCTGCTGAGGACCTCCATGATACAGAGAGAACCATCTGACCTCAAGGGAATAGTAGTGTAAATTGGGCTCCCTCCACTTTCTTCATAGTTGTGATAAGTGATAGTTGAATGAGGCATCTAAGAGGGAGGTTGAAAATTACAGAAGCTACTGGAATCTGACTATGCAAGGGACTTATGAGGAGGATCCCCATGACCCCCAGCCTCTACCACTGAGCAGGGTGAGAGGTAGAATGCAAGCGAGCTATTATTATAGCTATTATTCATGGATTTCACTACCAACCAAACCTTGCAGTTAAGGATTGATCACAGGCATCGTAAGTTTCAACACCAAAATATAAGAATATAGCCAAAGTGAAGATAATTTTGAAAGTTTTAATGTTTAAGAGTGCCATGTAATACCTAATGCACATTAACAATGATTTTGTAATTGATTTTTCGCCTTTTGACAACTGTTTGAAAATAGATTGACATTTGTCTTTTAAAGCATCTTTTCCTTCTACATGTTGCTGCATGAACTATCTTGCGCTGCCGATGTCATTTTATTTTTTCTCCTCCCTGCTGTTTTGTTCAGACTGATGAGTGATGTTTCTCCTATGTTGGTTGAGCTGGAAATATATTATTTTACAATTCAGATCTGATGCATCCTTTTCCATTTACTCCTGGACACGTACCTGGATCAGTGTGTTTGATTTCTGGAACTAATGTCCTTCTGAGCGGCATTATTATAAAGCAGAAAACACAATGAGAGTACTATAATTTGCACACAAGTTGCCACTTTATTTCACACTGTTCATAAATCAAATAGTTTTATTTTACACTGTTTATAAATCAAATAGTTTTATTTTACACTGTTTAGAAATCAAACAGTTTTTTATCTGAATATGGTGTCAACAATTGCATGGTTTAAAATCTTCTAGTCTTTTATGAAATGTTAACAACTTAACATACATGAAAAGTTGTGTTCCTGTAACTGGTTTTCTCTTCCAAAACGAACAGATTTCACTGCAAAATATTCATGCAACTTAAGCTTGATCTGCCCTGAGAATTTTAATGGTTAATCACCGGGTTCCTCAAAAGCCTCAAAAACACCCACTTACCTAATTCAGCTATAAACCATTAGATATAAACAATCACCCAGATCAAACGAAGCCCAAAACGAAAAAACCATTAGATAGATACCCATATCCTTTCTCCTCCTTTCTCAAGTTGTTCCATATATTCACTCCACAAGCTTGCATATAATAAAAAAATGAATATTAGGTAATCGTAACTGCAGAGCCATTTCCATGATCAACTAGATCTTTTGATCAGATCCCATACAATCCACTGTACAGTAATCACATCAACACTGTTTAAACTTGTTATATTTTTTCAGAAAGCCAAAAGACCTACTGTTGGGTGTTACTTGATTAAGGAATGGTATTAGCAGTGAATAATAGGACAAGCACAAGGCAGGTCAGGTCACGTCCAACTCAGTACTAACCAGGATCTAATTACCTACAGCTGTTTGTGCAATAAATTAGGTTTATGTCTGACATATAAAGTCAATGCAAAGGATCTACATTTGGCTTGTTAAGATATGTTTTGGAACTAACCAGTTTGAAATTTTGGAAGATCTGAACATCTTATCATGGGTACAATTTCTAATTCTGTTGGAGATCTTCCTCGCGTACGATGGACTGACTTCAGTTTTAACCGTATGCGAAGTAGATTTTCTCTACTTTGTGTTTTAAACTTTTGACAACCATTTATTATTTATGTAAAATGTTTATTTTGAAGTTTACCATTCAATTGCTTTGTCTGTACACACTTACAAACACATGTATATGTCTACATGCACATGTGTATCCGTACATGTGCATGTGTGTACATGTATATGTATGTGTATATGTGTATGTATATGTATACATGTATATACACGTGCATGTATATATATTCAATTCACTTAATATAACTTTGCCATTCATTTTGTGTGTATATGTGTACATGTACATGTGCGTATATATATACACACATATTTAAATACACACACATATATGTACGCATATATACATACATACATATACATATATACATATGTATGTATACAATATACATACATACATACATATATATAGCAGATACATCAACAGCATTGTCCATGATTTCACCCCCTGAGGATTGAACTGAAGAATGCATTCTGCAAACATTCTCTCTTTGGATGAACCATCCTCATCATGCTCCAGTGCAACCTGAAACAACAGAATAGGCTGCTCCTGCATTGCAGTTTCATAGGTACTGTTCTTGACATTGATTCTTGAGTTGCAGGAATCATTATTCAAACCAAAAGGACCATTATGCTATTCATAATATATGCCCTGCATGCTCAGAGGCACTGGTTCTCTGTTGCTGGAATACTGGTCTAGGAAATCCTTCACGTACAGATTGGATGAAGTTTAAAGACAGCTTGCAAAAGAAATTCATAATTTTATAGTAATCAAACAGGCATACCTTATAAAAACAACTGGTTCCAAAAGGGCATGTTCCATTTCCAAAGTCAAAATGCCTGCAATCAATAGAACTGAAAGCAAAACAGTGTCAGGAAATGATAAAAGCTCAAGTAATGATAGGAGATTGTCACCTTCTTGCACACATGCTGAAAACATCTAGTTCAGAATAGGATTTTTTTCCAACCCTTTATAGAAAGGATTGGAAAATTCAAGAGAATGGATCAATGAGACCAACAATATGAGTGCAGAAAGATTTTACAGAAAAGTACCGAATGTCACAAAGTTGATTGCAATCTAAATATCTAAAGTTTTTTCCAGCACAATCCCAAGAAGATATAATTCATAGCAGAAAAATACTTGCAGATAGAACAAGTTTGAATTCATTGCCTTCTAAATGTTCAATAGCATCCAAGAAGACATTTAGATACTAAAACTTAGTATTGCCCACCATTCTTAATTACTTCAAAACATGCTTTAATTGAAGAAGAAATACACATTACCGGAGCTTATTTTTGTAGTTATTAATGATCTCTTGTTTCTCCTCTTGGCTTGAGTACCAAATCACACTTGGAGTGACAAAATGAGAGAGCTTTCGACAAATAGGACAAGCTCGTAGTACAGAGTTCACATCCATGCCAGGGACTGGAGTATTTCCTCGCCAGCTACGTATGCAGGAGATACAGAAGGGATGGTCACACTCTGACAGTATGCCAAATTTACGCTCAGCAGGTGTTGATTTTGTTAGCACTCGATCCAAGCATACACTACATTCAATCTCTTGACTGTGCCGTAATGCTTCTAAGCGCTTTTGATTATGCTGGCATTGTTTGATATGTTCCTCTCTCTCTACTATTCTGTATGGATGTAAGCAATGCTTACCACAGGTAGCACATAGATCTCCATGAAGGTGAGGGCAGTTGTCACCACGAGGGCATTTCCCAGCAGCAGCAAATGAACATATTGGCTGGTCATCACCATCTAAAGCTTTTGTTGCAAATTCAATTCCTGAAGTTGAAGACTCATCCTGAGAACCAGCTGGCCAGACATGTCCCACAGGAAGAAAATAAGGCTTACTCAGAGCCAAAAGATCTCCAGTGTTCCAGGCAACTGGAATATTCTCAGTCAATGTTAAACCACTATGTATAGTTGTTCGATTAAGCTCTACTTCAGATACTATTGGAGAACTTGGTGACAAAGAAACAATGCTTTGAGGATGTGAGACCTTAACATGATCATATCTGCATCGACTTCCATAAGAGCACACTCCTTGCTGATAGAAGGTGCACACCTGCAACCATTGATCACCCAAGAAATAAAATCATTTGTTTCACAAAGTTATATCTAACACCCAACCAAGAAACTAGATAGATTTTTAAATTTTTCATGAATGCTTTTTCCTTTTGTTAATGATTTTCAGGACTTACATTGTTTGACTGATCCTTCCAATCATGTGAGAATTCACAGTGCTCACCTTTGAGACATGCACCATGCATAAAATACTTACATAAAGTCCTGTTACACATAGAATATAGTATCAAAACTAAAATTTCGTAGAAACAAGAATAAAATAAGTATAACTTTAAAAATCACAGTCAAGACTCCTCCAGTTGCAATGGAATTACCATAAGCAAAGGCAATACAGTACATGTTGCTTTTCTTGGAGAACTAAGAAAACTATATAAGCAAAACCTCAAGCAATTTGAATGCAAATTTTCAAGAGAGAGGACCCAGCAAGGATATTTTGTAGTCAAAAGCTGATGGCAAGTGATTTCGGTGAAACACTAATCCCTCAAAAGGACATGTCATTAGCACTTTTTTGAACTGTATCCGAAGGAGATAAAATTACAGGTAAAAAATACTTTGTGCATTTCAACTTTTTAGATAGCCAAGGATGACTTAAAGCATTATTTGAAGTATGATGATTTCTTATTATTGATAAATAAGAGCTTCATGGGTATCTGGCCTTCGACAGAGGCCCTGGTGGAATGGATTAAAAGAAAACAGAAACTGGAGAAAATACCTAAAGTTAAGTTTTCAGCAAAAGCATTTTTTGGGGTTATTTTTGATACATTAGTTGAGCATGAACAAAGTTTTAATCAAAGAAAAGCAAAAACCAGGAATAAAACACAGTTAGTTCTGCCTGGCAACAAAACCATGCTGGTTCAGACCGCTTTGACTGGTTTTTTGAGGAAACTGATCTTTTGACTGAAACAAACCAGCATTTTTTGAAATATCCACCAAAAAACTGTGGATAATTCAATATCCCACCAGTCAAAAAATTGCTTCTATTCATTCATAAATACTGGGTTTTTCAATTTGTGGTTTTTTTGTAAAACAGTTTTTCATTCAATGATCAAAAAATGCCACGGAAGAGGTGAACACAAGATTTTGCAGATTAAGGATTCAAAGGATTGGAGCTTACTTACCCACTTCTGCTGCCTTTCATTCAAATCCTTTTCGCGCATAAAATGTTTAAGACTGTTGTGGTCAGTCTTAACAACAAATTTACTTCCCACCAAATATTGACGGAATTTAGACAAAGCATGCATGATAGCAAGCATCTCTTTGTCATAAATGGAGTAAGTTTTTTCTGCTCCTCTCAACTTTCAGTTTTAGAAGACAATGGGATGTTTGTCTTGCATTAGAACAGCTCCAACACCTTCACCTGAAGCATCACATTGCAATTCAAACGGTTTTGTAAAATCTGGAAGAGCCAACACTGGACATGTACTCATGATTTGCTTAAACTTATCAAAGACTTTTTGTGCCTTCTTGGTCCAAATAAAAGCTCCTTTCTTTGTAAGATCTGTGAGAGGGGCTGCTTGATGAGAATATCCTTTCACAAATCTTCTATAGAATCCACATAAACCCAAAAACCCCCTCAAATGAGAAACATTCTTTGGAGTTGGCCAATCAAGAATGGCTCTTATCTTTTTAGGATCAACTTTCACACCCTTTGCACTGATAATGTGGCCAAGATATAATAGCTCTGTCATCCCGAACTCACACTATGATTCTTTGGCGAACAAACATTTCGCTTCCAAAATACTAAGCACTTCTTCCCAATGCTTAAGGTGCTCTTCCCATGACTTACTGAAAATGAGGATGTCATCAAAGAAGATGAGCACAAACTTCCTCAACTGTTGTCTAAAAATCTTGTTCATACAAGATTGAAATGTTGTTGGAGCGTTTGTCAAACCGAAAGGCATGACAAGGAATTCAAAATGCCCAAAGTGGCATTTGAATGCTATTTTTTCTATGTCCGTCTCCCTCATTCTGATTTGATGGTAACCCGAACAAAGATCAATCTTCGAGAAAAACATAGCTCCATGGAGCTCATCAATAAGCTCGTCTATCGTAGGAATAGAATATCTATTTTTGATTGTCTTTTGATTCAATGCACGGTAGTCAACACACATACGCATTGTACCATCTTTCTTTTTGACCAACACCACTGCAAAAGCAAAAGGACTCTTGCTTCGTCTAATGAAACCTATCTCCAATAGCTCCTTGATGGCTTTCTCGATCTCATCTTTTTGCTTCTTTGAATAACAGTATGGTGTAGTCATGACGGGCTTTGCTCCTTCTTCTAATTCAATTACATACTCAGAACCTCTTTCAGGAGGTCTTCCAGGAGGTAGGCTTCCAAAGACTTTGCTCTTCTTTGAAAGTAAGGCTTGAATATCAAAGTGATATTGCCTTTTCTCTTCCACTAGATCAGCTAGTAGAACCAAACATTCAGCAGCCCATTCAACTTGATCATGACGGATCAGCCTTTCCATCCTCTTCAAAGACACAATTCAAGGGCCCCCATTTGACATCCCTCTTAGAACAACCTTCCTTCCATTAGACTGAAATTTAAACTCCATAGTTTGCAAATTCAATGTGATCTCACCAAGAGATCGCAGCCATTGTATGCCTAGCACAACATTAGTATCTCCAATTCCCACCACATAAAAATCATCTTTTACCTCATAATTTCCCAATTCCATAGAGAGGTTAGGAATCTTCCTTGTGCAAGACATAGTAAAACCATCTGCAACCATTACCTTGAAACCTTCAAATTCTTCAGTCTTAAACCCTTTTTAGCAACTAATCCTTCATCAATAAAATTATGAGTTGCTCCAGTGTCAATTAGAGCAACAATCCTTTGTGAATTAACTACTCCATGAACCCGAAAGGACTCATTTGCAGTCACTTTGTGAATTATCAGCAAAATGGAAGGAGTTAATTGCTGCTGATTATGCTAAAAATCAGTTTGCAACCAGCTTGCTTGAAGGTCATTTGGTTGATGAAAGGTATAAGTTGGTTGATGGGTTAATTTTCTATAAAGGTAGAATCTTTTTAGTGCATGAATCTAAGTTTAAAAAGAAGATTCTACAGTCTTTTCATGATGTTCTCCTTGTTGGTCATCAAGGCATGTTCAAGACTTACAAGCAGATTAGGGAAAGGTTTGCTTGGAAAGGGATGAAGGATGAGATTATGAATTACATAAGAGTGTTTTATTTGCCAAAAGAATAAGAATGAACATTCTTTTCCAGCTGGTTTGTTGTAGCCCTTGCCAATTCCAAATAAAAAATGGGAGAGAGCATTGCAATGGATTTCATCACTGGGTTGCCTAAGGTACAAGGACGTGATTGTATTTTTGTGGTGGTAGATAGATTGACTAAGTTTTCACATTTTTATGCTATCACAACTTCATTTACAGCAGCTCAAGTGGCTGAGTTATTATTTAGAGAAGTTTTCCGGTTGCATGGTTTGCCTAAAACCATTGTCAACGATAGGGACAGCAAGTTCCTAAGTGCTTTTTGGCAAGAGATCTTCAGGATGAGTGGTACAGTGCTTACTCCAAGCACTAGTTATCATCCACAAACAGATGGGCAATTCGAGATTGTCAACAAGTGGCTAGAGGGTTACCTTAGAAATTATGTTTCAGGGCAGCAAAGAGCTTGGATTAAGTGGTTTCATTTGGGAGAGTACTGTTACAACTCTTCCTATCATATGTCAATTAAGATGTCTGCTTTTATGGCTCTTTATGGTTATGATGCTCCTAACTTTGTAGATTTGGTGTTTGGTGATAGTAAAGCTCCACAGGCAAAGGATATGCTTCAACAGAACCAAGACATCTTGAAATCTCTCAAGGAAAATTTGCAACAAACTCAAAATCAGCAGAAAGTATACGCTGATCAGCAGGGTATTGACAGATCTTTTGAAGTAGGAGACATGGTCTACTTGAGGCTTCAGCCCTATAGACAATCTACCCTTAAGAAGAGTGGTGCAGAAAAGTTAAAACCACGATTTTATGGTCCTTTTAAAGTCACCAAAAGGATTGGTGAAGTTGCATATGAGTTGGAGCTTCCAACTGAAAGCAAGGTGCATAATGTCTTTCATGTGTCACGCCTCAAGAAGGCACTTGGACACAATGTTGTAGCTACTTCAGAATTACCTCCATTGGATGAGGAAGGTCAGTTGGTGTTGATTCTAGAAGAGATTTTTGATACTAGAGAGCGTTCCTTGAGAAGAAGAACAATCAAGGAATACTTGGTTAGATGGAGGAACTTGCCTATTGAAGATGCCACGTGGAAAGGAGAACATATTTTGTTGCATCCATCTTTTCGGTTGCTTGAGGACAAGCAATCCCGAGGAGGGCAGACTGTAATGTCCCCTTCTCATCAGTGATATGTTCAGACGCTCATCAGCCTATTCCGGAGGCCCGTAGGCTCGTTGAGGTAAAATTAGGGTTTCCATGTTTGGGAGGTTCTATGGCATTTCTGGGAATTTACTATTTATAGTAAATTCTATTTTTGGCAGTATTAAGTTTGTCAGCTTTAAGGACTTCATTTCCAGTTGGAGCAATTATTTGAATTCAAGTTCTGGCTTCTAAAAGCTTTATTTGGTGAATTTCATAAATAAAGGCATTAATGTTATAAATTTCAGTTGACCCCTTGGCCTAGGAGAATAACTTCAAGTTGTGTTAAAAGGTGGTCTTGAAGGGGGACGCCTTCATATGGATTAAATATTATTTTAAGTTTTAATTGCCATGAAGTGGACGCCATCTTGAGGAGGAATTAATAACTTTTGGAAATTTGAAAAGTTTCAAATGTGACTTTTGGCGTACCATGAGGGGAAATTGAAAAGTCATCTCATTCTCTTTAAATATGAAGCTTTGCTCCAGCATTTGGTATCTATTGTTAATTGCTAAAGTTATGCTGTCGAAATGACATTGTGATTATTTCTTTGAGAGATGCCTACCTCCTAGATTCCAATCAATTTCGTGTTTGAGAGACAACACCTAATTGGTTTTTATTGCTGCTTCTCATTTAGACTAGCAGATGGAGCTCAATTGTTGAAGATTTTGGAGTTTTTCTCAGTTTTGGTGTTGCTGATATTGCTACAACTGAAAGTGTTTTTTGTTAACAGCTTTTTGAGCAAATTAAATATCATTCTGGGTATGTTTGCAAAGTGTTTCTAGACCCAAGGCGACCCCTTCCACAAGAGATTGGAATTTATTTCCAAGTCTTTGATTTTATATTGCTAAATCGCCCTTCTCAAGAGTCGTACCATCTGGAGAGCGTTGGGACTTGTGCCATAAATTAATGGATGACTTTTGAGGCTGTTTCTTCATCTTGTCATGGGCGCCTATCCTCCAGAGGTTCACTGCACTTCGTTTCACACCATTCAGAGGTATTTTGGTGAAGTTATGAGCATTTAATTGATTCTTATAGTTGCTGGTTATTCATTTCTAGAATTGCAGATTTACATCAGACTTGTTTCAGTTCGAATTTCTAGTCCTTTCTTCATTAATAATTGTTAATATTTATCATGGAATCATTCAGTATCTTGGTGCTTTGAAAACATTGTAATATGCATGTAAATTGCAGCTCTCTTCTATATTGTAAGACTGTAAACAATAGTACTGTTCTAGTCCTTTATTGCTGCAATCATTTCATATTTCTCACATTAAATACCCCTGGATGGTTTACCGCCAGTGTGGAGAATAAGCTTGTATCTCTTATTGTACCCACTGAAAAAGTGGAGAATTCCCACTCCTGAGTGGATGCCCGCCGCAACGGATGAACTAGATAGTTTGAATCTTCATGGCTGGTTATCCGCCTAAGTTTACTTTCAATTTGTAATAAGTACTCCGCCATATGTTAGCACCTCGCCCTCAATGGGATCTTGAGTGCACATTCTTGGCGTTCAGTTTTATCTTCAGTTTCCAGTTGCATTCTATTTTTGTATCAAGTTTGGATCTTAGGGATCCTCTGACCATATGCTCGCCCCTCTTCCTTAAGTGGTTTTAGGGCGCATTCTTGGTTAGAGTTGCTTTGATAGTGTTTTTTGGATTTGGCACTAACGCTAATCAAATTGGCCAAGTGTTGGTGATTCTATAAAACTATGGCAAATAATTGGTTAGCATATTTCAATCCCCCCATCAAGTAGTCATCTTCTAGACAACTCAAAATGAAAACTAGAATAGAAAGGGAATTAAGAAGAGGGAGGAAGAGAGTGCGCCCCTAGGTGTACAAACGAAGAGGGAGTCGTCGTGGATTGTTGTTGGAGGCGCTAGAGTTTCTGGGTGGCCACCTTCTGCCGCTCTTGAGCTAACTTCACCATCTTAACTGCTTCGGCGAGTTTGGCTTGGGCCGCCGCCAACTCCTCTTTCGTACCCGCCGAGTCCTTGTCCTTCTCAGCCAGCTGAGTATCCCTCTCTACAAATTGCTTCTCCTTCTCTACCAACTGGTTATCCCTCTCCACCAACTGCTTGTCCTTCTCTGCCAACTCTTCCTCCTTACTCTTCCTCCTTTACTGCCAAGGCCCGTGCCCGCTCAGTCGTCACCTGAGCCAAATACTCCTGTGACTTGCGGATCTGCTCCGTGAGCTTCGTACAGCTCTGGGCTGCCTGCGCCAAGGCCTTGTCTCATTCACCTTTGGTCTCATTGATGAGGAGCAATCGTTAGCGCACCTATAAATAAGCATCTCTATAGCATCGCTCCATACCATGGAGCACCCTGAGAACCCTGCCATGCCTTCCTACCACTGTCAGTAGACTTGGCTGCCAAGCAACCATCATCTCATCTAGCATCTTTGTTGTCGATACATTCGGCCAACCCTTTGTTGTGAAGCACTGGAAGAATTCTCTCTCACATCCCTATTGCATGAATGCCAAAATGCATTCTACCTCCTCTGCTACCAAGGGATTGAGTGCAATGATGAGTTGCTAACTCACTTCCCCAACCTCCTGCATATGTCGACCCATGGCACTCAACTCCTGTATATGTCTACCCATGGCACACAGCTCTGCAATGTACCTGTGCAGGTTGCCGAGGGGGTCATGAGGATCCACCATTGTCGTCTATACCAGCCCTGCCGACTCATCTTCACTTGACGCTGCCTCTCCAGATTGCCCTCGTCTCCGCCTCCTTGACCGTGAGGGTGAAGCAACTGCATGGCGTGCTGGAGTCGTCCATACCACTGCCCATGTCACCACATGGTAATGCTCTGGCGATGATTGTGAGGCAACTACCACTACTCGGCCAATTAAAGTGGCTCCTTGTTGCCCACCGAGCTATGTGCTCGGTGGAGTGCTCAAGGGCGACTATCCACCTGCCAACAACTGCATACTCTCCTGTGCGCTTGCTGGCTGGGTGGCCGATTACACACTTGGCTCCGGCTGGGCACTCTCTTGAGTGCTCAGATGTGTAATGTCTTGTATAGAGATGTGAGTTGGCTCCTTGGCCATGCCTGGCGATGGCAGAGGGGTTGTTGCTTGTTCACCCATCCCGCCAAGCCACACATCCAAGGCTTCGTCATCCTCCTGATCTCCTTCGCTGGTGGCCATTGCTGCTGGCGTGGATGCTACTAGAGTCCCTTGTGCTGCCAGTGGAGGGACTATAGGAATGACCTGTTGGGGCACATTCGATGACTCGGAAATGATTGCCTCCACCCCTTGCGACCCAACCTCCTCAGATACCGAGACCTCATCTACGCTCATCTCCTCATCCTCGTTGGACGACACATCAATGGTTGCATCCTCTGTGGTGTCGCCCTCTCCACTATGTTGTTCCTCCTGCTCATCCTCCTCTCCACTCGGCCTCTGCTATGAGCTAACCATCTACCGTCTCCTCTTGGACGATGGTGCTAAATGTTGTGCCTCCTCTCTTGTGCTCTATATACCAAGATTGGCCCAATAGAACACTTTGGGCCATCCCTTGCCAATATCCGCCAACGGTTGTAGTGCACCCCAATGGCTAGTCGCCACTTGCCGATGGATTGCATCCAGCAACAGCCCTATGGCATGTTGCATCATGTAACAGGCTTTGTGTCGCAAACTCATAAAGTCTCTCATTCGTTTTGAAAGCCCAGTCGCCCAATTGTACAGAGTACCGCCAGCCAATCCAACCATTAGCCCTATCATCCACACAACAATATTTGATGCCCTCCTGGCTCCTATAAGTCAGCTTTTGATGAAATTGAGTATACACTTCCACTCAGCGTTGCCGAAGAAGTTCTTCCGTAGTCCCCGATTACCAGCACCCCAAATGGTCTCTCTCTTCTTGTGTTAGATTGGACTTGCAAACCCTGGCTACGAGGGCCTCCTTTTTTTGCTTCGTCATCTTGCTTAGCGGTTTTGTTGGTGCAAGCCCTTGAAAGGGATTCCAAAAACCCTTGTAAATTTAGGAGCGCCATACCACATTGTCACCTAGTAACCCCAAAATTTGATTATGGACCAATGGTTGTGCCTGTCATAGCCAGCTATCAACTGGTGCAGATATGGCTCGAAGTCTCTACCGTTAAGGAATGGCACCTGTGCTGCTTTGTCCACCTATGCTTTTTCAATGCTTTCTTCAATATGTGAGTCAGGCATTCAAGACCACCACGACTGATATTATGTGTCACTGAGACTCTCCCAAGTGATTGTCTCCAGAGTGACGGCATCGTTGCTTCCTCTCGCCATTGTTATGCCCCCTGCAACCTTTGACCGAATGATAGTCAACTTCTTAGCTTTGTTGGAACTCGCTACCATTTTTCTTTCTCGGTGATATTTATTTTCCTGGTAACACCAGTGTGCTTTAGTTTCACAACACTTGCCTGCCAAATTTGAATCGCTTGTTTTAAATATTGATTGCCAACGGTTATAATAATTGTCACCCTCCACACTACTCTCAGAATTCTTTCTTCTGTTGAATGGTACAGCCCTTTTTCCCTCACCAAACCATACGAGTTTCTCTACTTGAGTTTTGGAAAACTTCTCTTGAAATTGTACGGTCTTGAGAACTCATGCACGCTTCTTCAAATGAAATTTTCATATGGCTTGCCTTGATGTTAACTTTTGTATGGCTTCCTTTGTCTCCCAAACTCGTGCGGCCTTCTTCAAATTGATTGTTCATATGCCAGACTTCAAATTATTAAAATTTCACACGGCATGCTTCAGTTTCAAATTTCCTACGGCCTCCCTCTTTCGGCAGATTTCGCATGGCTTTGTCTCCTTGAGATCGTATTGGACTTGTTGGCTTCTCTTTGTGCGGCCTTGTTGTTTCGTATTGTCTCCAGATTGCATGTGCGTATGATCTCCAAGTTAAGGTTTCGTGCGACCTCTATATTACTTTTGAAGACGCGTACAACCCTCCTCAAAGTAGCTTCTCGTACGAAACTCAATGTTCGTACGACACTCAAGATGAATTCTCGTATGGAACTCAAGACTAACTTTTGTATGACACTTCGTAATGTGTACTTTCGCAAGGCACTTCTTAATATAAGCTTTCGTACGACCATCCTTTCTCTTCATTCGGGCTTTATTTCCTCAGGATTTTCTTCGGCTCATGTCTTTATGTTTCCTCCTGTCGACTTCCTACACTTTTCCCATCGTACGGCTCCCTTGCTTAAGTTTGTTGATGCATGGTGCGACCTCCCTTTATTTTGGTATTTGATGTTCGCCTTTGATATTTGCTGAGCACTATTCTTATTCGCCACTTCCTGAGACTTGTTTTTCCGTACGATTTTTAATAATTCCTCATTAGTGCTTCACCTTCTATTATTTCTTACTTCTATTCTCCATACTTTTAACTCTTCTTATTTTTCCATACTTTTTAATCTCCATCACCTTTAATTTTTTATTTTTTCCTCTCGTCTTTATTTTCTCTCCTTCGTCTTCTTTGTCTGTCTTTATTTTCACTCTCCTCCATCTTTTTTTTCTCTCCTCCGACTTCTTTTCTTCTCTCCTTCATCATCTTTGTCTTTGTCCTTATTTCTTCTCTCCTTCGTCTCTTTTATCTCTCTGTTTTTTGTCTTTGTCCTTATTTTCTCTATCCTCCATCTCTTTTTTCTTTTTCAATTTTTTGCTTTTTTCTATTCTCTCTCTTCCTGATTGTTTTTTCTTTTCACACTTCTCCTTTCCTCACCTTTTCGAACCTTCAACTCTGAGGTGTAGTGCCATTTTTAGGTGTACGGAGGCCTCTTGTAGCACTCTTCCTCACCACACGTACTCATGAATTTGACATCAAACCATTTGTCCACCAATGGGGCTAGGCCTCTGCCTTTGAAACTGCCATCCACGTACCTCCTGCCATACTGCTGATACCAACTCACGTCCTCTCCGTCTACTTCCGATGGCCTAGCTAGGTTGGTATGACTCTCCATAACCCGTCCTCCGTTACTACCTTCTCTATCCATGGTGTCTTTCGCTTGTGGGTTCTCATTTGCTTCAACAAGTCTTCTGTATACCCATCCACATGTGACGAACATGTCTTCAATCATTATCACCGTCTTCAAGCATGGGCCAATCTTCTCGGCATATGCTTCCCATTGTTCATCATCCCACGATTCTTCATCTTCTTCGTTGTTGTCGCTAGGTTGGCGCTCACTTCATTCTTTCACCGCTTTCTCTTCCTTCTTCCTTTGCGCTTCTTCATCCAGTTCCTTGGCGAGGTATCCACTTCTTATGCCTGCATATGGGGCCTGGTAGTACCAGTGTCCCCCCGTCCGTCGCCACAAGGTGGTTGTTCCAAACATTGCATTCGTGAGATGCTTATGCACCCGGGGTACTACAATACCTTCCACTTTCTTGTTGGCCAGCCTTTCTTCGATGATCTTGTCTTTGCCTGATTTGGCCTAGTCTTCTTCTGGGACATACCTGTGGCTACCTAAGCCCCAGTCCTGTTCTCTGGTGGCTTCCTCCTTCTGCACAGGCAAGTCTTCCTTGGTGGCATAACAAAGCATATTGATGGCTATTGTATCTTTCTTCTCCTTCCTCTCCTGGTATAACTTCAACTTTGATCCGTTGATTGCTTCTAGTAGCAATGACCCATCCAAGTTTTCTAGCTTTATGGAAGCATTGTCGCAAACCTCTCGAATTTTAAATGGTTCGAGCAAACAAACCTTAAACTTCCCTGGCTTGATTTCGTTACGGCCGTTATATTTAAAACTAACTGCCCTGGCCGAAAATTCAATCGCCGGATATGTTTATCGTGCTAGAATTTTCTTCTCCTCTGCATGGTCTCCGTCGTCCATTGTGCCATTATCCTTCGTTTATCCAATTTGTTGAGTTGATGCAATCGTTCCTTTAGACTCTCTGTGTTTCCCAATCAGTTCTCGATCGCTAACCTTAGGCTCAACACCATGTACTCCATTAGCACCACCACTTCCCGACCATACATCAATTGAAAAGGCGTGTGCCCGGTTGTCACCTTTTACGTCGTACAGTATGCCCAAAGGACGGCTAGTAGTCTCTCCTCCCAATCAGCTTCCTCTACACCACATGATTTATGAATAATTGATACCAACACCTTATTCAGGGACTCCACTTGGTTGTTGGCTCGTGGGTAGTACGGACTTGATAAGTTATAGAGGATTCAAAACTCCGTCATCATCAACCGAATGACGTGGTTGATGAAGTGTCCCCCACAATCACTGGTAATTTGTATCAGAATCCCATACCGTGTCACTATCTGCTCATAAATGAATCTCGTCGTACTCTATGTTGTGTTATCCGGCAACGCTTTGTCAAATATTCTGTAGCAACCACTATATATCGGCACCGATGTAATTGGCTTACTTTTAACGACTCAATGAAGTCCAGTCCCTAACATTCGAATAGCTCCTGAGGTTGGGATGGGTACAAGGGAATGAAGTCTCGTTTCAAGGGTTTCCCTACCCTCTGGCGGGTGTCACAACCTGACACCCACTCTCGGGCTTCTGTGTGCATCGTTGGCCACCATAGGCCCGCCAAAAGGATTTTTCTAGCCGTAGCATCCAGACCCATGTGACCTCCAACTAGACCCTCATGCGCTTCTTTAAGTACACTCGGTACTCCTCTATTACACACCTCTTGAGAATTTGGTCGAACCCCATCTTATACAGCAACCCATTAATCAGTTGGAATGTTTTGCTCTTTAGTACGAGTTTCCTCTATGTTGGTGGCATCTCCTTTGGGAGTGTGGATGTAGACAGGTACTCTCCAATCTTCTTGTACCATGAAGGGAGTACTGCAATTTGAAATAGGTGCGCGTCCAAAAAATCTTCGTTCAATCCCCCTTCAGCAAGTTCGCTCGACCAGATCCTTGACAACTGGTCGGCAATCACATGGCTCCTCCCTGGACGTACGATAATGGTGAATGTGAATTCTTGGAGCAATAGTAGCCACTTGCTCACTCTCACTTGGATTATTGGCTTGTTCACCAGGTACATTAGGGCTTGGTGGTCCACATAGAATGTGAACTAGTAGGTAATGCCTGAATTTCTGCACTGAATACACCATCCCGAGTGCTTCACGTTCGATCGTACTATAGTTTTTCTCTGCTTTTGAAAGTAACCGACCCACAAAAAACCACCGGGTGTTCAAACCCGTCTACTCCCACTTGAGCAGTGTTGCTCTGATGGCGAAGTTGGAGGCATCCACATGTACATAGAACTCCTTGTTCCAGTCAGGGTACGCCAACATGGGTGAACTAATCAACTGATCCTTCAATTCATTGAACGCCTTTTCTTGTTCTTCCACCCATATGAAAGGTCGTCCCTTCCTCGTCAGTAGGTCGAGAGGGTAAGACACTTGTGAGAAGTTTTTGATAAACCTTCGATAGTACCCTATGTGCCCGAGGAAGGACTTTACACCAATGACGTTCTCCGAGGCCTCCATCTATACAATTACTTGTACTTTGCCTAGATCAGTTTTTAGTCCAGCTTTGCACACAATGTCTCCCAATAATTTCCCCTATGGCACCATGAACCGCACTTCTTGGGGTTCAATGTGAGGCGGGCTGCTCTGCATCTCTCCATGCACTCTCCGAGAGCCTTCAAATTTTTCTCCTTGTCACTATAGATCGACCAGTCGTCAAGGAACACTTTGAAGTTGCCCACTGACATTTTGTCGAAGATGTGTAATATTATTCTTTGGAATGTGGCCTATGCGTTACACAACCCGAATGGCATCCAGTTGTACGCGTACACCCCGTCCTCAACCACAAAGGTTGTCTTCAACTTGTCTTCCTCGACAATGCTGATTTGTTGTATCCAAAGAACCCGTCCAAGAACAAGTACATCTCATGCTCGGTGACCTCTTCAAGAATTGTGTCGGTGAAGGGGATTGGAAACGGGTCTTTAATAGTCACCGCGTTCAAGCACCACAAGTCAACACGTATCTGGATCTGCTCCGATTCCTTCTTCAGGGAAATGACAATCAGGGACCCCCAGTCGTTGACTTCTACTTTGAAAATAATGCCTGCTTCCAACATCTTCTCAATTTCATCTTGTACTTTGGCGGCGTAATTTTTGTTCATCCTATAGGGTCTCTTCCATATAGGTTGGGTTCCCGGTACGAGAGGGATCCTATGTACACACAGCTCCAACGGTATGCCCTTCAGGTCCTTGTACGTCCAGGCAAAGGCATCTTTATATTCCACGAAGATTTTAAATGTCGTTGCCTTTAGTACGGGGTCCTAGTCATCACCGACGAGGATCACCTTAGGCTTTTCTTGTTCAACAACATTTACTTTCCTCAATGTCGGTTCCTCGTACTTGATGAGTTTGTCTCTTTCAAACTTATGGGCTAGCGTCTCGTCCAATCCTGCCACGCCTTCCTTGTACTCGTGGCATTCTGGCGGAAATGTCTGACTAGTTGAGCCATTATCTTCTTCCTCTCCCCCCTCTATGATTTGTAACATGTTGCAATCTGGGTGAAAGACTTCGTAATCCTCCATTTGCCAGTGAAATAGCCCGTTCAGTGAACTGGTCTCATCCTCCGAGCAACTTCCAATTTCAAGTACACCCTCAGCATTCGGTTCCATCATTTTCCTTTCTTCATTGACATCTGATCCTCCGTCCGATTCTAATCCGGAGGAAGCCAGTTCTTCACTCACCGCCTGGTTCTTCAAATCAATAATGTACTTCTTCCCGTGGCTCTTGATCGAGTGTGTGTTCCTCTTCCAATTATGGTTTGCCTTGGCGGCAATCAACCATCCTCATCCCAACAATGCGTCGTACACCTTCTTCTCCAACAAGATGATGATGAAGTTTATTAAGAACTGTTGTGTGCCGATCAAAACTTTCTGCGCCATTATTTCCATCCTCGTCCCAACAATGCGTCACACGCCTTCTTCTCCAATGGGATGACGACAAAGTTTAATAAGAATTGTTGCGTGTCAATCAAAACTTTATGCGCCATTAAAGTATCGAGAGGTTTGATGCCATGCTGGTTTGCACCTACCAGGTGGAATGTCGGGGGCCAAAGAGTTGGCTTTCCCAAACACTTCCATGTATCCTCTGGCAATACGTTCACCCCAAAGCCTCCATCCACAATGGTGTTGAAGAGTTTCCTCCCCATGATTTCCATCTGTACGATGGTCGGCTTCCTCTCGACATTTACTGCGATTAGCATTGGGTCCGTAGCCTCTCCTATCAGTTCTATCGTACTCTTGGTTGAACCCTTTTGAAGGTTGTCTTCAATGACGTTCGTCAGTGCTACTCTCAGTTGAGGCATCATTTGCAGAAGGTTTGTTACCTTAATTGGTACGATTGTGTGAAGAACATGCCATACTATGTTTTTCTCAGACTCTGACTCCAATGACGTACTAGCCGCCTTAGAAGTTCTTTGTTCATTTTCCATTGCCTCTTCCACTTTTGCCCTGGCTTCTCGGAGTCTCTCTTTCTCCATATGAGGGTCCGGATAATTGGCCTTCTTTGTCCACACCCTTGTAATGGCCAAGACCTTTTCGTCAACTACCTCTAGCATGTTGACGCCTTTCTGCTTTGGGTAGTTAGTGTCTTCGTGATCGCCAGGACCACACCATTTGCCCAGCCTTCCCCCGGCACCTTGACCGCTCTGGCAATCCCTGGCAAAGTGACCCCATTCGTCATATTTTCAGCACTAGATCATGGGTCTACCTTTGTTGTCGTACTGGATTTTGCTTCTTGGCATACTATTAGTACTTCTTCGATTGTTGCGATAGCCACTAGGGGATGCGTTGTTTTGGGGTTTCAGCGGTGTGCTTGGAGGGGTTGACTGTTCCCCTTGGTGTGAAGAACACTTGCAAACTCCGTGTTTTTAGGTTGTATGGGCACTCCTTGACGGAGTGTCATAATAACTTGGCAGATGTCACAAAACATTTTCTTCGGACAGTTGGCCTTTGTGTGATCTTTTGTTTTGCATTCAGTACACCACAATTTGTTCGCCTCCTTCGACCCTTCTTTGTTGACTTTCAGTTCCTTCATCATTCTCAACATATCTCGACGGAGAGCTTGTACGGTTTTTGACTCAGCTTCACTCTCCCTTGTACTTTCATCGTCATCTTTCTTTTTCCCTCGCAAAGATTTCTTGTTTTCGCTCTCGATGTCCATCGCACGGTTATATGCTTCAATGTACGAGGATAAAGGTACCACCTTCATTTTCTTTCGGAGGGAGGGAAGTAGTCCTTCAATGAACCACCTCTTCTTCAGACCATCCGTTGGCTGTGTCTCCAGTTTCCCCAACAAGTCTTTCAATTTCCGATTATAGGTACGCACACTCGTGCTTCCCTTGCTTGGTATTGTAGATCTTCGCTATAATCTCACTATCATCCCTCAGGAGTTTGAACTCATCCTGGAATGATTGCTTGAGTAATCTCCATGATGCCTTGTGTACTTGGTCCGATTCTGAGTACCAGTCAATGGCATTGTCTCTCAATGTTGTCAAGAATGCTTTTAGCCAGTAATCCGGATCATCCTATCCGTTGGCTACCCAAATCATTTCGCACATTTTACAATGGCATACTTGATCTTTTGACCCATTCCCCGTAAACTTCGACAGTTTCTGCCACTCGGCTAGCGGAGTCACCATCCTTCCCCGATGCCCTCCTTGTGCATTGGACCTAACTGGACTGGTTTTCCCACTACGTCTCGGTGCATCGCTTGCACTTTCGGGCACATACGAGTCTCTCCCACGTAGTGTCCTTGACACCTCGAGTCTCCTAGGGTTCACTTTGGTACTCCCTTTACCCTGGGGTCTTAGGCTCAGATCTTCTAGTCCTCAGCCCTTCGTCGTCATTCGATATGGACAACTCCCGAATGCGTTGAATGCTACTGTCGAGCTCTTCACTTAATTCATCATCATTGTCGTCAATTTTCTACCTTTCTCCGTATGGTGTACTAAAAGGTCCTTCGCCCCTTTCCTCGACCAGACTTTGGTGTGCTCATATGATAGATCAATCTATTCCATCAAGTTCTGGTGTGCTCTTGTAATGGATTGACTTATTTCAATTATATCTTCATGGATTTCTCTGTCAATTTCCTTTAGCCTTCGTCGTCTATTTTCTTGCTTCTGTACCCTGAGTGCTCACCGAACCTTCTCTTCCTGAGTTTTGTGCCTAATTGGTATTTGGTTCTTATCTTTGTTAGGCCATATGGGCATTAAAGGTTGGTTACACGATCATTGGTTGCCGCGAGTACGTCTTCGGCTGGTATCCCGTTTTTCCTCTTCCTGCTTGGTTCTCTCCTCATACTGCTACAGTATCTGTTGCCTTCGGTGTTCCCAGTCGCTGTTCGCCCGAAGATCCTACAAGATGATGAAGTGGCGGGCCAACAATCTTGGCAGACGGTTGAGGAGATGGTCAACCTTGTCGTTCACTTGCAGCCTGTCCCAAATGATTGCCTGAGGGATCTCTTGCCTGAGAGCTTCCCTCTGTACATGATCCCTTAGCAATATATCCCACAGGTTCACCAAATCTTGTGTCAAATTGTCTTCCCGTTCTTCATTCGCTTGCACAGGCTCTTCTGTCAGTCGAACCATTACAATGCCATGTTGCTACCGGGTGACTTCCTAAGTACGCTTAGGCAACGGCGCCAACGTATGCAATGAGTATACGAGAGTAAATTATAGAACATAACATTGTACTAAATTGTAAAGCATAAAACCATCATTGTTGTCTCTTATTTATCCAACATATGCACGTACAAGTATATTATGACAATCATAGCAACAGTAGTAACATGTTTATTAACTACATAACTCTTGATACATATAGTGCACGGACGGTGGTTGAAGGACCAACCGTCATGTCGTTTCATTACATTAATTATTCTCTTGAGAACTAATTCCCGAACCACTAACTAGTACGACAAAACACTTACATTAAATATCACACTAAGTCTTATTTCTTTATTCCCGGATGACTAATTACATTTCGGCCAGCTACAATTGTGTCTCCTTGTCCTTCCATCCTCCTTTTGGTATGCATTATGCCAAAGTCTTGATCCCCAACACTAACAAAGGTCTTCGTAAATTCACTTGAGTCTATCGCCCGTTAGAGTTCAAAGTTCTTGCTTCCCTCCTACTATTTGGCATCCATCAAGAGGTATCCTCAATCCCCCACCCCCAACACTCCACCTCATCCCTTTTCATTTGAAATTCCTCCAAGTCTATCGGGAGTCAAACTTTCGGCTCTCTTAGCCTTCATCCCCCCTTGGTATTTGTTACATTGGATGCCCGGCAAAGGATTGTCTTGTCAGGGAATTGAAGATTTTATGATTTCCTTTTAATCCTGATCAATAGATGGTATAAGGGAGGCTTGAAACCCAATGTCCAACAATGTTTGTGTCGAGATATCGAGGGTTTCCTTGCTTCTTTCCAATGACTGATGGCCCAACGAGTATACGATGATCCAATGCTCCAACATCTCTCTTGTGCCTTTGTTGAGGTTTAATGATTTTTAATGACAAATCATTCAAAGGACTATTTAAGCATAGGATGATTATTTTAATGATTTTAGTGGCCTGATGGCACATTTTCTCCTTCGCATGCTCCATCAACCCACATTAATGGCAGCAATGGCTAACCGTACTATCAAAATTAAATGCAAATGTCCACTAATCTAAAGCGCCCATTTTGGGCAAGAGTCAATCCTCAACCACATTTGAATGTGCTACAGTGCAGCACTTAGGGTTTCACACCCTGGAGGGTATTAAGGCACAATTTTGATTCATTTTCAAGGAGGTGGTATTGGTTGTGGTCTCCAGATGCCAAGGAAGTTGGAAGGCAACCCTTGATGCTATTCCAATTCATTTTGTGGGTACAAGTTGTCGGAATAGTAGAAGATTAATATTGCAAGTGGGCTATGTTACATAATGTCTTCATGGCATTAGGTGTATATTCAAGAAGATTTGTTGGTTGCAGCCATGCATTTTCCTTTGTCACATTTGCTAGCATAAGTGTAAGATTGGGTCAGATGAGTGTAATAGCATCCTAAAAATGTTGCAAGTAGTGTAACGATCTCATTTTATACATGAATATATGCAGTTATGTTGTGGATTACTAAGTATGTTTTGTTACAAAATTTCATGATCTTTGTTGTGTGCAAATACATGGCTTCGCGTCCTTTTATTCCAATTTGTTCCTTCTCAATGTGCTATGACTTTTTGCCCAACGGATAGGCACCAATCTGGAACCTTGATCAATCTCACACATTCAATCAAACAAACATAAATCAATAGTGTAGGAGTAAGTAGTTTTTTTGCAATCATGAGCCTGTGATATAGCCTAGGATCTATCTTCAATAAGGCTCAAACAAATCCATTTCATGTGGGTTATATGGTCATTGAAATACCATTACACATAAAATCAAATTCACACACCACACTATTATTTTTTATTTCTTGGAATATATAAATCACACCAAACATTGAATCCACACAAAACCCCAAAATCTCTACAAACCCAAAATATTGAAACCACAAACCAAAACCAAATACCTACTAAATTTGAAACTCAATCTGTGACTTTCAATACAATGGTGATTTCTACATGAAACCATTTGAAATGGAATGAGAGTTTCCGTCCCCAAACCAATCTTTGCTACACACTAGTAATCCCTAGATGGAATTACTCTAAAAACTAGGAGGGTTTCGTCCTCAAAACTTTCAAATTTTCAAAAAGTTTCCATCTTTGGGAAATGGCGAAGATGAATGTGTGTTTATTATTGAGAAATGAAATAACTCCAAAAAGAATGTAATGTATTTTATGAAAACTCTCCTCTCTTTATAAATTTTTTAGAGCTATTTTAGGAAAAGTGTTTTTTGTATTTTTCCTTGCTTTTTCGAAAGTGTTTTTTGGTTTTTTTATTGTCTTTACAAAAAAACATTTTTGCTTTTTTATTGGTGTTTTGAAAAACATTTTTTACTTTTCATTGCTTTTTCAAAATATCATCTTTTTCTCCTTAATAAAATAATATGAAGTGTTTTTATGACCACTTTTCAACACCTTGAGCCTAACAACACTTTATCTGCACACTAAAAACACTTTTTTAAATAATTAATTAAGTTGTCGGTTAGGAAACAAGTTCAAATACAGGTACGGGTACGGGTACGGCAATTTTTTTTCCCTTGGGGACAGGTATATATATATATATATGTGTGTGACTGATGGATTAGTATGGGCTGACTACACTTGATCCATGAGGATACGAAGTATATTCTAACCACTAAATGTCAATCCCAAGAAGATCAATCAAATAAACACTAAACTAGGAATCCATTAAAACTTAACATGTTAAACTATGAAAGTTTCAAAACCCCTATTCTAATCCATTGAAACTTATCTTATTAGGGGAGTGGTGTCACATTGATGTGGAATGGTGACCTTTTCCCAATCCCGTGGATAAATGAGTCTATTTAGATTGATTCTATTGAAGAGAATCGTGAAACCGTTGATAGATGTGTGATAAAACATGATTTAAATGCTAAATAAACATGATGCAAGCTATTTTAACATGATTTTTGATGTTAAATGATCGATATAGATATATGCAAGACTAATATAAATAGATTATAAGCTACCAGATTCAAACCCTAATTAACAAATAAGCTAAATGTATGCATCTATGCTATCATAGAAGCCATTAATGGAAGCTAAGCTAATATGCAAGTAATTTAAGCTAAGATGATATTAACTAAGTGTTAAATAGAGTGTGAGTGTGGGTGATTTCAACAGCATGAGTTTGCTCTGAAAAAGATGGATCCATTTGTCTCCAAATAGTGACCTATTTATAGGAGAGCATATGAGAAATGAAATATGGATCATGCATTCTCTGATCACATGGATCAAGGAAAGAATCAAGGGCTCATATTCCTTCAAACAAACACACTTTTAACTTGCACAAAGAAGTCATGTAAGTTAACTTGCACAAGAAATCTTGTAAGTTTGTTGCAAAAAAGGAATATTCCCCTTTTCAAATGAGTAAGGAGAAAGAATATTTTTTGGAATATTCTCATGGGTGAGGAAAATAGATATTTAGCAAATTAAAACAAAGTTTTAATGTGCAAAAGGGGAGCAATATGCAAAGGAGGAATATTCCCTTGCAAGTGGAGGGATTAGATTTAATTAGATAATTTGATAATTAAATAAGGTTTTAATTATGCAAATTAGGGGAATTAGATGATATTCATTAAATAAATGATTTAATGAAAAGGGGGATAGTGATACAATATTTCATTAATTAAATAACTCGACGTATTTAATTTAATGAGACAAAATGTTAGCATGAAAGGGGGTGAATCAACCTGGTTAGATTAATTAGGTTAATAGATGAAAATGACAGAATTAAATAAATAGCGATACAAATTTAATCAATTAAGCGAAATGAGGATGGGTTCCAGGACGAAATGATGTTAGTATACCTGATTCGAGTGGATGATATCCAATATATATATATATATAAAATTATAAACATGTTCAAAATTTAAAATTTATAAGTGTATAAGAGCGAATTTGCACCCTAGGAGCAATTTCCCTTTTTGCCTTTATACAACCAAAGCCGGAGGCTTAAATTTACTTAAGCCCGCTGTTGGCGGTTCATGTGGAGCCTATTTTGTGTGTCGGTGGAGGCGTTTCTGTCGAAGACGCTCGCGTGGCGCGCAAACATCCGTGTGGTGCGCTTACATCCCTGGCAGATTCCTGCGGCTAAGCCAACAGAGGCGTTACTCTTCCCATTGGCAGCAAAGTTGTAACGCCTCCTTCGGCCAACCAACCTGAATATGGCCGTTTTCTCCCTCATTCCTTCATATTCACTCCTTGAACTTACATTCCAACTCTTCAACAGATCAGGCCCTCATTCTAGCACACTCACAAGCTCACTTTCACTCACTTCCAAGCATTCCAAGCATTCCATTGCAGCAACATCACACTACATCCTTGGGCAGAGAGTTTTCCGAGACGAAGTGTTAAACCTAGAAACCAGCTCGCCTAGCCTTTTTCTGCATTTTGGGCCTATTGAGTAGCTGAGAGGCCCTACGGTCCTCATTACCCTCACCTTACATACCCTAAACACTACATTTAGCTAAGGTAAGTTAGGGCAGCCTCTCGTGTCTTGACCATCCGTGACCTAGGGTCTTGTACGCGATGGTCCCCCTCTCTTACATTTTTGGTGAACCCGATGTGAACCAACGTCTGTTCATCTGTCGATGTTGAAGCTTTTGTCGGTTGCTTTGCGATTGTTGTGTTCTCGAGCGTTGTAAAGGTTTATGAGCATCACAACCCAGTCCACAACTTCTAGGCATATCGTAAGAAGTGTATGACACCTCCCGATGGATAGAATGAAGGTCTCACTTGGTCTCTCTACGGGTTTCTTCTCTAGGCCTGTTGTTAGTTTGGCTGCGCAGGAGTAGGTGTCGAGGGCTGAGATAGGATTCACCGACGAAACCGATCACATTCCCACTCCTCCTGCGTCCCCCATGCCATCATCAGTGGACGAGCATGAGGCCATTCAATTGAATATGTGTCCGCCCTTACAAGGGGGTTCGGCAACCTTGAAAATCATTTGGAAAGAAATCCGAAGATGGCTAGGGCCGCTCGAGTTGTTAGTGAACTAAGACATATGATGGATAAAGACCAAACAGGTGTAGAGCTTCTAAGTAGTCTCTTCGGTATCGCCGAAGTGTGCGCCCCTTGGGGCAACCCTAGTTTTGCATAGGGAGTCACCTTCGAAGAACACGAGAGACAGCTAGGAGTATCAATGCCTCCCACCTCTGTCTACATGGCCGATAGAGTCCCTTCCATTAGTATCCCTTTCATCCCTAATCAATCGGAAACTATCAAGGTGAATAAGGTCTCATTGGGCTTTAGCTTTACCCCTTCTGTCACCTTCAATGGTGGAGGTTTTGGCAGAATAGGTGGTGGAGGCTTTGGTAGTGGCGGTGGATCCGATAGCGGAGGTGGTGCTGGTGAAGGTGGATCCGACGGAGGTCGTGGCGATGGTTCCAGCAGTGGCTCTGGTGGTGGCTCTGGCGAAAGTTACACCGGTGCCAGTTTTGGAGGCGGAATTGGCGGTGGCACTGGAGGGGGTTCCTCTGGCCCTTTATCTTCTAACTACCCTATTCTAAATACTCTACTTCAAAATATGGGTAAGATGCAGAGTCAGTTAGCGAGCCTTTCCCAAGCCTTTGCCCAACCTATTTTCCAACGTTTCTTCTGACATAGCCCGTTGTCGGTTGCCATCTTGAACACTCCCTTCCCTCAAGGAATGGAGATTCCTAAATTTGAGAATTGGTGGTAAAGGGGATCCGCAAACACACGTGTCTGCCTTTAACGCTCTCTGCACCGACTTCTTCCATCATGACGCCTTGATGGCTAAACTATTTCCTCGATCCCTCAAGGACATAACACTCGAGTGGTACTGTTCCTTGCTTGACAATTCTATTTTCTTATTTGATCAACTTGTAAATCAATTCCTCAGACAATTCCAAGCAAACATCGGGCCGAAGATGACCTTTTTGGATCTCGTTCGATGTAAGCAAAGAGACAATGAGAAGATTACCGATTTCATAGCGCGTTATCAAGCGCTTCTTTCACAAATCTCGTACCAACTGCCCGATTCTGACGTGCAGAAGGTGTTCATAGGGAACTTACAAAGGCCTTGGCAAGAGAAGTTCGCCCTTATGAAATACCCTTCCTTCGCGCATTTGTGTGCAGCCTTACGAGAATACCAACAGATGGTTGCTCAGTTTGGGGGATCCTCCTCGCGCTCCCATTCTGAAGGAAAGTCCATCGTATCAATCTTTGGGAAAGGAAAAGCTGTTGCGAATGTAGTAGCCGTTGTCGATGACAACGACCTCAAACACAACCGAAAATTCACGAAGTTGTCTGAATCTTACACTTCTGTCTTGCAAAAGCTATTGAAGGATAAGATCATAACTTTGTCGCCCCCTAAGCCTGTTAGGGAACCCTATCCTAATTGGTACGATGGGAGTGCTTATTGTCAGTACCATCGCGTTAACGGACATGATACCGAATGTTGCATGCGGTTGTGTCATGAAATACAAGACCGCATCGAGGACGGTAGTATTCATCTCAATGGGAACAAGCAGAACACTAACAAATCAGTGGCAAAAGCTAACAGTGAATTGCAGATATACACAGACCCATTTCCGTCTCATTTTGTTAACATGATTATCGATCCCACTGATTCTATTCCTCAACCCGAGGCCTATGTGAACATGGCCAAGGTAACTCCTACTATTCCACCCGCACCCGGTTCGCAAGATATTACATTTACAACACAAGATCTACCCTTAAACAACAAGCCTTCACCTCTTTACATTCCCACTCGCGTCAATGGTAACACTGTGACAAGAGTCTTGATAGACCCCGCGAGCCGTGTGAATATTATTACTGAAGAAACATTAGTATTGAACTCATTGCAAAAAGAAAAGTATGGAGAAACAAAATCTACCATCCATACCCACGATGGTATGAGTCTAAAACCTTATGCCTCGATCACTTTGTCCATCCTGGTTGGACCTAAGACTGTTGACACGGTCTTCAACGTTATTCCAGAGTCAGACCTGTTTAGAGTGAAGCTAGGCATCCCTTGGTTGACTTCCATGAATGGGATTGCATCTGTTATTCATAAGTGTTTAAAGATTTCCCACGAGGGTGTCATGCATGTAGTGCATGATACCAGATATCAACCTTTGGTATCTGGTGGTGGATATTCATTGGATCACTTTTGGACCTCCCCGGTTGGTCCGCTTCCTCTGAGAACGGACCTACTTTACAAGAACAATGTGAAGTACAAAACTGGGGCAAAGGGGAGCCAAAGCTGACTCATCCTGCAACGGAAAAATCGGTTGCCTCCTCTTCCCAAGACGAGAAGGAGCCCGTGCTTACGACTACTCCGAGAGAGAGAGAGAGAGGAGTCCACGCCGGCCCCTTCTCCTCCCCACAAAGGTAAAAAGAAGGCTATACCATTTGCTCTATTCCCCGAAGGAGGAGAATCCCATAACGGCTCCCTCTCCTTCTCGTAAAGGTAAAGAGAAAATGATTTTTTCCAAGATTGCCCCCGCCCTCTCCCTTTTCCTGGGAAGAGTATTGGATGAGCAAGCCCGAAGGCTATCCTCTGAGTCCGATGATTCCTCCTTGGCGTAGGCCCAAGATTAGAATCACAGACCTCCCTAATGAATATCCCGGACCATGGTACTACTTATACGGCAGAAAGAAAGGTTCTCGCAAAGAATTCGATCTGCGGCCTCCTACTGCTCCTGCTTCTAAGACAGTGAGCGAAAAGAGGCCCACTATCGAGGCTCTTGAGTCAACTCCTCCTGTCGCTCCTCAGCCTGCTCCCCTTGCTCCTGTACAGGAACCCGTTCCTCCGCCCGAAACGGTCGTAGTGGACATTCCTATGGTTGAGCAGGAACCTCCCGTCCCTTCGCAAGCTCCAGCTTCTAACTCCAAGAGCCGTAGAAACTGCCTTGCACGTGAGCGCAAGTGCCGGCGAAAGGCTCTCCTGGCCGAGCAGGCCGCCTCACAACAGGAGGAAGAAATGACCACTCCTGTTTCAGGACCTCCTACCGCGTCTCCTTCCTCCCTTCCTGTTGTTTCCCTTCAACACAATTCGCTCCCGGCTTCCGTTGCGGGCACAAACCCACCTAACCCTAAACGGGTACAGGTGTTTATCGCTCCTTCGGCGAAGCCACCTTTGCTGATGTTTGTCCCGGATATTCAACCCTTCCCTAAGCCCGTGGACATGGTTAACAATTCGATCGTGTCCGCTGCGGTTCTGTCCTCCTCTTCCTCTGCACCCCTAGCTTCGTCTATAGGAAGTTCACCCCCTCCAACAAAGAAAGAGGCAAAGGTTGGTCCTTCCGACAAAGGAGGACATAAGAGGAATCCAACTTCTTCACAAGGTGGCCCCGTGATGACTTGTTTTGTCCTTGTGACAGAACCGGTCCCAGCTTCCCCTGAGTTCATCACCGCTCCCGAGTCCTTCGGCGAGCTTAACAGTGAATCTCAGGCACAGTTTGCGCCGTCCACTGAGGATAAGCATGATGCTCCTGCGGGATGCATGTTTAATTCCGTGGATGAAGTCCTGGCCCTGTCGGCAATCTTGGCAAAATCACTGACTTTGACTCCACAGGAGCTCGGTGGAGAGGACCTAGAGGGGCCCTCTTCCTTGGCCCTTGTTGTGGGAGGGTCAGATGCTCCTCTTAACATTCCACCCTTGTAGGCTCGTCCTCCATCCCCTTATGAGGATCTCGATTGTGAAGCGGACAATCCCCTGGATGACCAGTGTTAGGAGGAGGTCCCCTTTTCTTGATCTTGTGTGTGTGTGTGTGTTTTGTGTTCCCCCGTACTCGTGCTATGTGTGCCTGGATGACCCTTGTCACCCCTGTTGGTGCTTGGATACAGGTGTGGTTTTTGTGTCGTGAACCTTCTTCTATTTGTACCATCATTCTTCCATGTTTGTGATTGATTTTCGATAAATTGGGGACGATGCAAAGCGTTGGGGGCATTTAGGCTTCCCTTCCATGTTGACCCAATTTTTAATTTTTACTTTGTTTTTCGTGCATTCTTCCTGATTTGGTTGGGGATTGATGATCTTTCGCCCTGTATTGCAGTTATCTACGTTACTGGGTTCTTCAAAAATGGACCTCGTGCCCGCTCCTAGAGCGTTTGGATACGGAAGCGCCCAGGCAACCCAGGGTTCTCTGTGGGTCCTTCTTGGGCGCTCCCAGGCACTCCTAGGGCGTTCCCAAGGTTCTGCCAGGCAAAAAATGTTAATTTGAACCACTAAAATGTTAATCTAAACACCTTTGTACAACTTATTTGTCAGTTTGTTCAAGCCATAGCTATACTGAGTTTGAGCCATATATCAATCAGGATCATCCTTTTTTGTTGCAGCAGTTTGTGATCTGTTTTAGCTTGGGTTTCAAATTAATTTCAAAGGTATTATTTCATTATCAGCTTCTTAAATGTTATTTCATTATACATATTAGTTAGTAGCTTATTTCAAATTCAATCATCATAAATTCATGATAGTTATTAGTTAGTAGCTTGATGATGATTGGCATATATCTTTATTACTACCATTGATCAATGATTCAGTGATGAATTGATGACTGATGATTGATGAAGTATACTATATCATACTATCAAATGTATTTACAAGTTTGCATATTTTAAATTTTTTTGCATATATATACAACCGTACCCAAATATACTGTATTTTAGGAAAACAAAAAATCGCCGTACCGACGTACCCATATCTCGTACCCGTGCTTGATCCCATTCCAGAACCAGCAACTTAGCCTATTACTATATGAGCTTGGAGAGATCTGACCCCGCTAAACTAGATCCCCCTATGTCCTTTATTTTTCTTTTCTCTTTCGCTTTCCCTTTATCTTTCTCTCTTCTTTGCTTGAGTTGTCCCTCCTATGTGTGACAACGTTCTCCTCTTTAGCACTTCGATTTTCAGAAAATGAATTCGTTGTCAACGAATCTTTTCTTGAAAGTCTTCACAATAATCATTTTCCTTAGAATTGCATTCTCAACTTGGAACCCTAACAGAACGTGTTTCCTTCATCACGGGTTCGAGCTCTTGTTGTAGGTGTGCGAGCTCTTGGAGAATCAACTGGAGAACGAGTTCATTGGTGAGATTCTCCTCATCTTCATCACTCTTGCTTATTTACTTTACCATATTAGAGATTATATAATTTACTTTGTTCTGTCATTTTGGCCCTTTAGTTAGCTTGCTGGGCCGTTAGCTAGTTTTTAGTGACTTAACCTTGTTTTATTGTTGTCTGGCCATACGGAAAACAGCGCACTTTTGAGACACCAGCGCGCTGCGCTGTCGTCCAAAGTCCACACTTCTGTCCTCGGGCAGAGAGCTTTCCGAGACGAATTGTTAAACCTATAAACGAACTCGCCTAGCCTCTTTCTGCATTTCGGGCCTGTTGAGTAGCTAAGAGGCCCTACAGTCCTCATTACCCTCACCTTACATACCCTAAACACTACATTTAGCTAAGATAAGTTAGGGCAGCCTCTCGCGTCTTGACCCTCTGTGACCTGGGGTCTTGCACGCAGTGGTCCCCCTCTCTTACAATAAGACATAAACATAATTGCCAATAAGTAGAATATTTAAATACCTCATACAATCATATTCATAATTTGCAATAATCAAGAATAATTTGAATAATTGGTTGATTATGAAATATTTTCTATTAGAGGGTACCGAGTGGATTGATTTCAAATAGAGTCAAGTAGTGAGACAAAGGAAGTGAAAAGGTTTCCAAGAAAGGTATTTTATTAGTGTGTTTAAGACATCTAATGAAAGATGATTATTACTGTATGCACTAGCAAGAAAGCTTCCATTAGCCAGTGATTGGGGCAGCAAGGTAGATGGTGATGAGTCACAAGCCCTGCTCCCATGGTTGGGCCATTGACATAGTGTCTTATACTGCTGTTTTCCACATCTCTTACTGCAATTTTTATTTCATTGTTGTTCTCTTTGGAGAATGTGAACTAGTACTACCATCTGATGCTACTTATTGTGACCTATTATGCAAGGGCAACTAGGAATTATATTGTGAACCAACTCATATAGTTCTACAATAGGATCAGCTAAACCCAAATTTTGAACATGTACATCACGAGATGTATCTATATTTATTCCACCCACATGCATTGTATTTCTTTGCACATTATAATCATGTCTAGGAATTCTCCTACCAATCCTAATCACGTTGTTTTCTGAATCATCTGAAACATACTAGTATTGATCTTTCAAATCAATAATAATATATCTTTGCCAGAAGTACCAACATCATTTCTTTGAGGAGGTGGTCTAATAGACATACCTGTATTCTTAGCTTTCCATGCAACATGCTGCTTTCCTCCGTCCATTGACACATATCTTAATGTTCTTGGGGATAGCTTGTATGCCTTCCCTCTCCATCTTCAATTCCTCGCTATGATTTTTGGCTGGGTTCAATTTCATACAATTGCCACTCTTCACTTGGAAAGAGTGAGCTAAAATGGATGGGATCACGTTGTGGAAAATATACAGTAAAATTGGGTTACACAATTTTTTGGATAAAGGACCCAACTTTCCATGTTTGATGAAACTTTGTTGGCATAATAACTATTGCCTCCCCAAAGCTGGTTCCTTTGCCTGGTTGGCCACTCAGAATAAAGTTCTTACAAAGGTAAGGTTGAAGAAATTTGGGATTGATGTTGATTTGCTCTGTCCCCTATGTCTGAAAGATCCTGAAACAGCTGATCACCTTTTTCTTCATTGTGAATTTTCGGTCAAATGTTAGCATTGGATTTGGTCTAGACTCAATTGGTTCAGTGCTTTTCTTTGTTCCCTTACAGTTTTATTTGAAAGTTGGCCAACTCTATACCAAAACTCTACCTTTGGCAGCCTGTAGATCATTATTCCTTCACTAACCATGGCACATTTGGAGAGAGAGAGCTCAAGGGTTTTCAAAAATTCTTCACTTATGGGAGTCAGTGATTCACAAATTGGAATTAGCAATATCAGAAATGGTGATGAATGTTAGTCATCCATGCTTCTCAGGAAAATTGGTGTTTCTCATCTTGGGATGCAAAAATTATCAAATCATGGCCCCTACCAAAGATCCCCCCATCTCATGGCTCTACATTAAAAGCAAAAGCAGTATATGCTAGAACAAATGTTAAGTGGGTTCACCTCCTATCTCTCTGGCAAAACTAAACTTTGATGGCGCTTCTAGGGGTAATCCAAGGACTTCTACAACTGGTTGTGCTCTCTGCAACTCTGAAGGAAATGTAATTATTGCTGCTTCAAAACTTCTGCAGGATGACATTAATAACGAAGCAAAAATTCAAGCCCTTGCTTTAGGTCTTGACCTTGCCCTAAAAGGTAATATTAAGGAGATTTTAATTGAAGGAGATTACATTTTAGTAATTATTAATTAATGTGATAAAGAAGAAGGGCTTCAAGTCTTGGAAATTATCATATCTAATGGAAAGAGTCTGGTTTTTGCTTGACAAATTTGGCCACTTTGAAAGTATTCACTGTTTCAGAGAAGCTGTTTAGCTAACAGGCTTGCAAATTGGGCAGTAGATAACAATTTTAGCTATAAGGAAAATTCCATTGTTTTTGAATGCAAAGATTCTCTTCTTGCAGAGATTATAATGAAGGAAGGAATCATCTGTCGCGACCTAAACAATAAATGCCAAAATTGAATAATATAAACCAATTGTTTGTTATGATCTTGCCTTTATGGATTTTGTATTTCCAAAGGAACTTTTTTGGGGAGACTCAGAGTACAAGTTGTGTGGGTCAGTGATTTGGCAAACAAATTGAGCTGATATTGATGAAATGTTAATTTGCCACTTTATGTTTGTGCGAACAATCCAATGTCTAAAAGATGAGATTGTGGAAGTCTGAATTCTGTGTGCTAATGTGTATGTGAGCCATGTGGATTAGATGAACCAACACTTCAATATTAAAACTTGTCCTATTGTAATGTCCCCTTTTGGGATTGCCCTAAATCTTGCCCTAGAATCAAAAGTTTCAATGTAGTTAGGGTTATAACTTACCACTTAAATGCTTTAAGAAGACAAATCTTGGTTTAGGTCCTGCAATCATGTTAGCTATTATTGGAATATGATTCATATGATCAACATAAATGTCTCATCTATTTGAACCATGTAAATACTCAACCATTTCAAATGCATAATGAGAATTTAATCATAAAAGGAATTGGATGGGAAACATGATAAGTCCACCCTAAGCTATCCCCATTAAGCCCAAGAGCGGACACTCACCCTCTTGGCCCCAAGTGGCAGGCACATTGGACATCCAATTCCTTTTATGATTAAACTCCCATTATGCATTTGAAATGGTTGAGTATTTGCATGGTTGAAATAGATGAGACATTTATGTTGATCATATGAATCATATTCCAATAAAAGCTAACATGATTGCAGGACCTAAACAAGGATTTATCTTCTTAAAGCATTTAAGTGGTAAGTTATAACCCTAATTACATTGAAACTTGTGATTCTATGGCAAGATTTAGGGCAATCCCAAAAGGGGACATTACAATTGGTATTAGAGCATGTTCCTACCAGCCTACGGGACATACCTTCTTAACCACCACTCATTTAGAATTAACTATTCAGCCTTCTTCTTAACAGGCCAATAATGCATTTCTATATGTGTGTGCCTTCCAAGAGTATACTTTGCAATGTACGTGTACTCATGTGTATACTTTGTGACTTACGTGTATGATTTGCGACTTATGTGTATCCATGAGTGTACTTACACATATTCAAGTGTATACCTTGTCACTTACGTGTATTCAACTATATATATTGTGACTTACATGCATACTTTCCGATTTACGTGTATTCAAGTGTATACTTTGCGACTTACATGTATTCATGTGTATGCTTTGCGACTTTGTGTATTTACATATATGCTTCATGCTACCTGTGTATACTTTATATATTATGTGTAGTCACGTACATGCTTCATGTTTCCTATATATACCTTGTTGTACCCAAACCAAATTTTTGCTTCATTAAGGCATTTTGCTTAAAATGGTCTAAATCTTGTAAAAGTGAGGTCAAAACTCAGTTTTTGGGCAAATTAAGTATGGTCTTTTAGTTAGTTTGATGTCAAGAAGATACTGGTAAAATTTGAAAATTTTAAAATTTATGGTTTCCAGCACCCTATTTTTAGGCAAAAACCCTAAAAATTGAAACTTGTCAGAATTGGCTGAAACTAATTTTGATTGGCTTATTTCACATCATGATCCCAGTGGTGAAGTCAGTTTCAGTTAAAAGTCAGTTTAAGCCTAGAGGGTAGTTTTCACTTTTTCAGGAAAAAAGTTAGGACCTTCAAGGTCATTAATGGCAATTGGCCAGTACCAAATGTCAAAATCTAAGCCTGAAACTCAAAGCAAAAGATCGCTTGCAACTGAAATTAATTTTGATTGGCTTATTTCACATCATGATCCTAGTGGTGAAGTCAGTTTCAGTTAAAAGTCAGTTTAAGCCTGGTGGGTAGTTTTCACTTTTTCAAGAAAAAAGTTAGGACCTTTGAGGTCATTAATGGCAGTTGGCCAGTACTAGGTGTCAAAATCTAAGCCTAAAACTCAAAGCAGCTTATTTGAATTATTTGCTAGAGGACTGATTTTTAAGGGCAGATCGCCCTATCTATGGAGTCGTGCCATTTGGTGTTTTCAGAGATAAGGGTCTGCTGATGTATAGACTCCTTATTCTACCTTGCTGGGTGTTTGAGTAGTTGGTTTAATGGTGTGGGAATCCAAGGGTGCTTTGGCATTTCACATATGTGGCGTGTAGTGCAAGTTGATGTCAAGTTGATGCTGCTGTAAACATTGGCACTTATCCTATGTTGTTATTTCAAAATGGAAAGCAATGTTCTTCTTAGTATTTTCCTTCTTTATGCAATATTCTCAATGTTTGACATGCATCTATGAAAAAACATTGAAAACAAGCAAACCAAAAAACATCAGCAAACAATACAATTAGCATACAGTGATTTAAAAAAAAAATCAGGGGTGGTCATTACAGTTGAGAAAGGGGTGAGGGTCACCCTAGAGACTTGCAAACCATTTTTATCCAACTTAGAGAATATAAGGTCAAATGAATCGTTAAAAGTATGTGTTTGGGATTATTGCTAGGAAAAATGTTGGGTTACATTGTTTCCCATAAGGAGATTGTCATCAATCTAGCAAAGATTAAGGCTATGCTAGATGCAACCCCTCAAACCAACGAGCATGGGATTCACTCTTAACTCAATAACTTGAGTGCCATTTGTCATTTTATTCTTGATCTTACCTATGATGTGCACCCAATCAACCAGTTGTTGAAGAGAGTGATCTTACATGGACTCAACATTGTCAAAGGGCTTTTGATATTGTTAAGAAGTTCCTCCTCTCCCCTCTTATGCCTCTGAAGCAAGACCGCCCTTGGATTTTGTACTTAAAGTTGAGATGTTTTTATAGCTTGTATGATAGTCCGAGAGGATGATGATGGTAGGGAAATGGCTATATATTTCATTAGTTGAACTCTTCTAGAGTAGAAAAAGAATTGCACTCAAGCTAAGGAGTGTATAGCCATTGTCCTTGCCATTAAATGCTTGTGTCATTATATGCTAAATCAAGAGATGCACATGATGGTGTAATGTCCCCCTTTTCAGCGTGATCTTGTTTGCAGAGTGTTAGCCTATTTCTTGGACCCTTGTGGGCTAACTGGATTGGTTAGAGGGTCAGTGGTACTTTCTGGAGAGTTTGATCGTTCTGGTTTTCAGAGCCCAATGACTGGTTCACAACAGGCGTTTGCAGTGCAGGAGTCGACAGCTTCTGATGGCACAGGATTATATGGTGTTTTGAGTGAGTTATGGGTTTTTAAGTGATTTAAATATTAATGGATTTAATATTTAATTATAAAGTCAAATTGACTTTATATTTTTAAATCACTTAAATATTCTCTAAAAGTGATTTAATATTTTTAAATCACTTAAATGAATAAAGTGCGCCCAAGTATTTAATTCATATACTATTGAAATGAATTAAATATTATTTAAAAGATTTTAATATCCAAAAGTGGCGTATTTTCTTGGGATTCGTGCCTTTGCATAAAAGGGCATTTATGGCAATGAGAAACTCACCTTTTGACAATTTCGACTTTGCCTTGTGCTATTTCCTGTGCATTCTCCTGTGATCAGGGTTTGAACAATTTTTCCATTGAAGAACGATAACTCTTCAGTGTTGAGCACTTTTGAGGCTGTGAGAGATCAGCTGAATTTGTGCAGTTTGTGAGAGCTTCATACAGAGGTTCTACTGGGCTTGAACTGTGTTTCCTATTGGATTTCTTTATCAGTTTCAGAGGGCTTTGGGAGATGGCGCCTTCATTTCATTTGGCAGACATCATACTTCGTGGCCGTACCTTCTAAGTGAGAATTCAGGTGGTTTGCAGTGAAGTGTGTGGCTCTTGTGCAAGGGCGTTTGGGCATTTCTTGGAGAAACGCCTTCTTTTCTGAGGGTTTCTCTTCATCATTTTAGGCGTTTGGCTTGTACTCTTCATCTGCCACCGTTTTCAGGCTGGATTTTGCATTCTGTAGCTTTCTACACCAGATTTGGTCAGTTTTTCACCATCTTGGCTGGCAAACTGGACTACTTTCTTAAATAAATAATCTGGACACTTCCGGGTATGTTTATGAGTTCTAAATCCATTGTTGAGCATATTTATTATCTTCTGTATTGTCAATTCGCCTGAAATAACTCACATTTACATTTTATATGCATTTATGCTGTGCGCCCCTTCTCTTCTGTCTATCAAACTTTCTCTAAAAAAACACTAAATAACACTAAAAGACTTAAGAAATATTGGGGTTTGAGTTGAGAGCCAGCAGGGCTCATCACAGTGGTATCAGAGCGGTTTCCTGCCATCCTGTTGGGCATTGATCATGGCTACTTCAATTACTCAGAGGCAGTGGGACAAGAATATGGAGAAGCTGAAACAAAGTTTGAAAAAGTTGGATGAAAATCAGAAAGGGATAAATGAATTGATTTCAGATCCTGCAACCTTAAATAAAACAGCAAGGTTTATGGCATCCATCTTCAGGTCTACATCACAAAATAAAAATGAGATACATGAGGTCTCTACAGGTGAAGTATCCAGAAATCTTCACAATGAATTCTCAGCAGTTAGTGACCAGCATACAGCTGATCTTATGGAGGACAAAAATCAGACTTACATAGAAGTAGATGTTGGGCACAGGACACTTCAGGATGAGCAAGTGTTGTTTGAAGACAAACCAGTTGTATTAGAGCAGCCAAATGAAGATAAGGTTTCTTGTGATGCTTCATTAGGTGAGTCTAGCATTACTTCATCCTATCATGGTAAAGAATCAGATTGTGGTTCGATGAATGTTATTCATTCATGTGAGAGTCTATTGGAGGCCCAAGATATTAAGGTGGATGTGGAAGTTGATCCTTTACTTAGTGGGGCAGCCACTAGTGTTTTGTCTACACGTGATGAAGGAGACATTTTACAATGGCATGATGTCATTACGGATTTGTTTGAGGACAGCAGCTTAATGCCTCATCATTCTCATGAAATAGGAGCTTGTGATCATGAGCAAGCCAATGAGATAATATCATCCTTTGATGGAAGCCCTACATCCATTGGTGGACATGAAGATATCAAGCATAAGAAGACTGATTTTGTGTACTTTGGCATTGAAGAGATTAGAAGGTCTGAAATGCTGAATGAAGAGTGGTTGAGGAAGGCCAAGGAGGCTAGGTTAGTTGCTGCAAATGCAAAACGACGTCTTCAAGAGGTGAAGGAAAAAGTCAATCACCTAAACATAGCAAGATATAAAAGGATAGATGACCTTAGAAGGCTTTTAACTCAAAGAGAGGATGGATATGGATATGTACCTTGTTCTAATAATGATTCACCATGTGAGGTTGAAATTGTTCAAAGTTTGGAAACTCATTCTTCTAGGGGTTGCATATGGGATGACGATGGTCCAGTTTCTCTTCCTAGAGTAGATGGTATTCCGTATGATGATCTTCTCTTCGAGTTAGATATTACTCACGATCTGGCAGCTATCTACTTGTTGCTTGGTGATTTAATCTTCTTAGACTCTTCATTGATCGATGGTTGTCCTACTTGGAGTTGGCATGATTTGCAGAGTTGGGATTTAGGAGCTACATTGCTAGATGGTTGGTTTCATGGGTTGACAGGTTATGGTGACATCATGGGTTCCAGCTATAGACAGAGATGTTGTGTTGCGGATGCTTCCCGATATTCTTACTTTATTATGATGGATGGATGTGACTACCGTTTATATTGGGATCCAGGTGGCGACAGGATTGGTACTGTGTTTTGGATGGGTTCCATGCATTGGCTTCACCACTTTTGGCATGGTGAAGTTGAGATCAGTGTTGAGCAGCGAAAGACAGTTGATGACAGTAGGGACATTTCACAGCACTATCCTTGGGATCTTGGTGGAGTGGTTGATCCTTTGTTGTTGAGATTGCTTGCGGTCAAGCAATTTCAGGGAGGGCGGATT